>OY288274.1:77417080-78617080 GCA_958450335.1 Hibiscus tridactylites | reverse complement strand
CAGCTCGCAAATGTCCTACGTGATCTTGTAAAGACTTGCTATAGATCAAGATATCATCAAAGTATACAACACAGAATTTACCAATGGAAGATCGTAGAACATGATTCATCAAACGCATAAAAGTACTAGGTGCATTAGTTAAACCAAAAGGCATTACTAACCATTCGTACAAACCTAGCTTTGTCTTGAAGGCTGTTTTCCACTCATCGCCTTCTCGCATGCGAATCTGATGATAGCCGCTCCTTAAGTCAATTTTGGAGAAGATGACGGCTCCGCAAAGCTCGTCCAACATGTCATCAAGTCTTGGAATGGGATGACGATACTTAATTGTGATCTGGTTCACAGCTCGACAATCTACGCACATCCTCCAAGAACCATCTTTCTTCGGCACTAACAGCACCGGAACAACACACAGACTCAAGCTCTCTCGAATGTAACCCTTGTCCATCAACTCAGTAATTTTCCTTTGAAGCTCTTTCGTCTCTTCAGGGTTGGTTCGATAAGCTGGCCGGTTCGGAATAGTAGCACCTGGAATGAAATCAATCTGGTGCTCAATGCCACGAAGAGGTGGCAATCTCTTCGGTGTTTCAGCTGGAAACACGTCCTCAAACTCCTGCAAAAATGTCAAAATCGGTGAAGGTAGATCAGTAGGAAAATATGTCAATAAACAATAATCTTTAAACATCAAAATAAGAACAAATTGTTGAGAGGAAAGACATTTCCTGATTTCGCTACTGCTCGCATACACAGACATCTTCTTTTTCTCTTTTGCAGTCTCTTTACTCTTTTTCAAGCTTGCCTGATCTTCAAACACTTGACTCGGTGTCAAAGGAGCCAAAGTGATCTTCTTACCTGCATGCATAAAAGAGTAACGATTTGTATAACCATCATGCATTACCTTCTTGTCATACTGCCAAGGGCATCCCAAAAGAAGGTGAGTAGCATCCATCGTCACAACATCACAAAGGACCTCGTCCTTGTAGTTTCCAATTGAAAATGGTACAATAGCCTGTCTGGTCACTTTAAGCTCACCACCATCATTCAACCATTGTAACTTATATGGATGAGGATGCTTTGTCGTTTTCAGACCTAACCTGTCAACCATCATTGAACTGGCAACATTAGTACAACTACCGCTATCAATAATCACAACACATACCTTGTCTTGCACCTTGCATCGTGTGTGAAAGATATTCTCACGTTGTAGATCATCCGGTACCTGTTGCACATTCAGACTTTTTTTAATAACCAAAAGTTCCATTACCTTACCAGATTCAGGAACCTCTAGGTCGGTCTCATCTTCCTCTTCAGTAGGGAGATCACGCACTTCCTCCTCGGAATCTGACTCTATCTCACCATCATCTCGCATCAACATAATCCTCCGGTTAGGACATTGACTAGCAACATGTCCTCTTCCATGGCACTTGAAACACTGGATATCTCGCGATCGTTCTTTTACCACCACTTGTTGTTTGCCACGCCCATTATCAGCAACGGGAGGCTTTGGTATGCTGGATTCGCCTTGCCTCGAATCCGAAGTGGCGTTTGCGGTGCTTGTTTCCTGGAATTGTTATGAGTATATAATGGATTTGAAAAAGATTTAAAGGAAGGGTTACCTCGATTTGAAGACTTCATGCGCTGCTGTCGTTCAATCTTTATTGCCATCTGCACCATGTCATCAACCTCGACAGAATGCTGTAACTCAACAACGTTGGCAATCTCGGTGTTCAACCCTGCTAGAAAACGTGCCATGGTAGCTTCTCGATCTTCCTCGATATTCGCACGCATCATAGCCATTTCCATATCCTTGAAATAATCCTCAACACTCCTATTTCCCTGTTTCAAATTTTGCAACTTTTGAAACAAATCACGATGATAGTGAATAGGAACAAACCTTTTACGCATTAGTCGTTTCATCTCGATCCATGTTGCAACTGGATCATCACTAGTACGTCTACGACTAAGCAGTAACTGGTCCCACCATATCAAGGCATAATCAACAAACTCTGTTGCTGCTAATCGAACCTTCTTCTGTTCCGAGTAATTATAACACTCGAAAAGGTGCTCCACTTTGCTTTCCCAAGCCAAGTATGCATCAGGATCTGAGCGTCCCTGAAAAGAAGGAATAGCAATCTTAATGTTAGTCAAATTATCGTCTACCTGTTACACACGTCCTTTTCTAGGAATATGTTGCCTCGGTGATCGTTCGTCTTCATTTTCGTTCAACACATCATTAGCAGAGTTGGACCCTCCATCAAACCTATCCATCCTCGACTGTAATGGCTCTAAGGCGGTAGCCACTACTCGTTGCATCATTCTCTCTAAGGCTTGCATTTGAGGAATCAGTGGATCCTGTTGAACCGTGTGATCATCGGAACCTGTCATAATTAACAACAAAAACAAACAAACAAACAAACGGGTTAAAGGTTAGAGAAAAGAAAAAAAAGTAGTCCTCACCAATCACACAGAAAAAATCCTCACTAGTCACTCCAAAGAATTTGCACTCAAGAAAATAAGGAATTAACACTCAGCACTCGTGTTTCACTCGGGAGAATACTCGAATGGCTCTTTTTGTCTCCCCTTCTGTTCTCACACGCTCTGTTTGCCTTTTCCCTCAATCTCTCGTACTTAGTTCTTTAAAGGAACTGATTCCGATGTTCAGATTCTGCAAGTGTTGTCAAATTGAAAGAAAAACAACGGGTGACGGGTGAATATTGTTAGAACAAAGATAAGGGTTAGGAGAAAAGAAATAAAAAAATGAAAGTTGAGAATTGGGCTTAAAGAAAGAAAAAAGATAACAATATGAAATGAAAGAAAATATGCTAAAAGAACAAGAATTTAGCAACTTACGCAGTAGAAATGCTTACCACCATCCTATCTCCGGAACAAACAAGAAAAGTTGATTTTGGGTGATTACAAAGCATTTCAAGGTAAGATAGACACATCATTCATCATTTCACGTCCAAACAGCACATATTAACACAAAATACCCCAAATATTCGAAACTTATTTTTTTGAATATTTTTTTTCAATTTTTTCGATTTTTTTTACTTTGACTTTTTGGTCAAACTTTAAATTTTGACTTTTTTCAGAATTTTTTTTTGATTTTTTTTTAATTTTTGTATATTTTTTTTTTGATGTTTGGTAGTGCAGAAAGTGCTAAAATCCGACCAAAGCTCTGATTACCATGATACATAGGTGTTGTTGAAGAAAACAACATTCCTCGTTCATTCGCGGATCTAGGATAATAGCAAGTATTTCTCTGCAATAGAAACAATCATGATTTTTGAAGTTAGATATTTTAAATAGTAAAAAAAATGAAAGAAAAAAAATTTAGAATTGGGAGAGAAGAAAGTTGCAGAAATTCTAGGATAATTGGAACGACGAAGATGAAATTCTTCAAGAATTCAACAACGGTAGCAACGTTCTTGGAATTTGACACGATGAACTCGAAAGAACCTGCATAATCTGTTATGCAAACCCGAATCGAATCTGTTCTTCGTAGTCGGAAAAGATGAACAAACTCCAAGGAAGAACTCGAACAATCTGTTGAACGAACCCGAACCTTATCTTGAATTTGCTCGAATACGGACTTGGACCCTTCAATTATCGAACAATTGAGAACCCGAAGTATCAAAGAAAAAGTTCTAAAAAGAACCAAATTTGAGAGAAAATCTCACAAAATAATTTTTTCATCAAATAAGTCTAACCTTTGTACATGTGAAAATCAGCCAAATATATAGATACAATGCTGGTTTTGCCGAAATGAACATGTGGCTATTATTAAGCCATTTGAATAATTAAAATTCAAAATTAAACTAACAAAATGGGGCAGCAATTTCTTATTCAATTTTGGCCGTGAATTTGAAGTGGGCGGGTGGCTTTGTAAATCACATTTAACATGTGATATTTAATCTTTAAAATTCAAAGTGAAACTGTTGCATCTTATCCATTCTGCCGCATGAGTAAGTAATTAGGCACATGTGTATAATCAATAATATTCAACTCTTGGATGCATGCCTCTGTTGCTGGAAATGTCGCACATGATGGAAAGAGTTGGGCTGCATCGGTTGGTAGTGTGCGCACAAGGCTAGAAATGCTGGTTACGCATGGGCCATGCAAGGCTGATCATACACCCTTTTTTATTGTAACTATATATAAAAATAAATAAAAAAAACAAAACAAGTTTTAGCATAATATATATACATAGCAAACACAACAATATAAATAATATAATACAAGTATGTCACATATCAGCATGCAACACATTATAAAGCTTATGTTCTAAGACATGAACATGCTCGAATGAATCAGGAATTGTAACACAAGTAAGAAAAAGGAATTCCCTGAATTTTTTAGCCTTAGAACGAGTGATGGGTCCTGTTGATAAGACCTCCGGATCAGCTTGTTTGTTCTGAATTGATGTGCTCACATCAATCTCAACATCTATGCCAATATATCACGTCAAACCAACATCTCACCTACTGTTTTTCATGCATTAAAACTCAACATTCTCATCTCATTTCAAAATCATAACATTTGCTATGCTTCAACATAAAAGCTCAAATCTCCATTATGCAACATGTTACTTTATGAAATCATTTCAAGCATCATTTCATGCTACAATTCATGCATAAAAACAGTAAGAATTTATCAATCTAAAACCATGAGCATGTAAAAGCATTTAAGGGGCAATCACCACATTCTAGAGAGCAATCTAGCCAATACTTACTTCCGGACTTAGGAAGGTGTTTCAAACCTTTCCTAAATCCCCAAACCTTGTTTCTTTGTCCCTCAAGGACTTCTATAACCATACGCACTCACCGATTACGTTTCGTTTGCTTGTCGAAACGCTATCTAAGCTTCTGAATCAACTCCAAAGGTGTCTCCCATGTTTTAAACACATAAGAGCAGAGGATTAATGCATCATCATGCATTGAAATCATCAGCCACACACCTAAACTCGCTGCTCTACACAAAAACCACATTCCGGCTACCAAACACTACCGAAATCACCTCCAAACTCTTCCAAAATCAAACCCAACCAAGATCCATCACTTCTAATCATTTCTAAACATCAATTAACATCAAAAACTAACACAACCATGTCCTTATACCTCCAGCTATAGCAGAACACCAAAATCACCCCAAAAACCACCATTTTAACATCAAAAATCATCAGCCACACACCTAAACTCGCTGCTCTACACAAAAACCACATTCCGGCTACCAAACACTACCGAAATCACCTCCAAACTCTTCCAAAATCAAACCCAACCAAGATCCATCACTTCTAATCATTTCTAAACATCAATTAACATCAAAAACTAACACAACCATGTCCTTATACCTCCAGCTATAGCAGAACACCAAAATCACCCCAAAAACCACCATTTTAACAAGCAAAAACTTAGGAATAATAACCTATTCGGGATTGGATTGATAAAACCTCATTTCTAACATCATTTAACATCCAAAATACATTAGAAAACCATTTCAAAACAGAGCCCAATCAATCACCACGAAAATCTTCAAGATCTCTTCTAAAATCTTGAGTTTTAAGCCAATTTCTTGTTTCTAACATTAAAACCACTTAAAAATTATTAATAAAGGATTGATAACTTGAGAATTTTAGTAAAGAACTGGTCATTATAGGAGAAGGACGAAGCTTACCTCTAATGGATGATTTCTCCTTGATTTGGGCAAGCTTCCTTGAAAATTCAATGTAGAAATCAAGTGGATTTGTTGAAGGATTGATTAGGAATCAAAGAGTGATTGAAATCTCATCAAATGAAGTGGAAATCAAAGTAAATTTGTTGGAGAAAAAGTGTTTGGTTGATAGGATTTTGAGAGAAAATGAAATGAGAGAAAATTAGTGAAAGGTGGTTATGAAAAGTCAAAGATAGTTTTTCTATTTTAATCACCTTTAATTTCTTTAATTAAAACATTAATTAAATGACCCAAATTAAAGAAAAATCTGATGAAAACATTTTTGGTAAAATTAGCTCCTTAAAGATTCAAAGTTTCAATCCTTTATAAAACAGTCACAACTAAACTTTGCAAAAACTGCGATTTGGTCACTACACCGAAATGTAGTATTTCCGAACCTTATTTTGTAAAATTGATTTCACCTTTCACTTTTATATATTAAATGAGGATTTTTAGATATTTTTCTATATTTTTAAAGCATCCCGAACTAGGTGTTCCCTAAAACCCTTTTTTATTCGAACCGATTTCCAAACTGATCCGGTTCAGACTCTAAACTTCTAGACCCAAATTTGGGGTGTTACAAATCAGGTACCCGAATATAGTAGGTCGGGACACATGCCGGCAAAGGAGGAATCTGGATGAACACCCCTAGGGTGCATTGGTAAGATATATTGTACTCTCAAAGAGAGCACGCGAGTTCAAAACTTAGAGAAAATATTATTGGGAGGGTACCCGTAAAACTTCGAAGTTTACAACCGTCTTCCACCTTCTGCTACCAACAATATTTTTTTCTCAATCATCTCGCACGCTCTACGTCGACAAACCCATGTTACATTGTTCTTCCTAGATAGCGTGCCTGCAATTATTTCTTCCCTCATTTTATGGGATTGACGGCGTGATGTAGATTAGGAGTAGGGGCGCACGATTGGAAGCTCGACGACGTTGGGCTTGGCAACGTCGAATGCGAGGTTTTGGAAAGAACTCATGTTGATAGCAATGGCGATGGACGATTGGGAAAGATGGAGATTTATGTTATTTAAGGTTTTTAGATTAGAGTTTATAAAATAAAATAATATCAATTTAATAATAATTTATAATTTTATTAATATAAAAACATAAAAATACTTAAATTTGATTTAAAATATGTTTAATTGTTCGTTGAGTCCCTTATGATTTTAATAATAATTTAAAAGTCATTAAAAATTTAGTAGTGTGTAACATTACTAGTGTGTGTCGTCCGTTCTAGATGCGTCCTATTTGGTAAAACTTATAGAGAAAGTCATACACAGATAAAAAAATTATTTGTGGTCTTTTTATAATTATTCATATAAGAAAATATATAATTACTCAAATAATTAAAAAAGAAGTACAATAATATTTAATAAGTTGACGACATTAACCGTTGTGCATTTCAATCATTATTAGTTTAACGTGTTCTTTATATATTTATTTTTTTTGTTTGATTTTTTTCATTATATCTCAATATTTTTTGAAAGGGGATTTTATTAAGAAGGAAAAAATAAAAATACTGGCCTCATTAAAATCATCCTTAAATCTTAGATGGAGAATAAAGATTGTACAATATAAATGCTATTACAAGTCTTAACAATTGATATTACAGTAAATCAGATAAAATACAAATGTAATCCGGATTAAAGACTAATGAAATATAAAATAAAACAACTACAACTATTGAACAAAGCAACATAAACTTAGACACAAGATCCTGAAGGAGATTAGCCTCCCGAGCAATTCCTCTTTTGGCCAAGTTATCTGCTAGCTGATTACAAGTTCTTGGGATAAACTGAATACTCCATTCGAAATCTTCACAAAGTTTTAAATAAGAAAAACAACTGTTTTGAAGGCATTAGGTCCAATACCGGTTCTTCTACTGGACCTAGTTCGGCTGTGCTATTGAAAGTTAGTACTTGTAGGGGTCTAGACCCTAAAATATAGACTCCAAGTTTGACTTTCATTGGCTCCTAATACGTATCGCATTTGCCAAATCAGCTTGGGAATTTCTTTTTCTTATTGAACTAAAAGTGATTAAATGTTATATTTTTTTGGTAAAATACATTAGTGTAATTATTTTTTAAAATTTAAAATATAAAACTCTAACTCAAACATTTTAAATTATAAACCATAAATTTTAACATCTGAACCTTAAACTATAAACCTTAAGGTAAACATCTAACCCCTAAATTTGACAAGTACGTCTAAAGAGAGCTCACCCCTTGTTGTCCCAGTGGTAAAGGATGATGTAATTCATCCAGGTGACACTACACCAGACTTGTTCTATGGCGGCGCTATTCGTGGCGTTTTCGATACAAACGCCGCCACCATTTCACTTATAACGGCGTTTTTGTAACAAACGCCACAAAACGACAACATTGGCGGCGTTTTTACAAAAAACGCAGCCATAGGGTGACATATAGTGGCGTTTGCTTCAGTAAACGCTGTCACCCCCTCGTCCCGGTCTGGTCGGATGACCGGTCCGAGTGGGCCACACGGGGAAAACCGAAGCGAAACCCGTTAAGGTTCCTCCCCGGTTAACGACCTAGAAAATTTATTTTAAAATTAATCTTCTCTAAATGCACATTTAATTCCTATGTGATCACATCAACGGAAGACAAACATTCGCAAAGCAATAACTCGAACAACCTAAGCAAAACAGCCCATTTTTATGTAATTTAACAGGCCGTTTCGAAACACCCTCAAGGTGTATCGAAACGCCTTGACCTGGTCAACATTTCAAAGCCCACACGAGGATGCTGTTTCGGAACGGGGGTCAACCGTTCCGAAACACCCTCCCTATTCAGGTTCTCGTGGTCAACGAGAATTGACCGTTTCGAAACACCATAGACCCGTTTCGGAACACCTTCATCTTGCCAATTTCTAAAAATTCCAGTAGAAAAAGTGTACCAAAACACCCCCTATCCGTTTCGAAACGCTCGACAAAAAACAAAGGGACCGTATCAAAATAGGGTGACCCGTTTCGAAACGCCCCATGTCTGCAAACTGGTTTTGGCTGGTTTAAGGCACAATGGTGCCCTTAAACCCCACAAAACCTCCAACAACACACTGACAAATAATCCTAAGGCAAACCAACATACAAGCATGCTTGAACATCATCATAACAAGACTAACACTAAGGCACAACATCACAAAACCATTCATCCATGCATAACATTAAAGGTGTTAAGCTTCAACATAGCCAACACTTAGACAATTCTAGGTAGCAAAATACTAACATGGTTTCAAGCATAGCATACATCCCAAAAGCCAATTTAACATGCACACACGAGGAGTCTAACATGCTCCAAAAACATCATAACACGATTACATGTCCCATTGCTTGACCATTACATCTTAATTTAAAAGTTCATACTAGGTAGCTAAACAAGCACCACAAGCACACTTGGAGGCCCCCTTCTTGCTCCTAGCAACTCACGAACTAAGGATCTGCATTGTCGAACAAAGAGAGAGCGTAAGCAATAAAGCTTAGTGAGGGTAAGCTCTTTAAAAACAAACCTCAACAATGCAGGGTCCAAGCACGATCTTAGCCAAGGTAAAAGCATAATTACCAAGAATCCTCAAGAGCCACAAGTTAAAGATGCATGGACAATATTCAATTATATGCCATGCTCAACAAGCTCTAATTCACAACATATGTAAACACATATAAGCATCCAAGTAGAAATCACATTCTACAACACATTGATACACATATCAATCAATATTGGCACCTAGCTATGACCCGAATACGCGGATAAACACGTTGGAACTCACATCCAACAACCACTTTACCTCACGGTGGGATTACACTCATCACCAGTCTCGTGGAGGGGATTCCACTCATCCTCACGCCCCGTCGATGGGATTCCACTCATCATTGACTATATATAAATACAATTTTCGGGCGAACCCGTACTCCTCCTTGGTGACTCAACGCCACCAAGGCCACGCGCGACTTTAGACTCATGTGTGCACACTAACATCCTAATGATCAATCATTTGTACTCAAGCATATTAGTGCCAACATTTAACTCATTCCACATTATTCATTTCAATCAATTCCGTTCTTAGCACGTACTCACCATAATCACAATCATGAACCATTTCCATGCATGCCATAAGCATCACAATTCATGCCTCATCTCACATGTATAACACAATATACATAAATCAATCATATCACAAGTCATACGAGGCATAAACATCCAAATACAAGTTCATCCAATGACTCTAGAACAAGTTTAGGATTAGGCTACCACCCTAATCCTAACTCTAGGTGGGTCTACCAAGCCCAACCTAGTCAACATACTCGAACCAACCATTTAAAAACCACTTTAAACATTTAACCACTCACCTAAGCTTCCAAGCCCCAAGCCAAGCAAGCAACCACCCTCACGTTTCCGGATTTCCTTCCGAAGCTTCTCCGACCCAAGTTCTTGCTTCTAAACAACCTCAATACAATTCAAATAATCCTCAAATCAGCCCAAGCATCAAAATACCAACCCAAAACACAAATTCAAATACAATTTACAATGTTTCAAGCCATGAACAACCCCATATTTTGCAAACTCGGGCAGCCCCAAAACCACATCCAAAATCCATGTTTCCAACATCCATTGCACCCAAAAATGATCCCAAATCAACCTCTAACCATAGTACTAACATTGGACCATCAATTCCCACCTAAAACAACCCCCAAAACTCACCCAAAACCCTCCAAAAACCCCATTTATACCCAAATTCGGGAATTACTCAAAATCAAGCAAAATTCACGTATGTTGTACCATTTGACCCCCATACTTCATAACTAACCATATTAAATCAAAATATTAAGTTTAGCTACACAAAGGCACCATTTTTAATCAAATCTTTTGAAATCCTCATTTTCAAAACTTCAATGAAAATAAAAACTAATGGTACTTTTAAAGAGAGGGAGTTGAGGAGAAGTAAAAAACATTGTTACCTTTCGAAAACGAGTTGAAATGGATGAGCTTTTTGATGGAATAGTGAAAGAGGAGGGTGAGCTCTATTCCACGTTATATTTGGTTGAAGGAGAAGATGAATAGTGAAAGATGATAGGAAAATGGGATTTAAATTAAAAGATGGGCAAATTACCAAAAGGCCATTAATGAATGACTATCTTCTTTCCTCTTTAAAAACTCTCCACTTTACAAATCCTTCAATTTGGTCCAATTTCAAATATTTATTTTTGAAACCCAAAATGTAAAGGATTATTTTAATTATAAACCCGAGCCCAAATAATATTAAAATATTATTTTCACATAACCCCTAAACCCGGGTGTTACAACTCTCCCCAACTTAAGGAATTTCGTCCCCGAAATTACCTGATGGAAACAAATACGGAAATTGCTCAACCATATCAACTTTCCTCTCCCACGTGGCCTCTTCCACACCTCTATGTCTCCACAACACCTTGACCAACTCTATGGTCTTGCCACGCAACACCTTGCTATCATAAGCAAGTATCTCAACAAGCTCTTCATTATAAGACAAATCTAGATTTAACTCTATCTCCTCAACGGGTATGACATGAGAAGGATCTGATCTATATCTCCTAAGCATAGACACATGAAAGACATCATGGATCTTCTCTAACTCAGAAGGTAACCTCAGACGATAAGCTACAGGCCCAATCCGCTCAACTATCTCATACGGACCAATGAACCTCGGACTCAACTTGCCCTTCCGGCCAAATCTCATTACCTTCTTCCATAGAGATACTTTCAGAAACACTTTCTCACCCATGGAGTACTCAATCTCTTTCCTCTTCAAATCCGCATAAGACTTCTGATGATCGGAAGCTGCTTTCAAACAGTCACAAATCAACTTCACTTTGTCGGTAGTCCCCTTAAGCAAATCTGGCATAGGTAACAATCTCTGACCTGTTTCAGCCCAACAAATCAGAGTCCTACATCGTCTACCGTACAAAGCCTCATAGGGAGCCATCTGAATACTAGACTGATAACTGTTGTTGTAAGCAAACTCAACTAAAGGTAGGTTCTTCTCCCAAGAACCCTGGAAGTCAATCACACAACAACGAAGCATATCCTCAAGAATCTGTATCACTCGCTCTGACTGCCCATCGGACTGCGGATGATAAGACGTACTGAAATGCAAACGGCTACCCAGAGCACTATGCAAGCAACCCTAGAATCTCGAAGTAAATCTATGATCCCTATCTGACACGATAGACTTCAGAACTCCATGAAGTCTCACAATCTCACGGATGTACAAGTTTGCCAACTTGTCTAAGGAATTCGTAGTGTTCACTGCTAAGAAGTGAGCACACTTAGTGAACCTATCAACAATCACCCAAACAGAATTCTTCTTCGAAGGAGACAAAGGCAACCCAGACACAAAATCCATGGTGATCCTCTCCCATTTCCATTCCGGAATCTTCAAAGGCTGTAACAAACCTGAAGAAACCTGATGTTCTGCCTTCACTCTCTGACAAACCATACAACGGCTCACATACTTGATTATATCTTTCTTCAAACCAACCCAGAAGTAATCAATTTTCAAATCACGATACATCTTGGTACTACCCGGATGCATAGAAAAGGGACTCGAATGTGCTTCACTCAGAATTTGACGTCTCAACATCTTCTGGTACAACAATTCTATCTCTAAAGCACAACAAGCTCTCACCACTAAAACTATACTCGGTCGGTCTTCCTTCGGCTATGTCCTGAACATGAGGGACTAAAGTCACATCTTGCAACTGCTTCTCTCTAATCAACTGAATCAAGGAAGGCTTCACTTGCAACTCGGTGATCAACCCACCATCATCGGGCACACTCAATCTAGCAAACATAGCTCTCAACTCAACGACCACTTTTCTACTCAAAGCATCGGCTACTACATTTGCCTTACCCGGATGGTACTCAATGGTCAAATCATAATCTTTTAACAACTCAAGTCATCTTCTTTGTCTCAAGTTCAACTCCTTCTGTGTCATCAAGTACTTCAAGATCTTGTGATCGGTGTACACTATACACTTTTCACCATACAAGTAATGACGCCAAATCTTCAATGCAAAAACAACTGCTGCTAGCTCTATATCATGAGTAGGATAGTTCTTCTCATGAATCTTCAACTGTCTTGAAGCATAAGCAACAACTCTTCTTTCTTGCATCAAAACACATCCTAACCTTATGTAGGAAGCATCACTATAAATCACAAATTCCTTATGTGAAACATGTTGCACTAACACTAGAGCATTTGTCAAAGCTTCTTTCAATTTCTCAAAGGCCTTCTGTCTTGCATCTGAACATTCAAACTTAACTCATTTTTGCAACAATTTAGTCAAAGAAGCAGCTACTCTAGAGAAACCATCAACAAATCTCCTATAGTAATCGGCTAATCCTAGGAAACTCCTAATCTCGGTCACGGACTTAGGTTGTTTCCACTCAACAATAGCCTCAATCTTCGATGGATCAACACGGATACCTTCGGCCGAAACAACATGGCCAAGAAATACAACCTCTCAAATCCAGAACTCACATTTACTAAGCTTCACATACAACTGATTGCTCAACAATCTCTGTAAAACAAATCTCAAGTGCTCATCATGCTCCTCTTCTGTCTTCGAGTACACAAGTATGTCATTAATGAAAACAACTACAAAACGGTCTAGATAGTCTCTAAAAATTTTGTTCATCATGTCCATGAATGCTCCAGGCGCATTCGTGAGCCCGAACGGCATCACAAGAAACTCATAGTGACCATATCTAGTCCTAAAAGCTGTCTTCGGAACATCACACTCTTTTACTTTCAACTGGTAATAGCCAGATCTCATATCTATCTTCGAGAACACTGAAGCACCTCTCAACTGATCAAACAAATCATCTATGCGAGGCAACGGATACTTGTTCTTCACAGTCAACTAATTCAACTGTCTATAGTCAATACACATGCGCATACTACCATCTTTCTTTTTCACAAACAACACGGGAGCACCCCAAGGAGAACTACTAGGCCTAATGAAACCACGGTCTAATAATTCTTGCAACTGACTCTTCAATTATTTCAACTCTTTCGAAGCCATACGATACGGAGCTATCGAAACTGGATTAGACCCCGAAACAGTCTCAATCACAAACTCAACATCTCTGTCAGGAGGTAAACCCGACAACTCTTCAGGAAACACATTCGGAAAGTCACAAACTGTTCTGATATCTTTCGGTCTAGCTTCACTCATATTCGGATTCATAATATAAGCTAAGTAAGCCCCACATCCGGAGTCCATCAACCTAAGAGCCTCTAAAGCTGACACTATATTAGACAAGAACTTAATGTTCTCGCCTACTACTACTACCTCGTAGTCATCAGAAAGTTTCAAGGAAATTCTCTTCGTCTCAAAATCCACACTAGCTCGGTGTTCAACTAACCAGTCCATACCCAAAATAATATCAAAGCCATAGAAAGGAAGTTCCATCATATCAACATAGAATACATGACCTTGAATCTTCAGTGGACATCTCCTATACATACGTCTAACCACAATTATCTCACCAAAAGAACTAGTCACATGCATACCTACATCTAAAATCTCAACAGGTATATCTAACTTCCGTGCATGCTCACTCAAAATGTAGGAATGTGTAGAACCCGAATCAACCAAAGAAAGCAAAGACATAGACTGTAACTAAAAATTACATGCTATCACATCAATGTCGTTCCCGGCCTCTCTCTGAGCATAAACTCTCGCTGGTCCTCCTGCCTCTGGCTCCACTGCCACAACATGAGCAAGGTTCCTCTGAGCATCTACCCTAGGTGCATCAGACCTAGGCTGGAAGTAGCTACGACTGCGCCCACGACCTCTCTGAAAATCATTCGCTCTCGTAGGAGCCTGAGCAATGTTCGGTGCCTGTGCCGCCTGATGCGGACAATCTCTCCTAAAGTGGTCCTTCGAACCACAGTTCCAACAAGCATGGAAGTGACCCCAACACTCACCAGTGTGATGTCTCCCACAACGGGTGCACTCGGGCAAACGCCCTCCTTCTCTATGGCCCTGATGGCCCCTACCATGATGGCCACCGCCACGCCTATGGTCAAACTGATGCCCGCCACCTCTATGCCTCTTGGCATCTCTACTGTCAAAGTGGTTATGCCTCATACCAAAACTAGAACCACCAGATCGTTTGGCTGAACCCAAACTGTGCTCTAAGTCCTTGGCCCTCGCGACCAATACATCAAAGTCTAAGTAGTTAGAAGCTAACGTGTACCTCTTGACCTCCTCACTCAACCCGTAGCGAAAACGGTTGCATCGTTCCACTTCAGTAGGAACCAACTCTGGAGCGTACTGACTCAAGCGAACAAAACAAATCTCATAGTTAGTCACAGAAGCCTCTCCCTGAGTAAGGGCCATAAACTCTCGCTTCTTCTCATCTAAGTACCTCGGTCTCAAGTACCTCTTTCTGAAAGCAGACTCAAAGAAATCCCAACCAATCTCTGCCTCTGGAACCCCAGTAGTAATGGTGACCCACCAGGTGTAGGCATCACCCTGAAGCAAGGAAATCACACAGCCCAATCTACGTGCGCCCACACAACCTATCTGAGCTAAGATACGAATTGTCTTCTCCAACCATAACTCCGACCCCTTCGGAGTAGATCCTCTGAACTCTTCGGCCCCCAAGCTATGGAGCCTCTCCAAAGGTAGACTAGCATCGTCACACCTAGGCTGAGCTGCAGCCTGAGCTCCCGCAACTGCGGCCTGAAATGCTCCCGCTATAGCTTGCATTAACGGAGTCATATCAATTCTGGCTGGACCTTGGCCACCTTGAGCTCCATCCTCGCCCCTAGCTCCAGGCGAAGGAGGTGGTGGTGGAGGAGGTGGTGGAGGAGCTCCACCTCCCGCGGCCACCCGCCCTTCTATATGAGCCTCTATACTAATCATCGGCTCAACAGGAGTCGCAACACGTGGTTCCTGACGAACCACTCTCGGCCTAGACATCGCTCTCAAACGATAACTACAACCACAACAAACAAAATATACAATATCGGGTTAGCAAGGCAAGGCTTCCAAGTGCTCAAGTACGTTTCCCTCACTTAAAATTCTTTTCCGATGTAATAGTAGCAATGAGACTCTCAAACAACATGCTTTTAAACAAAACAATCAACATACTTGTCATACAAGCAATCATACTTACAAAGCAAGCAAACACCGTGCATATCAATTTAAAACTTAACTTACCTCACTTACCTACCCAAGGTCTCGGTAACCTTAGGCTCTGATACCAACAAGTGTCACCCCCTCGTCCTGGTCTGGTCGGATGACTGGTCCGAGTGGGCCACATGGGGAAAACCGAAGCGAAACCCGTTAAGGTTCCTCCGAGGTTAACGACCTAGAAAATTTCTTTTAAAATTAATCTTCTCTAAATGCACATTTAATTCCTATGTGATCACAACAACGGAAGACAAACATTCGCAAAGCAATAACTCGAACAACCTAAAAAAAACAGCCCATTTTATGTAATTTAACAGGCCGTTTTAAAACACCCTCAAGGTGTATCGAAACGCCTTGACCTGGTCAACATTTCAAAGCCCACACGAGGATGCCGTTTCGAAACGGGGGTCAACCGTTCCGAAACACCCTCCCTGGTTAACTTCTCGTGGTCAAGAAGAATTGACCGTTTCGAAACACCATAGACCCGTTTCGGAACACCTTCATCTCGCCAATTTCTCAAAATTCCAGTAGCAAAAGTGTACCGAAACAGCCCCTATCTGTTTCGAAACGCTCGGCCAAAAACAAAGGGACCGTATCGAAACTGGGTGACCCGTTTCGAAACGCCCCCTATCTAACATGCTCCATGCATAACATCACAAAACCATGCATCCATGCATAACATTAAAGGTGTTAAGCTTCAACATAGCCAACACTTAGACAATTCTAGGTAGCAAAATACTAACATGGTTTCAAGCATAGCATACATCCCAAAAGCCAATTTAACATGCACACACAAGGAGTCTAACATGCTCCAAAAACATCATAACACGATTACATGTCCCATTGCTTGACCATTACATCTTAATTTAAAAGTTCATACTTGGTAGCTAAACAAGCACCACAAGCACACTTGGAAGCCCCTTTCTTGCTCCTAGCAACCCACGAACAAAGGATCTGCATTGTCGAACAAAGAGAGAGCGTAAGCAATAAAGCTTAGTGAGGGTAAGCTCTTTAAAAACAGACCTCGACAATGCAGGGTCTAAGCACGATCTTAGCCAAGGTAAAAGCATAATTACCAAGAATCATCAAGAGCCACAAGTTAAAGATGCATGAACAATATTCAATTATATGCCATGCTCAACAAGCTCTAATTCAAAACATATGTAAACACATATAAGCATCCAAGTAGAAATCACATTCTACAACACATTGATACACATATCAATCAATATTGGCACCTAGCTATGACCCAAATACGCGGATAAACACGTTGGAACTCACATCCAACAACCACTTTACCTCACGGTGGGATTACACTCATCACCAGTATCGCGGAGGGGATTCCACTCATCCTCACGCCCTGTCGATGGTATTCCACTCATCATCGACTATATATAAATACAAGTTCCGGGCGAACCCGTACTCCTCCTTGGTGACTCAACGCCACCAAGGCCACGCGCGACTTTAGACTCATGTGTGCACACTAACATCCTAATGATCGATCATTTGTACTCAAGCATACTAGTGCCAACATTTAACTCATTCCACATTATTCATTTCAATCAATTCCGTGCTTAGCACGTACTCACCATGATCACAATCATGAACCATTTCCATGCATGCCATAAGCATCACAATTCATGCCTCATCTCACATGTATAACACAATATACATAAATCAATCATATCACAAGTCATATGAGGCATAAACATCCAAATACAAGTTCATCCAATGGCTCTAGATCAAGTTTAGGATTAGGCTACCACCCTAATCCTAACTCTAGGTGGGTCTACCAAGCCCAACCTAGTCAACATACTCGAACCAACCATTTAAAAACCACTTTAAACATTTAACCACTCACCTAAGCTTCCAAGCTCCAAGCCAAGCAAGCAACCACCCTCACGTTTCCGGATTTCCTCCCGAAGCTTTTTCGACCCAAGTTCTTGCTTCTAAACAGCCTCAATTCAATTCAAATAATCCTCAAATCAGCCCAAACATCAAAATACCAACCCGGAACACAAATTCAAATACAATTTACAATGTTTCAAGCCATGAACAACCCCATATTTTGCAAACGCGGGCAGCCCCAAAACCACATCCAAAATCCATGTTTCCAACATCCATTGCACCCACAACTGATCCCAAATCAACCCCTAACCATAGTACTAACATTGGACCATCCATTCCCACCTAAAACAACCCCCCAAACTCACCCAAAAGCCTCCAAAAATTCCATTTATACCCAAATTCGGGAATTGCTCAGAATCAAGCAAAATTCACGTATGTTGTACCATTTGACTCCCATACTTCATAACTAACCATATTAAATCAAAATATTAAGTTTAACTACACAAAGGCACCATTTTTAATCAAATCTTTTGAAATCCTCATTTTCAAAACTTCAATGAAAATAAAAACTAATGGTAGTTTTAAAGAGAGGGAGTTGAGGAGAAGTCAAAAACGGTGTTACCTTTTGAAAACGAGTTGAAATGGATGAGCTTTTTGATGGAATAGTGAAAGAGGAGGGTGAGCTCTATTCCACGTTATATTTGGTTGAAGGAGAAGATGAATAGTGAAAGATGATAGGAAAAGGGGATTTAAATTAAAAGATGGGCAAATTACCAAAAGGCCATTAATGAATGGCTATCTTCTTTCCTCTTTAAAAACTCTCCACTTTACAAATCCATCAATTTGGTCCAATTTCAAATATTTATTTTTGAAACCCGAAACGTAAAGGATTATTTTAATTATAAACTCGAGCCCAAATAATATTAAAATATTATTTTCACCTAACCCCTAAACCCGAGTGTTACAAACGCTGTAATATGTTTCATGTTAGTGGCGTTTTCTACCGTAAACGTCGATATAGGTTTCATGTTAGTGGCGTTTTCTTGTAAACGCCGCAATAGTCGTAGATTTAGTGGCGTTTGTTAATAGAAACGTCACGATAGGTGTAGGGCTAGTGGCGTTTAGTGCTAAAACGCTGCCATAGATTTCTTAAACCCTAACTACAACATTTATTCTCGGTCGCATAATGGATGTAATCACGGATAAACAATTAATGAGATTAAAGGTTCAATATAGGGATTTGTATTTTTGGTCGCATAACGGATGTAATCACGGATAAACAATTAATGAGATTATAGGTTTAATATAGAGATTTGTATTTTCGGTCGCATAACGGAAGTAATCACGACCATTGTAAGTATTGCGATCGTGAACTTTTCAAAAAATAAAAGTATCATAATTTTGGAGTGGCACTATATAATGTTGGTAATGCTTAAGGTGAGAACCAAAGGCAAAAACCTATATCCCATATGGTTGGCAAAAAGGCTTGTGAAGGGTATTTATACCCAAGTTTCCCCCTCCCTTGTTGAGTAGGAAAGAACAAGGGACATCATCGCGCACGCGCCGCCTCCGTTCGAACGACTCGGGTTCGGGTAACACGTGTCCTTGACATGTCCGCGCGCGAATAGGATTGGGTTTAGTGGCATTTTTAATGTAAACGACGCAATAGGATTGGGTTAGCGGCATTTGTATTTGAAAACGCTGCAATAGGTATACGTTTACTGTGTTTGTGTTAGAAAATGCCACAATAGGTATACGTTTACTAGCATTTGTATTAGAAAACGCCGCTAGGTTAAACATATATCCCCCAATCTCAATCTCAGATAGAATTATCGTGCAAATTAAAAAACCCCAAATTTGTGCCCTAGTCGCTCATGTTCCTCTTTCCCGTGTCGCTCCTAGTCGCCCCTCGCCGTCGACCGTTGCTCATTGCTGTCGACCGTCCCTCCTCTCGCTCAGGCTTGTCTGTCGTGCTTCTAGGTTAGTAATGTTGCTACTCAAAGACATGTAAAGTAATGGAGTAGTCGAATTTCAGAGTGAGACCACTTTACATCTGGTGTTCTGTGACATTAACATTTAGACATTAATTCATAGCTTTGAAATTTAGTAGTTTTGACACAACATTACATTTAGACTTGAGACGAGTGATGAATATAAGTACTCATAGCTTTGATTCGCTGGTTTTGAAACAGAACATGATGGTTTTGAGTCTAAATTAGTATAACTTGCAGTTCATGTTCTGTTTCGATTACTTAGGGATTGTTTTGAGCAGTTTATTGGAGCAGTTAAAAGTGATTACACTACTATGTTTTTCTTAGATATAAGTTGTATTTGATGTGGTTTAATGTTTAAAACAATAAGTTATCGTGCTGCTCTGTGTAAGTATTGTTAGGATCGAAGTGTGTGCATCAGATGCCCGTAAATTGATGTTAAAAATAGTGAATAATTAGTGAGCTACATTACTATTTAAATCTATCATGCTTGTGAGCTCCTCCTATGTTTAGTTTGTGGAAGGTATTAGTCTAAAAAACAGCTTGTTGTTGTACTGCCTTGTTTCAATCTAAACAACATGTTGATATGGTGTCAAATTGTGTCTAAAATTTGTGTTCTACAAATATAGAAATATGAGACTTTAAACGTATTATAAAAAATAAGAATCCAATACATTCTTGCTTTACTACTCCAACAAGAATCAGTGCTTCTTCTTTCCCTTTTGCTCCTCACAAAAGCTTCCATTCTGCAATGCCAAAATCATATTGAAATAATTAACTTTATATAACTTTAAACTAAACATATGCTATTCCGGTTTTTCTAAATATTTACATTTAACACGAAAATAGGACTCTTCAAACCAGTTTTAAAAGTTTACAAAAATGAACAGGCGAAAACATAGAATTCTTCTAAAAATTTAACTCTCATACTTTTTTCTAAAATAATTATTTTGTATACACATAAAAATTTATCCATATATATATATATAATTGATGTTTTATATGATTATTGATGAGCTAATAAATTTGACTACAAAAATAATGATAAAAGTTCATAATATGAAGTTTATAATATATTGTAGTGCCATGTTTCAATCTAAACAACATCTTGGGATTAATGAAATTTTTGCTTGAATGATAATGTGGTATCTGTCGCATAGATGGATATCCAATGTTTATTAGTACTTGATTGATCCTAAAATTCAAAAAAAAAATTAATTTATATCTTATGATCTCTAAAATGGTTAAAGCATAGTACCCATTGATCTTTGTTATATTACGAATTGGTGTTGATTAAAGAAATTTTTTGTATGCTTGTCTGGATTAGTAAAAGTTTTACGCTGCAATTATCGGATTACTAGGAACATGGTTGTAATTCATTTGATTTAACTACTTAATTATCTACATGATACTAACCAATTTTCTTTCTTGTTCTTTTTGTTGCCATTTTAGTAATTCTTATCATTATTTTTTTCTTAACAGATCATTTGATTTAACTTTTCTTGAAGTAAACTAAAGAAGATAACTTTCCCCAACAGGTAATAGTTACATCTCTTTTCATCCTTCAAGTATGACTAATAGGCAGTTTATGTATTTGACTTATCTTTGACTTAATTGGTAATATAATAATTATATCTATTTTCATCCTTCAAGTATGACTGATAGGTAGTTTATATCTTTAATTTGGATATGACAAAAATTGAAAATGGATAGGAGTTGGATGAATTTGCCAAGGGTAAACGCTGACTATCGAAATGGGGTAGAATATTTTCTAAATTTAGCTTTTGCAAATGCAAGCCAAGAAAATATGATTCATTGTCCCTGTAAGAAGTGTGTTAACATTAATTGGCACATTCGTGAAATTGTGCACGAACATCTAGTCGTTTTTTGCTTTGTTTCGGCTTATATAAAATGGGTATTCCATGGAGAGTTGACATCTCGTATAGCTTCTTCCACGAGCAATCCACATTTTCATAATAATTCTCATCGTTGATCTCTTAGCGAAGATGACATTGAGGGTATGTTGCGAGATACATTTAATATGCACGATTATCATCAGTCTATTAGAGAAGATTGTAATATTGGTGTTACTGATTTCACCGAGATGAGAAGAAATGAATGTGATGAAGAGCCAAATGGAGAAGCGTCAAAGTTTTACAATTTGCTTAATGAAATGAATGAACCACTTTATGAGGGATCAAAATATTCAAAGCTCTCCTTTTGCATTCGCCTTTTCCATTTAAAATGCTTGAGAGGGTGGACCGGTAACTCTTTTACACAATTATTAGAGTTTTTGAGTGAAATTTTCCCTTTTGCAAAAATTCCTCAATCCGGAAAAGATATGAAAAAAATAATAAACGATTTGGGGCTTGGTTATGAGAAAATTCATAGTTGTCTGAATGATTGCATGTTGTATTGGGGTGATAGAAAAAACCAAGAGTCATGTCATGTATGCGGTAAATCTCAGTGGACGAATAGGGACACAAAAAATGTGAGTGAAGACGAAGTTGCAACACGAGCAAGAAAGAAGCCAATAAAGATTCTGCGATATTTTCCTCTAATACCAGACTTCAAAGACTTTTTATGTCTTCAAAGACTGCTGAGTCTATGAGGTGGCATCACGATGGACGAACAAATGATGGATTATTAAGGCATCCTGCAGATTCTTTAGCTTGGAAGACATTTGACCAAAAATTTCCAAGTTTTACAGGAGATCATCGCAATGTTAGGCTCGGTCTTGCATCTGATGGGTTTAATCCTTTTAAAATCATGAGTACTTCATACAGTACTTGGCCTGTTATACTTGTTCCCTACAATTTGCCTTCATGGATTTGCATGAAATAATCATCATTTATTTTATCCATGATAATCCCAGGTGAGAAAGGTCCAGAGAATGATATTGATATCTACATGCAACCTCTTGTTGAATATCTAAAACAATTATAGGTGGGTGTCGAAACATATGATGTGTTGAAGAAGGAGAACTTTAATTTGCGTGCAGCTTTATTGTGGACTATTAATGATTTTTCCGCTTATGCAAATTTATCTGGGTGGAGTACCAAAGGTCGTTATGCTTGTCCTTGTTCCGCTGCACATACATGCTCGAAGTGGTTGTATAATGGAAAGAACTTCTCTTACATGGGACACCGTCGGTGGTTAGATAAAAATCATAGATTTAGATATGAAAAGAATATGTTTGATGGTACTGAAGAGTTCAGAAAAGTTTCTGAGCAAACAATTGGGTCTGATATCTTGTCGATATTGAAACATATCAAGTTCACTTATAGAAAAATGAACCAACCATCAAACCCACAATCAAAGAAGAAGACAAAAGAGGTGTATGACCGTGAGCTTGAGCAGCTTAGTGATGATGACTCTGATGAAAAGGATGATCCAAATGAGGCAGAGTTGTGGAAAAAGAGAAGTATTTTCTTTAAGTTGCCTTACTGGAAGCATAACATTTTGAGACATAATCTTGATGTAGTGCACATTGAGAAGAATGTTTGTGAGAACATTATTGGGACCATTCTCAATGTCGATGGAAAATATAAAGACAATCTAAAGAGTCGACTTGACTTAGTTGACATGGGAATTCGGCATGATCTTTATCCTCAAGAACTTCGTAATGGAAAATTTTCTTTACTGCCTTCTATTTTTACGATGTCGAAGAAAGAAAAAGTAGTATTTTGCACGGTGTTGAAAGATATAAAGGTCCCATATGAGTATGCATTAAATATATCTCGATGTGTCAGTGTTAAAGATCGAAGACTTTATTCTCTAAAGTCACATGATTATCACATATTGATGCAAGATTTAATGCCAGTTGCATTATGCGGTTGTATGTCAACTGAGGTGACATCTTGTATTATTGAACTTTCTAATGTAATGAAAGCTATTTGTGGGAAAGTTTTGATGGTTGAAGAACTTGACAAATTACAAGATCGAGTCGCATTGACTTTATGCAACATGGAGAAGATATTTCCACCTTCATTTTTTTTTACAATTATGGTGCATTTGTTGGTTCATCTCCCTCACGAAGCTAAAGTTAGTGGACCAGTTTTCTATCGGTGGATGTATCCTATTGAGAGGTACAAATTGTTTAACATATATTCACACCATTTAACAATTCATTTAATTACAACTACTTATATAATGTTATGTTTATTACGGTCTAGTTTCTTGAGCAAGTTGAAGTCTTACTGTCGTAATAAGCGTTATCCAGAAGGATCAATTGCTGAAGGGTATTTAGCAGAGTAATGTTTGACTTTTTGCTCTAGATATTTGGAAGATGTTGAAACGAGATTCAATAGACCACATAGAAATGAAGTGTGCAGCAATAATAACTTAGCTAAGACTTATTTGTTTCAAAGTTTTGGTGAACCACTTGACAAAGTTGAAATTGCACACTTAGATGACAAGTCTTGGGTACAAGCACATCGATATGTTCTCTTTCATCATGACTCAACAGAGCCCTTACGGACGTAAGTTTATATAAATTCTAATGTATTCACTTCATCTTTTATATTAACCCCATTCTTTAACCATGTAGCTTACTTTGTAGTGAATTTAAAGAAGAGCTACAATCTCAAGTACGCTCTCGAAGATTACATCAAAGAGAAATTCATAAGTTGTTCATAGAAAATTTTCATGATTGGTTAGCGAAGATGGTAAGTAACTGAATCTTTGTACTATATGTACCTAATAACTTTTCTTCCTTTGCTACATCAATATAAATTATAACTTATTCACATTTTACGTGTAATAGGTTTGGTGTGGGAGAGAAGTTAGTGAAGAGGTTAAGTGGCTTTCTCAAGGTCCAAATAGAATTGTTAAAAGATATAATTCCTTTCTCATTAATGGGTTTAGGTTCCACACGAAATCTCGAGAAAGATTAAGGAGGGCACAAAATTGTGGAGTAGTTGTAACTTTTTCAACCACAAGTTATGCTAGTGCTAGGGACAATCATCTTGTGGTGGGAGATGTAGATTATTATGGAATTCTTACAGACATTATTGAGTTGGATTATTATGACAAATAGAAACTTGTGTTATTCTGTTGTGACTGGGCCGATGTAAATACGACTCGAGGCATTAGAAGAGATCAATTTGGTTTTACAAATGTGAACTTCTCTCGGTTAATTCACACATGTCACCAATTGATGAACGAACCATATGTATTTCTTTCTCAAGTCAAACAAGTTTTCTATTCCCTTGATCTAACAAAAGAGGGTTGGTACGTTGTACCTTATAACACTCCTAGAGACTTGATAGACATCGGTGATAGAAATAGAAATGACATTGAAATAAGATCAGAAATGTTGCCTTTTGTAGCAAAAAATCTAGATAGAGCAATCTATAGTTCTAGTTCACAATTCCAATGGGTTCGGGAGGACATGGATGAAGATTTTAATGAAAACTAACTGCATAACAATGTAGTAAGTTTTATATCTTAACTTATAAATTTATAATAATATTGTTGTCTCTAGTTACTAAAATTGTCTTTTGTTTATTGTACATACTATGTCTAGGAGGAAATTAAGTGATCTGCAGATAGTTCAAATACCAAGAGAGGCGGAAGAAACAAATGATGATGATTTGTCTGCTGTTGGATCCTCGCAAGTTCCAGAGACAGTTGAAAATGTAGAGATTGATGGTAATGTTCAACACTTTATTTAAATGCTAGTTGTTTGTTATTATTGACTTGATTTTAAAAATTTTATTGAATTATTTCTTATATAGGTGGAAATGGTCGAACTTGTAAGACTAGAGGGCGCACGACGTTGAATGAATTGTACAATCTTCCCGCTGGTGAAAGCGTGAAAGTTTCAAGAAACGATTTCGACCAACCCATTGGGGCAGAAGCAGGTGTTCTGGGCAGTTACTTAGGCATTGTTGCACGCAGCCCTGCGATTTTGCCGATCAATTATGAGTCATGGCGTCTGATGCCGAATAGTAACAAAAATTATGCTCTAAAACTTGTTAAGGTAATAATGTCATTGTAATAATAATCTATTACAATTCAAAATAATATTTATATTTGCTTTGATTGTGTCATTTGTAGGATAAATTTTCTTTAGAAGTCTCAGACGATTATGTGAAGCATGCATTAGGGGAAAATGGAGAGACAATAAGAGTTTCTTGAAGAAGACATATTTCAAGAACGATATCACTCTTCAAGAGAAGCTGCAAAATGTCCCATCGGGAATTCTCTGATATCAATTGGAAGATGCAGTCAGGTTTTGGAGTTCAACGAAAGAAGAGGTATGATCGATGCACTTTAAAAAATTGTCATTATAATATTGACTTTATACATAATGCAAATTTTAAATTGTAGGATCGAGAGCGCGTTGAAGTTGTTAGCAGACAAAAACAGAAGTTTAATCACACTGCCGGGTCGAAGAGTTTTACTCGTATAGCTAATGACGAGGTATTATTATTTTTAATTATTGATTATTTTTTAATGAATTACTTTTTTGTGAGTATTAAATTTTATTATACGTTGTAGCAAATTACAACCCGCACTAGCATTGGACAGATAAAGCTCTTCGACATTACGCACACAAAAAATGATGGCTCTCCTATAACTCCCGAAGCTGCAGAAATTATGATATATTAATTAGACAGAAAATCTTGATTATGTTATATTTAATATCAATTGTATAACATTTTTAATTGATTGTCGGGAGAAATTGAGGGGGAAAAGATTGAGTATAAAGCTACAACTTCAACTAATGGTTCTGTTAATATAGAAGAGATCGAAAATCAAGTTATTGCTGACGTCTTGGGTCCTGAAAGATATGGTCGGATTCGCTGCCAATGATCATTCGTTACCCTGACAAAATATTTTAGGGCTAACTCGTCTCAGTATATGCCATCACAGAGCCAATCTTCTCAAGCAGAAGTTAATCGGTTAGAACAACAATTATCTCAATTTCAAGCCGAGGTACAAGCGAGAGAAGCTGTAACCCCCTCATCCCGGTCTGCATGGATGACCGGTCCAAGTGGGCCACACGGGGAAAACCGAAGTAAAACCCGTCAAGGTTCCCCCTCGGTTAGCAACCCTATTTTTTTTCTTTCATTTTAATCTTGTCTAGAGGAGTATTAAATCCTAAGTGATCAAACAGCGGAACTAATTACATGAGACAAACATTCGAACCCCAAACCACATTCAAACAGCCCAATTTTAATCTTTTAGGCAGGCCATTTCGAAACACCCTTGAGGCGTTTCGAAACACCTTGACCAGGTCAACTGCCCCAGAGCCTATACAATGGGCCGTATCGAAACGGTGGTCAACCGTTTCGAAATGCCCACGACGGTCAACTTCTCGTGGTCAACGAGATTTTGACCGTTTCAAAACCTTCAAGCCCATTTCGAAACACTTTTATCTCGTGAATTTCTCAAAATTCCAATAGCCAAACGTTCCGATATGCGTTTCGGAACGGGGGTTTCAAAGGCCATACCGTATCGAAACGCGTTCCGATACGGGGTCCCTGAAGCCTACCCGTTTCGAAACAACCTTTCCCGTTTCGAAACGCTGGCAGTCCGCAACCTTTGAAATTCAGATTTTGGAGAATCTAGACAAGTCTAAAGGTCCCCTAAGACCCCCTAAAGGCACACCACACCATCAAACCAAATCTAGAGGCATGCAACCTAGGTTTAACATACACAAACACTCACAAGACATGGATATTGATAATCATACAAACATGACAAATATACAAAGGCCTTTTATACAAATCATGCTTGAATACATTAATAAGCAAAAACATGATTCATCCCATAAGGGTTACATACCACAAAGCAGTTTTAACATTCAAAAGACATACATTAAAAGCATTTGGCAAGGTAAACATGCTTACAAACCAAGTCAAGCATAAACATCAAAATCACAAATGAGTCATACAAGCTCATACAAACACACTCTTGCCACATTGCTTATCTACTACAAAATTAACAACCGTACTTGAGCCACAAACTTGGAAAGCCCTTCTTGCCTTGCTCCGAGCTAACACCACGCTAATGATCTGCATTGTTGAAAATGAGAGCGTAAGCCATAAGCTTAGTGAGGGTGTTCTAAGACCGAAAACATCAACAATGCAGGGTCCAAGCATGTATTCCCTAAACCTCATATCTAGCATGCATAGATAAAGTCACAAGTAGACCTAGCTAGTCTTTCAAGAGTCATGTATGGCATCTCACATCATATCAAGCTCGAAAATGAGTAACATCATCATAGATCAACATCATATATCACAATCATACGAACAAGATTAATTAGCCACTATTAATTACCCGGATGTGCGGATTTAAATCTCAACAACCACTTTACCTCGGTGGGATTACACTCATCACCGGACCTTGCATGTGCGGGATTCCACTCATCGCCACATGCCCTACGGATGGGATTCCACTCATCATCTCGTATAAATATATAAAAGCTTCCGGTGGAATATTACATCACCGTACTCCTCCTTGATGACTTAATGCCATCAAGGCCACGTACGTTTTGACTCAATTTGTGTGCACACTAATCCTAATGATCGATCATTTACAACCGGTAATTTATTTTGTGCCAATTTTCATATACCACATCACATCTTCATCAACCATATCATCATGCTCATCACATATTCATACCATGGCATACATGTACAAATTAACCACATATCACTAGAGCATAGATAAGCAATACACAATAGCATTAAGGGAACTCAATGGCTAAGATAAACAACTTAAAATAAAGAAATGCCCTACCAAGCACATTCCACACACACTCAACACACACTCGAACCAAACTTTAAACCATGATTAAAACCACTCACCGCCCTTCCTTAGCAACCAAAGCGAAACTCCTACGAACCCGGATTCGGTCCCAATGCTCCTTCGACGTTTCCTCTTGTTTATAGCCAACCAAAAACACAACCAATAAATCTCAATCAATGCTAGCATTCAAACAACACTCAACCTTTGAATTCAAACCAACTTCACCCAAATTTCCAAATCAAATTAATCCCCAAATATACCAATTTTCGTGCTTCCACAAACCCTAGCTGAAATTTCCATTTTCAATCACCCAAATGATCCCCAAAAGGTCCCAAAACAACCTTCTAACCTTTATAACCCATCAGCCCTTTAATTTCAACCTAAAACCCACCAAAAATTGAGTTTTTGACACCTTTAAAATTGCCTCAAAACCCCATTTCTGGTTTTCACCCAAACCCAACCATTTTGACATATAATATACATTTTAGTGTGGAGAATCAAAAACCCGACTCCATATTTCGAAATAAAAAGGAAATCTTCATAAAAACTCAAACTTTGTCAAAACCCTAACATTTCAAAAGCTCATATTTTTGAAATCTAAGACAATGTATGGATAGGGGATGAAGAGGAGGGTTAGAAAACATTATTACCTTTGAAAAACACCTTTGAATGATGATGAGACCCAATGGAATAGTGATTTTAGTGTTGGGAGAGTGTTTGGGGGTTTTTCACGTTGGGGAAGGGGAGAGTAGAGAAGATGACACTTTTTTTTCTTTTATTCAAAAGTTGTCTTGCTTTTTAAAAGTTTTGGGTCAAATTACCAACAAGGTCCCTCCTTTACTATTTAAAGCCCAATTAGATCCTAATTAAAGTTGAATCGATTTTATTTAATTTTATTGACTCGGACTACAAACTCGACTAACTCCTAACCCCAAAACACGGGCGTAACAACTCTCTTCCACTTAAGGAATTTTGTCCCCGAAATTACCTGACTGAAAGAGATACGGAAATTGCTTCTCCATATCCTCCTTCCTCTCCCAAGTTGCCTCGTCCACACCTCAACGTTGCCACCGCACCTTTACTAACTCAATCGATCTACCCCTCAACACCTTACTGCCAGAAGCTAAGATCTCCACGGGATCTTCCTCATAGGTCAAATCCGGATTCAATACAATTTCTTCTACGGGCATAACATGTGATGGATCGGACCTATACTTATGGAGCATCGAAACATGGAACACATCGTGTATCTTCTCTAGCTCGGATGGCAAAGGCAACTGATAAGCAACCGGACCAACCCTCTTCACAATCTCATACGGTCCTATGTACCTCGGACTCAACTTCCCTTTTTCGGCCAAATCTCATCACTTTCTTCCACGGAGACACTTTCAAGAATACCTTCTCACCCACTGAGTACTCAACTTCCTTCCTCTTCAAATCGGCATAGGACTTCTGCCTATCCGAAGCAGCTTTCAAACGATCACAAATCAATTTTACCTTGTCAGTTGTCCCCTTGAGCAAATCCGGCATAGGTAACAGTTTCTGTCCCACTTCGGCCCAACAAACTGGAGTTCTACACTTCCGGCCATACAAGGCCTCATACGGAGCCATCTGAATGCTCGACTGGAAGCTATTATTGTAAGCAAACTCTACTAGAGGCAAATGCTTCTCCCACGTACCCTGAAAATCTATGATGCAGCAACGCAACATATCCTTTAAGATCTGAATAACTCTCTCTGACTGACCATCTGACTGAGGATGATAAGACGTGCTGAAGTTCAAACGGGTACCCAAGGCTGTATGCATACACTCCCAAAATCTAGAAGTAAACCGTGGATCTCTATCTGACATGATGGACTTCGGTACACCATGCAGTCTAACAATCTCACCAATGTACAAATCGGCCAACCTATCTAAGGTGTAAGTAGTGTTGACTTCCAAGAAGTGAGCATACTTCGTAAAACGATCCACAATAACCCACACTGAGTTCTTCTTCGTATGAGTCAAAGGCAAACCCGAAACAAAATCCATGGTGATGTTCTCCCATTTCCATTCCGGAATTCTCAACGGCTGTAACAAACCTGAGGGAACCTGATGTTCCGTCTTCACTCTCTGACACACTAAGCATTTACTCACAAAGTCGGCTACATCTCTCTTCAAGCCAACCCAAAAGTACTCATTCTTCAAATCACGGTACATCTTCGTACTTCCAGGATGCATAGCAAACAAACTACTATGGGCTTCAGACAAGATCGTACGTCTCAAGTAACTGTCTTCTGGCACAACTATTCTATCCTTGAAACACAAAACCCCCATCAGTACTGAAACTGTAGTCTGAAGATCTACCCTCGGTTATATCTTGCACGTGAGGTGCCAAAGTTCTATCTAAGAGCTGTTTCTCTCGAATCAACTGACCTAGAGTAGGCCTAACCTGAAGCTCGGCTACCAAGCCACCATCTCCGGACAAACTCAATCTAGCAAACATGGCTCTCAAGTCCACGGCCATCTTCCTACTCAATGCATCGGCCACTACATTGGCCTTACCCCGGATGGTACTCAATGGTAAGATCATAGTCTTTTAGCAACTCTAACCACCTACGCTGCCTGAGGTTCAAATCTCGTTGAGTCATAATGTATTTCAAACTCTTGTGATCGGTGTACATTGTGAATTTCTCACCGTACAGATAGTGCCTCCAAATCTTCAGAGCAAACACAACTGCAGCTAACTCTATGTCATGGGTCGGATAGTTGCACTCATGAGTCTTCAACTGTCTTGAGGCATAAGCCACTACTCTCTTGTCTTGCATAAGAACACATCCTAGCCCTACTTAAGAAGCATCACTGTAAACTACATAGTCCTTCCCGGACTCTGGCTGAATCAAGATCGGTGCTTAGGTCAAAGCTTCTTTTAATTTCTCAAAGGCTTTTTGTCTTGCATCTGTCCACTCAAACTGAACACTCTTCTGAAGTAACTGTGTCAATGGAGCGGCTAACTTAGAGAAACCTTCTACAAACCTCCTATAATATCCGGCTAAGCCTAGGAAGCTACGTACCTCTGTCACAGACTTCGGTTTCTTCCATTCAACAATGGCCTCAATCTTCTTCGGATCAACTCTAATCCCATCGGCTGACACTACATGTCCTAAGAAGACTACCTCTCGGATCCAGAATTCACACTTGCTTAGCTTTGCATACAACTGATGGTCTAGCAAAGTCTTCAAAACTAGTCTCAAGTGTTAGTCATGGTCTTCTTCAGTTCGCGAATACACCAAGATGTCATCTATAAACACAACCATAAACTGATCTAGATACTGATGAAAAATCCTATTCATCATGTCCATGAAAGCAGCCGGTGCATTAGTCAACCCAAAAGGCGTGACTAAGAACTCATAGTGACTATACCTAGTCCTAAAGGTCGTCTTTGGTACATCAACCTCTCTTACCTTTAGCTGGTAATAACCCGATCTCAAATCAATCTTCGAAAAGACTGATGCTCCTCTTAACTGATCAAACAAGTCATCAATTCTAGGCAACAGATATTTATTCTTCAATGTCAATTGATTCAACTGTCTGTAATCTATGCACATTCTCATGCTTCCATCTTTCTTCTTCACAAACAAAACTGGTGCACCCCAAGGTGAAGAACTAGGCCGAATAAAACTTCTATCTGTCAATTCTTGCAACTGAGTCTTCAACTCTTTCAATTCTTTCGGTGCCATACGATACGGAGCAATCGAAACAGGAGCTGAAACAGAATACGTCTCAATGGTGAACTCTATCTCTCTGTCCGGTGGTAACCCTGGCAACTCTTCCGGAAACACACTAGGAAAGTCACATATTGTCCGGATGTCCTAAGGTCTAACCTCACTCATGTTAGGGTTCATCACATACGCCAAGTATGCTTCGCACCCCAACTCAACTAATCTCTTAGCCTCTAACACTGAAACCACATTGGACAAGAACTTCACGTTCTCACCCACCACTACAATCTCATAGTCATCTGTGAGCCTCAAAGAAATCCACTTAGTTTCAAAATCTATCCTAGCTCTATGCTCCGTGAGCCAGTCCATACCCAGAATCACATCAAAACCATAGAAAGGTAGCTCCATCATATCCACTGGAAACACATGCCCCTGAACCATCAACGGACACATTCAGTACATCTTCCTAACTACTACCGTGTCCCCAAAGGAACTAGTAACACTAACTCCTACCTCTAACATCTCACAAGGCAAATTCAAAGACTGTGAATGCTCACTCAATATGTAGGAATGTGTAGACCCAGAGTCAATCAAAGAAAGCAAACCCAAAGGCTGTATCGAGAAGTTACCTGCGATCACATTGGTGTCATGCTGATCCCCACGCTGAGCGTAAACTCTAGCCTGACCTCCGCCCTCCGGCTGAACTGCAACTACATGTGCTATGTTCCTCTGACTATCGTTCCTCGGCTAGAAGTTACCTCTACCGCGCCTGCGGCCTCTCTGAAAGTCATTGGCTCTAGCTGGAGCCTGAGCTGGTGCCCGTCCCACCTGATGTGGACAGTCACGCCTAATGTGGTCTCTAGCCCCACAACTCCAACAAGAATGAAAATTTTCCCAACACTCACCGGTGTGGTTCCTCCCGCAAGTAGCACATGTGGGCAACTTCCCACCAGCTCTCTGGCCCTGTTGGCCCCTCCCGTGGTTACCGCCACCACGTCTATGATCATAGTGATGTCTGTTGTCCCGATGCCTCTTGGCATCACCTCTATCAAAGTTACTAGACCTCTTACCCGAACTAGATCCACCAGACCGCCTGGTCAAACTCAAGATGTGCTCTAAGTCCTTGGCCCTAGCAACCAAGACATCAAAATCAGTGTAATATGAAGCTAGAGTATACGTCTTGATCTCTTCACTCAGCCCATAACGAAAACGGTTACAACGTTCCACCTCAGTAGGAACAAGCTCAGGTGCATACTGACTCAATCTGACAAATCGAATCTCATAGTCTGTCACGGACATACTCCCCTGAAGCAATGCCATAAACTCCCTCTTCCTCTCATCGAGGTATCGCGGACCCAGATACTTCTTACGAAATGTTGTCTCAAAGAACTCCCAAGTGATCTCAGCCTCATCCATACCCGTAGTGATGGTGACCCACCAAGTGTAGGCATCACCCTGAAGCAAGGACTCAACACATCCCAACTTGCGCTCACCAGTACACTCCATCTGAGCAAGGATACGGGCAGTCTTCTCAAACCACAACTCTAATCTCTCTAGAGTAGACCCTCTGAACTCTTCGGCCCCTAGGCCCCGAAGTCTCTCTAATGGTAAACCCGTGCCCTCACCCTGATGGTGTGCTGCCTGACCCCCAGCTACTGCAGCCTGAAATGCCCCGGCTATCGCCTGAACCAACGGAGCTAAGTCTATTACGGTCGGTCCTTGGCCACCTTGGCCTCCCTGTGGTCCCTCTCCTTCGGCCCCAGCCTCGCCTCCTTCCCCCGGTGGAGGAGGTGGTGGTGGTGGAGGTGGTGATGGAGCTCCAACTCCAACCACAGGCTCTCCCACTTGAGCCTCAACCATGACTACTGGCTCAACTCCTGGAGCCGCTGCCCGTGGTTCCGGTCAAACCATCCTAGGCCTCCCACGTGGTCTCATGGTACAGCTAGCAAGGAAATAACTACAACAGCAAACAAATAGGGATTACGTTAGTCAAAGCAAGGGTCTAATAGTGCTCAAGTACTCCTTTTATCAAAAATCTTTTTCAATTAAGTAATAGTAGCAATGGGCACACACTCTACACCAGACAGAATAACTCATGCTTCAAAACATCATGCGAACGTTTAATTATCAAAAATTCATGGCGAGGCATGCATCGAACAACACAATTACTCAACATAACAAGCTTACCTTACTTACCTACCCGAGGTTTCGGTAACCTGGCTCTGATACCAGCAAATGTAACCCCCTCGTCCCGGTCTGGCCGGATGACCGGTCCAAGTGGGCCACACGGGGAAAACCGAAGTAAAACCCGTCAAGGTTCCCCCTCGGTTAGCAGCCCTATTTTTTTCTTTCATTTTAATCTTGTCTAGAGGAGTATTAAATCCTAAGTGATCAAACAGCGGAACGAATTACATGAGACAAACATTCATACCCCAAACCACATTCAAACAGCCTAATTTTAATCTTTTAGGCAGGCCGTTTCGAAACACCCTTGAGGCGTTTCGAAACACCTTGACCAGGTCAACTGCCCCAGAGCCTATACAAGGGGTCGTATCGAAACGGTGGTCAACCGTTTCGAAACGCCCACGACGGTCAACTTCTCGTGGTCAACGAGATTTTGACCGTTTCGAAACCTTCAGGCCCGTTTCGAAACACCTTTATCGCATGAATTTCTCAAAATTTCAGTAGCCAAAATGTTCCGATACGCGTTTCGGAACGGGGGTTTCAAAGGCCATACCGTATCGAAACATATTCCGATACGGGGTCCCTAAAGCCTACCCGTTTCGAAACGACCCTTCCCGTTTCGGAACGCTGGCAGTCTGCAACCTTTGAAATTCAGATTTTGGAGAATCTAGACAAGTCTAAAGGTCCCCTAAGACCCCATAAAGGCACACCACACCATCAAACCAAATCTAGAGGCATGCAACCTAGGTTTAACATACACAAACACTCACAAGACATGGATATTCATAATCGTACAAACATGACAAATATACAAAAGCCTTTCATACAAATCATGCTTGAATACATTAATAAGCAAAAACATCATTCATCCCATAAGGGTTACATACCACAAAGCAGTTTTAACATTCAAAAGACATACATTAAAAGCATTTGGCAAGGTAAACATGCTTACAAAGCAAGTCAAGCATAAACATCAAAATCACAAATGAGTCATACAAGCTCATACAAACACACTCTTGCCACATTGCTTATCTACTACAAAATTAACAACCGTACTTGAGCCACAAACTTGGAAAGCCCTTCTTGTCTTGCTCCGAGCTAACACCACGCTAATGATCTGCATTGTTGAAAATGAGAGCGTAAGCCATAAACTTAGTGAGGGTGCTCTAAGACCAAAAACATCAACAATGCAGGGTCCAAGCATGTGTTCCCTAAACCTCATATCTAGCATGCATAGATGAAGTCATAAGTAGACCTAGCTAGTCTTTCAAGAGTCATGTATGGCATCTCACGTCATATCAAGCTCGAAAATGAGTAACATCATCATAGATCAACATCATATATCACAATCATATGAACAAGATTAATTGGCCACTATTAATTACCCAGATGTGCGGATTTAAATCTCAACAACCACTTTACCTCGGTGGGATTACACTCATCACCGGACCTTGCATGTGCGGGATTCCACTCATCGCCACATGCCCTACGGATGGGATTCCACTCATCATCTCGTATAAATATATAAAAGCTTTCGGTGGAATATTACATCACCGTACTCCTCCTTGATGACTTAACGCCATCAAGGCCACGTACGTTTTGACTCAATTTGTGTGCACACTAATCCTAATGATCGATCATTTACAACCGGTAATTTATTTAGTGCCAATTTTCATATACCACATCACATCTCCATCAACCATATCATCATGCTCATCACATATTCATATCATGGCATACATGTACAAATTAACCACATATCACTAGAGCATAGATAAGCAATACACAATAGCACTTAAGGGAACTCAATGGCTAAGATAAACAACTTGAAATAAAGAAATGGCCTACCAAGCACATTCCACACACACTCGAACGAAACTTTAAACCATGATTAAAACCACTCACCGCCCTTCCTTAGCAGCCAAAGCGAAACCCCTACGAACCCGGATTCGGTCCCAATGCTCATTCGACGTTTCCTCTTGCTTCTAGCCAACCAAAAACACAACTAATAAATCTCAATCAATGCTAGCATTCAAACAACACTCAACCTTTGAATTCAAACCAACTTCACCTAAATATCCAAATCAAATTAATCCCCAAATATACCAATTTTCGTGCTTCCACAAACCCTAGCTGAAATTTCCATTTTCAATCACCCAAATGATCCCCAAAAGGTCCCAAAACAACCTTCTAACCTTTATAACCCATCAGCCCTTTAATTTCAACCTAAAACCCACCAAAAATTGAGTTTTTGACACCTTTAAAATTGCCTCAAAACCCCATTTCGGGTTTTCACCCAAACCCAACCATTTTGACATATAATATACATTTTAGTGTGGAGAATCAAAAACCCGACTCCATATTTCGAAATAAAAAGGAAATCTTCATAAAAACTCAAACTTTGTCAAAACCCTAACATTTCAAAAGCTCATATTTTTGAAATCTAAGACTATGTATGGATAGGGGATGAAGAGAAGGGTTAGAAAACATTATTACCTTTGAAAAACACCTTGGAATGATGATGAGACCCAATGGAATAGTGATTTTAGTGTTGGGAGAGTGTTTGGGGGGTTTTCACGTTGAGGAAGGGGAGAGTAGAGAAGATGACACTTTTTTTCTTTTATTCAAAAGTTGTCTTACTTTTTAAAAGTTTTGGGTCAAATTACCAACAAGGTCCCTCCTTTGCTATTTAAAGCCCAATTAGATCCTAATTAAAGTTGAATCGATTTTATTTAATTTTATTGACTCGGACTACAAACTCGACTAACTCCTAACCCCAAAACATGGGCGTTACAGAAGCTGAAAGAGAAAGGAAAGAAGCTGAAAGAGAAAGGAGAGAAGCTGAGAGAGAAGCTGAAAGAGAAAGGAGAGAAGATGAGATAGCAAGAAGGGAAGCCGAGAGAGAAGCAAGAGAAGCTGAGAGAGAAGCAGCATACCAAAAGCTTCAACAAGAATTTGAAGAAATGATGGCGATGTTAAGGCAGAACCAACCAAAGAATCCGCCATCTTAGTTCATTTATGTGTGAATTCAAATGAAAATGTTGGACTACATTTTAATTCAACGTTTGAACTATATTTCACTTTAATGTTGTAGACTTTGAATTTGTTTTTGTTGTGTTTACTTAATTGTTGGAGTTTTATAAAAAAATTGATATTATGAATTTATTTTACATGTTATTTGAGTATTTCACATTTTTAAAATGTATTTTATAGAGGCAGTGAGTGTAGTGGCGTTTGCTAGAAAAAAACGTCGCTACAAATCCATAATATATTGTGGTGTTTACAAGAAAAACGCCACCATAGAGCATCCAATGTCGGCGTTTAGGAACACAAACGCCGCTAGACCATTGACCTGTTGCGGCGTTTTAATATACAAACGCCGCTATAGACCATTGACCTTTTGCGGCGTTTTAATATACAAACGTCACTATAGAACAAAACCTATAGCGGCGTTTATACGACAAAAACGCCGCTACCTATTGCGACGCTGCTTCTTGCAGCGCTTTTCTTAATGCCGGGAGTGTTTTTAGCGACACTAAAAAAGCCGCTATAGGGTTATAAAAACGCTGCTTGTTTTACTGTAGTGTGACTCGGGTTCGAGCACTAGTTTTGCACGGTATGTGTGCCTTGTTAAAAAGACTAAGAAAGTTGGACAGATGCTACCCTTGTATCACATCAGCATATTAAAAAAATAGTCTAAAGAGAAATATTATTGTTAAAAGATTAATTGAAAAATCTATTTTTAATATTAAGATGCTAAAATATTAAATAAATTTATGAATTATTCCAAAATTTTCAGAAGATAAAATATGTTTTATTTAGATTTAAAAATAATAATAATAATTTTTACCATTTATTGATTGCTATTTTCATTTTCAGGTTGTTATTTGAATAAATCGATATTTTGACCAAAATTATCATTGTGACAATTCTTTTAATCCATTACTATTTACTACCGTATCAAGCTTTTACCTTAAAGCCACGTACATATCTATAATTACACACACACAAAAACAAATATCAAATTACACCATAAAGCAATTTCAATACCAAAATACACAATTACTCTTTTCTTTTGGTAATATGCATGTCTGTCTTACAATCCATATTTGGAATACAAAATTACCCTTTCGAACAATATCGTCTCCAAGCACTACACAAGTTCGATATATAACGGCATTTCTCGGGCGTTTTTAGGTCAAACGACGCTAATTTTGTACATATTGTGGCGTTTATGAAAAAAACGCCACAAATGACATATTTCGCGACATTTATAAAAAAAGCCGCTAAAAACTGATATAAAGCGACATTTTTTTCTTAGCGCTAGGAGAGTTTTTAGCGACGCTTAAAAACGCTTATAGGGCTAAAAAACGTCGAGAAAGACTTGTTTTTATGTAGTGAAGGTTTAAACTCGCGTACTCTCCTTAAGAGTACAATGCGTCTTGCCAATGCACCTTGTTAATACACAATTACTCTTTAATATCATTTGAAAGTAAAAAAGTTGATCACACTTTGATGGTAAGGCTAAGGCCATCCGCTGGATTTTATGTTCTTTTACCCTCAATAAAAATTGAAACCGTCACTATTTCATGTTTAATACCAACAATTTATTTAGAAGCGACGCTGAAAATTCATGAAAACGCAGCCTTATGCAGCAAATTTTCATATGAAACTGTCGCTAATAACCAGGATTTCGTGAGTACAAGTAAATAAATATGACACTGACACATCCATGATCTAGGTTGGAAAGCAAAGGACAATGTTTCGACCCTTTAGGATAGAAAGTAATAATCAGTGACGAGAAAATGCGCAAATTGTTGAAATAACCAATGTTTATTGTTTCCCCTTCTGATACGAAGTTAGGATTTCCGGACATTATAATAGTTGGACACTGACATAACTATGTTCTAGGACGATGAAGAAAATGACAAGCCTTTCCAACCATTTCTGTCCTTCTCCTCTGCCAAACTATAGATGTTCGGTGTGATATTTAGGTTTAAATGTATTGCAGAAAAATGTGTAAATATAGGAGACTAAAAAATAACAAAATTTTTGTGTCATTTTTTAGTGACTTTTTATATACACGTGGCAATTGGGTCATTCGATTCGATTTCAGTTTAGGTCATTTCGGATCTGATTACATTCGATTTAAGTTTAGGTCGGGTCTGGTTCGGTTTTAGTTCGAGTCTATGGTGATTTTGGTTCAAGTATCGGGTCAGGACGTCGGATCGATTGATTTCGGGTCAGATCAATATCGGGTTAATGGGAGATCAATCAGTTTTAGTTGGGTTTTCAGGCCGAGTTAGGTTTTTGCACCTATATATGACTTTATATAGCATGTATATTTGACTTTTTGGTGAGTTGTACGATCTTCATTTATTTATTTTAATATATATATATATATATATATATATATTATTTCAGATTCCTTCTGTTCGGGTTCTATTCGGTTCGGTTAAAATCGGCCTGGTTCCATTCGGTTTGATTGAAATCAATTTGGGTTACTTTCGGTTCAATTCCATTCGATTCGATTAAAAAACAGTTCGGGTTCATTCAGTTTGGTTCAACTGAAATTCGGTTCGGCTCGGTTTATTTCGAGTTTCAGATTAAATTCGAGTCATCGTGTTCTTGTCAATTTCGGATCTTGGTTCGGTTCTCGAGTCACGGGTCAAGTTTGCCATATCTATATATACCCAATATTAAAAAATTAGGTTCTAAACTCTAAATTCTAAATATTAAACCCTAAAAATACACCATACACCTAATTTCTAAATTGTAACCTTAAATTATAAATACTAAATCCTTAAAATATATCTGGTCTCTAATTCCTTAAACCCTATTTTTAAACCTTAAACATAAACCCTAAACTTATTTTTTAGTTTGGGATATAAATAGAGCACCAAAAAGCCAAAGGTTTCTATTCATAAAAATTTGTTTTACCTTTTTAATATTTTTACGCGGGATGAGTTACCACGTGCGACAAACACCGCTGAACACCACTAATGCTAAACACTGGTGAACATTATTAAATTAATTAATAAAAATTTAAAATTTCAAGGACCCATCAAATAATTAATAATTATTTTCAAATTTTAATTAAAATTAATTTATATATATTAAAATTTTATTTTTTAATAAGGGTAAACTATATATTTAGTACCTCACGTACTTTCATATTTCTATTGAACCCTCATTATTTAAATGTTATTTCATTTGACCATATTCTTTATAAAAAAAATAATTTAACCCTTAACCCTCAACTTAAACCATAAACTATTAAACCTTAGACCCTTAAACTCTTAAACATAACATATACCCTAAACCATATAACCTTAAATAAAATTATTTAATAAAATCAAACTAAAAGCAGATTTAAGCAAAGTAACTTTATATACTTCCTTAAACAAGTACTACGAATTTTCACTTGTAGAACCTTAGGCGATTCTTGGAATAGCTGAGAATCAAATTTAAAAGACAACATGGGATTATGGATTCGTTGCCCACTTTCAAGTGCAGTGCATATCAAAAACCAAAACAGGATAGTATAATTAACATTAAAGTACTTAATAAATTTTGCACTTTTGACCTCAATAATTGATACTTTGCAATTTGGTCTTAGTTTGGTTAGAATTCACAGTTTAATCATCACACTTCCAAAAAAAATTTACAAAAGTATCGCTAAACTTAAAAAAATTACAATTTAGTATCAACATGCCATTTTTTCGGTTTATCTCCTAAATTGCATTTTAAGGCTAATAAGATATGAGCTAAGCATTAGACTTTTTATGTTTTAATAAAATATTATAATTAGGTTATACTGCTGATCACAACGATCGAGTTGTGCTTCTTGGCAATAAGTCCTTGATTCATCACATCATATATTTCACCCTTCTACATATCACAAACGTAGAAGCTCCCAAACATATCGTCCATTGAAACTATGTTTTTTATTTTATTTTATGTTTTCAGACACTACAATATGTTTTGTGCACAAGCTTAGAGAAGAGCCCTCAGACCAGCCCAATTATCGGTCGCATCGAATGCAAGGCCGGACATAGAGCTGGACGTCCAACGCAGAAAATCAAAACTGTAAAATATGGCAGATAAATTGCTATTAAGTACATGGTTTCCATGTATTTGAAAAAAAAAGTGACAAAGATTGGAGTATTAGACGATTTAATCCTAGTTCCATTATTGTTAACAATAGTACAAGGCGCCATGCAAGTTTCATGGACAAGAATCCCTGTGTTCTGAAATTTATAAAAAAAAAATTACAAAAAAAATAGTTGATTAGTGAGTCGGATACCAAAAGAGAGAAGCTGAAGTAAGATGTACATAAGCAGCAAAGAATTGAGAATGAAAGCAAAGGGTTTTACCTTTAAGCAAGGGGTTTTGTTTTGTTGCATTTATTGAGCAGTATAAGTATACATCCTTCATCATAAATCTAGCATGAGAAAATGAGACAATGATGTAGTCAAAGATAACTTGCCGGTCCATAATTTAAAAATGTATAATTATATAATTTATAAGTTAACGTTGGCCGGCAAGTCATCCTTGGCTGCATGTATATAGCCTCATTTCCCCATGCAAGACTTTAGATGAGAATTGAGAAGAAAGCAGCATCTGAATTCTGAACCAATGAAATGAAACCCAGAATCCCATGAACTTTCCCAAAGGAGAGCCAAGTTTCATGATTCAAAGAAAGAAAAGGCAGATAAGAAGAAGCGGGCATTGGAGGAGAAGACCGAAGAGGAATGGTGTTATTATAAAGGAAAAGAGCAATAAAGGGGCATGGTTTTACACAGGGAAGGCAGGTTTTGGGTATAAGAGAGAAAGTGAACGACTGAATGGATGTGACTTTGCATGTGATACAACCGAGAGATTTCTAAGCCTCTAGATCTGTCTTTTTCATCAATAGTCTCACTGCTTTTTTCTCTTCTTCTGATTCTTGTTTTTCTACTGGCATTTAAGACAGTTCAAATTTTGCAGTGTCCTTTAATGAGGGGAAAAAAACGTTTTTTGCAGTGTCCTAATTCTACACGGTAATATTGTGTATGCAAAAAAAAAAAAAATAGGTGTATTACCCGAACCGATCTGAACAAAGTTCTAATGAACTGAAAACACAACATATTATACTCTAATAAATTAGAGACTTGCCAACAAGTGTTGAGTGCATTGGTAAAGCACATTGTACTTTCAAGGAGAGGATGTGAGTTCGAACCTTGAAAATGATATTGTTGGAAGGGACAGTCTCGTACCCCGAATATAAATCATAAGATGGACATACATATAACCAAAAAAAATAAATTAAAAAAGTTATCGAGTATTTTTCAGGGTTTATTTAAGTTTTTTTAATGAAAAAAATATTAGTTCTTTTATCAATTGAATTATCAAAAAGTTCAAAACATAAAACAAGACACTTAATCCCTAACATTAATAGACTTAATGAGAAATAACTAAAAAAATACCGAGTACTTTTTAGGGTTTATTTAAGTTTTTTAATGAAAAAAATATTAATTTTTTAATTAAATCTTGGCACTGTGAATAGAAAAAATTGAGTAGGAAGAATCACTCGTACAAAATTTGATTTAGATTAGTCAACTAATAAATTATATATTGTTTGGATAAAAAAAATTGATTTTCATACACATATATATATATTATAAAATTCTAAGTTTATTATATTACTATAATCATTACAATAAGGAAAATATTTGCAAAATTGTTGGTATAAAAATACCAATTTATTTTTGGGTAATTATTTGATGCAACAGTGGAAAAAAAATTACTCGCTTTTTAAAAATGTCACGTGCCTTGTTTAGAAGCCCTAAACTCTAACCCTTAAATTTTAAATTTTAAACTTTAAATTTTAAATTATAAAATCTATTCTCAAACATTAAAACTTAACTGTAAATACTAAAACCCTAACATTAAACTCTAAACTATAACATTTAAACCCTAAAATTTATATGCGTGTAACAACAAATTTACAGTTACCGGTACATAGAATATTTTTCATCCAACTCTAATTAAAATTTGATAGACTGCACTCTATAAAACAATTTATTTAATCTGATTTTATTATGGCAGGTAATAAATTGAATTCGCAATCCGTTGAATTCAGCAGGTCTAGCCCCCTACTACATTCTGAACCTATTGGTACTTGGTAGCAATGAAGTGACTGTACTTAAATTGAGTTAGGTGAGTTAATTTAATTCATATAGTATGATTTTGGTCAATTAATGATTGGTTTCTAAACAGCTATACTTAACTGATTTTGAATAAAATATAGAAACAAGATAAAAAAAATTTAATTAAAACATAGGCACAATGCAAAAAAAAACTCTTAACATTTAATAAGATAGTCATTTTAATCTTTATTTTTTAAGCATTAAGTTTTTTGAATGATCTAAAGGTTACAAGATAATATTTGTTCATACATATTCTTAACTATTTGACAATGCGTATACACTTTGTAGGCGAAACAATTTGAACCCATGTCTCCTAGGATGAACATCATCCGCTTTTCCATTGGGACACTTGTTGAGTTCAAACATTTAAACTTTTAATGTTTTATTTTGAGCTGAAATGACATTTTCGTAGATGAAAAGTGTTAGTAAACTAACAATAAAAGGCTCGAAAATGACATAACATGTATGACAGTGTCATATAAACCAAGGAGATGACTTGACACCATGTTATGCCAGCCAGAAAATAATATTTTTTTTCATGCCAAGGAGCTTAATTGCAAAGATGAAGTTCTTCATAAAGTCAAGGGACTACAAGCTATGGGACATAGTAGAAGATGGTATGTTCGTGCCTCAACGAAGCAAAGCGGAATGGAGTGCCGAAGATCGTAAGAAGATAGAGCTTAATTGCAAAGCCTTGCACATCCTCTTTTGTGCTTTTGGCCCAACCATCTATGAGAAGATGTCTTCTTGTGAGAGTGCCAAGGAGGTATGGGACAAGCTTGAAGTCACATACAAGGGAACCGACAAAGTAAATGAGACCAAGGTTGGGCTCCTCAATCTAGCGTATGAAAACTTCATGATGGATGTGGAAGAGGACATCGAGAAGATGTTTAATAGGTTCTCCACTATCACCAATGGTCTCAAAGGCTATGGAGAAGCCATCCCGGAAGAGAAGCTTGTCCGAAAGCTCATCTACTCCCTTCCCGAGTCATGGGACTCAAAGAGGATCGCCATCATCGAAGCTAAGAATTTGAAGACCTTAAAGCTTGATGAACTCATGGGGTCACTTCTCACTCATCAAATAATGAAGAAAAACAAAGAAGATGAGAAGAAGAGGAAAAAAATTAGAGCTACGGGGAGAAGAAGATCAAAGGGCTTGACATTAACGCAAATGTCATTGCTCTCAAATCCTTCACATGTCATTATGTAAATTCTAGTGAGGAGGAAAGTGAAGATGAAGAGATGACCTATCTCTTCAACAAATTTGTCTGGTTCATGAAGAGCAAAATGGAAAATTCAAGGCATGAATCGGAAGAAGATGAAAGAATCCTACAAGTCTAACAAGAATGGATCATCTTCAAAGCAAGCATATGTGGCCACATGGAGTGATGAAGACTCCACCGATGATGATGAAGTAGCCCACCTATGCTTGATGGCCCTTAATGAGGGGAGGTAACTTCTAACTCATCTAGTTCAAATTTATATTCTTTTGATGAGTTACAAGAAGCCTATGATGAATTGGTTTTTGAGTTCAAGGCTTCATTTTCGAAAAACAAGAAATTGATTTCAAAGTTAAAAACCGAAAATGGTTTGCTTTCTAAAACCAATTTAGAGTTTAAAGCATAAATTAAAGATTTTGAGCTTAAAGTTTTGGATTTACAAAAATTGCTTCAAACAATGAAAAAGATCATCAAAAAGAGGTTGATGATCTCAGAAAAGAAAAAGATTTTATTTCCAATGAACTTCAAAAGAAAAATGATTTTGGAAAATTAAACTTTTATGTAAGACAATCTAGTGCCCCTAGATTTGTAAATGGTAAATATTTTAGAAGTATTTGGGTCCAAAAGGACTAAGTACTTCAACTAAAAAGGATGAAATTGAAAAATTGATTCCTAAGGGGACAAGATTTTGTGCTACTAACGTCTATGGATCCAAAGCAATTTGGATATCAAAAATTACTTGATTGTCTTATGATAGGTGTGATGGAGATTGATCAACAAGTCAAACTTTGGGGAGCTCCATGCACACAAGAAAAAACACTTAAAGAAAGAAGGCTTCACATCCTCCATTGGGTTCAAGTGTGGTAAAATCTAGTTGTTCTTGTTTTTATTTGATTTATTTTCATTTATTTCAACTAGATGATCATATATGTTGAACTAACATTTTGATGATGCTTTGAGTAAGGGGAGCCATTTTAAAATCAAAATTCTTAATTTTGTCATTTTTTAACCTCTATTGTTATTCTAAGCTTAAAAGTAATTTTAAATTTTTTTTATATAACAAAAAGGGGAGAAATAGTTTGAAAAATTGTTTTTTCAAATTAATAAGGGGGAGCTTTTATCGATTTTGTATTTTAATTCTCTTATTCAAAATTTATTTCACAAAGGGGAGAAATCCCAAATAATTTTTCAAGTTAGTTTTATTATATCAAAAAGGGGGAGATTGTATAAATAATGTTTTGATATAATAATTGAAAAATGTTTTGGACTAATTTGAAAAGAATTTAAAACTTGTTTTTAAGTCCAAACAACTTGAATATATGTTTGAGGTATTTAAAAAAGTTTTTGGAAAAGTTTTTATTGATTTTAAATAGCCAAACTTGAACTTTTAGGTTGCCCGTATCGATACCTTTTTGCTCAGGTTTGGTTACTGCCAAAACTCGTATTGAAACAGGCTTTGCCATTTCGATACGGAGAGGGATCGTTTCGATACGCCTGATAAGCGTATCGGTCCCCATTTAACAACCCCAACGGCTAGTTTTCCAACGACCTTTTAAATGTCATACCGTACCGATACGCTTAGGCTGGTAAGAGCTCAACGGTTAGTTTCTGATGAAGGTCGTACCGATACAAGTCCACGCGTATCGATACGGAAGGCTGCAGAACAACATTAAAGATGAGAAATAAAGTCTCCAACAGCTCCAATTCATCCCCAACAGCCAGTAACGGCTACAAACTCAAAGAGGAGTATAAAAGGGACCTCCAAGCATCAAGTAATGGTTAATGGTTCAATTGTAAAACAACATATGATCAAGAAAGTGTCTTAGTGCTTAATTGTCATTTCTTTGTATAGACAAACACTAGTTAGCCAAAATTGTTAGATTTGCTCAAGTATTTTTAGGTTTTGGGTGAGAGCTAAACTGTGCAAACAAATACCTATTAGAGGGATTTGAGTTTGCTTATCTTTTCTCTTTGTAAAGAGGGTTTGATCAATGTTTTGGATAGAAAGCTTGATCGGTGTATAAGGGTTTCCTCCTAAGCCTATAAAAGGGGACGAATCAATAGTGGATTGATTGGAAATCCTTAGTGGGAAGCTAAGGTAGTGGATGTAGACCTTGGTTAGAAGGTTGAACCACTATAAATCATTGTGTCCTTAATCTTTTTAGTTTCCACACCACTTACACCCAAAATTCCACTTCTCCACCACTTGGCAAGCAAGATCGGTTGAAGGAATTGAGCACCGAAAAACCCAACATATCCATTCGAACGTTAAAGACATTTTTTGACATTATACCTGTAAATATATAACTAATAGTTTTAATTTTTCATGAATTGAGGATTAAACACGTGTTAAATATCTACATTTTTAAATTGTTTGAATTTAGATCTGTAAAAATTTCTTAAATTTCTAAGTTATTTTTATCTTTAAATTCTCTAAATATTATTATTTGAACCTAAATTTAAATTAAATACTATTAGTTACATGATATCTTAATTTGTATAAAACATAAATTTAGAACCGTAAACCATATGTTGAATATTCGAAATTATATAAATTCAAATTTACTAAAAGTTGGATTACCGATACTCAAATCTTCTTAGAAACAAATACATTCTCCATTTTGCAACCCACAGTCAATTTTGAATATATGAATCCATATATGCATGAGTAATGATGATTTTGAAAATAATTATATAACAAGTAAAGCCTGGTGGTCAAAGCACGCTCATCTACTTTACTCTCTTTCTTTTAGGTCTTTGACTTAAGACTTCTTAAGAGCGTTATTTTCACCTAGATTTTTCTCCTCCCCTCTACGTAAAAGTAGAATAATATTGTAATAAAAATATATATAAAAAATTACAAAATTTTAAATCTGTAATTCAAAACTGTAAGAACCTTTGTCTAATGCTTGGATCTATCAAGCCGAGTAGGTAGTTTGACCTTTTAATAGGTTTATGCCCTACGAGTACCAACTATATTTATAAAAAAAACAAAAATTACGTCGCTTATTAACATATTGAATTTATTTATATAATTTAAACCTTAAAATATTATGAAATAATATTTATTTAATTTTAATATTTTCTTTTTACGGTTACAATAGATACCTTTAATAGAAATGACGATTAAACCGTTTTATATTCTTAATGTGGCAACTCTAGTGAAGATATACTTTTATTTTAAAGTCACATTTTTATAGTTTGTGACAAACTATCACGTTAATAATAATTTAGGGGTACAAAATAAACTGTAAACGTTAATTGGTATAACCGTTAAATTTTATCGGTTAATTAATTTATCGTTAAAGCTTAAATAATTTTAATTAACCATCCATTAAAAATGATGGTTAATGGTTAACCGTTATGAAATTATTTAGACATAAAATGAAGTTTGTGATTAGAAATTTTTTATTTAAATATTTTTTTCCTAAAAATTTTTATACAATATTTATCGAAAAGATAATTTCATTATTCTCAAAAGAATTAATGAACATTTGAAAGAAAAAAATTGTAATAGGTTACTGGTTAACCTGTAACCGAATTATTAGAGTAAAATCGTTTAAAAATTTAATGGTTAACCATTCCTTAATGGTAAGCTACGATTTAATAACCACTATAACGATTAACCAACCGCGAATGCTAAATGTTATAGTTAACCTACCATGAACGCCCCTAAATAATATAATGTCGCACAAATAATTTAATCACTATCTGCATTCTCATACAAAATACATTATTCAACTATAACAGGATTAAAATTAATGAACATATATTGCTTATAATTATGCCAGTAATTTAAAAAGCTATAAAAGAAAATTTAAAAGCTGAGTTTAACTTAAAAATCAAACCAAATTGAAAAAAATTTGAAATTATTATTAACCCTAATTTAAAAGAAAAATACTTTGATACACACGCTTGTTTAAACTTTAATTTATATAAGCTTTTTAATTTTAGGGTTTAGGGTTAGAGTTTGTGATTTAGGTTTTACATTTTATAAAATTGTTGTGTAATTTTTTTTACACTTGTGTATGAAAACATAACCTAAATTAAAATATCAAATTTTGACTGATGTTTATCTTAAAAACTCAAATTCAAACATAATTATTTATAACAGTGGGGGTTCTGGACAGGTGCGATAGGAGCAATCGCACAGGGCCCCCAATAGAGAGGGCCCCGAAATATAGAACCTAAATTAAATTAAATTAAATATTTATAAAAAATTATAAATTTATATATATAATTATGTGTGTATATAAGTTATTTTTTTGTATTAAGGTTTATTTTAAAAAAAAACTTAAATCTCTTATTAATTATAAATTAAGGGCCCCATTTTAATATATTGAACAGGGCCCCTAAAATCTTTGAACCGCCTCTGATTTATAAAAAAGTTCGAATAAATATTTTTATGTATATCTCTCGTCAAAGGGTCAAAAAAAAATTTACCAACAGAACTACAACTCTTTACGAAAGGACCTGTCTTAGAAACCCAGCCAAAAGAAAATGCGCGGTCTAAAACCGGCAAGGAACCAAGTGGCGCAAGCTTTATTCAAACCCACGAGGTTTATCCACCTTAACCACGTAGTTAAGCTCCTAAAAGTTTCAGCCGATACAAAAAACTTAGTATTAGGCAAATCAATCCATTCCCATTTGATACTAATCAATCAAACCTCCTTAGGATCTAGCATACAGCCTTTAAACTCCTTGATCAATCTCTATGTTAAATGTAACCAGATTCCAGCTGCCCAGAAAGTGTTTGAGAGAATGCCCGAGAGAAATTTGGTTTCATGGTGTTCACTTATGGTAGGGTATTTGCAAACTGGGTTTTCATTGGAAGTGCTAAAGTTGTTTAAAAATATGGTTTTGGTGGATTGTTTGAAGCCTAATGAGTATGTCATCGCCGTAGTTTTTTCAGCTTGTTCCGACAGTGGGAAGGCATTGGAGGGCAGACAGTTTCATGGTTTTGTGGTTAAGTCAGGGTTGGCTTTTCATCAATATGTTAAGAATGCGCTGATAAATATGTATTCGAAGTTTTCTGATGCTGAAGGAGCTATGAGGGTTTTTAGTTTAGTGCCTGGTTATGATGTTTATTCGTATAATTCAGTTCTGAGTGGACTCTTGCAACAAGGGTTCTTGAATGAAGCGGTTCAAGTTTTAGATAGGATGATGGGAGAAGGTGTGAAGTGGGATAGTGTAACTTATGTTACCGTCTTTGGACTTTGTGCTTGTCTTAAGGATTTGAACTTGGGTTTACAAGTGCATTGTAGGATTATGAAAAGAGATCTTGAGTTGGATGTTTTTGTGAATAGCGCTATCATTAATATGTATGGGAAATGCGGCGAGGTTTTCAATGCTAGGAAAGCTTTTGATGGGTTAAAAGTTAGGAATGTGGTTGTATGGACTGGAATCATGGCAGCATATTTCCAAAATGGATGCTTCGAGGAAGCACTAAATTTGTTTTCTGATATGAAAATTGATGATATTTCACCTAATGAGTTTACTTTCGCGGTTATGTTGAACTCTACTGCAGGATTGTCTGCACTAAGACACGGAGATGTACTATATGGGGAAATAATAAAGTCTGGTTTTATGGACCATGTTATTGTTGGAAACGCTTTGATTAACATGTATGCAAAGTGTGGCAACATTGGAGCAGCAAGTGAAGTTTTCTCAGATATGATTTATCGAGACTGCATTACTTGGAATGTGATTATATGTGGGTATTCTCATCATGGGCTAGGAAAGGAGGCCATGGCTGTGTTTCATGACATGTTGGCTGAAGGAGAGAGTCCTAACTATGTTACTTTTGTTGGGGTTCTTTCTGCTTGTAGTCACCTTGGTCTCGTAAAAGAAGGTTTATATTACTTGAACCAGTTCATGAAAACGGTCGGAGTTGAACCTGGTTTGGAGCACTACACCTGTGTTGTTGGACTCCTGAGCAAGGCTGGACTTCTTGATGAGGCTGAGAAATTTTTGAGGTCTATGCCAGTAAAATGCGACGTTGTTGCGTGGCGTACATTGCTCAGCGCTTGTCACGTACATCGGAATTATGGTTTTGGGAGGCGCATAGCGGAATTTGTGTTGGAGATGGACCCTAATGATGTGGGGACATATACACTATTATCTAATATTTATGCGAAAGCAAAGAGGTGGGATGGAGTAGTGAAGATCCGAAAATTGATGAGAGAGAGAAATATCAAGAAAGAACCCGGTGTGAGCTGGATAGAGATGAGAAATGTTACCCATGTTTTTGTTTCGGATGACTGTCAACACCCAGAGTCGATTCAAATTTATGAGAAAGTAAAAGAACTCTTAGCAAGAATCAAGCCATTGGGATATATACCAGATGTTGCTGCTGTGTTGCATGATGTGGAGGAAGAGCAGAAGGAAGACTATCTTAGTTATCACAGCGAGAAATTGGCCATTGCATATGGCCTCATGCATGCTCCCTTCGAGGCACCTATTCGCGTGTTTAAAAACCTTAGAATGTGTGAAGATTGCCACTCAGCTACGAAACTTATCTCTAAGCTCACAAACAGGACGATCATCGTGAGAGATGCAAATCGCTTCCACAGTTTTTGGAATGGATGTTGTTCGTGTGCAGATTACTGGTAATAGATGATCATCAACTCATCTCCAGGACAGGCGGGGATCAATTATACTCATTTTTTTTACCTGGATCTCTGTAAGTATTTCAATAGATGTTCTTAAAACAGCTTAGAGCCTGCTTTTATTACAATTGCAATAAACCACATAATTTGAAGTATAGGTAAATAAAAAAGAATCACTGTATATGAATATTATTAGACTGATTCAGTAAAAAGTGTTCTCCATTAATTTTACAAATTCCTGAAAATCTATTCTGCCATCTCTATTTACATCAAAGTTGTTGATCATTTTGTTGCAGTTCTCAATCTTTAGAGCTTCCTTTAAACCCAGAATACAGAGAACTCTCTGCAACTCTTGTGCATCAATAAACCCATCTTTATTCACATCAAACACATCAAAAGCTTCCTTCAACTCTTCCAAGCTTGGCTCTTCCTCAAACAGCCTGGAAAGCTCATCAGAACCAAAAGATTCATTTAGCTCCTCACTTTCTCGGCTGCAAAAAATCCCCAGATTTCCCATCAACTTCTCCACATCATTTCTGCAAACTGTCACACAATCTTCCTTCTTCTTATGAAATGAAGCTTCTTGGGTTGAACACTCAAAATTATGGGTTTTCTCCCAGTCTGATGATGTCTTTGAGCTGCCATGTTTGGATTGTGGGAAAAACCAATAAGTTGATAAGAAACTTTTAGTCAAGCTAAGAAACAACAAGATCATACTGATATCAATGAATGGAAATAGGGTGTAGTTTGAGTTTGCTGATGATGCCTCCATTTCTTAAGAGAAAAAAGAAGAAGTAGAACTATTTGATTGTGAGATATGTAAAAGAAAGTGTGGAAGAATGAATGAGTGAATTTGGATGGGATTGGGGTATTTGAAGGCAGCATAGATGGCAGAGCTGGTCAAGTTTTCGAAGGCGGGTAAGAGAGGGGAAGCTGCCTATGGAGACCACCTAGGAAACTTGGTCGCCTTAGCTGCCTTTGTCTTATTTGCATGGAATGTGTCTGGTTTGTTGCTTGGAACCTGCTGCTATCCTATCTTGTAGGAAATGGTCTTTGTCAATGGCCATTTTGTTTTGTCTTTTGGGACGATGAAGTTTCTAGGAAGTGAAGACTTGATGTGTGTGATAGGCTGTTGTTACATTTGCGTTTTCCACTATCCCATTGACTACTTCTGAGATTATTATTTTACTTGAAGTCTTAAGACTTTGGACAACATACTTAGTAATAAGAAATCCAAAACAATCTTTTATTTATAAGTATGAATAAATTTAGGAAAATTATACAACGGGCGACGAAGGTTGCTGAACACTATTAATTTAAAAAAAAAAGCTAAAAATCATGAGGACTATAATTGTAATTATTATTATTTTAAAAATAAAAATTAGATTTAATAAAATTGTTATATTTCTTTATTGTATTAAAAATTGATGGTTCTGAATCAAATATACTCAAACTTTATAAACCCTAAATTTTCAATTCCTGCTGCCAACGCCGCCTCCTCTGTCGCCATGACCGGTCGACTTGTCTCGCCAGCGTTAATACAGGTCGCTTCGCCGCTCGCCGTCCTCCTGTGCGCACCGTTTTAGCATCGAAAGTGACCTTTCTACCCTTTAATTTCCCGTCGATCTTGGGCGGCCATCGCAGCCGTCGTCGGTTGTGTCTGGCAATCACCCGTCGTCCACGGCTTAACCCCGACAAACCAAACCCATTGCCGGCGATCCCAAATCAGAAACACTAATTTTTTATTTTCCCCAATTTCATAAACCAGTTAACCAATTATAAACCCTAATCTCCAAATAAAACACTAATTAATTTCCCCAATTTCATAAACCTATTTTAATAATTTTATTAAATCTAATTTTTATTTTTTTAAAATAAACTTTAATTACAATTATAGTCCTCATGTTTTTTTTTTAATTAATAGTGTTCAGCAGTGTTCATCGTTAATAGTGTTCAATAATATTCGTCTCACGTGTTAGACTCATCCATAAATTTAAGTAGATTTTAAAGTCTATAATTCAAAATTGAACAACATACATCAACATGATATTAATAACAACCATAAGCCCAATCCAAAACTACTCAACCCAGATGATGAAATGAACATCTCTTATCTTCTCTCTTCTGTCAATATTCTTAAACAATGACATTAATTAGTGGTTCACTAGATGATGTTCACTTAAGAAATTCGATTTAGAATAATTTTATTTGTAAGGTATATATTTTATCAAAACGTTAAAAGAGTATGAATAGATACTAATCAACTTAAGACCCCCACTGGCCTTACAGAATTTTTACATAGAGATATCTCTGTCCCTTTCGCTCGTTTGCGGGGTACTTAATGTAATGACTTAGGCCTCTCATTCTATTAGAAGAAGAAAAAAAAGTTTATTATTCAAAAAAATATTCAAACAAACCAGAACTGAAAATTACAATCACACACACATGCATACAACTATAAATTTTACTGTAATAAAAGAACAAGCTGTCATTTTCTTGTCTATTTTCATGTAACATGAAAGGGAAAATCCATAGATTGTACAAGATAAAAGAAAGACATGAACAAATCAACCATAACTTCTAAAAACCAACTTCACAATTTGTTTCTGCAATCCATTCAAACATAATTAATTTCAGGCAATAAAAAAAAGCAGAAGCATCACTCAAACTCAGCTATGGCTGAGGAGGAGGGCAAAATATGTAACCAGTTCTGAGGTTAGTATTTGGTCCCGGTTCTTTATAATCCACTATTTCAATCATCCCCCTCGATGTATCTGCAAATTCCAATTGAGCACTGGATTCTTCAAGCTCCACATTCTCCACCATGTTTCTACCGAATCCTAAGAATTCACAACAGGAAAAAAGAGAGGATATTATATATATTTGACTGGAAAAAGAAAGAAAAACGGAACTAAGTAATACCTAGAGAAGAGGAGAGAATTAAATTCAAAAGCATAGAAAGAAGAAGCAGATTGAGAAACCAAGAACGACCCATTATTTGTTTAAGAATCCTGGGAAATGGGTAGCTCTCAGATTTTATAAACACATTGTTAAGTGCTTCTACGAAGGTGGTTAAGCTTCGGTTTTCAGGCCTTTTCAGCTTCTTCAGATCCGATGAAATTATAAAGGTGCATATTTAACCCGAGGTGTGGTGCAATGGTTGTTCACTTTTATCTCTTATTATAAAGTTTAGAAATTCGATCTTTACCAATAGAATTAGAATACATTTTATAGTTATCTATTTACTTCTTAGTGAAAATACTTGAGATGAAAAGATTAGTCGCTACTATCAATGGTGAATACCGTAAAAAAAATTTGCTGAAAGACTTGATCATTAAAATCAGATCTACAATGTGAATTCGGTCTGAATTAATCTTTCTCAATAAAAACGGTTTGGGCAAACAAAAAATAAAAAAAAGCGCACATTTACTTCAATAAACTAATTAATACTATTTTATGGGTAAACTACACTGTTGGTCATCCAACTATTAACGTATTTTTATTTTAAACACTAAACTAATAATCTGTTCAACTCAAAAAATAAAGTTACAAAAGTTAATTATTTTAATCACTTAACGTTAAATAGTCGATGTGTTAACTCTTGATATTTACGCATTTTATTATTTTAATTTTAAATCATTCAACAAATATTTTTTTTATATTTATAAATTCAATCAATATAATATTAAACATATTTCATTGATTATTCTTAAAAAATCAAGTTATTCCGATAATGATATATTAAACCAAAACCCTACTTTATAATTTAGAAGGTTAGGGTTGACTTTAAATCACAACGATTAATTAGCTGTACTTTATAAAGAATTTAGAAACTATTAATTGCTTAAAGCTTTGTGAAAGATTAGTATGTTAACAAATAAGGTTGAATCATGGGGGATGATCCTATGGTAATCATTTGTAAATGAAAATTTTATGGAGATCCATTGTTTGGCTGAGTGGCTAAGGATATGCATGTTTTTTCGTTTTATATGAATTCGAATCTTGACATTTGCCTTGAAATGTAATATCACTTTATTTAATAAAAAATAAAAATTATATGAACCTGGTAAAAGTTGAAAATTTACTTAATTTAGATAAATTTGATCCGAATTATTATTTTAATAATAAAATTTCTATATCATTGGTCATTGGTTAAGGGATGCTCATATAGTCTTATCTAATCTTAGGGTTAAAAATATATGCTCAAAATAGTATATATAACCGACTATCGGTTGGTCTAATATGATAAAGTTCGATCATTTAAATAAAGTTAATAATTTAGACATTATGGATTTAAAAAAAAATTAGTTGAGAGGAACTCTGCGAATTGGGGGTGTTTAAAAATATCTGATCTGATCGATCTTGTCTTATTATTTGTTGATCCGATCTGAAAATGCAGATATCTGATCTAATTTTTATTTTCGGATCGGATACTTGATCCGATTTTTTATTTTTCGGATCTGATACGGATCACAATATTTCAATTTTCAAATTATCCGGAAATTCAAAATATCCGAAAATTCAAATTTTTATAGTTATAAATCTTGTTATATTTAGTAATTTAATACTTGTTATATCCATAAATTCAAAATATAAAATTTTGCATAAATGTTAATCTTGTTATATTTGACAATTTGTTAATTTTTGTATTCGAAAATCCAAAATTTTCATAGATTCGACCGCCAAATTCGAAAAAATACTTAAATTAAATTATATATTTCGATAACTGGATACCCCATTAGAGTATCCGGATATCCAATTTTTTTCCGGACCAAATATTGATCGCTATTTTAGCGATCTAAAATTTTGGATATCCGAATTTTTGAATCAGATCTGATCCGATATCCGAAAATAAACATCCCTAATGCAATTAGTCTTGGTAGAAAAGAAGATAATGTTCATACTAGGAGAGTTAGGTTCGAGCAACCTTGCCAGCAAGGTGTGTATGCCTTTTCAAAGGGTTAAGAAAAAACATGAACGTGTATTACCTTGTAAGCACTTTAAAACTATTCAAAAAAATTTGATTGAGAAGGTCACCGCATAACGAATCTTTACTATACGTAATCTAAATTTATTAGCCAATAAATCAAATATGAGTAGTTATATATAACAAACATGTAATGTATGTTTGCAGGGCATGTTTACCTGATGTCAGAATCATATCCTAGGCTTGTGGCTATGAATTATGCCTGGATTTGTAGATAATAGTAGATGAGGGGAACGAGCCACATGATTTAGTTAAGTGGGTTTGAATTTGATGATGAATCCATGTGACAATATGAGGTCCAAATCATGTAATACCAGATACCACAATCCAATACCCAAATTATCTACCGCCAGATATAGGAAGTGGACACTTACAATTCCTGGCCAATGTTTCCTATCTTTTTCAACTTGTTCACCATCTTCAAATATGACCCAAAACAATCCACACTTCATTTAATTGGTTTATACAGTCTTTAAAAGAATGGATTTGAATATTATATATTTGAGTTCGAATTTCAGCATTTGTAATCTTTCCTTCTGTTTCAACTCTATGGTATCTTTTGCATCAAAAGTTAAAACAACACCAAGATTCAAACTTGAATTCGATCTTGACTTGACCGGTTCATGTACACAATGGAATGTTTTATAGATTTGAGTTAGAATCTTGACATATGTTGGAACAAAATATGGACATAATTCGGTCGATTCATGCAATCATCTTTTAAGACGGTAATTCCAACAAGTCTTAAGATTCGAATCTCTGACAGTTGCAAAAAAAAAAAGAAAGAAGCAAAACAGAGAGGGGGAAAACAACATAGAAGACCAAGAGTATTAATAGCAACATATGGTTTGGGTCCGTAACATGGCTCAAATGGAAACCAATTTTTTTTTTCAGGGCAAAAGAAGAAAAAAAACAAAAGCAAAATATCTCCATGTTTTCCATACCAAGGGTAGACATACATCAATGCCTTAAAGACTCCTTTCAAATGTTGTTTCGAGCTATTTTAAACACAAATACGACACGAAAACATAAACATAAACAAGTTGAATTTATATAAAAACAACTTTCTAACATATGAAAATTACGAACATATATAATGTATTAAACATGATTATGATACGAGAAAAAATACTCTTGAAATGCATGAAAAAACTTACGAAACGAATATTTACATCCGAGTCCAAGTAATATAAGCAGCAGAAGATAGTGGCAATGACAATGGATTGTATATCAGTTCATGAGAATCAAAGGATCTGCTTTCTAGATCTTTAGAAAAGAAAGTAGAGATTTAAGGGAGAATTGAAAGAAACTTGAGTTCCCAAATTTATTTGAATACAAGTGGGATTTATGGTACAGAAACTTACTTGGTCCAACCTCTCACCATTTGATATATATATTATGTACAGAACTCTGCAAGCCATCTAACTGAAAAACCCTGCTCATACCATTAATGGAAAGAAAAGGAATTCCAAAAACAAAATTAAACCGAAAAATAAAAATCAGTTTCTACTTAAGCTAAACACTCTGCCTTCAAACCATATGATAGGACTCTTCCTTTGTTGTCCCCAATTAGCATGCTTTGAGAGTTGGTTATATAGAGGGGGATGGTGAATGAATATGGCCAAGCGGCTAACGACGTAGGACGGGACTCGTATAGTAGTTAACACCACCAAGTTGTAAGCAGCACCATAAGCAATTAAAAGTGGTAATTTACACGGTTACGAGCTCTCGTGGAAGTTTATCGACCTCGACAATGCTGCTGGATTTGCCTGCAAGACTGCAGAGGTTTCAGGAACCTGATTCCTTTCATCACCTTTTGATTGAAATGCTTTGAAGAGTCCTCCGCCACCTATTGAATCAGATTTGTCATTCTTAATGCCAAGTGTTGCCCATATAGAACTCTTTGCTGCTTCTCCAGGATCGTCGATCCTCAATGTTTTAGGAATCCAAAGGCTTCTCTCGGCATTATTTTCCTTTACTGGCTGCTCTTCTTCAGAGTTGCTTGGCTTGCTCGTGTTCTCATCTCGTGAATGTTTTCCCAAGGTAGGGGAATCGGGACCGGAACTTGGGACTGGTTGCTTTTGAGTGGAAGGCTGAGGCTGCCAAGGCGCGTTCCAAGTGCCTGGTACGTTACAACCCCAGTAAGCAGCTGCGGGATAGAATGGCATCGGAAAGCAGCCTGGAGGGCAGAAAGCAGGTGGAGGTACAGGAGAGCTCCATTGAGCTCCATTCCATGGGTAAGGCCACATAGCCCCGGGATAGCATGGCATCTGAGGTGGAAAACGCTGACAATTCTGCATCATTTGGTCTTGCGACCCAGCTTTACCAGCCTCATCCTTTGAAGCCAGGACAGATGATCCATTTGAACACCCAACCCCGTTTTCTCCACCTCTATAAGAAACAGGAATTTTTAACTCCTCAGGCTTATGAATTCCATTTCGGGTGGTATTATGCATTGTTTTATCTGCAAGGTTCAAAGCAGAAGCCATTGATTCACATAGGGGTGTGTCCGAGCCAAAGGTCAGAACTGTACCATTAGCTTTTAGTGCCGGATGGTGGACTCCATTAGGAATCTCAGTACGAGCATTCTGCAGAGCTTCAGAGACAGTTATGTGACGGTAGTGAGAAGCTGAATTCTTGTTCTTGCGACGTCCAGCCCCCACAGGAACATTTCTCATGGTCCCACCAGCCGTCCAGTATCTCTGGCAGTTCTTGCAAAAGTGTCGGGGCTGATTGACATTGTAATTGTTGTAATAACAAAACTTGGTATCCATGCTGTTGCAGCGGGGGCATGGAAGAATTTTAGTAGGTTTCTTCAAGGTTTTTTCTTGAGGATTACTTGTCTCACTTTGATCTTCCTCTGTTGTCGAAGTTTTTAAAGCAGTGCTCTCCTTCTCGACGGAAGGTGTTTTAGAGTTGTCGCTTGCTCCGGAGATTGCCTCCAGATTTGTAGACTCTCCAGAAGTAACCGGAGGAGCATTATCATCCTGTTTAGATCCATCCTCCTTTCCATCTCCAACTTCATGTTCAACGTCTGTTGTTTTATCTCCCGGAGTGTCCTGAATAATTCAGAGGAAGTAAAATCAGCACGAGAACTATAAGGAGTTGGAAAAACATGATCATGTACATAACTAGAAAGTACAAATCATACGAAAACTAACTTCATTTTCTACATAGAGAATCAGTTTCACACCAATAGCAACCACCATTTTCACAGCTATAAAAGATATAATCACAGTAGAGAAGTTGCTTAAAAACTTGGGAATCCACAGAATGTCATGTATGGCTATGTAACCGGCACGAATAATATACAAAAAACAGAAATTTTAATAGGGCTAAGAATCAGTTAAAACTGGTTATAACTTTCTTGTCTGATTCCAGGAAGATTGAGCTTTTACTGTATCAGAAAGATAGCATAACATACACGTTCGGCATGGTAAGCAACGCCGAAAAGTACCGGAAACGAAAGCTAAGAATAACAAGGGACAGATTTTGATTTTTGCTTAGACTTTTATTGTGGTGATCCTAATCATAGATCACAATCCTCATGAAATTAAGCGAAAAAGAGATCCAGATAACATCTCTCCCAATTCACAAGCTATAATAAAAGCAGACAATCAGATGAATGAAGCTAGACTACCAATTTCAAAGAAGCTAGCCAGAAAATTTTCCAAGAAAATTGGAAAGTGATGAAACCCTGAATAAGATTCCAAAACCAGTATCCAGAAAGATGAAAGAAAAAAAAAACATATTTGAGCAAGCTACCTTATAAACACAGGCAAACAAGCTAACCTAAAAGCAATTAACCGAGATTTTATCATGAAAAATTGGATTATGCTTGAGAAAATACACCCAGAGAAGCCAATCCTAACTTCAAAAGTCCTCAAGTTTACTTAAACCAAGATCCAAAATTTAACCAATCTTCTAATAATCAAATATAATTAACAATCAAAAAGCAACCATTTTTATACCAAAACTAAGAATCAAAGACCAACCCTTTTTTCATTTCCATATTCTAAACAAAGGGTGTTCTTCAAAATTCCCAAAAATAAAAAAGAAATTAAAATAGAAATTTTCCTGACCTTTTCAGCTTCTTCTCCTCTCTCTTCCTCTTTGTTTTCCTCTGGTGAAGAATTTGTAGAACAACAATGATCTTGATCAATATTATCATTGTTGGTGCTATCATCACCACGAGTAGCACACAAGTCGTCTGCTGCTACTTTCGGAGATTTCTCAGGCAAAGCGATCATTTTCCCGAACAATTTGATCGCCGGATCTTTTGGTTCCGACATTTTCTGTTTTCTCCCCTGTTTTTTGTTCTCCCTAAATCCTTAGCCAACACAAAACTAAAAACTGAATCTTTCTAGAGAGAGAAAGTTTTGTAGCAAAAGCTGACTGCTTTCATACAAACTTTTATTGTCATCAAAATATTAAAATAATAAAGAAAAGCTTTTTATAATGCATGGTGTCTTGAAAATAGTTTTTACCTTTTTTCCCCTCTTTTTCTTAGTTTTTTGGTGGGCTGGTTTGTGGGAATAAAAATAGCAATATAAATTACGGAATAAGGTCAAACATTCAAAATATATGCTGCTGTGGTAAACAAAATAATATATTTCATAAAAAGGAAGTAGAAATTTAAAATATACCCAACAAGTAATAATTAAAATTCTAATATAACATAGAAAAATATTTATATGAATAGGTTGAAATTAATATAACAAGACCTTTGCATCATAAACAACCTATTCACCACTGGTTTTCGACTCATTGATCGACTAATCCAAATTAAATTTTGCAGATATTTATTATAGGTCGACCCTCCCAATCCGATTTTCTTCGCTTACAACAGTAAAATTCGAATCTCTGATCTTGCTTAACACTTGATTCCGCTAGACTAATTGATTGTTGTATATCTATCAATAAACATAGTATAAAAAAATAATTTAAGGAATTGAATTAATTCACAAAATGAATTTTTTTCCAACATAAAATCTTTTAATTCCCTTGTGGTGCTGTTTGCTAGGTGTAATATTTTACTTAATTTTTTAACCGAATATCATCAAATGAAGAGATTTTTTATATTTAATTGGTTTTTAATAAATATTTTTGGTTTGTGAGTGCAAAGCATAAATTAGAATGTACCATGACCCTATATTGTAATTTGGATTATGTAAGAAAAAAGTGTACAAGGAGATGATGGTCTCGTGGAGTCTACGTTTTAGATTTGTTTAAACAAGAATGGGGAGTTTTCATCCACAACTTCCTTTGTGGCCTTAAAAAGATCTTTCTCTCTCTTAACTTATTTTCTTTTCCTTTTTCCTCACTTTTTTGCCATATCATAGTCACCAATTATTTTCCTTTTTCCAAACTTTATTTAAAGATAATTTTAAATTTGGATAAAACACTATATGTTTAATAATATATAGGTGTATTTTAAATTTTAATAAGTTATGTGGATCGAGTATAGCGATTAACGTTATCGTTGGAGTAATATACATGAGGACGTGAAATTGAACATGTTTCAATGTCCAATATCCTCTAATTGATGGATGGAAAGAGTCTTGAACTCTTGGTAGTGTATGGGAATTTCAATAAATTATAATTATATGTGCGAGATTTCTTTTATTACAACTTTTATAAAATAAAATATTGCTATTTGAATGTCATTTGCCAAGTTTAAGGTTTATGATTTAAAGTTTAAGTTTAAAATTTAAGATTTAGGATTTAAAGTTTGAACAGATAAAATTAAATTTTACAATACATGTGTATCAAATAATTATCTCTAAAAACCACAAACATTCATAAATGTCCAATATATGTTTAATAATATATAGCGATTAATATTATCGCTGGTGAAATATACAAGAGGACGTGAGATTAAATATGCTTAAATGTCCAATATCCTCTAATTGATGGATGGAAAGGGTCTTGAACTCTTGGTAGTGTATGAGAATTTCAATGAATTATAATTATGTGTGAGATTTCTTTTATTGCAACTTCTATAAAAAAATATGGCTATTTGAATGTCACTTGTCAGATTTAAAGTTTAAGTTTAAAGTTTAAGATTTAGGGTTTAAAGTTTAAACAAATAAAATTAAATTTTACAACACATGTGTATTAAATAATTATGTCGAGAAACCACAAACATTCATAAATGATCAAGTTTATGTTTCATTTGTACAAACTTTATTTCTTGCCTTTTCCATTAACTAGTTTTATTTCTATTACTTGATAAACTTTAGGTTAGAAAGATTAGCCCAAGTCATGTTGATTGTGTTTGTGTAATATGACCATGGAATTATGCCATTAATCGATAAATAATGAAATTAATAAAAATGCAAGATTTTCATAAATTTTCAATAAATATCAAGGAGACTATTGAGTTGTGAATAATAGGTGTATAAATAGACAGGGAAAATCGCTAGAGGTGTTCATAACTGGTCCAATGGTTATTTAAAGACTCAATAAGTCTAATATCACTACTATAATATTACTAATTTACTATATTACATTCTTTATTCCACTTTATTAACTTGTATTATGAACTTACTAGGCCTCTGAGTACCTATTTGGGCCAGTTATGAACACTCCTAAAAACAACCATTGCTTTGGTATTACTGTGTAAAAAAAAGTAATTATGTCATACACTGGCGGTGAAGGTGAAAACATAAAGTTTTTATAAGTGGATTAGTTTTAGTGTTTAGGGAGATATCTTAAGGCTTAGAATTTATGTTTTGGGTTTACGAATAGAAAGTATGATTCAAAGCTAGAATTTAGAGTTTATATTTTAAAACTTAAATGTCTAATCATATTACCATGAACACTAAACCCTAACCTCTAAACTATAAATTCTAAACTCCCTAAACTTAACTCATGAATCATAAACTATAAACTAATGTGTTTATAAAAACTTTTTGTTTCTATAGTTAGAGTATAAATCTTTTTAAAATGTTATTATTATTATTATTATTATTATTATTATTATTATTATTATTATTATTATTATTATGTTGAATATTCTTTGTATGCTTTTTTTTTTCTTTTTGCGTAAAGCTAATTTGGTTTGAATTCCATGTGAAGCTTTATGGTAATTGGCAACTAGAAAATCTTTAATTCTTTTATAGCTTTTTGGTGTAATTTGTGGCTAAGATGACAAGTTGGCCCATCACCCCACTTCCTAGTCCTCTCATATCTTTTTCTATGGTTCCTAAGCTTATTGCTTGTTACATCTCCCTACTCATCCATCCATACATGTCACCATTTCCCTATTTCTTAATCTATCCATTTATTTTTCTTATTAATATATTTTTTCTAAAAAAAATCAAACTTAATTGTGTTAAAATTGTGGATGTGATGTTACAAGAATCAACCACCGTTGTATTCTGAGCAGAGTTAAAAAAATTTATTTGAAGTGTCAGGATTTTGGGTGTTAACTAATATTTTACTAAAAATTGACGAAATCAAATGATGAATATCAATTTCCATTAAAAGATTTTAATTATATTTTGAACCGGTGTCAATCTCCTTTTAAATTGATATTAATTTCTCTTATATATATATATATATAATTACATTAATTTTTTTTAAAAATTAAGGCATCAACTCACACCCAATTCACTCAACTCCTTCTGCCCATGACCGTATCAAAAATTTATAAAAGTAAACAGAAAAGTAAAATCTATCAACTACTAGTTAATGTAGCGAGATGATGTGTTATATTTTTTTAAGGTCAATAATTTACATATTAATATTATAATTGAAACAAACAGATTTAGGAGAATTATTTTATAATAAATTTATTTAATATTCAATTTAAATTAATCAATTAATAAATTAAATACTAATAATTATAAAAAATCATTTTTATGATTTTTTTATAATTTCATTCGACTATGAATACCACATAAAGTATTAAAATATACCCAGAGAAACAGGGAAAGGGGAAAAGCCATGTCAACGTCAGATTTTTAAAGCAGCGACTTTGTTCGGGTCCCACCAACGGATTGTAAAGACCACGAGTTTTGCCACATCAGCGTCATATTCCCGCATGGACCCCACCTCCGAGAAAAAGAGTAAAGTGGAAAAAAGGGGGGCATGCCAACGGATTAAAAGAAAAGAAAACCAAATCAATCAATTTAATTTAATTAATTAATCAATCAATAAGAAATAGAAATAATTTCGTCCCTCCCGCACGTGTTATTTTGCAGCACGTGTGAAAGGACTTTCTGTGTGAAATAAATAAAGAAAGGAAGAATCATTGTTCTCGTGGCTGAGGATTGTCCTGGTTGAGTGGAGGTTTGGTGAGGAGACGACACGTGTAAGAAAGCAAAGAAAAGTGAAGGCATATCTTTTTGGGTTGCAATTGCAATGTCACCAACACATGACTTTGCAACTTTTGTATGTGTCTTCGTCTCCACCTATTTAGTTTCAACAATCCAACATAATCTTATATTAAAAGATAATTAGAAAATGCATGTGGATGAGATAAGGGGTTTGAGTTGATTATCAACATTCACCTTTGAAAGTTTTTCTTAGCAAAAGTAGTAGGCCATGTTTGGCAATTAGTGGATAGTTGATATAGATTATATTAGTTGATATCTGATTGTATTAGTTGATTTGACTAACGGATTGCATTAGCTGATTGTATAAAAGTGTTTAGTAAAATTAACTGATAGCTGTTAGATTATTTAAACAAGTAAAATGACATATAAGGACATTATTATATTCAATACTTATTTGAATAGCTTATTAGTTATTAATATTTTGTATCTAATTAATATTAATTAGATCTATAAAATTATTTTTAGTATAACTTTTCTAAACATATTCGAATGATTTATATATTAATTTATTATTTACATAATTTTTAATATAATTTTATTAATTAATAAATTTAAATACAAATATAAATATGTGATAATAAAAAAATAAATAGGATTAGCTTATAAATAGGGTGAAAAAATATTTAATTTAGGTTATTTTGAGATTTTTGATAACTGACAAGGGTAAAAGAGTCTTTACAACTCTAATATCAAACCTCTAATCTCAAAAACTCCTATTATGAGTTTTTTTCAAAATTAGCAGTTTCACCCCAATCCGCTTTTTCAATCCACTGTTCACCAAACAACAATATTAGTAGATTTGACTGGTCAAACCTCTAATTATGCCTCAAACCTCTAATTTTTGCCCAAACCTTTCTTTACCAAACATGGCCGTATTTTTTTTCTCAATTCATTTCATTTGGTATTTTCGCTGCATTTTTCTTCATGAGTTATCATCGTTTTCCGACCAGTCATGATTGTAACCCCCTCGTCCCGGTCTGGATGACTGACCGGCCCGAGTAGGCTACACGGGGATAACCGAAGTGAAACCCGCTAAGGCTCCCCTTCGGTTAGCAACCCTAAAAAAATTCTTTAATTATTATCTTGTCTAAATGAATTATTTAATCCTATATGAGAGGACAATAATGGAAGCAACAAATGAGGCGATCAACCCAAAGAGCATATCAAAAACAGTCCATTTTAGCTTAAACTACATGCCGTTTCGAAACACCCAAGGTGTGTATCGAAACGCCTTGACTTGGTCAACGAGCCCAAGTCAACACGAGGAGACCATATCGAAACGATGGTCAACCATTCCGAAACACCCCCAACGGTCAACTTCTCGTGGTCAACGATATGAAGACCGTTCCGAAACTCCATGACATGTTCCGATACCTTAATTTATTGACAAAATCTCAGATTTTAAGTGGCAAAAACGTATCGAAACGACTCCCTGGCATACCGAAACGCCTGGCCTAAAACAAGAGGCAGTATCGAAAGGGGACCAACCGTTTCGGTACACCTACTGTGAAAAGACACATTTAGCTGGTTTTTGGTACAAGGCAGCCCCAAATTCCAACCAAACCTCCCACAACCAAACACACAACGACTTTAGATGCTTGACACCCTAAAACGACATGTTTAGCACTTAACAAACATGTAAGAGCCATACATTTAAGGATCAACATTCAACATACATATAAAGGCCACTCAAGTAAACACCAAATTAACAAGGATTCATACATCGCATTATCACACATGCCTTAAACAACACACATAGCATTCATGAGAAGGGTACAAGTCTTCAAACACAAGGCAATCATGCATCAAGTAAATATGGTCTACAATTCACGATATAAAGGCATACACATGGCTAACATAAATTCAACAATCTAACATGCTCAACAAAACACATCATCAACTAAGGAGTTTGACACCAACACCTACAAGTCTACACTCCCATCGTCTAGGCATTATTACAATACATAAATCATACTTGAGCTAAATTGAGAACTTCAAAAGCTCATTCCTTGCCCACTTGCCTCCTGAACTCTAACGATCTGCGTGTTGTAAACAAAGGAGAGCGTAAGCTAATTAGCTTAGTGAGAGAAGCTCTATAATTCAACAAGCATGCAGTTTTTAAAACACTTTTCATAATTGACAAAAAATTAATGGATGCACGAATGATTTTCACAACAAGACTACACATGGTTTGCACATGCACAACCAACATACACACGGTGGGACCACACATCACCGTTCGACTAGTAGTTTTCCGATGGGACCACTCATCATCTTACTCTACTACTAGTCACTACCGGTGGGACCACTCATCACCGTAGTTAAGACAACCATCACGTGAGGCCCGACTTCAACACGACTACACAACAACAATGATGTAAACAACTCAAGATGCACATGATACCACATCATTTAACCACTGATCAACACATAGCAAAATAAGATAGGAGAATTAACTTACACTTGGGTTTAGGTGAACCCTCTAGGTCCTACCCAAACCCCCAAGAGTTTCATTTCGAAAACAAATCAAAGTTTGACATTTCTACTCACTGTTGCTACCCAAATGAGAGCCGAAAACCAAGCTCAAGTCACCAAATTCTCCGGATTCGTCCCCGAGGCTTCACCAACAAGATTCTTTGCTTCTTTGAGAAATCTCCAATAATAAGCTTGAAAGATGATGAAATAGTGATTTCAAAGAGGAAGGGGCTTTTGACGTTGGAATAGGATGGAAGAGGAGAGAAGAAGATGAATAGTAGAGTGTTTTGAAATAAGAGAGTTTTTATTTTAAAAATCTCAATAATTACCACTTTGCCATTAATGAGATGGCCATCCTTCACTATTCTAATTTCCATGGAATTTGAGTTCTAATTTAATTTAAAATTTGATCCAACATATAAAATGAATTTTTAAGACAAAAAGGGAAACCCGAAACATTATTTAAATATTATTTTCACCGGACCCCCAAACCCGGGTGTTACAACTCTCCCCCACTTAAGGAATTTCATCCTCGAAATTACCTGACGGAAACAAGTACGGAAACTACTCAAGCATATCAGCTTTCCTTTCCCACGTGGCCTCTTCCACACCTCTATGTCTTCATATAACCTTGACCAACTCTATGGTCTTGCCACGCAACATCTTGCTATCAGAAGCAAGTATTTCAACGGGTTCTTCGTTGTAAGACAAGTTCGGATTCAAATCAATCTCTTCCACGAGCATTACATAGAACGGATTCGATCTATACCTCCTAAGCATTGACACATGAAAGACATTATGAATCTTCTCTAGTTCAGTCAGGAGTCTCAATCTATACGCAATGGGACTAATCCTCTCAACTATCTCATAAGGTCCAATGAATCTCGGGCTTAACTTGCCCTTTCTCCCAAACCTCATCACTATCTTTCAAGGTGAGACTTTCAAAAATACTTTATCTCCCACGGAATACTCTACCTCTTTCCTTTTCAAGTCGGCATAGGACTTCTGTCGATCTGAAGCTGCCTTCAGACGATCACATATCAACTTTACCTTCTCGGTGGTGCCCTTAAGCAAATCAGGCATCAGTACAAGTTTCTGTCTGGCTTCGGTCCAACAAATCAGAGTTTTACACTTCCTACCATAAAAGGCCTCATACGGAGTCATCTGAATACTTGACTGAAAACTGTTGTTATACGCAGACTCTACTAACGGTAGATGTTTCTCCCACGACCCCTGAAAATCAATGATACAACATCTCAACATATCTTCCAACACCTGAATCACTCTCTTAGACTGACCATCTGACTGCGGATGATACGAAGTGCTGAAGTTCAACCAAGTACCCAAGGCTCGATGCAAACACTCCCAAAATCTAGCTGTAAATATCGGGTCTCGGTCTGACACAATCGATTTCGGTACCCCATGTAGTCTCACTATCTCACAGATATACAGATCGGCCAACTTATCTAAGATATATGTGGTGTGAACTAGTATGAAGTGAGCACACTTGGTAAACCTATCCACTATCACCGACACTGAATTCTTCCTCGAAGGAGTCAACGGTAGCCCTGACACAAAGTCCATGGTGATACGCTCCCACTTCCATTCCGGAATCTTCAACGGTTGTAACAATCTTGAGGGAAACTAATGTTCGGCCTTGACCCTCTGACAAACCATACACCTACTGACAAACTCGGCCACGTCTTTCTTAAAACCAACCCAGTAGTACTCTTCTTTTAACCCTCGATACATTTTCGTGCTACCCGGATGCATAGCAAAAAGACTGTTGTGAGCTTCATTCAAGATCGTACGCCTCAACTCGGCATCCTTCGGAACTACTATCCTATCCTTGTAACATAGGATCCCATTCTCACTAAAACAATACTCGGTAGGCCTATCTCTGGCTATGTCTTGCACGTGAGGTGCCAAAGACTCATCTCTCAATTGCTTCTCTTGAATTAACTGAACTAGCGAAAGCTTAACCTGAAGCTCGACTATCAACCCACCATCATTAGACACATTCAACCTCGTAAACATAGCTCGTAACTCTACGACTACTTTCCTACTCAAGGCATTGACCACTACGTTTGCCTTACCCGGATGATACTCTATCGTGAGGTCATAATCCTTGAGTAGCTCTAACCACCTACGTTGCTTGAGATTCAACTTTCTCTGAGACATCAAATACTTCAAACTCTCGTGGTCGGTATACACGGTGCACTTCTCACTATAAAGATGGTGTCTCCAAATCTTCAATGCGAACACCACTGCGACTAGCTCTATTTCATGGGTGGGATAATTCTTCTCATGAGCTTTCAACTGTCGCGAAGCATACGCTACCACCTTACCCTCTTGCATAAGCACACAACCTAGCTCTACATAGGATGCATCACTATAAATCACAAATTCTCTCCCCGGTTCAGGCTGAATCAAGATAGGAGCTTCGGTCAAGGCTTTCTTCAATTTCTCAAACGCTTTTTGTCTTGCATCTGACCACTCATACGGAACATTCTTCTGTAGCAACTTAGTCAAAGGAGTCGCTATTCTAGAAAACCCCTCAACAAACCTTTTATAGTATCCCACCAAACCTAGGAAACTGAGGATTTCTATCACTGACTTCGGTTGTTTCCAATTCACTATAGCTTCTATCTTCTTGGGATCCACACTAATCCCACTAGCCGAGATCACGTGACCTAGGAAGACTACCTCCCTAATCTAAAACTCACATTTGCTTAGTTTGGCATACAATTGATTCTCTAGTAGGGTCTGAAGTACTAACCGTAAATGCTCATCATGCTCCTCTTCGGTCCTAGAGTATACTAAGATGTCCTCTATGAACACTACCACAAACCTGTCCAAGAACTCATGAAACACACGGTTCATCATATCCATGAAAGCTGCTGGAGCGTTAGTCAACCCAAAAAGCATCACCAAAAACTCATAGTGCCCATAACGTGTACGAAAGGTTGTCTTCGGTATATCCACATCCTTCACTTTCAATTGGTAGTACCCGGACCTCAAGTCAATCTTTGAAAACACAGAAGCACCTCTCAACTGGTCAAGCAAGTCATCTATCCTAGGCAAAGAATATTTGTTTTTCATTGTTACTTATTCAACTGCCTATAATCTATACACATCCTCATGCTACCATTTTTTTTTTCATAAACAAGACCGGAGCACTCCACGGAGAAACACTAGACCTGATAAAACCTCTATCGGTCAACTCTTGAAGCTGTGTTTTCAACTCTTTCAACTCTTTCGGTGCCATTCTATACGGAGCAATCGACACTGGTGCGGAATCATAATATGTCTCAATAGCAAACTCAACTGCTCTATCTGAAGGCAAACTCGGTAACTCTTCCGGAAAAACACTCGGAAAATCACATACTATTCTGATGTCCTGAGGTCTCACCTCACTCATATTCGGATTCATTACATAAGCCAAATAAGCCTGACACCCCGAACTCAACAACCTCTAAGCTTCCAAAGCCGAAACCACATTGGACAAGAACATGACGTTCTCACCAACTACCACAACCTCAAAGTCATCGGTAAGCCTCAAGGAGACTATCTTGGTCTCGAAGTCAACCCTAGACCGGTGCTCTACGAGCCAATCCATGCCCAAAATCACGTCAAAACCGTAGAAGGGTAACTCCATCATATCAACCGGAAATACGTAGCCCTGAACCATTAAGGGACACCTCCTACACACCTTCCTAACTACCACTGTATCACCAAAAGAGCTAGTAACATTTACACCTACCTCTAGCCAATCACATGGTAACCCTAATGACCTTGCGTGCTCACCCAAAATATATGAATGTGTCGACCACGAATCTATCAAAGAAAGCAAACTCAAAGACTGTAATGAGAAATTACTGTAATGACATCAGTGTCATTCCCAGCCTCTCGCTGAGCATACACCCCAGCCGGTCCTCCTCCCTCGGGCTGCACTGCTACTACACGAGCCAAGTTTCTCTGACCCTCATTCCTTAGCTGAAAGTTTCCACGACCGCGCCCAGTCGCCCACGACCTCTCTGATGCTCAAAACCCCTAGCTGGAGTCGGTCCGCCCCTAGCTGGGTGTGGACAATTACGCCTCATGTGGTCTCGAGATCCACAGTTCCAACACGGCCCAAAAGTACCCGTACACTCGCCCTAATGGCGTCTCCCACACCTATTGCACTCTGGTGTGTGCATAACAGCTCCTCGACCTTGTTGGCCTTGACCATAGTTACCACCCCTATGTCTCGAATCGGGCTGGTACCTCCTATCCCTATGCCTCTTGGCCTAGTCTCTATCCCAATTCGCATGTCTCTTTCCTGAATCGGATCCACTAGCACGTGCACTAGAGCCTAGGTTCTGCTCTATATCCTTGGCCCTAGAGACCAAGACATCGAACTCAGTGTAGTCGGAGGCAAGCATGTAGGTCTTCACATCTGTAGTCAACCCATACCTGAAGCGGTCACACCGTTCCTTCTCACTAGGAACCAACTCAGGTGCATAGTGGCTTAATCTCACAAACTGAACCTCATATTCAGACACGGTCCTATTACCTTGAACCAAAGCCATAAACTCTCTCTTCTTTTCATCCAGGTACCGGATTCCAAGATACTTCCTCTTGAAGGCATTTCTGAAGAACTCCCATGTGATATCCGCTTCGGCCATCCCCGAAGTAACTGTGGTCCACCAAGTATAAGCGTCCCCCTAAAGCAAGTAGACAATGCAACCCAACTTACGGGTGTCTGAACACTCCATCTGACCTAAGATGCGAGTAGTACTCTCAAGCCACCCCTCTGAACCCTCGAGAGTCAACCCACGAAACTCAACTGCTCTCAAGTTACGAAGCTTCTCTAGGGGTAATCATGTCCCCGCACCCTGAGGTGGTGCTGCAGCTTGCATACCAGCCAAAGTTGTCTGAAAAGCTCCGACTATGGTCTGAATCAAATGGGCCACATCTGCACCTGCCTAACCCTGGCCCGCTTGAGCCTCATTACCTCCCACATTAGCATCAACCTGAGGCCCATTACCATCACCTCCAGCATTTACCCCATTACCATCGGGAGCATGAGGAACAGGAGGCACGTCCTCAGGCGCCTGGTCACCCGCTCTAGGTCGTCCCCTCGGTCTCACCATAGAAAAATAAGATCTAAAAAAGGAAACATACAACAAGGAAAACGTTAAGTTAGCAAAAGGGCAAGGACTCCGGTTCTCAAGCTCGTTAACCAAAACAATTTTTTTCCTTTTTGACAACAACACCTAACAATGGGGACATTTGACTAACCCTTAACCCAACCAAAAGAAGCCACTGAAACATGCTTTCAAACACCGTACTAGCAAGCAACTTCATGCAATACATGGTAAAATCACAAATCGAGGCATAGCAAAAAATAACAACTCAAACTTACCTCGCTTACCTACCCGAGGTCTTGGAAACCTCAGGCTCTGATACCACCAAATGTAACCCCCTCGTCCCGGTCTGGATGACTGACCGGTCCGAGTAGGCTACACGGGGAAAACCAAAGTGAAACCCGCTAAGGCTCCCCTTCGGTTAGCAACCCTAAAAAAATTCTTTAATTATTATCTTGTCTAAATGAATTATTTAATCCTATATGAGAGGACAACAACGGAAGAACCAAACGAGGCGATCAACCCAAAGAGCATATCAAAAATAGTCCATTTTAGCTTAAACTACAGTCCGTTTCGAAACACCCAAGGTGTGTATCGAAACGCCTTGACTTGGTCAACGGGCCCAAGTCAACACAAGGAGACCGTATCGAAACGGTGGTCAACCGTTCCGAAACACCCCCAACGGTCAACTTCTCGTGGTCAACGATATGAAGGCCGTTCCGAAACGCCATGGCCCATTTCGATACCTTAATTTATCGGCAAAACCTCAGATTTCCACTGGCAAAAACGTATCGAAACGACCCTCTGGCGTGCCGAAACGCCTGGCCTGAAACAAGAGGCCGTATCAAAACGGGACCAACCGTTTCTATACACATGCTACGAAAAGACAGATTTTAGCTGGTTTTTGGTACAAGGCAGCCCCAATTTCCAACCAAAACCTCCCACAACCAAACACACAACAGCTCTAGATGCTTGACACCCTAAAACGACATGCTTAGCACTCAACAAACATGTAAGAGCTATACATTCAAGGATCAACATTCAACATACATATAAAGGCCGCTCAAGTAAACACCAAATTAACAAGGATTCATACATCGCATTATTGTATATGCCTTAGACAACACACATAGCATTCATGAGAAGGGTACAAGTCTTCAAACACAAGGCAAGCATGCATCAAGTAAATATAGTCTACAATCCACGATATACAAGCATACACATGGCCAACATAAATTCAACAATCTAACACGCTCAACAAAACACATCATCAACTAAGGAGTTTGACACCAACTCTTACAAGTCTACTCCCCCATCGTTTAGGCATTATTACAATACGTAAATCATACTTGAGCTAAATTGAGAACTCCAAAAGCTCCTCCCTTGCCCACTTGCCTCCTGAACTCTAACGATCTGCATGTTGGAAACAAAGGAGAGCGTAAGCTAACTAGCTTAGTGAGAGAAGCTCTATAATTCAACAAGCATGTAGTTTTCAAAACACTTTTCATAATTGACAAAAAATTAATGGATGCACGAATGATTTTCACAACAAGACTACACATGGTTTGCACATGCACAACCAACAAACACACGGGGGGACCACACATCACCGTTCGACTAGTAGTTTTCTGTTGGGACCACTCATCACCTTACTCTACTACTAGTCACTACCGGTGGGACCACTCATCACCGTACTCTACTACTAGTCACTACCGGTGGGACCACTCATCACCGTAGTTAAGACAACCATCACGTGAGGCCCGACTTCAACACGACTACACAACAACAATGGTGTAAACAACTTAAGATTCACATGATACCACATCATTTAACCACTCATCAACATATACCAAAATAAGATAGGAGGATTAACTTACACTTGGATTTAGGTGAACCCTCTAGGTCCTACCCAAACCCCTAAGAGTTCCATTTTGAAAACAAATCAAAGTTTGACATTTCTACTCACCGTTGCTACCCAAATGAGAGCCAAAAACCAAGCTCAAGTCACCGAATTCTCCAGATTCGTCCTCGAGGCTTCACCAACAAGATTCTTTGAGAAATCTCCAACAATGAGCTTGAAAGATGATGGAATAGTGATTTCAAAGAGGAATAGGTTTTTGACGTTGGAATAGGATGGAAGAGGAGAGAAGAAGATGAATAGTAGAGTGTTTTGAAATAAGGGAGTTTTTATTTTAAAAGTCCCAATAATTACCACTTTGCCATTAATGAGATGGCCATCCTTCACTATTCCAATTTCCATGAAATTTGGGTTCTAATTTAATTTAAAATTTGATCCAACATATAAAATGAATTTTTAAGACAAAAAAGGGAAACTCGAAACATTATTTAAATATTATTTTCACCCGACCCCCAAACCCGGGTGTTACAATGATGATATTAAAATGATAATGGTTCATTCATGCTCCTCAATTCATGTTTGTTACATAAGCTCTTTTTTCTTTCCGATTGTGTTTTTGCCTGTTTGTTCATGTTGTTTGTTTGTTGTGTTTTTTCTTTGCTTGCTGCTTCGATTTTTGAAGCTTTTGCTAGCACTGTGTATGTTCTTTCTCTTGTTTATTTCTGTATTTGTTTGCTGCTTGTTCTGATTCGTTTTCTTTCAATGTTTCTCCTATTTATATTTATCTCTTTGTTGAATGAAGTCTGTCTTTTAATTATTTTTTTTAAATTAGATTTATTCGGGTATCCATTTTTAAATGGTCTGTTTGATGACAATATTAACATTGATTCTCTAAAATCCCTAATTGAGTGAAAAACACTATGAACTATATGTGAAATGATCAAGAGAGACAAGAAAAGGAAATAAAACCCTACTCGATAACACTCGCAAACAAAAGAAAAAAAATTACCAAAAAAACACCATGATGCAAGTAACTGCCCTTGTAAATTAAAAAAAAAGAGCTTGATTTCAAAGAAATTTATTACACCGATGAAGTAAAACGCAATGTTATATTTTTGGTAACAAAAAAAAATATAAAAGCATAATTATTTGATGCATCATTAGTGATTTTTTTTCACAAGCAGACTTCTTAGGTGCCCTAAAACTTAATCATTAAAGGGTAAATTATAACATATGTCACTCAATTATGGGTTAGGTTACATTTAGATCACCCAATTACTAAAAATTATCTTTGGGTCACTTAATTATGGGTAATGTTACATTTAGGTCACCCAATTATTAAAGGTTACATTTAGGTCACTCAATTATGAGTAAGGTTACATTTGGGTCACTTAATTATGGGTAAGGTTACATTTAGGTCATCCAATTATTAAAGGTTACATTTAGGTCTTCCAAATCACTTTTATACCTTTGTTAACATTAGAGTACTTCATTTGAAATCATTAATTAATCTAATACACAAATTGATATACTTTTTTTTAAATATGAAGGGTGACCCAAATGTAACCTTACCCATAATTGAGTGATCCAAATGTAACCTTTAATAATAGGGTGACCCAAATGTAACCCTACTCATAATTGAGTGACCCAAATGTAACTTTTAATAATTGAGTGACCCAAATGTAATCTTACCCATAATTGAGTGACCTCCATTGTAGTTTACCCATAATTAAATTTTAAACTCTAAACTCTAAACTTTAACCATAAAATTTATTCTCAAACCTTAAAACTTTACCACAAACACTAAGCCACTACACCTAAACCTAAACATTAAATTTTAAACATAAAAAATTAGACACTTGTGAAAAATAAATTTTTTTATCTCCCATGTATAAAATATTTTACTAAATACAAAATTTTAGAAAACGTAAAAGAACAATGAAAAACTAGCCCCAAAACCCTAAAAAACAATAAAAAACTAAAAGCAAAAGAAAACTACTACTAAGAATGGGAGAAAAGACAAAAAATATTGTTGTGAGATTTTCCCGCTCAAAATATTGCTGTAGGCAGATTATTTTCAGAAATATTTTGGTTTGAACATTGTACTCAAAGTCGGTATCTGATGCAGTCGAATCTAAAAAAAATCCTCAAAGGCGTGCCCAGCTGAATCCGACTTTGGAGGAAAAAATTTCCTTGAAGTCACTCTCATTTGAGTCCGACTTCAAGCAATGTTGACAAGTGGGACATCAAATGCATTTCATCAAGCTGGGCCTTCAACATATGCTTCATCACATTGGCCGGGTGTTGATCCTACTGTTAAAGTTGATGTGGAACCCTTACGAAGTCGATAGGGAGAGTCACTTGACGATTCCAGCGAAGATGAAGATATTGGGGATCATGATTTGTTCTCTAATGACGTTGGTGCAACCCTTGATTTTGGTGTTGGAGAATTTGTTTCGTCCGGGGGCGATATTACATTATATGAACCTCCTTCTCACATGAGTTCGGTGAATTGCGATGAAATGAGGGCGCTTGAATTCCCAAATTTGCCCCGATTAACCTTGAGACAGCACGGTGAATTATATGTTAAGCTTCAATTTGATGAGAAGAATAAAGCTATATTGGTAGTGAAAGAGTACAACATCAAGAACCACGTGGACTACGTTGTCGCAAAATCCAACTAGAAGACTTTCTTTGCCAAATGTGTGAAATACGAACAAGAGTGCAATTGGAAGATCCGAGTGACGAAGCGACAAAGGTCAAATCGTTGAGAGGTCACAAAGTATAATGGTGTTCACACATGCTTACGAACTTTCATCAACCGGGACCACCGGAATTGGACTCTATCATAATAAGCCATCACGTAATAAAGTTGGTTGAAGCAAATCCATGGGTTCTAGTTTTAACGATTTAGGCAAGCACTGCGCAACAATTTAAATACTAAATAGATTACAAGAAGGCGTGGCGTACAAGGGATAAGGCAATGAACTTGGTGTACGGTGATTACGATAAGTCGTACAACGAGCTACCGACTTTATTACTAGCACTCACACATTTTATCTCGGTCACCATAGTGAGGTATAAAACCAAGGATGCGTACGACCGAGAAGGCCAAATTGTTATAGGCCATAATTTTTTTCATCGACTTTTCTGGGCAATCAAGCTTGCCATCGAAGGCTTTCCCTATTACAAACATATGATCCAAGTCGATAGCATATGGTTGTACAAGAGATACTCTCATATACTGTTGGTTGATGTTGCGCAAGATGGTGTTAATAACGTCTTCCCGATTGTATTCGTAATTGTTGAGCAGGAGACGACGGGCGCCTGAAATTTCTTTTTGATGAATTTACGTGAGCATGTCGTTCAAGAAGATGGGGTATGCATTATATTCGATCGAAGGACGGGTATCAAAGCAACAATTAATCAAGACAGAAGTCGTTAGACACCACCGTACGCATACCCTGCCTATTGTATTCATCATATCAGTAAGAACTGCTACGAATGGTTCAAAAATAAATATCTTCGTAGTGAGATTGAAAGCATGGGTAAGCATCTTTTTTCAAACTAAATTATATTTACATATACATTTATTTATTTATTTATGTTTGATTTATGTCTATACTAATAATATTATGACACATGATATCTACTAATGCGACCACATTTTGAGAGGAAGATGAAAATTTTCATGAAGTACAGTGAGCAGATTTGGAGTTGGGTAAACAAAATCGAAAGGGAAAGATGGGCCCAATCATATGACGAAGGTGGTAGACGATACGAGCAAATGACTATCAACCTTGTGGAGTGCATAAATAGAGTACTAAAAGAATCATGTCATGTCCCAATAGCAAGCCTAGTGAAAGAGACATACTATAGGTTGGAAAAAGTTTGGGTAGTTAAAGTGTAACCCCTCATCCTGATCTAGCCAACAGACCAGTCCGAACGGGTTACACGGGGAAAACCGAAGTGAAACCCGCTAAGGCCTCACTCCGATTAGCAACCCTATTTTTTTTCTTTAATTATCTTTTCTAAATGTCATAATTAACCCTAGGTGAGGAGACAACAACGGATATGCGAATAAAGATACAATCGAGCAAAGGGCATACGTTAATTTAAATTTACCATTTAGTTGTTAGACAATTTGCATGCACACGAGGCAAAACCATCATAAAGGACACATGTGAACTCAACAAGGAAACATACAAACTTTAGGGATTAAAACGCAACGTTCAGAAACCTTCAAAGGTGCCAATCAAATGTTTTAACTGCATGTGTTTCGGAAAAGGCTTGCCTGTTCCGAAACGCGGGCTCTATTTTAAACGTGAGACCAGGCCGTTCCGAAATGGTCCTACCTTGTTTCGGAACGGAGGCTTCCAGAGGCAAAACGTATCGGAGCAAGTTCTGAAACGAGGGCTCACAGTGTCAAATCGTATCGAAATGGCACCACCCCCATTCCGATATGAGTATCCCTGGAGCTACCATCTTTCCAAAACCCTGTCGAGTGTTTCGAAGCATCTACATACAGATTGACCTGAAATCATACTTTGACACCTCCAAATGTTCTCAAACGTGTCCCAAATCATCAAAAACCATATGTTAACATATCATACATACATTCTAGATGCAAAACATCCTAATCACAACATTAGACATGGATTGAAGCACCAAATTGGATTTCAAGCTCTAAGCTCATATGAACACTTAGATACAAAAGCAGTAACACGTTAAGTCACAAAGCAATTCATACATGGCCATATTAAGTCTCAACATAACATAGCATCACCACGTATAACACGCTCGAGACATAAACAAACAAGTATAGGAGTTTGAACACCAACTCCTTAACATACAATTCTAGCAATCACGTTGTCTAAGTGTTGTTACAAAACATAAACCATACTTGAGCCAACCAAGAACTCCGAGAAACCCTTCCTTGCCCACTTGCTTCCCAAACCTCTAACGATCTGCATTGTTGGAAAAGGAGAGAGTGTAAGCTTACTGCTTAGTGAGCAGAGCTCTAAAACACAACAACAATGGAGTTTTTAAAACATACAACTTAGATTTAAGCAAAACCATTTAAGAAAAGACGTAATGAAACACAATCATCACAATACATGGTATGCACATGCAATACCAAAACCTGGTGGGACTACACATCACCGTTCAACTAGTAGTTTTTCGATGGGACTACACATCACCGTACTCTTCTACTAGTCACTACCGGTGGGACTACACATCACCGTAGTAATGACAACCATCACGTGAGGCTCGACACCAACAATGACTACACAACAACATTAACGAAGAGTAAAAACAATCCAAAAACATCACCACAACACACATGTCTACGAATGCCGATAATTAACCAAACAAACGAGATTAGATGAACTTACTCTTGGGTCTAGGTTAGTCTCAAAGACTTCACCCAAAACTTTAAACCTTCATTAAACATAAATAAGATTTCAAAACAGTATCCACTCACCAATGAAACCCAACTCAAGCCGAAACACCGATCTCAAGCCTTAGTAGCACCCGATATCGCACCCGAAACACCTGAACCCGATTCCTCTATTTTAAGCAATCAAAATCAAACTATTAGGACACTAATACACTTGTAAACCATCAAAAACCCGAAAACTTAATCTTGCAACCAAAACACATCGATTCGAACACAAATTTCATCCAAACTTCACCATTTTCATTCTAAACAAACCCCACACTAAAATCATCCATTTCAACCATCGAAACACATCCAAATTTATCTAGAACTATTCCCCAACATCAAGGAAACCACCAGGCACGTTTTCAACCTAAAACCAACCCAAAAACCAACCTTTTCAACCTAAAAATCTCATTTTCATACCCATTCCGGGTTTCCCACCAATACCCATCATTTTAACATTTTTAAAATACCCAAAATGATCAAAAACACCCTTAAACGTTACATTAGAAAACCCAAACGAAAACCCATAGAAACACCCATTTCTCAAACCCAACACAAAATCAAAATGCATTTTAATGGCTTTTAAAAGAGGGTTTTTAAAGAACACAAGCTAAATAATGTAAAAACTGGAACAAGGAAGAGATTACCTTCAAAAATCTTGCTTGGATGAGTGATTTGAGCAATGGAATAATGGTTTAGGGTTTTAGTGGAAAAAAGGGGGATTCTGGAGAAGATGACATTTTTCAAATTTCATTTCTTTCTTCTTTTTTTACTCAAAATTCTCATTCTCAAATTCATTAATGGCATTTTTGTAAATATTGACATCTTTTTATAAAATCATCATTTTAAATCTAATTTTAACTCGGACTAATCCTAGATTATAACCGATAAACTCTCGGGCCCTAAACTGGGGAGTTACAACTCTCCCCCACTTAAGGAATTTCGTCCCCGAAATTACATGACGGGAAGAGATACGAGAACTGTCTTTCCATGTCCTCTTTTCTCTCCCAAGCAGCATCTTCCACACCCCGGTGTCTCCACAAAACCTTGACTAACTCGATAGACCTCCCATGCAACACTTTCTTGTCCGTAGTAAGAATCTCAATCGGCTCTTCATCATACGACAAGTCGGGGTTCAACTCAATCTCTTCCACTGACATTACGTGAGACGGATCTGATCTATACTTCTGAAGAATAGAAACGCGGAACACATCATACATCTTCTCTAACTCGGTTGGAAGTCTCAATCTATACGCAACGGGACCAACCCTCTCAACTACCTCGTAAGGTCCAATGAATCTCGGACTCAACTTACCTTTCCTACCAAACCTCATCACCTTCTTCCAATGTGAGACTTTCAAAAACACTTTCTCGCCCACGACATACTCTATCTCTTTTCTCTTCAAATCGGCATATGATTTCTGTCAGTTTGAGGCTGCCTTTAAGCGATCACATATCAACTTTACCTTTTCAGTAGTGCTCTTAAGCAAATCGGGCATCAGTATAAGCTTCTGTCCGGCCTCGGCCCAACAAATAGGTGTTCCTACACCTCCTACCATACAGAGCTTCATACGGTGCCATCTGAATACTAGCCTGATAGCTGTTGTTGTATGCAAACTCTACTAACGGTAGGTGCTTCTCCCAAGAACTCTAAAAGTCGATAATACAACACCTCAACATGTCCTCCAATACCTGAATCACTCTCTCTGACTGACCATCTGACTGCGGATGATACGAAGTAATAAAATTTAACCAAGTACCCAAGGCTCGATGCAAACACTCCCAAAATCTAGCTGTAAACCTCAGATCTCGGTCTGATACAATCAAATTCGGTACCCCATGCAATCTCACTATCTCAATAATGTACAGATCAACCAACTTATCTAAAGTGTAGGTAGTATGGACATGTATGAAGTGAGCACACTTGGTAAATCTATCGACTATCACTCACACTGAATTTTTCTTCGAATGAGTCAATGGTAAACCTGACACGAAGTCCATGGTAATACGTTCCTACTTCCATTCTGGAATCTTCAACGGATGTAACAAACCTGAAGAAAACTGATGCTTGGCTTTAACTCTCTAATATACCATGCACTTACTCACAAACTCAGCCACATCCTTCTTCAACCCAACCTAGTAGTACTCTTCTTTTAAACCATGATACATCTTTGTACTACCCGGATGCATAGCAAAAGGACTGTTGTATGCTTCATTCAAGATAATACGTCTCAATTCGGAATCTTCCGGAACAACTATCCTATCCTTGTAACATATGATCCTATTCTAACCAAAACAAAAATCTGTGGGTCAATTCTCGGTTATATCTTGCACGTGAGGTGCGAAAGACTAACCTTGCAACTGTTTCTCTCGAATCAACTGAGCCAACGATGGTTTAACTTGCAACTCGGCTATCAAACCACCATCAATGGACACACTCAACCTCGCAAACATGGCCCGCAACTCGACTGCCACTTTTCTACTCAAAGCATCGACAACTACGTTTGCCTTACTCGGATGGTACTCTATCGTAAGGTCATAATCCTTAAGAAGCTCAAACCACCTACGTTATCTAAGGTTCAACTCTCTCCGAGTCATCAAATACTTCAAACTCTTGTGGTAGGTATAAACGGTGCACTTCTCACCATAAAGGTGATGTCTCCAAATCTTCAAAGCAAACACCACTACGGCTAACTCAATGTCATGAGTGGGACAGTTCTTCTTGTGAACCTTTAACTGTCTCGAAGCATAAGCTACAACCTTACCTTCTTGCATAAGAACACAACCTAAACCTACATACGAGGCATCACTGTAAATCACAAACTATTTTCCCGGTTCAGGTTGAATCAAAATAAGAGCTTTGGTCAAAGCTTTCTTCAAATTCTCAAACGCTTGATGCCTTGCATCCGACCACTCATACGGAACATTTTTCTAAAGCAACTTAGTCAAAGGTGCCGCTATTTCGAAAATCTTTCGAAAAATCTCCGATAATACCCCGCCAAGCCTAGGAAACTACGGATTTCTGTCACTGACTTTGGTTACTTCCAATTCACTATGGCTTCTATCTTCTTGGGATCCACACTAATCCCATTGGCCGAGATCACATGACCTAGGAAGACTACCTCCTTAATCCAAAACTCGCATTTACTTAACTTGGCATACAACTGATTCTCAAGCAAAGTCTGAAGTACTAGCCGCAAATGCTCATCATGCTCTTCCTCGGTCCTAGAGTACACTAAGATGTCATCTATAAACACTACCACAAACCTATCCAAAAACTCGTGGAACACTCGGTTCATCGTATCCATAAAAGCAGCTGGAGCATTAGTCAAACCGAAAGGCATTACCAAGAACTCATAGTGCCCATAACGTGTACGGAAAGCTGTCTTCGGTATGTCCACATCTTTTACCTTCAACTAATAGTAACTAGATCTCAAATCAAAAACACTAAAACACCTCTCAACTGATCAAGCAAGTCATCTATCCGAGGCAAAGGATACTTGTTCTTCACTGTTACTTTGTTCAACTGCCTATAATCTATACACATCCTCATACTACCGTCATTTTTCTTCACAAACAAGACCAGAGCACCCCACGGAGAAATACTAGGCCTAATGAAACATCTATCTGACAACTCCTAAAGTTGTGTCTTCAACTCTTTCGGTGTCATTCTATACGGAGCAATAGACACTAGTGTAGAGTTAGAATACGTCTCAATAGCAAACTCGACTTCTCTATCTGGAGGCAGACCCGACAACTCTTCCGAAAAAACACTCTGAAAATCACAAATTGTCCTGATGTCTTGCGGTCTAACCTCATTCATATTCGGATTCATCATATAAACCAAGTAAGCCTGACAACCCGAATCCATCAACCTCTGAGCTTCCAACGCAGAAACAACATTGGACAAGAACCTAATGTTCTCGCCAACTACCACAACCTCAAGATCATCTGTAAGCCTCAAGAAGACTCTCTTGGTCTCAAAGTCTACCTTAGCTCTATGCTCTACGAGCCAATCCATGCCCAAAATAACATCAAAACCATATAACGGTAATTCCATCATGTCAACCGGAAATATGTGGCCCTGAATCATCAAAGGACACCTCCTATACATATTTCTAACTACCACAGTATCACCGAAAGAACTAGTAACATTCATACCTACTTCTAACCACTCATACGGTAATCCTAGATATCTTGCATGTTCACCCAAAATATACGAATGTGTCGAACCTAAATCTATCAAAGAAAGCAAAGTCAAAGATTGTATCGAGAAATTACATGCAATGACATTTGTGCCATTCCCAGCCTCTCACTATGCATACACCCTAGTCGGCCCTCCACCCTCAGGCTGAACTGCTACCACATGAACTAAGTTCCTCTGACCATCGTTCCTCGTCTGAAAGTTACCAAGGCCGCGCCCACGACCTCTCTGATGCTCAAAACCCCTAGCTGGAACCGGTCCGCCCTTAGCCGAGTGTGGACAGTTACGTCTCAAATCATCTCGGGAACCACAGTTCCAACATACCCCAAAAGTACCCATACACTCGCCCTGATGACGTCTCCCGCACCTAGTGCACTCCGGAGTGTGTACAATAGCTTCTTGGCCCTGATGGCCCCGTCCATAGTTACCACCCCTATGCCTCGAATCGATCTGATACCTCCTATCTCTATGCCTCTTGGCATGATCTCTGTCCCAATCTGTGTGTCTCTTTCCGAAATCAGACCCACTAGTACGACCACTAGAGCCTAAGTTCTACTCAATATCCTTGGCCCTAGAGACCAAAACATCAAACTCGGTGTAGTCAGAGGCGAGCATATAGGTCTTCACGTCTCTACTCAACCCATATCGGAACCGCTCATATCGTTCCCTCTAACTGGAACCAACTCAGAAGCATACTGGCTCAACCTCACAAACTGAACCTCATACTCGGACACCGTCTTGCTACCCTAGACCAAGGCCATAAACTCTCTCTTCTTCTCGTCCAGATATCGAACTCCGAGATACTTCCTCTAAAAGGAATTTCTGAAGAATTCCCAAGTGACATCCGCTTCGGCCATACCCGAAGTAACAATGGTCCATCAAGTATATGCGTCTCCCTGAAGCAAGGAGACAACGCATCTGAACTTGCGAGTGTTTGAGCACTCCATCTGACCCAAGATGCGTGTAGTACTCTCGAGCTAAGCCTCCGAACCCTCAGGTGTCAAACCACGAAACTCAACCCCACCCAAACTACGGAGCCTCTCAAGAGGGAAACCAGTCCCTGCACCCTGAGGTGGTGCTGCAACTTGCATACCGGCCAAAGTTATCTAAAAAGCTCCGGCTATGGTCTGAATCAACTGAGTCATGTCCGCACCTGTATGACCCTGACCCGCCTGGGCACCATTACCCTCAACATTCGTACCGGCCTGAGGTCCATTACCATCACCTCTAACTTGCACACCAGCCTGAGGCACATTACCCTCGCCACCCGTTTCCATTACCATCGGGAGCACGAGGAGCATAGGGCTCATCCCCGGGTTCCTGGTCACCCGCTCTAGGTCATCCTCTCGGTCTCACAATACCGAAGATAAAATCTAAACAATAAACACATCACAAACAATAAAACATTGGGTTAGCAAGGGCAAGGATCCAAGTTCTCAGCTCTTTAAACTAAAAATCTTTTTCCAGTAACAACACCTAGTAATGGGAACACTTGACTAGACTTCATTCAACAACAATAACATTAAAGCATGCTTTCATACACCGTGCAATAGCAAACAACCAAACAAACCGACTTACCTGACTTACCTTCCCGGGAGACCTCGTAACCGAGGCTCTAATACCACCAAATGTAACCCCCTCGTCCCGGTCTAGCCAACAGACCGGTTCGAACGGGTTACTCGGGGAAAACCAAAGCGAAACCCGCTAAGGCCTCACTCCGATTAGCAACCCTATTTTTTCTTTAATTATCCTTTCTAAATGTCATAATTAACCCTAGGTGAGGAGACAACAGCGGATATGCGAATAAAAATGCGATCGAGCAAAGGGCATACGTTAATTTAAATTTACCATTTAGTTGTTAGACAATTTGCATGCACACGGGGTAAAACCATCATAAAGGACACATGTGAACTCAACAAGGAAACATACAAACTTTAGGGACTAAAACGCAACGTTCGGAAACCTTCAAAGATGCCAATCAAATGTTTTAACTGCATGCGTTTCGAAATAGGCTTGCCCGTTCCGAAACGCATGCTCTATTTTAAATGTGAGACCAGGTCGTTCTGAAACAGTCCCACCTTGTTTCTGAACGGAGGCTTCCAGAGGCAAAACGTATCGGAACAGGTTTCGAAACGGGGGCTCACAGTGTCGAAACGTATCGAAACAAGTTCCGAAACAAGGGCTCACAGTGTCAAATAGTATCGAAATGGCACCACCTCATTCCAATACGAGTATCTCTGGAGCTACCATCGTTCTGAAACCTTGTCGAACGTTTCGAAACACCTGCACACAGATTGGCCCGAAATCATACTTTGACACCTCTAAATGTTCTCAAAGGTGTCCCAAATCATCAAAAACCATATGGTAACATATCATACATACATTCTAGATGCAAAATATCCTAATCACAACATTAGACATGTATTCAAGCACCAAATCGAATTTCAAGCTCTAAGCTCATATGAACACTTAGATACAAAAGCAATAACACGTCAAGTCACAAAGCAATTCATACATGGCCATATTAAGTCTCAACATAATATAGTATCACCATTTATAACACGCTCGAGACATAAACAAACAAGTATAGGAGTTTGAACACCAACTCCTTAACATACAATTCTAGCAATCTCATTGTCTAAGTGTTGTTACAAAACATAAACCATACTTGAGCCAACCAAGAACTCCGAGAAACCCTTCCTTGCCCACTTGCTTCTCGAACCTCTAACAATCTGTATTGTTGGAAAAGGAGAGAGCGTAAGCTTAATGCTTAGTGAGCGGAGCTCTAAAACACAACAACAATGCAGTTTTTAAAACACAATCATCACAATACATGGTATGCACATGCAATACCAAAACCCGGTGGAACTACACATCACCGTTCAACTAGTAGTTTTTTTATGGGACTACACATCACCGTACTATTCTACTAGTCACTACCGGTGGGACTATACATCACCGTAGTAACGACGACCATCACGTGAGGCTCGACACCAACAACAACTACACAACAACATTAAAGAAGAGTAAAAACAATCCAAAAACGTTACCACAACACACATGTCCATGAAAGCCGATAATCAACCAAACAAACGAGATTATATGAAGTTACTCTTGGGTCTAGGTTAGTCTCTAAGACTCCACCCAAACCCCCAAACCTTCATTGAACATAAATAAGATTCCAAAACAGTATCCACTCATCGATGAAACCCAACTCAAGCCGAAACGTCAATCTCAAGCCTCCGTAGCACCCGGTATCGCACCCGAAACACCCGAACCCGATTCCTCTATTTTAAGCAAACCAAATCAAACTATTAGGACACTAATACACTTATAAACCAGCAACAACCCGGAAACTAAATCTTGCAACCAAAACACATCAATTCGAACACAAATTTCATCCAAACTTCACCATTTTCATTCTAAACAAACCCCGCACTTAAATCATCCATTTCAACCATCGAAACACATCCAAATTCATCTAAAACTATTCTCCAACATCAAGGGAACCACCAGCCACATTTTCAACCTAAAACCAACCCCAAAATCCAACCTTTTCAACCTAAAAATCTCATTTTTATACCCATTCCGTGTTTCCCACCAATACCCATCATTTTAACATTTTTAAGACACCCAAATATGATCAAAAACACCCTTAAACGTTACATTAGAAACACTCATTTCTCAAACCCAACACCAAATCAAAATGCATTTTAATGGCTTTTAAAAGAGGGTTTTCAAAGAACACAAGCTAGATAATGTAAAAACTGGAACAAGGAAGAGATTACCTTAAAAAATCTTGCTTGGATGAGTGATTTGAGCAATGGAATAGTGGTTTAGGGTTTTAGAGAGGTTTTAGTGGAAAATGGGGATTTTGGAGAAGATAACATCTTTTTCAAATTTCATTTCTTTATTATCTTTTTACTCAAAATTCCCATTATCAAATTCATTAATGGTATTTTTGTAAATATTGACATCTTTTATAAAATCATCATTTGAAATCTAATTTTAACTCGGACTAATCCTAGATTATAACCGATAAACTCACAAGCCCTAAACTGGGGCGTTACATAAAGGGAAGGAAATTGAGGCCTTATTAAATAGGGGGCAGAAATGAGCTCCCAATCTTGTGATGAAAATGAAAGAGAACATTGTGAAAACAACGTCGTTAAAGGTTCACAACTTCGACCGAAATAATCAAACATTTGATGTTGTTGGTACCAGACGCAACAACGAAGCAACGCACTCAAATGTATTTCAAGTCGATTTCAGACATAGTTGGTGTAACTTTGGAGTATTCCAGGCATGGCGATATTCATGTATTCATGAAGTTGCAGCGTGTATGTAGGGATGGCAAAAATACCCGGCCCCGACCTGACCTGAGGTGCCCCGACCCGACCCGACCGGGTATTTTTTCTAAAATTTCGGGGATCGGGGCGGGGCGGGGCGGGGCGTGGAAGGCATGAAGTCGGGGCGGGGCGGGTTCGGGTATTTGCTAGAAATTCCCCGCCCCGCCCCGCCCCGGTACATTTTTATATTTTTATATATATTTTTATTATATTTATAAAAAATATCATTTTATTTAAACACTTTTATGAGTTTTAAGCTATTTTTTGTTTTTATTTTGGTTCGTACTTATTGTAAAATTTTGTTAGATGTTGTTCAAGTTTTAATATATTCGATTCTAACGGTTAATGATTCAAGTTGATTCTTTTGAATATGTAGTTTAACATGTGGATAATTTAAAATTAGTTTTATTTTATTTTTTTATATAAGTTTGAAGTCATTTTAAACTATAATTTGTGATTGTGGTGGAAGATTGGTCGAATCTAATATTTACCGTCGGCGAAAATTAAATTTTTTTAAATTTTTGGGGGCGGGTCGGGGCGGGGTCGGGTTTAAGGTTTATTGTATCGGGGCGGGGCGGGGCGGGTAAAATAATATTTTAATTCGGGGCGGGGCGGGGTCGGGTATAATATATTATAGGTCGGGGCGGGTTCGGGGCGGCCAAAAACCCGCCCCGCCCCGCCCCGTTGCCATCCCTACGTGTATGCATGTAGGGGTTGACCCGTACACTTTTTTTTATGAATGCTTCAATCTCCACAAGATGGTCAATATTTACAGAAGTGAGTTCCCATCGATTGCAAATTCAATTTATTGGTCGTCGGTAGAGCATGAAAAATGGTTATCGAATTCTACACTCTGTAGATCTTCAAATGGATAACCGCTTGACTATAATAAAAACGAAGGATAAAAGAAACTAAACAACTTTCTTTCTTGGTCCTTTGATTTGCTTGCAATGTTAGATACAAAATAAAAACAAAAATTTATTCAACCATTGCATTTTAACATAGTCAAGTTATTAACTACTTGAAATAAAAAAGCTAATGATGCTTATGTCCACCGGTACCACACCCCGGTGGATGAAGAGACCGATTGGGATTGCATCGATGGGCTAAAGGTGCCGCTCTTCATCGCCATCATCATCGTTCTCATTCTCGGTTCCAATTGGCTCACATGTGAAGAACAAAGACTGCGGTCGTGTTTGCTGAACATAGGGGTCCCAAAATCAGGTTGATACGGCGAGGCAGTCATCATCGATCCTTGAGGAACACTCGACGAGGTAGTCATCATCGGGGAAAATGCACCATAGGGGTTGGCCGCAAGAGGTGTAAAAAATCCATGTTTTCGCCCAAGTTCGAGTAACTGGGTGTCTATGGCGAAATAAACTCGGGTCTATATAAATTAGGATCATCAAACCCTACATTACCTGAAGAGCTCCCTCCCACATTACCTGAATAGCTCGAGCCCACTAGTGGATATACAAATGTAGCAGACTGAAAAAACCTTATATTATTCGAGGATCTCGGGGCCACTTCAGGTTGTACACAAGTAGGAGCCGGTTTTCCCCATATTTCCATTGGTGTTACTCATTTTCACACGAGACCCTCTCATGTTACTTCCATAGGGTTCCTTCCCAAGGTACCTTTGACAAATTTCAGCCGTTGAGCCTTCGGTACGCTCGACCACTGGCTTCCAGTTTACTGGGACCCCAATAAGATAAACCACATCCTCGAGGGTGATCGTGCATTCCCCGTAAGACATATGAGATGTATGTGTTTCAGGTCTCCAACGCTCAATTAGAGCAGCAAAATTAATCTGAGCATCAACTTGTACCCACGGAGGAACGTGACATGATAGAATATTGTCATATATAAGAAAATTTTGATTATATGATCTAGGGGTTTGTCTACCATGCACAAATGATGTTTAAATGTTTCCTCTGCATCCTATAAATAACACATTATTTAAACATAATTATTAACAAAAAACACAGAAGTGACATATTTCGTAATGAAATAATTTTTAAAAAATTATATCAGCTCATCAACTCCAAGGCTAGTAATGTGTTGATTTTGTAAATGCAACAATGGAGCTTCCTCAGCCATCTTACATGACAAGTAAGAAAATATTAGTAAACCGAGTCTAAATCTACCACGTTAAAAAATAACAATTATAATAAAATAAAAAATTAACTCAAATAATCTTACTTTAAACTACCATATCAAAGGGAAAAGATTTCAATATTTGAAATTTAATTATGTATTTGCTTATTTTCTATTAAATCATCAATTTAACGTCGTTTTTTTATTCAACCACCTATAAATAAATATAAATAAATTAACAAACTTAAATAAAATAATAAAATACAAATCAAATCAACTTATTATATTTTCTTCTTAAATATCTTCTTCAACCATAAATTAAAATAAACGTTTTTTCTCTTATATTCAAACAATTTTTTTATATTCTCAAAATCTCTCTACCTATTTAACACAAAATATTTAAACTATATTCTCTCCAAATAGCATCGAAAATTCAAACATCAAATAAAAATTATAAAAAAATACGAACATAAATTAAACAATAAAATATTAATTTACTTACTATATTTTCTTCTTAAATCTTCACTTGTTTAACACAAAATTTTCAAACTATATTATCTCCAAATAACATCAAAAATTCAAACATCAAAATAAAAATAAATAATTAACGAATTTAAATTGAACAATAAAATACAACAAAGTATTTCTCAAATTCTCACCTATTTAACACAAAATTCAAACAACAACTTCAAAATTAATCAAACAAATATTTATCTTACTATATTCTCTTCAAAGTTTATTCTTCTCTTCAACCACCTATTTAGCACAAAAAATCATAAATTTTAACTTAAAAACACAAAAATCTGATTTTCGTAATTACTATAAAATAAAATATATAGAAATAAATAAATTACAAAAATAATACTTACTATAATTATTCAAAATAATAATGATAAATTACAAAAATAAAATACTTACTCTAATAAAATTTTCCAAATCTTCAAATCTTCTTCTTCTTCTTCTTCTTTAAAATATTTTCTCTCCCTTTACACTATCTACCTTCAACTCACCCCTCTTTTAACCTCACAAAAATTAAATCTCAACCACTCATATCACCTATCCAATTAAATTTTACCATTCATCCAACTAATCCTAAATTTACGAGGCCTGCTTTTTTACCCTTTCTCCTTTCATGTTTCATGCATGCTTCAGTTTTTTTCTCTGGCGTTTCATGCATGCACAACATCCAGGCTTTTCAGGTATGCAGACAAGAAAATTTCCCAAAGTCAAATTTAAATGGGGTCGACTTTAGCTTGAAGTTGGACTCAAATGAATGTGACTTCAGGGAATTTTCCCCCTAAAGTCGGATTCAGCTGGACACGCTTTTGAATTTTTTTTTCCAAAATTCGATTGCATCGGATACCGATATTTTTGAAAATAATATGCCTATAACAATATTTTAGAAAAAAATTCCCACAACAATATTTCTATCTTTTCTCCCCTAAGAATGGAAGGAAAAAAATGCAAATCCAATAACCTAAAATTATAGATCAATTATGGAAAGTTTGGACTCTTGTGTTCTTTTTTTTTCTTCCTTTTTTTACTTTCCTAGACGGAAAACGAACTGAATATAATAAAAAAAATCATTGGGAACAAAAATATTTAGTGAAAATATCCAACTTGACCTTGACCGAAGCGATCATTTTGCTATGAATTTCTTTCATTGAAAATTGTAGGGATTTGTAGATTTAGGTTAGGTTTGTTTGAGAACTTGAATTTTAGGGGTTTTTTCCTCCAAAATTGAAGATTTTAATTTTTTAAAAACAAAATTTTAAAAAATAAAAATTAAAATCTCATAATGTCACGTTCTAATTAACTAACGAATATTGACCGCTTAAAATAATAACAGTGTAAACATTACACATCTATTTTAATAAAACAAACTTTAGACACGTGGAGAAAAATTTATTTAAACATAATATCAAATAAGTTAAAATGATATCTCTTATACAAGAGCCAGACGCCACTTATATATATAGGCTAAGCACAATAATTTAAAAGTAAATAAAACACACAAAATGCGGCTTAAAGAATTAAAAGGTCTAAACTAACAATAAAAATATATATTTCTATATTATATATTAAATAATTAAATTTATAAATTAACAAGTTAAGATATGAATCATTTATATATTCTCAACTTAATTCTAAAAAAATATACATGAACAGACTTTACCCATGACCTATGACTTGGAAGTTGGAACTTGGAAGTCATAAATCATAAATGAGAGACATGATACCACTTGGACTTAACGGGCCATATATTTTTACACTATTTTAGATAATTCACATTATCATGACCCTTTTTTCCCTCTTTATCAATTAATTTAGAATGAATATTATATAGAATATTTTTGTGTAAGAAAGATATCAAAATCCGTGAATCTAATAAGTGGCTCAAGTGAAAAATCCGATATGTTTATCTTAAGAGATTTGAATTTAAATATTTTTGTGTGCAAAGTACGCGTGTATATTATCAAATGGATCTAAAAGAATATATAAACATATATTATTATATAATCATGCTAATAAGTAAAAAATCAAAATCAGTGGATTGATTTAAAGTATAAAATTTTAATTAAAATGATTTGGATTTCATTTTAGTTGCACAAATGTTAAACTGAAAATGATTTAAGATAAAAATTTATTCAAAGAATTACGTATCCATTGAACTTGTATAAATCAAGTTTTTAACCATATACTTTTAAATTCAAGTTTAGAAAATAATCGATCAACAATTAACTATATTATTTTATATAAATTTTAATTAAAATTATATAAAAAGAAGTTTGTTGTCATACCGATTTTTTAGAACTTTGTCTTGATTAATTTGAGTCAACCAGCATCGTACACTTAATTTTTGTAAGTGAATCTTCTTGACTTCTTGTGAAATTATTTTTCATACACAAAGTCTTAAACTCCATACCTCTATAAGCGATATCAAATTAATTATCATTTGAATCAACCCGTAGGTTAAAATTATAAAATTTTTAATCCATAAAAAGAGACAAATTATGAACAAATGATTGGAAACACTCAAATCTTCAAAAAGCAAACTTGAAAGCCCATTGTTACAATCAAAGCCCAATCCTTTGGGTTTTTTTCTTCTTCTATAAACGTATCTGATTCTCCCTTCTACAACAAAAATCATGAATCGGAAACGAACCAAACTCGATCAAGAGAATTTTGTGATGATGCCAAAAGGATAAAGACTCTTCCTTTGCCCCCTTCCATTTCTCTCAATTGCCGGCCTTTCTTAAACTAAATCAAATTCCAATTCTTTTCTTTATCCTTTTAATTCAATCTCAAATCCCATTTTGTGATTGAAAATCCAAGGTTTTTTTTTTGTGTTTTTCCCCAGAAATTTAATCATTCGGATACTAATTAAATCACATGATATTGAGGTGGGAGTAATAAAGTTGTTTCCTTTTTGAGTTTTTATGTGGTGGGTTTGATTTTGATCTGGATTTGGATTGATAGGAGTTTCGATTTGGGATTCTGCTTGTTTCTGGATTTAAAATTCTGGGTTTGATTTGAAATGGTCTATTTCCATAGCTCAATCTCAGTCTGCAACTCGGTTGACCAGGCTTCTTCTGCTACAATCATGGCAAATTCTGTGAATTCAAATGATATTGTGATGAACTCGAAATCACCATCATCATCATCGAGGAACAATTTTTACAAGAAACAAAAGGTATCCAATTCACCAAGTTGTTTAAAAATCCCATCTTGTGGAAGATCAAGATCAGCTGCCATTGATGTTGTCATCTTAATTGCTGTGATTGCTGCCTGTGGATTCTTGTTGTTTCCAAGTATAAAGTGTATATCATTGAAATTGCTTGAATTCATTGGAACTGCCTTTTATGTGATTGGAGAGGAAATGATGAGAGCTCCAATGATATATGGATCTATTTTACTTGGTTTTTCTTGTGCTGCAATAGCTGCTTGGATTTTGCTTATGTGTACAACTAGGAAATGCAGGAACCCTAACTGTAAAGGACTTAGGAAGGCGGCCGAATTCGATATCCAGCTGGAAACCGAGGAATGTGTCAAGAACTCAAGCACTCTGGTTAAAGATGGTGTTAAAAAGGGACTTTTCGAATTGCCCCGCGATCATCATAAGGAATTGGAAGCTGAACTGAAGAAGATGGCACCGGTTAACGGACGGGCGGTGCTCGTGTTTCGAGCTAGGTGCGGATGTTCTGTCGGCAGATTGGAGGTTCCAGGGCCGAAGAAAAGAAGGATCAAGAAATAGGGGATTTTGGAAATAAGAGTATCATAGATAGAGTAATTAAAAGCAATACAGAAAGTAGTCATAATGCAGTGAGGTATGCCTTCTCTGGTTAGTTCATTCAGAAACTACATGTTGTCTTTAAATAAGCTCTCATGGCAATAAGTTGTAAGGATTATATATATATATACAGTTGGTTATAGTGGAGAATATAAGAATATTTACTTTTCATTTATTTAACCACTATTTAATGGTAATTTAGTCTTTGGAACTTATGTTTTGGGTTCTCTGTGTTGCAATTTGTTTTATGCAGTTATAGTTTCTTGAATTCCTGTTTAAGTGATTACATTACTATGAGTTATGATGAACTGTTTGATTAGTGCTGGTGTTACGATATGAGACGGAGAAGATTGCTAAATATTTTCTTTCGAGATGTACGATGCTTTATAGTTTGTTGACGCGGATGATAGAAACAAGATTCTTCATGTATTCCTATATATGATCAATCTTTGAATGATTGGTACGTTTTGGAAAGAATTGAGTAGTCTTAGGTTGTTCTCTTTTGTTTATCCTTGCTAAAATTCCGTGCTATGTTCTGATTGATATCGAGTACGAGTGTATGACATTATTTTGTCAATGCCAAGGTAGTTTTGGGCACATATTCCAGACTCCTTTGATCAGGTGCATCCATGGCATAGAAACCAAACTCTGCCTGCATTTTGAGCTTCCGGACCGGATATTTCGAGAAGGTTAGTGTCTATTCTGATAGCACATCTAATGTTATCTGCTATTATTGTGTAAGTCCGGAGAATATAGTCTTGTGTGAATATCTCTTCATTCCAGTGCTGCAACTTTAACTTCAAATCATGCTCTTCTCTTATTATTGCATCTGAATTCATCGTCCGTGCTTTCTCGTAAGTTATATCTCTTGTTTATGTTACTCGAGTCGGGTGTGACAGATATGCATACTTGTTTCCTTTCATTTCTTCCCTTCCATGTTTCATCGGAGTTTATCACCCTGTTTGCAAGTCTAGCTGGTTCTTATCAGTTTAAGCTCTGAACTATGAGTCCGAAACCGAAATTCAGTAGGCATTATGACATTCGAAGCTCGTTTTTCATCTTCTATCTTTCGATTTATGTATTGATCAGCTGTGATGGTAGTGTAGGGATCGAGTTTGAGTCTCAAACACTAGTATGTAACCGATACGAGTATAGTCAGATTTTTTTTAATGTTTTCGGAGGATCTTTTATTCCATAATCGTATGTTAAACATCAATTCGAGAAAATAAATAGTCGGATCAAATATTCGATTTATGGACCAACTCTTGTTTGTAGGTTATATGTTATGAAGTACTGAGTCTTAGTTAATTGTTTTCATTAGTACTCATGCTTGTTAATTATTAACACACATCCTTTTTAATTAGGATTAGGCGATTAGCTCTTAATTTTAAATGTAATATATTTGTCATACTTGTGAAATCCTCGAGCGCTCGAGACAGAAGGATTATTAGACCTGTGAGTAAATTTTCACAAAACGATATTAAAATATATATTTTTTGTAATCGGAACTCACTACTGTCTATTATTTTTTCTAACAATTTAACTCTCAACGTTTTATTTTAACTCAAAATAGTTATACGGCAAAGTAACTGTAAACGACTTGAAATGTCATATAGGTAAATGTATTGACTTGAAATAATGTCACATCAGTTAAAAAATAATTTTATAAATTATATAAAATATAAAATTATTTTTTCCGATTACATATCAGCTATAAGTACAAGAATAGCGGATTGGTGTAAATCTCTAATTTAAAAAAAAAACTGTTAATAAAAGTTTTTTAAGATTAAAAGTTTGATATTGTAGTTGTAAAGAACTTTTTACCTTTAACAATGATTGAGGTCTAAAAGTGGTAGGTGTCTTGGTTTTTTTTTTCTTTTTTTTTCACGTATTTATATGTGTATATAAATTTAATAATAAATTAAAGTAAAATAAAATAAATTAATATATAAATAATAAATTAATATATAAATTCTTCGAATATGTTTAGTAAAATTATATTAAAAAATAAATTTTGTAAATATAATTAATATTAATTAGATATAAAATATTAATAACTAATAAATTATTCAAACAAGTATTGAATATAAGCATGCCCTTATATGTCATTTTGCTTGTTTAAATAATTTAACAGCTATCAACTATCAGTTAATTTTACCAAATACTTTTATACAATCAACTAATACGATCCGCTAGTCAAATCAATTAATGTAATCCGCTATCAGCTAATGTAATTCGCTATCAGCTATTCGCTGGTTGTCAAACAGAACTATCATTTTTTTAGCCATTTTGAATTGCTTACCGTTAGTTGACTAATAATTTTCACTTGCGGGGGTCATTTTAACCCAAAATAAAACTTAATAGTTAAATTTCTTTAAAAAAAAGAAGTAAAAACGACTATTCAATCAAATGTTAGATTTTTTTATATTATTCCAAAGAGAATAAGTAAAAATGTTTTTATTATTTAAAACTATTAAGGAAAAGAGAACATAAATAAAAGAGCAAGAATAAAATTATTAAGAAAAAGAAAGAGAAAATAAATACAAAAGAACAAGAACAAAACTACTTAGAAAAAGAGAAAACAAGTAAAGAGCAAGAATAAGACTATTTTTCTATTATTTAAAGTTTTATTTTAACTTTTATTCTTAATCTTATTTCAAAAGAAAAGAATTTTTTTTGCTATTATACTATGATCAATAATTGGGTAAAATATACAACAAGCCATTTAATTATATGTTTGCTAACAAACATGTCACTTTCTTTATAAAAGTTACAGTTTAAGCACTCAATTAAAAATTTGTTACAAACATATTACTTTATTGTTAAAATTAAAATATGACATAGTAAATTTTTAATTTTACCCCACAAAATTTTATACATTCCGTCAACTTGGTTCTAATTAAATAATAATAATTTAAAAAAATTAACACTTTATATTTAAAAATTCTGACATTGCACCCTCTTCACGCACTCTCGGATCATTTATTACACTTAATATTATTGTCTATTAGCTCGATAATCGATTAGTAATAAAAGAGAGGTACTGTCTATTAGCTCGATAATCGATTGGTAATAAAAGAGAGTGGTACCTAAGAATATACAGAATGTTCGCTGCGTCACATACATGCATTTACAATATCCCGGTTCATCCGAACCGGAAAAGGGATCCGGTTCACTCTCCCCTGTTAATTTCACCGAAAAACCAGTGTTTTGGTTTTCGTTTCCTTTCTTTCTCTTCCTCAGAAACAAAATCCAAAGGAAACCTGATTTTCGTAAAATACAGAGAGGAAGAGAGGAGACTTTAACTTCCGGACGGCACCGTTCAGCCCAACTTCCAAGTTCTGTTATTTCTGTGTTTTTCTTTGAAACTTACCCATCAATAATAGAAGAAGGAATACCCAAACTCGCCCGAGCTCCGGAGACTGTCGAGAATCCGATGGACTCTTTGGGTCCGAATCAGTTCGATATCTTCGAGATTTACCGCCGATTTTGTGGTAATTTTCTCTCTTTTTTAAAATGTTATGATATCTTTCTCCTTTATTATTTCCATTTGTTTATAGAACAAATTTGGTTCGGTTGATTTATAATAGGAAAATTGGTGCTTTTGCATGCTAGTTTTCAGGTGAAAAAGATTGGAAATTGGATAAGGGTTTTTTTGGCTAATAATTGGGGGGGGGGGGGGGGGGGGAATTGATTTTTTTAGTCAAAATTTTGGTCATTTTGAAGTTTAATAATGAAAAGTTAATGTAACTTAGTACCCGATAATTTTAGGTAATTTATGTAATTTGATTTGGTCAAAGAGTTAGTTAAAAGTGTTAAAGATTTTGGTCTCTCACTGAAATGTTTAAAGCTTTAGAATTTGAATTGTTCAGAAATATTTGTGCTGTGATTTGGATGTTACTTTTGTTTTTTTATAAAAAAAAAATTGTTTGCTTTATTTAGTTTACTTTTAAGCTGCCTTGCAGAGCTTAGAACAGGAAATGCATATGTTCATGGTGAAGACGGGCACCGACAAGATGAGGGATTGCAAAGAGCTAAGTACTCGAGGGATGGATTGAATCAGCTCTTAAAGATGGTGGAGTCAAGGATGCACACAAGGTAGTTGGTGGTGTTCATATCTATAATCTGTAGATATAAGTTAATGGTGTTTGGCTTGCCCTTAGGAGGATTAGAGAAATGGTTGATGGGTCTTAAGACGCATGAAAAATTGTTGGAATCAAAGTATCAGTTTGATATTTACGGGATGCCATGTGAAATTATTACCATTTTTGGTGGTTCTTGTCTAAGATACCACAAGTTTTCGAACCTGCCAATCCTGTCTTAATTTTGAAAATTCTAGCTTGATCCTGATTTGCTTGAGTGGCAATTACCCTTCTTGACCATGTTATTCTTCCTGCGTGTAGAATGTTACCATGTCATTTATGATTATGCATTGAGTGAAAAAGAAATATATTATTCCCCAAGACATTATCAATGAGGGCTGAATGTCCAAACAAGATTCTATAGCCAGTCCTGTTTATTAGTTATTTGGTCTAATAGTTGGTCATACACTAGTGATTGAGTATCGGTTATGTTTGCTTTGACAGGACTGTGATCTTTGATGAGCTTCACAAGCTAATGTTACAACTAGACCTGACGGTGAGATTCCCTTCATTGAAGTTCTTTGAGGGACAGATTTAACTAGTACTTTAGACTTTAGTATCATGTATCTTCAAAGTTCTTCATTGTCGGTACACTGATTTTATTTTCTCGTATCCTGTTTTCCATACTAAAATTTGGCTTGCTGTTATTTCCTGTAGGCGGACTTCTCTGAATTCTCATGCTTCTATGATTTTGTTTTCTTCATGTGCCGAGAAAATGGTCAAAAGAATATTAGTAAGTTATCTCATGCTAATTAGTTACATGGAAATGTGTATACTGATTTATCCTTGGAATAACATCGAGGTCATCTAAGCTGTAAATTACAAGGAATTTCCTTGGTATTGTATTTAATCTCTTGCCTTTTGTCATGATTGATAGCTGTAAGCAGGGCGGTTGCTGCGTGGAGATTAGTCTTAGCTGGCAGGTTTCGATTGCATGACAAATGGTGTAAATATGTTGAGGTATGAGCATGACTGATACCAAGCTGCTAACAGCCTAACACTTTATGTTTGTCTAGGAGACATCTTGTGAAACTATTGGTTGTTGTTCCAATATAGACCACTTTAATTTTGGACAAAGTATTCATCAGAACCGGGATATTGGTTATAATAATTTATTATTACTGTAATAGGGAGAAGATGTTATCCTGCATTCATTCATATCAGGAGTGGCATCTGTCAGCGAGGGAGAAGCAGTCCATATTATTACTTTAGTTTCCTTATACACGCCTTTGAAAATCCTTATAGTGCATGCCAAGCATTTGAAAATGGATGATAAGTCTCTTGGGCTGTACATTTGTTCTTACACACACACCGTAGGTTGAAAGGATACCTGCTAATGATTACCGTCAATCTCTTGATTAAGGCAACTAATGTCTTTGGTTTTCTTTCAGGAAAATCAACGTCACAATATTTCGGAAGATACTTGGCAGCAAGTTTTAGCTTTTAGTAGGTGTGTACATGAAAATCTGGAAGGCTATGATCCTGAAGGTATTAAGCTTCCCTAAATCTGTCATATCGCCTGTCTTATATATCTGCGTGACTTGGATCTTAGTTGTCTTGTTATTTTGCAGGTGCTTGGCCTGTTCTGATTGATGATTTTGTGGAGCATATGTACAGGTTTGGTTTTGATACTTCAGCACTTTATGTGATCCGGGAAATTTTTATGGCTATTTTCTAATTATGTGGTTTATTTTAGGCTACAATTCCGAGTTCTGATATTGATCTTTTTAATCTATGTTATTCCAACTCTTTATTTTCCCTGAAGTTTCAGTGTCCAACCCTAGTGTTCGATATATATTTGGACATGGGTATGGAGTACGGTCTTTGAAATATATGAAAAAAACTTAGAAATAGTTGAGGAGCTTACCCATGTTGGACGTATACCTGACTCTAATACTTAACCCTTGAGTCTAAGCAACATAGGTTTTAGTCTTTTGTTATATCTTCCTACTTTTTACGTTTGAATCTTTACATTTTTGTATTTTACCGAATAACTCTTATTAGATCACTTGCCCAAATTCGTTTTTGCATTGACTGGTAATCATGCCTTGTATCATTTGGTCATTCATGATACCGAACTTCCAGAATTTTTTTAATAAAAATAAGGGTCAATGTACCTTTTGGCCCCCGACTTTGGCCCTTGACCTTCTTTTGCTGCAATTTGGGCCCCCAACTTTGGCAATGAGCTGCAATTTGGCCCGACTTTTTTGGGTCCAATTTGGTCAATACCAAAGTCGGGTTAGGACCTAAATTGCATATTGAAGCCAAAGTTAGGGGGGGGGGGGGGGGGCAAAAGGTACATATGCTATTGCATGCACGCTATACCTAGATGCCTGAAGCACTTTATCCCTTGCTTGCTCGCCACTGCAGAATTTCGGGATCCAACAAAGATTCAAATGTTTTCTGTTGCTGTGTTGATTTGGAGTCGCAGTCATCTGAATACGAGGACACTTTGCCTGGTATGCCGTATACTAGCATTCACATTTACCTTTATATAAGTTTCATGCATATATGGGTTGCAATGGATAATTGATGTTTTATTATAATGATGTAACGTAGCAGGATTAAGAGTATATCCTGGGATGAAGAGGAAATTCCCTGAATGTCACGAGGACGAAATGGAGTCCTTGGATTCTCACTTCTTGAACTCGCCAGACCCGAATTGCTCATTGAATTCTAAGAGAAGTAGGTTGATTGCACGCCAATCAGTTAACAGGGAAGATAATCCTCCCCAGAGTTCATCGGATGATTGCATGGAAATTGCCAAACACAATAGTCCAATGTGTTCTTCGAAGTCTCCTTGTTCAATTGAAGGTTGCCTATCAAAGGGTTTCGCAGGGCTCTTATCGAGTTGCTCGTCTTTTGCAGTTTGATCGGGAAAGAATTCCCTATTACATGGAGCTCGCATCCGAGTATAATCATAGAAAAATATATCCTTTGCAAGTCTACGATTTAGGTGTATTAAAATCATCGCGACTCGTATTTTCGGATGATTTTTTGGGTTAGTATCCTAATCTTATCTTTGAACGCTTGCGCGGTGCTGTCATTGGTATGTCTGATACATTATCCCTGTCGTGATCAGTTGCTTTCAAGAAGATTTATATTAGATTTGCTTTATCTCTTCAGTTTTTTTTCTTTCGGTTTCATCGAAGGAAACAAATGAAAAACAGCATCGAATCGTTCGGACTCGGACCGTAATTTAACCAAATACTCCCTCCCATAAATCAGAAAAAAGGTACAAAATCAGTAACAGTGTAACATTCTTCTGCAGACACAAGCCATGGATTGTCCAAGAAATTTATTCTTACGATACTAAGAAAGGCACTAAACTAATAACCACGATGTTAAATATCAGGCAGCCATGCAGCCAACGCCAAATCTAGTTTTGGGAAACACAAGAAACAAGCCACTGCAAATGATCCCCACCATCAATGGGAAACCCTCCATGACTTGATCCATCTCCTTCTCGTGTCCCGGAAAAACACAGTTTGTAACTCTATGATCCGAGAAAGCGATTGCCATGAACACCAACACCGACATGACTGCATGAACGAAATCAGTAAGTCCAACCTTGTACTTGTCGTCCTTCGGGGATTCAACTTCGAGACCAGGCTTGAAAAGGGCCAGTCCATTGGGCGTGACAAAACCGTAGTAAACCATCCCGTCGGGGCCTCGGAAACTATCGGTGAAATGGAAGAAGAAGCAAGAGAGCGAGCAAAGGCCTAAGAGGGAGTAAATCATTATGGTGGTAACATGGGTGCAAACACCATGACGGTAAACAGAAGGCAGAACCAATTCAAAAGTTAAAAGGGTGCCTGTTGGTAGGAAGTTGACAAGCATGGAAGTTTTGGATATGGTTTTTTGAACCCCTTTGGCCACGACTTTCCTCTTGCGGCCGGGTTCCGTTGGCAGGCGAGGGAGGGAGGAGATTGGTGTAGGGTTCTCTTTTGGTGGTGTTGCAGTGTAAACTCTGATGCCAATTCCATCCTCAGTTTGCTCCATTTTGTTTTCAGAAAAAGATAAAACTGCAAGGGTTTGATATTTAAAGGGTTTGAAATTTCAAACTTTATTTACAAGGTAGTTACTGACAGTTAATGAATTTGTATCAACTAACTATGATAAATTGAAAATTAACATTCAAACCTTCTACATTAATTTTGATTTGAATTTCTCCAAAATTACTCTAGAATGCATTATGTTATAACAAAATAAACATATACCTCCATTGGTGTTTAAAAGTTGCCTATTATTTCTAAAACGGATGTATAAGTGCCAAATACAGCCACTGCAACACTCATGAAGATGATTAGGCTTACAGCAACCAGTTCGCCGTTGAATCTCCGGTAAGTTCCCGATATCTTCAAGTAGCAGACGCACGGTAGTGTGATTGAAGCCGTGATACTTAAAAATGCACCGACTAACGACATAAGGGAACCGAAAAACGGAACCGCAAGAGCCACCAAAACAGTGCTGATCATCAGGGAGGTGCCAACAAACAGGTGGAGAACTCGCTTGTCGCATCGATACCAAATCAAGCTCTTAACAGCATTCACAATTGGTGTAACCATCAATGCATATTTAGAAATGGGGTTCACCAGGGTGGTATATATTGCAATCCTTGAACTCAGTTTATCAGTAGGAAGGTTCAAAGTTATCTGTGATTGAACATCTGCCCCGAACATCAAGTACCCGAAAATCGCCATCGACGAGTAACATATAGTACACAAGACAAAGCATAAAACCAGAACCTAAAAGAAAGCAACAAAATTTCCAAAATCAGACAAATGTTGCAGAAACAACATGAATTTTGCAGTCTGCAGATACAACTTACATTGGAGAACTGATGCCTTCTCTTCATAGAAGTATAAAGTGTAGGGAAAACCGGATGAGAGCAATAACAGAAGGCGTATAAGCTAACAGCAGTGGGGACTCCATCCCAATTTATGAGTGTTCCCCTTTGTTTAAACCCAACACCATCAAAAGCGCCGGTCCAGATGATTGAAACCAAGATGACTGCAGAAGCTAAAACCCCACTGGCCGAGACATAAGACAAAAGGCTCAAGTTATCCAACCAAACAGTAGGCAAAATTATGAGAGCTACGAGTATAATAAACCCTTGTTTTGCACCAACTGATAGTCCCCCGACTTCAAACTCCCGAATGGGTAACAAGTTATGCAGGTTATCTCCTTCCAGAATCAAAAAACCAGTGGCCACCAAGTATAGCTCGATGTTCATAAGAACCGATGCTGTTAGTCTCCCTTTGTTGCCGAATGCTCGGTCGCCTATGTCGGGATAAGTCCTGATTCTTGGATCTGTGTCCATACATGTTTGAATCAACAAGCCGGAGTAGAATGCAGCGGTGGCTATGGCGAAGAGGAATATCAAGCTCAACCATCCAGCGGATGCTAGTGCATATGGGATTGATAATATCCCCACCCCTGCATTAAAAAAAATGGGGTTTTTGAGATTTATGTATATAAAGTTTAAGCAAGTGAATACGTTGAAAGAAAGAGAAGAGAACCTGAGAGAGCATTGAGGCCATTGAAACAGGTTCTGAAAACAGAGACGGTGGTTGTTGCAGTGCTATGAGGCTGGAGTTCGTCTACTTGTTTGTTGTTGTCGTCTTCCAGGAGAGGCACGGTGAAGGATAATTGCTCATTTGACATCGCCTTTTCTCGAGTTATGGAAACAGAGAAACGATCAAACTCTGGGCTTGAAACAAGTAAAAAAGAATGAGTGGCTGCTTGGTTGACGCCTCAACTTGTAGATAGGTTTTCAATCACCCTGATTTTCAACTAAGTAGAAAGATAATTATATTTTTAAAATAAATGTTAAAACTCGAATCAATAATAAGAGGTGAATCATAAATGATGTGGTGAGTTGGGTCAATCTAATAATTTGTCCAGTATGTGCGTGAATTATATTTAAATTTTCAATAATAATAGATTTTTTTATGCATTTGAATCAAGTTTGATTTTTTTTGGAGTGCCTGGTGGCTGGTTTATAAAAAATTAAGATAATGACTTAATGATGTTATATTTTGTTTTATAAATAAGGAAGTTTTTTATGTGGACATATATATAAAAGATTTTGGTAAGTTTTTAAATGAGAAAAAGGAAGTTATTTAGGTAACTATTATATCATGCACAAGGTGAAAATAAAATATTTTTATAATCGTTTTAGTTTTAGAATTTAGAGATATAGTTTATGGTTAAAAATTTAATGGACTTAAAATTTAAGATTAAAATTAAATTTTTAGTCATATTACCTTAAATCTTAAACTCTAAACATAAACTCATAATCATAAACCCTAAAATAGACCTATGAACCTAAAACTGAAACATATGTAAAAAAATTTTATTTTTACCGCATGTACATAAACTAATTACCCAATTATTTAAGGATTATTTTTTATTATTATTTCAAATTTTCAAGCCCCATCTTTAAAACTAAGATGGTAATAAATATGAACAAGGAAGAAATAAAAATACTAAGATTAGAATTACAATACCCCACCAGTCGTAATTGAGATTAAAATCCGACTGGTTACATGAACATTACGTGGCAGTGGCATGTTTCTGAAATAAAGGTGTCGTATGTAATAATGTGATGTAGACGTGGACAAAGAACAAAGCGAGCACTTGAGTTTGCACTTTGAGCCTTTTAGAAATGTCTGAAGTCTGAACTGGACAAACTTGTCGTTACGTACTCAGTCCCCCAGTTTTGTTTAAACACTTCCTCCTTGTCCTTATCCTTTCTTTTCCAATTTCCACGTCCACAACATTTCAATGGGTTCGAATTTATGGATTTTAAATATGGTTTAATGTATGAACAAATATTTAGTGAAATCATAAGATACATTGTACTCGTAAAAAAAATAAATTAGAATCATAAAAATAATCATGTTGGAATTGACAAATAATAATTTAATGTGATGCAACGTGTTTTTTTTTTCATTTTATCCCTAAAATATGACATAAAATATTGTTCATTTTATCCCTAAAATATGACATGAAATATTGTGTCATACTGGCAATCACTTAATTTAGGCTCCGCTCGGCGCTACATTTTTACTGCACTTTTAGAAAAGTGCTGCCGAACACCTAACTTTCAGTTCTCGTCACTTAATTTTTCCACCATTTTTGCTCTTAAACGCAATTTTTTGGAGAAATTAAAAATTTCACCTTCTTCCCAACTATTGTTTCTCAATCTAAACTAAAGATTCAATAGCGGCTCCGAAGGGAACCTTAGTAGCATTACATAATGCGTTGAATTTATTAAACAATATTTAAAGTTCGATGTTGTAGAAATTAAAAAATCGTTTTTATAATACATATATAGTATTTTAATTAATTAATAAATTAGATAATTATAAGAATAAAAACGGATATCAAGGGGCTATAAAACAAAAACATGTGTGTGCCCTAATTTTAACTGTATTGCCTAATTTGTTCGGATTTGGCTGCCTGATGTGACTTGAACCTACTTCAACTTGTAATGATTAATTAATTAATGAATCATTCTTCCCCATCATTAACATTTTATTATTTTATTCATTTGTATAAATCCTTGACGTGTTCAATCTCCCTAATATAATTATATAGCTACAAAATCACGTGAATTTAGATTCATGTGCCTTTTTTCTTTTTATGTACATATTTTATATTTTAATATTTGGCTTCTCAAATTTTTAGTATAATTACTATTTTGCTTCTCGAAATTTTTGCTACTATTACCAAGATTTAGTATAATTACTATTTTGCTTCTCGAAAATTTTAAATATTTTAATTTAGCTTTTTCTAAAAAATTTAAACTTTTTATTAAGTGTATGTTTCTTTGAATATTTATAGTCAGCTTTTAATTTTTTAAAAAAGCTATTATTAAGTCTCAATTTTAAAAATAAAAAGATTAGTTTAAGCTTATAAAATTTTCAAAAATTTTAATTAGGCCCTTAAATTTTTCCGTCGAAATCTGCCCTCGAATAGGAGGGAAAAAGAAAGTCAAATGGAGACGCACTACCCAAAAAAGTAGTTGGCCGCCGGGAGCTAGGGTTTTGACTGGGAAAAGAAAGAGAAAGGGAAAATGGAGGAGTTAGAAATAAGTTAAGTGGTAATGAAGCTAAAGTATGTGCTTAAATTTTGTTCTTCAAATCGATACATTTGGACGGAAATAAAAAAAAAAGAGTTTTAAATGTGATTCAGAAGAAAGTTTTATGGAACGACCGCTTAAAAAGTGACTAAAAAAGGCGCGAACACAAATTTTTATAAAAAAATTATAAAGATTTATGTATATGTACCAGAATTTTTACAAAAGTGGTAAAGATTTGTGTACATACACAAATTTTTATTATTTTTGTGTACATACATAAATCTTTATAAAATTAATAAATGTTTATGTACATTATACATAAATCCTTACATTATATGATTTTTATAAAAAATTATGTACAGTTATTTTTTAACCAGTTTTTAAGTGGCCTTTTTTTAGATTTTTTCGTGATTTGGAGGTTTCCAAGTATTTTTATTTTTGGTACGACCGGGGCACCACAAATTCAAGTCACCTTGTCCATTAATTCTAGGTTTCGGGAATGTCCCCTTTCACTGTCAGTAGAAGTAGAACATGCAAGGGATGACTGGGAGAAATGGATTTTTCTCTGAATTTTTCTCTGGAGCGGTTATTTTCTTTTCATCAAAACTTTTCGATTTTTTTGGATTGTTTTGAGATTAGAATTGAATTTCTTCGCAATAGAAGTTGAATGGACCAAATGCGAGATGTATGCAATGGATTTCAACAATCATGGATCACTACAATTCAAAATGTAGTGTTTGACGGTTTGTTCAAAACTTGGGTTCTTGAAGTTCATGAGTTTTCACACTTAATTGGCCTGGAATTTGGATGTTTCAACCTGTTTGTGGATGGATCTGTATCAATGGAATTGTTTCTAAACAATTCCGAGCATGGTTATCATCTTTTTAGGATAATCAAAGGTAGTTACTTTGGTAACCGCCATCGGGAGGTAGTTACCTTCTTCGTGGATGAAGCTATTTTCCAGATTTTAAAATCTGGAAACGCAAACAAATCATGGATGCAAGACTTATACAGTGATTATCATGTTCATATGGATGCCATCAATTACTTAAATTCTGGAAATTCAATCTATGATATTGGATGGTGGTTTTGGACAGTTTCTTGGCGGTTATATTCTAAATACTCTTCATGCTTCGTGTGGCAAAGAACACGTCTTTTTGAAATTCTGCAGATTTTAGTTGTGGAAATTGTGGACGAATCATTATGGATTCAAGAGATTTTCAACTTTAATTCTCAGATTTCAGCATGCTTCGTGAGGCAACGCTCACGTCTTTGGAATTTAATTTTAAATTCTATAACAATTGTGGACAGTTCACATATGAACAATGAGATTGTTAATGAATTAAATTATTTTCCCAGATTATTTTTCTTGGATTTGATCCGATTTGATGATGGATTACTGAATTTTGTTGTTGCTTTGGTGTTACAACCGTTGGATCAGCGGTTGGGGCAAGAGAGATGGATGTACCGTTGGATGCTTGGATTTGGCGATTATGGACAATTACATAACATCAGGTTGCATCGGATGGACCCTATGGTTCATTTGATGGTGGGATCATGGTTTATTTCGGCTGCACCTTTGAGGGACTGGGCGGGAGACATGCGAACCTGGGTTCAAACTGGACTAGACCATGTGACGGTTATGGTCAATTCAAAACAGTTTCACGGGGTGCGGCTTGGTTGCACGCTGGGCTACATTGAGCCATGTCGGAAGGCAATGTTCGTTTGGATGCTACATAGTATGGTTTTTGTTGGATTCGATCACACATCTCTAAGTGTGACTGACATAAGGAGGGCCTTCACGGGATTCGATCTCGTGTCTCAAGTTTCACTTAGTGTTTATGTTGTGACCACCCGGATGGCTTTAATGGGATTCGATCATGGGTCAGTGCTTTGCCTACAACCATTTCAACATAGATGGTTGGCTTGGAGGAGGATTGATCTCGGAACCCTTGATTCAATCCGTGTCATGGGTTCCTTTTGGTCGTTGGATTGGATTGATGGAATTGTAACAGCTGGCTTGAGTTGTTCGATTAACGGTTATACTATGTTGTGCTTCTTTAATACAATCTGATGTGATATATGTTATGTGATAAGCACATCTGCTTATTTAATTTTCAGTTCACTTGGGTGGTTATCCCACAATCACCATGTTCTACATGTTTTGGTTAGTGGACGGTTGCCACTAATTCACTTGTTGGTTATTAAATGGCCGGCTGCTCTTGGCTATTTAAGTGAGGAGGCATTCTCATTTGGTTCTTTTGTTTCTACTGTTTATTCTCTCGAAATTTTTAAGTTCTCTCCTATCAATATGGCTGCAAATCTTCATGCTATGATGGCAAATCTCCGGTTCACAGAGAAGGAAAAGGCTGTTTCCCTTGAGAGTTGCCCATCCGACGATGTTTCTATGGCTACGGATGTCAAATATGGTTTAGTTGGTAAAGTTATCACACCGAGGCTGATTAATTCTAACACTTTTATTCGAGTGTTTTCAACTGGGATGGCAGATGAAAATGTAGAGATCATGTCTTTGAAGCCGGGCATCTTTTTATTCAAGGTTCCAACCGAAACAAACCTTGAAAGTCTAATCAAGCATGGGCAGAACTTAATATAATTTATAGAGGGGTACTTAAAAATGTTCAAATTTATGGGGGCAACGATGATTTATATATTTTTAAGGGACTAAATAATAATTTTACCATTATACTAATTTAAAAGTTTTTTAATTTTAAAAATTTTAGGGCGTGGTCCACCGGGTCCTTCACACATTCTGCCACTGCTTAAGAGATATAGTGTCTCATCGCACTAAACCAACTGATTATTGATAATATAATTTATGTTATTTAATTAAGTGTAATAGATATTTTTTAAATATATATATATATATATAACTTAATCACTCAATTAAAATTTTGTTACAAACGTATTGATGTTAAAACATGACATGATATAATAACAAGTTTAGTCCCAAAAACTTATGCATTCAATCAAACTGGTAATAATTAAAAAATAATAAATTTAACTCATCATATTTAAAAATTCTAACCCTATTGACACACCCCTGACCATTTGTCTCACTCATGGCTATTGTCCATCAACTCAATAATTGATAAATGAGTCAGTTGATACAATCACTTCACAACTGAAAAATTATAAATTAATAATAAATTTATTATGACCTTAACATCGTATGCTAGTAAACACATCAATCACTTCGTTAATAAAATTTTTGAATATGATGTGTTAAACTTGTTAATTTATTTTATATTAAAATTAATTAATATAATGTATAAGTTTTAGGTAAAAAAAATTTACATACCAAGTTATATAAGACAAAAAAATAAAGTAATATGTTTATAATAAAATTTCAATTTAATAATTAAATTATATTTTTTTAAATAACTTATGACCAAACACGTAATTAAGCCCCCTAAAGTCGAAGTGACCCCTGCAACTACGAGTCTTTGTGATTTCTACTCTATTTCCCTCCACAAAAAGTTAGGTTACACTATATATATAATGACACTTCTTTGTTTGCTACTAAAAAGACTGTAGATTCCAAAGATTTTTACTAGGATGGCAAAAGAATCTGTATCTGACTGACTCCGATCTAATTAGGTAGAGTCGGATTTTTTGTTGTTTGAATTTTTGGTTTTCGAGTTAGATTCAGATTTAGGGAGGAAATTTTTTGACCTGGTTTATTTATAAATATAAATTTAATATTTTTATTAATTTTTTTCGGGCGAATTGAGTTTAATCGAGTTTTTTATTAAATTTCAAGGTTGGGTTATACTTTTATTATATCGAATCGGATCGAAACTTTAAATTTCCGGGTCAACTCGGTTGCCATCCCTAATTTTTACATCGAATTTACTCTCATCTTAAATGAAAACTACACGAGTAATAAAAATCATGTAATTGAGACACAAGTTAAAAATATTGTTGGATTATATTCATATTTGTTACGAAAAACAAAATTTTATAATAATGTAAAATGTTATCATTTTGTGAAATATAATAATTGATCGGGTGATTAATGATGTTTATTTTATTTTTATTTTGTATAAATTTGATCTTAACATTTACTTTAAAAATATTTTTTTCTCTTCATTTAATAAAAAAAGTTATATTTTGTCGATAAAAAATAATTTAAACATAAAAATACATTGTAAAGATTAACATGCAATATTTAATATAAACTGTAAGGGACAACGGTAATACAACATCTTAGATTACTTATATAGGAAAAATTATTAAATGCACTCGGTTTATAACATCATTCGTGTTTTTAGCTAATAAAATTTATCTATCTCACAATAATTTCTAAATAACCATACATTTTTTATTTGCACATAAGAAAAAGGGGAAGATTCACTTTAGAAAAATATGAAATGGATAAACCTTATTAGTCATTTGGTTGGAATCACAAATGACGTGGTGAGTCAAGTCCATCTAATATTTTTTTCTTGTACAATTACTTATACTTGTCTAAAAATTCAATTAGTTCAACAAATCAACCATTTTATTTAACAATAGCCATAAAGTCAAAAGTAACTCCAATATTTGACCATTTGATCCCTTTAACTCCTTTTTTTGTTGTTGTAAACAATTTCCCAACATTTCATTTTCGTGCAATTTTCACTCTCGTTGAATGAAAAGTGTCAGTCAACAAATGGTCAATCCTCTTGCTGACATAACATCACAATTTTTTTAAAAAATATTAATCATTTTTATATTTATTTTTAACCAATCAAATGATGATACATGACCAACTCACTCACATATCTAATTATTTACCAAATATTATATTTAATGGTAAGAACTCTGTTTGGGATCTCCCCGAGTGTCATTTTCATCGAGCTTCGTCCGCCAAATATTATATTTACATAAGAATTATACTAAGCTAACCAAATGGCAGAGCCATAGAATCGATCTCAAAATAAAAAAACGAATTACGGTTAAAAAAATTGAGATAATATGGTTGAATCGATCTCACCCCTATTGCTAAAAAAATTCAAATAATTCATGGACTTGTATTATAATCTACTGCATATACAATTTATTTGTTTATTTTAGACAAGTTGAAACGACAATTACACCTTGAACCTTAACTCTAACCCTCACACTAAACTCTAAATCTTAAACCTTACAATTCTTTGAATGCTACTGTCGAAGCTTTCTCTTCTTCAAAATTACTCCACTTTGAACAATTACAAGTGAAAACCAAATCAAAGGAAAAACACGAGAGGAAGCAAAAGGTTAGTGAGTTGAAACGTGAAGTGCAGATTTTGGATGTAATAAATGTAATATTTAGTAAAAAATCAAACATGTGAGTGGGTTGGCCTGGTGGTTAGGCATTTTGCCTTTCACCCACAAGCCTTGGGATTGAATCCCAACTTCATTAATTCCCAACTTTTACTTCTTTCATATGCCTGGAACCAATCAACTTTTTTTTTTACAAAAATTTGTGATGTCAAGTAAGGGGTGTTGACCGTTAGTTGACTGACGATTTTCATTTAATAAAAAAAAATTACACGAAAATAAAATGTTGGAAGGTTATTTGTACTGCAAAAAAATAGGAGCTAAAGTGACCAAATAGTCAAACATTAAAGGCTATTTTTGACTTTATACCTTAACAATATACTAATACTTATCATGCGTATAATAATTCAAATTGATCTAATATCTCTTTCATATAAATCAGTTGGAAGTTTTTTTTACACTAAACAAAAACATTATAATATTTTTTGATATTCTAATTAAATTATAAGGTGAAATCATGGGCGAAGCCACATGGGGCTCACAGGGGCAAGGTCCTCGTGGTCCACCCTTACAATATATTCTTTTTCTAATTTGGCTCTTGTAAAATTTTAAATTATAATTTATTTTACTTGTTTTAATATTATAGAGTGGGTGTTGTCTTAGTGGTAAAGTGTGTACAAAAAATTAAGTTTGTTTTACCTGAAGTTAGTGAATCGAATCCTATTGATGATGTTTTTTTTTGTCTTTTATTCTTTTTAGGCTTAGGTTGAAGAAACCCGTGAATTTAAAAAAAAATTAAGCCCCTGAACTTTTTTTGCACTCAATTAAGCTACTGAACCAAAGAATTGAATTAATTAAGTCATTTGACCAATTTTGACCATTAAATCTTTACAATTTTTTCTTTAGATATTACTGACACATGATACATTACAATTCTATCATGTTGCATTTACAGAATTCTTCAAAAAAAATATTTTATACATTCTTTTAGAACTTTTAAATAATTTTTACATAAAATTATTTTTTTGAAAATGTCAAGTTGAGACACTGTAGAAAACGCACTGCACCAACATATCCAAAAAAACAATCAAGATTTAATGGTCAAAACTAGTTCAAGGGCTTAATTGATTCAATTTTTTGGTCCAAGAGCTTAATTGGGTGCAAAAATATTAGGGGCTTAATTGATCTAAAAAAAAAGTTTGAGGGTGTTTTATACCTTAAGTTTTTCTTTATTTTTGCCCCCTTAACTTTTAATTCATGGCTTCGCCCCTAAGTGGAATCTTTGTTCGGTTTTACATTTAGATAAATTTACGCACACGTTCAGACTATATTATTCGAAAGTTATGTCACTTACGAGAAACAATGTCATCATTTTCTCAGTAAAATCTCTTAATCTGTTCAATTTTATAATATTTGTAGTATTAGTTTTGAAAAACATAAGGCAGTTAATGGGAGCAAATTTTGAAAGGGTAACGCAATGTATTATTGTATAAACTACAACTCTCATGTGGATAAAATAAGTTTAAAAAAGAGTAAATTCTTTAAATGTTTGTGAATATAATTCAATATTAATTTATAATATTATTTTTAAATAACGTATTTTTTTATATTATCTTAACTCACCTAGAGAGTTGAAAATCTTATTTGAAGAAGCAATGAAGGTTTTAATTAGCCACGCTCCATCCAACAAGAATTACATTATTGCACATGTTTATATATATATATATATATATATATATATATATATATATATATATATATATATATATATATATATATATATATATATATATATATATATATTGGTGTTATAAAATGTTAATATATAATTGTGGAGAGATCATTTATTGTCTCCCACTTAGTAAGCTTCATGGTTTTGACTATAAAAACCAGATCTCACTTCCCAAATTCCCATCTAAAATTTAATAATATTTATGTTTACGGGACAACCAGATTATGGAGGATATTTTGATTGTATGGTTGGTTAGAACCTTCAATAATTAAAAGATTTGTGTTAAATGAAAGAATTAGAATTGATTATTAAACATTAAGAAAGACTAAATTACTTTATATTAAAATTAAGTGTTTTTTAAATATTCTTACGGTGATTACAAGGTAGTATCTGTTCAGAGACATTCTTAATCTTTTTACAATGCGTACACACCTTGCAGACATTATAATTTAATCCGAATTTTTTAAGATAAATATCATCCGTTTTTAGAAGTTCTAATATAAAATTTTATGATTAAACGAATCAAGCATTTCAAGAACACAATACCCTTCGGTTGTTGTGGGTTTCGACTGATAGTTACTGAGCTATTCAATAGATGAGAGGGGGTGTGGCCCCTAATCCCAAAGAAAAAATACTTTTACTTTATATAAGTCTTGTTCGATAATTAGCGAATAATTGCTAACGAATTACATTAGTTGATAACGATTTGTATAAGTCGATTTGACTGACAGATTGTATAAAAATGTTTGGTAAAATTAACTGATAGTCGTTTGATAATTTGAACAAGCAGAATGACATATAAGAATGCAATTCTATTCAATATTTGTTTGGATAATTTATTAGCTATCAATATTTTCTATCTATTAATATTAATTAGATTATAAAAAATTAATTTCTAATATAACATTACTAAGCATATTCGAAGGATCTGTAAATTATTTTTTCTTTTATTTATATAATTATATTTTTAATACAATTTTGATTATTATTAAATTTAAATGATATATCATAGCATATGTATTAATCTCATATATTTAAAAGAAAAATAATTGTTTAAATTATACATTAGAATATATTTTACTTCAAAAAGCATACATAGATTATTTAAATACAATATAAATGTGTGAAAAAAAAAATAAGAAAAGTATAAGCTTAATGGTTAAGGATACAAGAGATTTTACAACTCTTCAGATCTTCTAAAATCTAAAATGATTCTCTTAACAACTTTTTAATTTGAGAGTTTTCACTATAATCGGCTATTACAACCATCTATTTACTAATATCTAAATTAATTGATTTGACTTAAAATATATTTTACCAAACAAGACTTTAAAATTTTTATAAGATAACTATAAATACATATTTTTAAAATTTTATGTCTTAAGTCCCTCAAATTGATATTATAAATCTATCCCTATCAACCGACCGCATAATCGAAAAATCACTCAACATGGTCCACCATTTTGGGTAGCTTAATTAATATTATACATATGCATGTGATAATTTCAAATACATCGTTTTATTTAAAAGATAATTTTGGGTAGCTTAATTAATGTATCTAGTTTAGTACTGAAATGGACAGTAAAGCTAATTACTATCCTTGGCTTAGAAATTGCTTAAAATCTGGAAAAAAAATATGCTAATAATAATTACAACTCATATTCATCGCTTTCTTTATTTGAATAGATACATTTGTCTTTAAACTTGCACATTGTCACTATTAGACCCGTTTCTGAGATTTTGGTGGTCCATGGGCGAATATAAAAAATAGGCCCTTAGTTAAGGGTGAACGTTCAATCGAGTTAAATTGAGTAAAAAAAATTCAAATTATGCGAGTTTACGAGTTCTTACGACTTGAACTTAAAAATTTATTTACTAAATACTAAAATTTTGAGTTATTAGAATTTTTAATTTATAACTCAAACTTTATTTGAAATTTTTTTCGAGTCAAGTCGAAAAAATCAATTTTTTCGAGTCGAGTGGAGTTTTGCTCACCTTTCCCTTAATAACGAGTATTGAAAAAAAAAATAAAATTTAAAATTAGACCCTTAGTAACAAGTGATATATAAAAAATGGGTACTTATTAACAAATTTTGAAAAAAAATGAATTTTAAGAGTATTCTTGTAATAATTAATATAGGGGAAATGGAACACTAATAACAAGTATGGAAAAATTAAAATTTAAGAGTATCATGTAATAACAAGTATTAGGGAAAATAGACCATAAATAAAAAGTATTGAAAAAATTGGACTTGTAATAACAAGTATCGGAAAAAATAAAATTTAAGAGTAGAGCCCTAATAACAAATATTAGAAAAGATAGGCCCTTAGTAACAAGTGTTGAAAATTGGCTTCATAATAACAAGTATTGAAATATTTGTACCATAATAACAAGTATTGAAATAACAATTAATAATAAAAAATGGGCCCCTAATTACAAGTATTCAAAAAAATGAGCCTATAATAACAAGTATTGAAAAAAAATTATACCCCTAATAAAAAATATCGAATAAAATAAATTTTAAGAATAAAACTCTGATAACAATTATTACAAAATTAAATTTTAAACGATAAATATTAAAAAAATATTAAACCTTAACTATAAATATTCGAAAAAAATAGGCCTTGGGCAGAGTAGGGGCCCTGGGCGGGCGCCCCTGTTGCCCATGCCTCAGGGATGGCTCTGGACTCACTATAATATATATATATATATTTCAATTTAGTCAGAAGCTAATAATAAAAAAATACTTTACATTTTTTATATTAAATTTCATAGCCTAAGGTAACACATGGACGTAGAAGAACTTGAAAAATTGTTTAGACACCCTAAGTTTTCGACATATTTCTTAAAAAGAAAATAAAATAAAAGATATGACCCTATTTGACAATTAGCGGATAACTAATTGCATTAGCTGATTTGATTAGCGGATTGTATTAGTTGATTGTATAAAAGTGTTTGGTAAAATTAACTGATAGCTAATAGTTGTTTGATTATTTAAACAAACAAAAATGACATATAAGGATATGACTATATTCGATAATTGTTTGAATAGTTTATTAGTTAACAATATTTTGTATATTAATTAAATTATAAAAAATAATTTTTTAATATAACATTACTAAGCACATTTGAAGGATCTATATATTATTTATATAATTATTTTTAATACAATTTAATTAATTATTAAATTTAAATACAAAAACAAATGTGTGAGAATAAAAAGAAAAAATATTAACTTATAAATGTCACAATGTAAATACGTGAGGGTGAAGAATTAAAATAGAAAAGGTTAAATTTAGGTTATTTGGAGATTTTTGATAATTGTTAAGGATAAAAAGGTATTTATAACTTTTATGTCAAAAACTCTCATTTCAAAAAGTTCCTATTAGCAGCTTTTTCAAAATTAGAGGTTTCACCTCAATTCGCTATTTACCCAACATCCAAATTAATAGATTTGATTGGTCAAACTTTTAATATTAGCTCAAGCTGTTATTTACCAAACATGACCATTATCCTTAAAAAAGTAAACTTTTTTTGTTACATGCCTTATATGTTGGAGTGCCAACAATTTTTTTTTGTTTTATTGTAAAAAACAATTTTTTTCTCCCTTAAGGAATGCATATTTAGTTAGGGTTAGTATTTGATGCACAAACACTAAAAATTTATTTTCACAAACATGCATATTTTCACTTTAAACATTAAAATTTAAACTTTTAACTCTAAACCTTCTAAACTCTAAAACATAAATCTTAAATTAAACTCATAAACTCTAAATTAAATTTACTTGTGAAAAATAAAATTTTCACAAGTTAGGATTAGGCCCAAATCGTAGCAATGGATCAATAAGTATCCACAAGCTTTTACTCTTGGGTCCTATTCAAAACCCAACTATAATTTCCTTTATCATCTTCAAAAGTGAATGTGCCATTTGTCTCTATATTACTTCAATCAAGGTCCAAAATGGTAAATAATATTTATTAACACGTGATAATTTAGATAGAGTGATGGAGAACAATATAAAAAGGTTTTGAACGATTAATTAAAGAATTATTATCTCGTATACATGCGGTGAAATTTTTTTATTTTCATAAATGCTTTAATTTTAGAGTTTAGACTTTAAATTTAGGGTTAAGAGTTTAGGGGGTTTAGTACATTTGTTTAGAATTTTAAGTTTAGGGTTAGGGTTTAAGTTTAGGGTGATATGATTAGGGATTTAGATTTTAACCTATAAACCCTAAATATTAACCCTAAACTTAAAATTCTATCAACAACCCATAAATTCAAAACTATTACACTTAAACCCTAAACAGAGTCATTAAATCCTAAACTAAGACACTTGTATAAACAAAATTTCTACAACCGTTTGTGCATAAAATAATTACTCTTAATTAAATCAATCAATTATGGTTTCATTATTGCACAATCTTTTGAATTATTAATAAAATTATTAAATAATAAGATAATTATCTTATATTACTTTTCGTAGTAAGTTAAGATTGTGTCGATTATCTTTCAATGCCTTTATTATCATATAAAAATTATGTTCTTAATTAATAGTAACTAAAAAGCAATTAAGGAAATCCAACCCGTAAATATCTTCATAATTATCGTATAAGTTGAACGGCAACAACACTAAAATCTTGCTAGTGGAAAGTAGGCATTATCTATCTCTATACTTTTATTTAAACTTATAACATATATTATTTATTTGGATTATTCATAATATTTATTTAAAAAAAATTATAAATTCAACTCAGCAAGTATCCCAGCGAAAAAGCGGATGATGTTCATCCTAGGAGACACGAGTTCAAATTACTTTATCTACAAAGTGTATGTGCATTGTCAAATGGTTAAGAATATGTACGAATAGATACTACCTTGTAATCGACTTGAGACCATTCAAATTATCTTATTATTTTATAAATTTATTAATAATTCAAATTCAACCAACTTGAATTATAGAAAAGCATGTTCGAAAACAACCTGTCGGGTGGTAGGCCAAAAAACATTATAAAAGAGCATTGAACAATTAAGTTGGTGTTTCCCTGGAGTTCTCTTTTTACCTTTCCATCATTCAATATTTGAGCTTCTCTTCTTTTTGTCAGTCATTCAACAATGGCTACAACTGAGCTTTCCCCAATGGATCAAAATCCCACACCTGAAAGAGAGTCATCGTTTCTACAACACTACCCTCGTGATTTCCCAAGAAAGGTATAAAAACCAGGCTTTAAAACATGTTCTTGTCTTGTCTGATAAAATTAAGAGATTATATATGTAATATGTAACATACAAATTGTTGTAACTTGTAACACAGATGTTTGCAGAGATCATAGCAACCTACTTGCTGGTGTTTGTGACATGTGGATCGGCTGCCATTAGTTCCACCGATGAACACAAAATCTCGAGGCTCGGAGCTTCGGTTGCCGGCGGGCTTATCGTGACTGTGATGATCTACGCAGTCGGTCATGTTTCCGGTGCACATATGAACCCGGCTGTTACCCTAGCGTTTGCTGCAGTCAGACATTTTCCATGGAAACAGGTTTCCTTTTCCTTCCCTTTTTGGTTCCTCAAAACTATGAAAATAACTAATGATCACAAGGCCAAGAATCTGATCCAATAGGACTTCTGAGTATAGTTTGAAGATGTAGTTAGGTTTCATCGACAGAGAAATGGTTTAACATGGGCACATGACTTATTAGTGCTGTGGGGTCCCACGTTCATCATTTTTTTAATATTCTGATGTGAATACATAATAATATTTATTTTTTACTTTAATTCTTTTAAAAATACACACATAATATGCAAACTACGTATCTCAAACCCAGGTCACGTAAAAGAAATAAAATCATCCTTTACCACTGAAACCGTTTAATGAGTTCGTCCTGAGGCCAACTCAACCATCCACATGCATACATGATATATATATATATATATTTCAAACATTTATGTTCATGGCGTGGAGAATTTAATACCCAGCTAACGACATTATTGTTACAGACCAATATAAATATAATTTTTTTATATTAATTATTTTATTCCAAAATAAATTATTAAAAATTTGTGGTTGTAACTAAACTAATCTATCTGAGTTGTATAATAAGAATGAAGTCATTTTCGGGGGGGGGGGGGGGGGGGGGAATTAGTCCCTAGTTAATAAAGTGGCAACATACATGGTGATGGAAAACGGACGGGGCGGGTGTAGATATCCCTCTCCCATCCTTATATTTATTTAAAATTTTCATATTCACCACTTACTCATTATCCACGACGGGTATAATTTTTAAGTCTACACTCGGCGAGTATATTCTCAAATCCATCCTCACACCCACCACTTAATTAGATATTTATTACCCATCTCGTACCCGCATGTACCCACCTATAACAACCTGGTAGCAACCATGCACATAAAACATAAATTCAAGAACAACCTCAAAACATAAATTACAAGGAATATCCTATAAAATTTTAGGATTTATAGAATAGTTTGTAAAATTACATCTAAATTTATAATGGTCTAAATTTATATGGCGGGTAAAATGCGGGGCGGACGGATGTGGGACGGGTAAGGTCTTAAATCCACTACCTACCCACTACCCACGGCGGGTATGACTTTTTACATCCACACCCGCTCACTACCCACCAAACTTATACCCATCTCCGCCCCAATTAGGGCAGGTGCGGTGCAAAATCCACGAAATTGTACCCGTCTGTCGTCCGTAAACATACATAAGCTACAAATAATTATGGTTTAAATATGTTCAAATTGCAGAAATTTAAAATTAATCAAAACTTGCAGGTCCCATTTTATGCTGCAGCTCAACTCACCGGAGCCATCTCTGCATCATTCACACTTCGTGTGTTATTACACCCAATAAAACATGTCGGCACCACATCGCCTTCTGGTTCGGATTTGCAAGCTCTGATCATGGAAATGGTTGTCACTTTTTCGATGATGTTTATCACTTCGGCTGTGGCAACTGATACCAAAGCTGTAAGAAATGTTTTTTTTTTCTTTCTTTCAGAATTATGTTGTGAAAAATATTAAAATGTGTGCTGTTTTGATATAATGACAGATAGGGGAGCTTGCAGGCATAGCTGTGGGTTCTGCCGTTTGCATAACTTCAATCTTGGCCGGGTACTATTGACTATTAAGCTTCTTGTTGATTATTGTTCATAAAATTTATGTACTAACAATTGAATTCAGACCGGTATCGGGTGGATCGATGAACCCGGCGAGGACGATTGGACCGGCGATAGCCAGTGATCACTACAAGGGGATATGGATATATGTGGTTGGACCTGTAACGGGGACATTGACGGGGGCGTGGTCTTATAATGTGATCCGTATGACTGACAAGCCGGTGCATGCGATCTCTCCGAGGTCCTTCTCCTTCAAGCTCCGGCGAATGAAGGAGCAGGACGGAGAGGTTTAACGGCCCTTGTTACGTATGTTGTATGTGTTGTCACCGCTAATATTTTTTATAACTTGTACCTTTTCTGCAACACTTTTGCTCATGTAGAATGTTTTGAGTAATGATTTACTTTCTTTAGGTGTTCGAGTTCAATTAATGTTATTTATAAAATGAGAAAAAGATATGAATATCATAGGACATGATGAAAAGAATATAGTTATAAAATATAGGTTTAAAGGTCACATTGACCCTCAACAACAACAAAAAAATTAAGTAAACTTTTATAAAAATTTTACAGCCAATTTAGCTCTCATAATTTAAATTACATCTAATTTAGTTCATTCGTTAGTTCGATTGCGTTGACCGTCAATATCATCTAATTGTTAAAATATAAAAGCACACATGGCACGCTTTGGGCGTGATATGTCATCAAAATCGATTTTTTTTTAAATATATAAAAAATATACAAAATTATAAAATATTTATAAAAATTCATTAAAAATTGTAAAAATTTAAAATATTAATTTAATTTAATTTAATTTATTTTCCTTTATTTTTTTAATCAAGAAACATAAAATAATATTTTTTTTAAAACCCAAAAAATTCATTTCTTTAAAAAAAACTCATAATTTAATATATATATATTATAATTTTGTATACTTTTTTCTTATGTGCCATGTCATCAAGTATTAGCACCGATTCAACAATCGGTCACTCTCCGTTGCAAGAAAATTCTCGTTTTTTCTTAATATTTTTTCTCACCAGCACCGTCGTTTGCCATAATACCAACAACTTTCACCGTTAATTAAACCGATTTGAGGATTTGGAATGTAGGGTTAGAGATTTGAAAATTTTGGGAATTTTGAAAAAATTTGAAATTTTATAATTTAAAAAATATATATTTTAAAAAGTATACAATTTTTAAATATTATTTCATTATAAATATTTATATATTTTTAATAATCATTTTATATTTTTTATTTTAAGTAAAAATATTTTTTATGATTTTATACATAGTTTTATTTTTTACACATTTAAATATTTTTTTAGATTTTTCTTGAATTTTTTAATTAATTTTTTATATTTTTTTATAATTTTAAATATTTTTTCATATTTTTTAATTTTTTAAATTTTAAATATATTTTTTTATAATTTTAAATATTTTTTTTTAATTTTTTAAATGATTATTTACAATTTTAATGACGTGACACGACTAGAGTGTGTCATGTGTCATTATCATAATAATTACTTTTGAGTTAACGATCAACTTAACGGAATGGCTAAATTGGTTTTTGATTTTTCGTTGAGGGCCAAATTGGATGTAATTTGAATTTTGAGGGTTAAATTAAGTGTAAAATTTTTTATAAAAATTTAATTAATTTTTTGATTTTTCGTTAATGGTCAATTTGACCTTTAAACCTAAAATATATATGTATTAGTGTCTAATTAATATTCCTAAGTCCAAACATAATTACATTGGCTCATTCCATGTTTAGCAGTCCATGATTATCTGCTTTTCACTGTTTAGTTGCAGATAGAAAAGGGCAAATAGGGTTTGAAAAATTACTAATAGACAAGCCAATTATTTGATCAATACAAATTTAATTAAACCTTTCGGCTTAACTTATTGTTAATTTGTAGCATATTGTTGGTTTTAAATTATATTTCTTTCTAAAAAAATCTAAAAGTTTCATTTCTTTTAAAAAAAATCTTATAAATCTCTAAATCAAGTACTAGCACCGATTCAACAACCAGCCACTCCCTGTTGCAGGAAAATTCTCATTCTCTCTCAATATTTCTTCTCACCAACACCGTCGTCTGCCACAGTACCAACAACTTCCACCGTCGATTAAACTGATTTGAGTACTTCGAAATGTAGGGTTAGGAATTTGAAAATTTTAGGCATTTTGAAATTTTTTGAAATTTTGAGATTTTATAATTTAAAAAATATATATTTTAAAAAATTATACAAAATTTAAATATTATTTCATTATAAATATTTATATATTTTTTAATAATTATTAAAATTATTTTTTATTTTCTATTTTAATTAAAATTATTTTTTATGATTTTATACATAATTTTATTTTTTACACATTTAAATATTTTGTTGATTTTATTGAATTTTTTAATTATTTTTTATATTTATATTTTTTATAATTTTAAATATTTTTTTAATTTTTTAAATGATTATTTACAAATTTGATGACGTGACACGATTAGATTGTGCCACGTGTCACCATCATAATAACTACTTTTGAGTTAACGGTCAACTTAACGGAATGGTTAAATTAGTTTTTGATTTTTCGTTGAGGGTTAAATTGAATGTAATTTGAATTTTGAGGGCTAAATTGGGTGTAAATTTTTCATAAAAGCTTAATTAATTTTTTTTTTTTTTGTTGAGGGCGAATTTAACCTTTAAGCCTAAAATATATACGTATTAGTGTCTAATTAATATTCTTAAGTCCAAACATGATTACATTGGCTCATTCCATGTTTAGCAATCCATGATTATCTGCTTTTCACTGTTTAGTTGCAGATAGAAAAGGGCAAATAGGGTTTGAAAAACTACTAATAGACAAGCCAATTATTTGATCAATACAAATTTAATTAAACCTTTCGGCTTAACTTATTGTTAATTTGTAGCATATAGTTGGTTTTTAATTTTTTATATTAAAAGTCTTAAATTTTCAATAAATAAAATTAAATGAATTTTGTTTTTTAAAATTTAATTCTACACCTAGATTTATTTATTTATATTTAAAGCTCAGGTCCATACAAATTAGCCCCATGATACCAATCCTATGACCAACTCTAATTTGTGGGCCTTTTTATTTTTATTTTTAGTCAAATTATACTTTTAGTCCTATTACACAAATAATTTGTGATTTTAGTTTTAGGAATGCTAATTTGGTTATTTTCTGTACTTGTACCTTTTAAAATGTGAAACTCAGATCATGACTCAAATAGTAAAATTTAAATCTACAAAATTAAATTATGTTATTAGTCCATTTGTTGTGCAGAAATTATAAATTTAGTTATTGTTATCAGGAACAAAATTATTATGACTGTGGATTGGGTCCTAACCACACTAATTTTTGGTGTAATTACATTTTAGATCTGTAATAATTTTGAAGCTAGCCAAGATAAGTCTCGACATCTAAAACTGTTTGTAGGCATAGTTAAACCACGTTTATGTATAATATTGATACCCTTTGAATCTTTGATAATTTTTGAAGTTAGTCAACATAAATCCGGACATCTAAAGGTGCTAGTGGGCATGGTTGGACCATGTTTATGCATGGTATTAATGCCCGCGATTATCTATTTTAATTCCGTCTTTACTTGTTCTCTAATTTGATAGTTTTAGTCCATGCAATTTAGATATATTATTCATGTACCATTAAAGTGAGATTTAAATTTTACAATTTAAAAAGGCATATAGATTCAAGCTGACTATGCTAGAGTATATAAGCTAAATCTATAATTTAGAGATAATGCAAAGATTAAAAACAAAATTTAGCCTTAATTTTTCTTTGTTAGTGGCGTCCACAAAAAAGAAATGGTCCATAAAAAGGCCAAATATGCAAATTATAGAGCTAAGCTAACTTACTGGTTTTAATTAGGAATTACCTAACTGACTTGACTCGAATTTGAGTTATCAAGAATTTGATTTTAATTTAAAATTTGGGATTTTAAATATTAGCAAAATTTGGTGAATAATCTTAATCAAGTTAATATTGAAAAAATGAGGTATGTGCAGGGATTTTGGGATTTACGGCAAAAGCTACAAGAATTAAAGAGGTAAAATAAAAGAAAATCAAGACGCCACTTGCAGGTGGCGTCCTCCCGCACAGACAAAAAATAAATAAATTGAAAACACCACCTACAAGTGGCGTTCTCTTTAATCTCCGTAAATTTTGTTATAAATCCCAAAATTTCCTCCAACATATCTTATTTGCCGGGTAATTTACATTTTAGATCACTGAACTTAACATCTACTTTCATTTACATCACAAACTTTTAATTTAATCAAATTACATCATTCAACTTTTATTATTTATAAATGAAGTCACTTTTATTGAAACCATTAAATAATTCTAATGAAAAAACTGAAACCAACACTTTTATGTAACATATTATCATCAAAGAATGTATAATTGATAATTTTAATAAATTTCTATGAGGATTTTCTAAAAAAAAATCATTTAAATAATTTCAAAGGAAAATTAACTAAATTTCCTATAAATCCTAACAAAAAATATTTAAATTACTAATTAAACATTATTTATCGATGATATATGAAAAATATGTTAAATAAAAGTGTCAATTTTAATTCTTTATTATAATTATTTAATGGTTTCAATATAAGTGACTCAATTTATAAATAATAAAACTTGAATGATGTAATTTGATTAAATTAAAGGTTTGTGATGTAATTGAAAGTGGAAGATAAGTTTAGTGATTTAAAATGTAAATTACCCCTTATTTGCCTAATACTAACTTGGAGTTGGATTATCCAACAAAATTTGATTTTATTTAAATTTCATTCTTAAAGTTCAAATTAGATCCAAAACAAAATATGAACCGTTTGAATTTGTTCAATTAATCTTAATTAACCTTGTTTAAAAATTTGCAAATTATTGAAATTTGGTCAAAGTGGTAAACAATTTGATATGGCTTAAGTAAATCTCAAGTTTGAGGTCTTGTGTATGTAGAAAATTCTCGGTGGGAGACTCACCCACCAAAACTAGGTAAACAACGCAGATTGGTTAGGATTAGTCAAGGCAAAGCCCTAGGAACCGAGAAGGCAACAAAAAAAAAGTAAATACGTCTACACATTTAAAGATCTTATATAACACCCCTCACCCGGATTAGGGGCAAGGAGTGTTATATTAACTTAAACAGATTCGTATTAGAAGGCACAGCGGAAGGGGTTTAACTTATTACAAATTCGTGTAACATTTTTTTTAAACACTTCGAATACATCATGTGTTCTTAATAATTTAATACACAAACAATACACTTCGAATACCATACACCAACATTCTCAATCATAGACATATCTTATACTCATTTCTAACTAGCCTATACCATTCGGCCAACATCTAAAATCTATAATCTATTCAAATTATATTACCTTTCATTTCCAAGATCAAAAACTACAACTAACTTAAATTAAACCATACATATCTTGTCGAATTGAATGTCATATACATATAAGTCCAATCCGATTAAATTGACCAACTATGTTGCAATTGCTAACTATTCAATTATAATCGACTTTTAAGTTCTCCTTTCATTCGAACAACACATAGTCAATTCCATTCGATTTATACGATTTATAATTTCTAATTCTCTCAATTAACCATTCGAATAGCATACATACCATACCAATCATACATAACCGAAACATACTTCATACTTATATATAATTTAAGCATCATAATCGGTTCATACAATCCATAGCATTTAGTTTCCCTTTACAAAATAACCGGGGTATCAAATGGCTAACCTAATGGTTGCCTATACAAAACGTGACTATCAACAAAAAGAATCGAGCCCTAACATATATACGGGCTATCTATACCCCCACATTTACCCCCTTACTTACATAACAAAATATAGGGAAACATGTTAAAAGTCTATATAGAACCGAAATAGTAATTCATAAACATGACCAACAAACCGAACTGCACTAACATGCCAAACGCTAAGCCACCCACCATGAGTATGACAAAGATAGGGAATATCATACTTAAATTGCGTACGGTAAAGTCTCGGGTTGAGGTTGACGATGTTAGAACCTGAAATTTAGGGGAAGGCAGGAGGGTTCGAGTGGTAAGTACATTTTGTACTTAGTGAGGAAACCCTATTCTATCCGGTTTCCAATTAACATAGTGATCAAACAACTTTAATTTCCACTTTGCACATTAATTCATTCGAATGAGCCAAACAAGATAAGCAACAACATTATCAATAATCAAACATTAATCATTCGAACATATATACAAAGAAATCAAATAAATTCCAATCGAATGAACTAAGTAAAATAGGCCACAACATAATCCATATCATATATCAATCATTCGATCATGTATGCAAGGAATTCAAGAAATTTCCATTCGAACACATGCCACAAAATATACATTTTTCATAAGTCATTTACACATACAAGCCATGAAACCTAAATTAACTTCTAAGTATCATAATATCACTAATCACATTTCATAGCATATCAAGCATAACAAAATCACCAAATTTAGCATGTCATTCGAATACTTCTATAATTAATTTCATTGATTTCCTTCGAATTTCAGATTTCAATTCTTAATTTCAATTAATCAATTTGCAATGCCTTGGATAGTATAGTTTGATAGGTAAGCAAGTCACATATAACAGAGATTGTGAATCAAATTCACCATGTTAAGGTACCACGTACCAATTCGTATCACATATAACATTTTATAATGTCCGCAGACATTAAACAAGTAGGTACACTTACGTACCACAACATCGAGTACACTAACGTACCGATTTCTTATTGAGTTCAGACTCTAGGCTAGCCGTACTACCTAAACAGACTGTACACACCAAGGGCTTTGCATTTAAGTCTTTAATTTAATCAGACATAAAATCAATCCAATTTCAAAAGATCTCAATTAATCCTTTCGATTAATTACTTATAATTCCATTCCAATGACATATTAATATGCACGATCATGTGGCAATTATACATGCTCAAATTGCATACTTCAAAATCAATTCGCATATAATGCCATACTCATTTCACATAAATCAGATTTACATTACATAGCTCAATACACAATTGAACACATCAAACTTAATCATACTTGGAATAGTCATCGTATGATCATAATTCATAACTCAATGTCATGGCATCCACACATACTTAAACATCATAGCAATCCAAAGATCAGAATTTCTAAATTCATATAAGCAGCACATTAGGCAGATGATCAAATCCAAAATCAATCATATCAATTACCAAGTCAAATTTAATCTCATACACATCAAAATCACATAACATAGTACCAAATCAAGTTCCATTATTTCCTTCTTCCCTTACTAAGATCGAATATTTAATTAGTCAATTTCATGCTTATCATAATCAAAAATCAGAATAAGTAGTTGGAACTCTTGTAACCCCCTCGTCCCGGTCTGGTCGGATGACCGGTCCGAGTGGGCCACACGGGGAAAACCGAAGCGAAACCCGTTAAGGCCTCCCATCGGTTAACGACCCATAAAATTTCTTTTTAACATTAATCTTATCTAGATGCAATTATAATCCTATGTGAAGCACAGCAGCGGAAGAACCAAACAACGCATCACTCACCGACCAAACAAACATAAACAGTCCATTTTACTTCACTCCAGCAGGCCGTTTCGAAACACCTACAGGGTGTTCCGAAACGCCCTGACCTGGTCAACGGGCCTGGGTCAACCACAAGGTGACCGTTCCGAAACAGGGGTGACCCGTATCGGAACGACCTTGACGGTCAATATCTCGTGGTCAACGAGATTTGACCGTTTCGGAACTTCAAAGGCCCATTTCGAAACGGCTTCATCTCGCCAATTTCTCAAAATTCCAGTGGCGAAAACGTTCCGGAACGACCCTCATCCGTTTCGAAACGGCAGGCCATTTACGCAGGGCCGTTTCGGAACACGGGGACCCGTTCCGAAACACCCCCTGTCTGCAGACTTTTCTGGGCTGTTTTGAGGCACAAGGATGCCCCAAAACATCCCCAAGACACCAAGCAACTTCAATACAAGACATCCTAAGGTATAGCAATCATACAAGCATGCTTCAACAATATTTAGACATATCTAGTACCAAGGCAATAATCCATAACATGTATTCATTCATCAACATTCAAACACATGTAGAAACTCTTAAGGCATAGGCTAACATTCAAGCAAGTAAATAGGCATGAGTCAACATTCAACATGGCAACACAACCATACAAAAGCAATGTATATAAAGGAGTCTACACATGCTCCTACCAACCAACAACAACCACAAAACATTACACATCCCATTGCTTAAACTATTACATGTCTTAGCATTAAAACCATACTTGGTGAACTCAAGTCCAAAACCACACTTGGAGGCCCTCCTCTTGCCCGAGCAACCCACGAACTAAGGATCTGCAATGTTGAACAAAGAGAGCGTAAGCAATGATGCTTAGTGAGGGTAAGCTCTAAAAACAAACCTCAACATTGCAGGGTCCGAGCATGATCTAGCCAAAGCAACATACGTATATCAAGAGTCCACAAGATATAGATGCATGAGCAATTATCTCACATATATGTCATAAACATGAGTTTAACACTACCATACATGTAATCACATTTAAACAGCTCATAAATCCCAACACAATGATACACATATCAATCCACATTGGCACCTAGTTATGACTCAAATACGCGGATAGACTCGTTGGAAACTCATATCCAACAACCACATTACCTCGGTGGGATTCCACTCATCACCGGTCTCGCGGAGGGGATTCCACTCATCCTCACGCCCCGTCGATGGGATTCCACTCATCACCGACTATATTTAAATACCATTTCCGGGCGTACCCGTACTCCTCCTTGGTGACTCAACGCCACCAAGGCCACGCGCGACTTTAGACTCATGTGTACACACTAACATCCTAATGATCGATCATTTGTATTTAAGTATACTAGTGCCAATATTTTACTCATTCCACAACACACATTTCAATCATTTCCGTGCTTAGCACGTACTCACCGTGGGCACAACCATGAACCATCACCATGCATGCTTTAAGCAATACAACCCATGCCACAACTCACATGTATAAAACAATATACATAAACATTCATATCACATGGCATACGAGGCATATACATTCACACAATTGAGTTCATCCAAAGGCTTAGATCAAGCTTAGGATTAGGCTACCACCCTAATCCTAACTCTAGGTGGGTCTACCAAGCCCAACCTAGTCTACATACTCGAACCAACTAATTTAAAATCATTCAAGGAAATCAACCACTCACTTAAGCTTCCAAGCACAAGACCAAGCAAGCCACAACCTTCAACTCTCCGGATACACTTCCGATGCTTCACCGATGCCCAAGCTTGATTCTAATCATCTCAAACACAACCAAAACGTTCGAATCAATAACACATCATCGGAAACAACCCGGATTATCATTAACAAGCATTTAACACCCCAAACAAAGTCACAAAACAGAATTTTCGAGTAGCCTCTATAACCCACTGATTTCTTCCATTTCAAGCACCCAAACAAGCCTCAATTTCATCCAAAATGATCCTCATATATCATACTACCTACAGCCCTCAAGAACCAACCTTAAACAACCCCAAAACCCACTTTAAAACCCTCCAAAAACCCTCTCAAAACCCAATTCCGAAAATTGCCCCAAATCATTTGAAATTCATATATGTAGTATCATTTGGCCTCTATACACCATTACTAAACATATTAAATCAAAACATTTAACTTTGCAACATAAAGACACCATTTTTAATCTAAACATTCAAAATCTCTATTTTATAAAAGCTTCATGGAAACTAAAATAGATTGTACTTTTAAGGAGGGAAAGATGAGGACAACTCAAAAATATCATTACCTTTCAAAAATCTTCAAAGATGAAGCAAGGAGATGATGGAATAGTAACCATTCATGGTGGGGAGAAGATACCGTGAATTTTGAAAGAGAGAGAGAGGAGGAAGATGAGTGAAAAGTGAAGTTTTATGTGTTTTGTTTTATTTTAAAAGCCAAAAGTCCTTTGTACCCTTAATGAGATGGGGTATTCTCAATAGTATGAAAACCATGGTTTATCGGGGTTTAAATCTTAAAACATGATCAACCCAATTTATAATTTTGAAACAAAACCCGAAACATTATTTGGAGTATAAAACCGAGCCCAAACTAATATTAAAATATTATTTTTTGCCTAACCCCTAAACCCGGGCGTTACAACTCTCCCCCACTTAAGGAATTTCGTCCCCGAAATTACCTGGTGGAAACAAATACGGAAACTGCTCAACCATATCAGCTTTCCTCTCCCACGTGGCCTCTTCCACACCTCTATGTCTCCACAACACCTTGACCAACTCTATGGTCTTGCCACGCAACACCTTGCTATCAGAAGCAAGTATCTCAATGGGCTCTTCATTATAGGACAAATCCGGATTTAACTCTATTTCCTCAACGGGCATCACATGCGAAGGATCCGATCTATATCTCCTAAGCATAGATACATGAAAGACATCATGGATCTTCTCTAACTCGGAAGGTAACCTCAAACGATAAGCTACGGGCCCAATCCGCTCAACTATCTCATACGGACCAATGAACCTCGGACTCAACTTGCCTTTCCGGCCAAATCTCATTACCTTCTTCCACGGAGATACTTTCAGAAACACTTTCTCACCCACTGCGTACTCAATCTCTTTCCTCTTCAAATCTGCATAAGACTTCTGACGATCCGAAGCCGCTTTCAAACGGTCACAAATCAACTTCACCTTTTCTGTGGTTCCCTTAAGCAAGTCTGGCATAGGTAACAACCTCTGACCTGTCTCAGCATAACAAATCGGTGTTCTACACCGTCTACCATACAAAGCCTCATAAGGAGCCATCTGAATACTAGACTGATAACTGTTGTTGTAAGCAAACTCAACCAACGGTAAGTGCTTCTCCCAAGAACCCTGAAAATCAATCACACAACAACGAAGCATATCCTCTAGAATCTGTATCACTCGCTCTGACTGCCCATCGGACTGCGGATGATATGATGTGCTGAAATGCAGACGACTACCCAAAGCACCATGCAAACAACTCCAGAACCTTGAAGTAAATCTAGGATCCCTATCTGAAACTATAGACTTCGGAACTCCATGAAGTCTCACAATCTCACGAATGTACAAGTTTGCCAACTTGTCTAAGGAATCCGTAGTGTTCACCGCTAAGAAGTGAGCACACTTAGTGAACCTATCAACAATCACCCACACTGAATTCTTCTTCGAAGGAGACAAAGGCAACCCCGATACAAAATCCATGGTGATTCTCTCCCACTTCCATTCCAGAATCTTCAAAGGCTGTAGCAAACCTGAAGGAACCTGATGTTCTGCCTTCACTCTCTGACAAACCATGCAACGGCTCACATACTCGGCCACATCTCTCTTCAACCCAAACCAGAAGTAATCATTCTTCAAATCTCGGTACATCTTGGTACTACCCGGATGCATAGAAAAGGGACTCGAATGCGCTTCGCTCAAAATCTGACGTCTCAGCTCAACATCTTCCGGTACCACAATTCTATCTCTAAAGCACAACAAACTCTCACCACTGAAACTATACTCAGTCGGTCTTCCTTCGGCTATGTCTTGAACATAAGGAACTAAGCTCGCATCTTGCAACTGTTTCTCTCTAATCAAATGAATCAAAGAAGGCTTCACTTGCAACTCGGTGATCAAACCACCATCATCGGACACACTCAATCTAGCAAACATAGCTCTCAGCTCAACGGCCACTTTTCTACTCAAAGCATCGGCCACTACGTTTGCTTTACCCGGATGGTACTCAATAGTCAAATCATAATCTTTTAACAACTCTAGCCATCTCCTCTGTCTCAAGTTCAACTCTTTCTGTGTCATCAAGTACTTTAGGCTCTTGTGATCGGTGTAAACAACACACTTCTCACCATACAAGTAGTGACGCCAAATCTTCAATGCAAACACAACTGCGGCTAGCTCTATGTCATGAGTAGGATAGTTCTTCTCATGAATCTTCAACTGTCTAGAAGCATAAGCAACAACTCTCCTATCTTGCATCAAAACACATCCTAAGCCTACGTAAGAAGCATCACTATAAATCACAAACTCCTCTCCTGAAACAGGTTGTACTAGTACTGGAGCATTTGTCAAAGCTTCCTTCAACTTCTCAAAGGCCTTTTGTCTTGCATCTGACCATTCAAACTTGACTCCCTTTTGCAACAACTTAGTCAAGGGAGCGGCTACTCTAGAGAAGCCATCAACGAACCTCCTATAGTAACCGGCTAATCCTAGGAAACTTCTAATCTCGGTCACGGACTTAGGTTGTTTCCACTCAACACTAGCCTCAATCTTCGATGGATCAACTCGGATGCCTTCGGCCGAAACAACATGGCCAAGAAATACAACCTCTCGAATCCAGAACTCACACTTACTGAGCTTCGCATACAACTGATTGCTCAACAATCTCTGCAAAACAAATCTCAAGTGCTCATCATGCTCTTCTTCTGTCTTCGAGTACACAAGTATATCATCAATGAAGACAACCACGAACCGGTCTAGATAGTCTCTAAAAATTCTGTTCATCATATCCATGAATGCTGCTGGTGCATTCGTGAGCCCAAATGGCATCACAAGAAACTCATAGTGACCATACCTAGTCCTAAAAGCTGTCTTCGGAACATCACACTCTTTCACTTTCAACTGATAGTACCCGGATCTCAAATCTATCTTCGAGAACACTGAAGCACCTCTCAACTGATCAAACAAATCATCTATACGGGGCAACGGATACTTGTTCTTCACAGTCAACTGATTCAACTGTCTATAGTCAATGCACATGCGCATGCTGCCATCTTTCTTTTTCACAAACAACACTGGAGCACCCCACGGAGAACTACTAGGCCTAATGAAACCACGGTCTAATAATTCTTGCAACTGACTCTTCAATTCTTTCAACTCTTTCGGAGCCATACGATACGGAGCTATTGAAACTGGATTAGACCCTGAAACTGTCTCAATCACAAACTCAACATCTCTGTCAGGAGGCAAACCAGGCAACTCTTCAGGAAACACTTCTGAAAAGTCACACACTATCCTGATATCCTTCGGTCTAGCTTCGCTCATATCCGGATTCATAACATAAGCCAAATAGGCCCCACATCCAGAGTCCATCAACCTATGTGCCTCTAAAGCTGACACCACATTAGACAAGAACTTAATGTTCTCGCCCACTACCACTACCTCGTAGTCATCAGAAAGCTTCAAGGAAATTCTCTTTGTCTCAAAGTCCACACTAGCCCGATGCTCAACCAACCAATCCATACCCAAAATAATATCAAAACCGTAGAAAGGAAGTTCCATCATGTCAACTGAGAACACATGACCCTGAATCTTCAGTGGACACCTCCTATACATACGTCTAACTACAACTGTCTCACCAAAAGAGCTAGTAACATGCATACCTACGTCTAAGATCTCAACAGGAATATCTAACTTATGTGCATGCTCACTCAGAATGTAGGAATGTGTAGAACCCGAATCAACCAAAGAAAGCAAAGACATAGACTGTAACTCGAAATTACCTGCTATCACATCGGTGTCGTTCCCGGCCCCTCTCTGAGCATAGACCCTCGCTGGTCCTCCCGCCTCTGGCTGCACAGCCACCACATGAGCAAGGTTCCTCTGAGCATCTACCCTAGGTGCGTCAGCCCTCGGCTGGAAGTAGCCACGACCGCGCCCACGGCCTCTCTGAAAATCATTACCTCTCGCAGGAGCCTGAGCTAAGTTCGGTGCCTGAGCTGCCTGACGTGGACAGTCCCTCCTAAAGTGGTCCCTCGAACCACAGTTCCAGCAAGCATGAAAGTTACCCCAGCACTCTCCAGTGTGCTGTCTCCCACACTGTGCACACTCGGGCAAGCGCCCTCCTCCTCTATGGCCCTGATGGCCCCTACCATGGTGGCCACCGCCACGTCTCTGATCAAAAATATGTCCGCCACCCTTGTGTCTCTTAGCATCTCTACCATCAAAGTGGTTATGCCTCTTTCCAGAACCGGAACCACCAGCCCGTTTGGCTGAACCCAAACTATGCTCCAAATCCTTGGCCCTCGCGACCAACACATCAAAGTCTGAGTAGTCAGAAGCCAATGTGTACCTCTTGACCTCTTCACTCAATTCGTATCGGAATCGGTTGCAGCGTTCCATTTCAGTAGGAACCAACTCTGGGGCATACTGGCTCAAGCGAACAAAGCGGATCTCATAATCAGTCACAGAAGCATCCCCCTGAGTAAGAGCCATAAACTCTCGCTTCTTCTCATCCAAGTACCTCGGTCCCAAGTACCTCTTTCTGAAAGCAAACTCAAAGAAATCCCAATCTATCTCGGCCTCTGGAACCCCGGTAGTGATGGTGACCCACCAGGTGTAGGCATCACCCTGAAGCAGTGAGATCACACAACCCAATCTACGTGCGCCCGCACAACCCATCTGAGCCAAGATACGAACTGTCTTCTCCAACCATAGCTCCGACCTCTCCGGAGTAGATCCTCTAAACTCTTCGGCCCCTAAGCTACGGAGCCTCTCCAAGGGTAAGCTAGCATCATCACACCTAGGCTGAACTGCAGCCTGGGCTCCCGCAACTGCGGCCTGCAACGCTCCCGCTATCGCTTGCACAAGCGGAGTCATGTCAATTCCAGCTGGACCTTGGCCACCTTGAGGTCCCTCTCCTCCAGCTCCATCCTCGCCCCCAGCTCCAGGTGGAGGAGGTGGTGGTGGTGGAGGTGGTGGAGGAGCGCCAACTCCCGTGGCTCCCGGTCCCTCTATGTGAGCTCCCGCACCAACTACCGGCTCAACAGGAGCTACAACTCGCGGTTCCTGACGAACCAACCTCGGTCTACCTCTCGGCCTAGACATTGCCCTCTCAGATATTAACTACAACCACAACAACAACACACAAAATGGGTTAGCAAGGTGAGGCTCCCAAGTGTCCAAGTATGTTTCCTCACTTAAAAATCATTTTTTTCAACGTAATAGTAGCAATGGGACCCACACACACATGCTTAAAAGTAAAACAATCAGCATACTTGTCACATAAGCAATCATTCTTGCAGAACAAGCAAACACCGTGCAATTCAACTTAAAAACTTAAACTTACCTCACTTACCTGCCCAAGGTCTCGGTAACCTTAGGCTCTGATACCAACAAGTGTAACCCCCTCGTCCCGGTCTGGTCGGATGACCGGTCCGAGTGGGCCACACGGGGAAAACCGAAGCGAAACCCGTTAAGGCCTCCCCTCGGTTAACGACCCAGAAAATTTCTTTTTAACATTAATCTTATCTAGATGCAATTATAATCCTATGTGAAGCACAGCAGCGGAAGAACCAAACAACGCATCACTCACCGACCAAACAAACATAAACAGTCCATTTTACTTCACTCCAGCAGGCCGTTTTGAAACACCTATAGGGTGTTCCGAAACGCCCTGACCTGGTCAACGGGCCTGGGTCAACCACAAGGTGACCGTTCCGAAACAGGGGTGACCCGTATCGGAACAACCTTGACGGTCAATATCTCGTGGTCAACGAGATTTGACCGTTTCGGAACTTCAAAGGCCCGTTTCGGAACGGCTTCATCTCGCCAATTTCTCAAAATTCCAGTGGCGAAAACGTTCCGGAACGACCCTCATCCGTTTCGAAACGGCAGGCCATTTACGCAGGGCCGTTTCGGAACACGGGGACCCGTTCCGAAACACCCCCTGTCTGCAGACTTTTCTGGGCTGTTTTGAGGCACAAGGATGCCCCAAAACATCCCCAAGACACCAAACAACTTCAATACAAGACATCCTAAGGTATAGCAATCATACAAGCATGCTTCAACAATATTTAGACATATCTAGTACCAAGGCAATAATCCATAACATGTATTCATTCATCAACATTCAAACACATGTAGAAACTCTTAAGGCATAGGCTAACATTCAAGCAAGTAAATAGGCATGAGTCAACATTCAACATGGCAACACAACCATACAAAAGCAATGTATATAAAGGAGTCTACACATGCTCCTACCAACCAACAACAACCACAAAACATTACACATCCCATTGCTTAAACTATTACATGTCTTAGCATTAAAACCATACTTGGTGAACTCAAGTCCAAAACCACACTTGGAGGCCCTCCTCTTGCCCGAGCAACCTACGAACTAAGGATCTGCAATGTTGAACAAAGAGAGCGTAAGCAATGATGCTTAGTGAGGGTAAGCTCTAAAAACAAACCTCAACATTGCAGGGTCCGAGCACGATCTAGCCAAAGCAACATACGTATATCAAGAGTCCACAAGATATAGATGCATGAGCAATTATCTCACATATATGTCATAAACATGAGTTTAACACTACCATACATGTAATCACATTTAAACAGCTCATAAATCCCAACACAATGATACACATATCAATCCACATTGGCACCTAGTTATGACTCAAATACGCGGATAGACTCGTTGGAAACTCATATCCAACAACCACATTACCTCGGTGGGATTCCACTCATCACCGATCTCGCGGAGGGGATTCCACTCATCCTCACGCCCCGTCGATGGGATTCCACTCATCACCGACTATATTTAAATACCATTTCCGGGCGTACTCGTACTCCTCCTTGGTGACTCAACGCCACCAAGGCCACGCGCGACTTTAGACTCATGTGTACACACTAACATCCTAATGATCGATCATTTGTATTTAAGTATACTAGTGCCAATATTTTACTCATTCCACAACACACATTTCAATCATTTCCGTGCTTAGCACGTACTCACCGTGGGCACAACCATGAACCATCACCATGCATGCTTTAAGCAATACAACCCATGCCACAACTCACATGTATAAAACAATATACATAAACATTCATATCACATGGCATACGAGGCATATACATTCACACAATTGAGTTCATCCAAAGGCTTAGATCAAGCTTAGGATTAGGCTACCACCCTAATCCTAACTCTAGGTGGGTCTACCAAGCCCAACCTAGTCTACATACTCGAACCAACTAATTTAAAATCATTCAAGGAAATCAACCACTCACCTAAGCTTCCAAGCACAAGACCAAGCAAGCCACAACCTTCAACTCTCCGGATACACTTCTGATGCTTCACCGATGCCCAAGCTTGATTCTAATCATCTCAAACACAACCAAAACGTTCGAATCAATAACACATCATCGGAAACAACCCGGATTATCATTAACAAGCATTTAACACCCCAAACAAAGTCACAAAACAGAATTTTCGAGTAGCCTCTATAACCCACTGATTTCTTCCATTTCAAGCACCCAAACAAGCCTCAATTTCATCCAAAATGATCCTCATATATCATACTACCTACAGCCCTCAAGAACCAACCTTAAACAACCCCAAAACCCACTTTAAAACCCTCCAAAAACCCTCTCAAAACCCAATTCCGAAAATTGCCCCAAATCATTTGAAATTCATATATGTAGTATCATTTGGCCTCTATACACCATTACTAAACATATTAAATCAAAACATTTAACTTTGCAACATAAAGACACCATTTTTAATCTAAACATTCAAAATCTCTATTTTATAAAAGCTTCATGGAAACTAAAATAGATTGTACTTTTAAGGAGGGAAAGATGAGGACAACTCAAAAATGTCATTACCTTTCAAAAATCTTCAAAGATGAAGCAAGGAGATGATGGAATAGTAACAATCCATGGTGGGGAGAAGATACCGTGAATTTTGAAAAAGAGAGAGAGGAGGAAGATGAGTGAAAAGTGAAGTTTTATGTGTTTTGTTTTATTTTAAAAGCCAAAAGTCCGTTGTACCCTTAATGAGATGGGGTATTCTCAATAGTATGAAAACCATGGTTTATCGGGGTTTAAATCTTAAAACATGATCAACCCAATTTATAATTTTGAAACAAAACCCGAAACATTATTTGGAGTATAAAACTGAGCCCAAACTAATATTAAAATATTATTTTTTACCTAACCCCTAAACCCGGGTGTTACAACTCTAATTCCAACTCTAAGGTTCGTTTCACTCACAATTCGCCGAGCTAGTTCGTAATCCGTATGCCTTTCGCCCGATCCGTAGTCGATCCCGGAGTAGCCTCTTCTTCTACCCTTTCACTTCTAAGATCTAGGACACTCAATACAAACAAATAACACATTTTCAGAATGCAATTCATGCAAATTAAGACTGAATTTCTCAATTTAATCGAAACAGTCCCTAAATTATTTTAATCCAATTCGACTAATTCCTAAATATTCTAATTCTTTCAATTAACTCTTAAAACCTTCAAATTGACCTTCAATTTTACTAGATTTTATAACCTTCAACATAAGACTCGACTTAATAATACTTTATAAGCTTCAATTTGGCCAATTTTACCGATTCCAATTCCAATTTTTCCCATTTTTTCCAATTTTGTTCATTTCTGACCACCTAACTTGACACCTTTCGTTCTCCTTGTATACAACTCCAAATCAGGTGCCGTTTGTTTCTAATTTCAGATTACACATCCAATTTTATCATATCAAAAATTCAGATCGAACCACTAAGTAGATTAATCTCTATGAATTTTTAAAGTTCACTGTCCAACTCGAATTAAGGCTGGACAGTTTTGCATGTTATGACACTATCCTTTTCCAGATTTTACCACAGCCTATAAGATCTTAGTTTATCATTTTTCCATGATTCTAGACATCTTAAGGTGAAACATATCAAAATTTCAGACTCAAACTCCCATCATAGAATTTCCTATAATTTTTCAAAGATGCATGTCGTGCAATCTACCAAATCTGCTCCATACCTTACATGCATGCCTTTAACTTCTTATGATTCTTATGAATCTCTAAAATTTCCAGCAACCACACTTTAGAACATTATGTTTATGATTTTCTAAACACATTAAGACCACTGATTTTCCAAGAGTTTTTACATACTCGGAAACTATAGAGAGAGAGCTACTTACTTATAATTTTTCCTTGAATTTTCTAATGGATTAGCACCAACATGCAAGCTTCTTCTTCCTCACCGAGTCTTCAACCCTCTCTCAACTTTCTAAGTGTGTTTGTGTAAGTGTGAAAGAACAATTGAAATGTATGAATTGGCTTAGGGGTAGCCGGCTAAGGAAGGTGGAAAGAGAAAGAATGGTAGACAAATTAAATGGGATATGACTCTCAAGTCATATCTCAACTAATTTCCCTATTCTTAATCTTAATTATACCACTTTAGTCATATAAGGTCTTATAAATCCCATAATTATACTGAATATTATGAATTAATTCGTGCACTTTTCCTCTTTGCATGCAAGCCTTTTGTTTTCTTTCTTAATCGAATTGGTCACTAAATCAATTGACCGAATTCTACCTACACATTTGCTCACATTTTGATTTGGTCCCCATGTACCAAATTTCCATTCGAATGTTAAAGAATTTCATCTAATTATTCACTTAATTATTTAATTAAACCTCAAATCTCATAGGCTAATTTTTGGGATGTTACATTTCTCCCCCCCTTAAGAAAAGAATTCGTCCCCGAATTCTTACCTGAATCGAACAATTGAGGGTATTGGTTCCGCATTGTTTCCTCAGGTTCCCATGTTGCCTCTTCCATCTTGTGATTTCTCCACAAGACTTTAACAAGTGCAACATTTTTGTTCCGAAGCCTTTTAATTTCCCTATCAAGAATCTGTACCGGTTCCTCTTCGTAGGACAAATCAGGATTCAGCTCTACTTCTTCCGGCTCTAAGATATGAGAAGGATCGGATCTATATTTTCTGAGCATTGACACATGGAAAACATTGTGGATTTTATCGAACTCACTAGGAAGTGCAAGTCGATAAGCCACTGGGCCAATTCTTTCCGTGATTTCGAAAGGTCCAATAAAGCGAGGACTAAGCTTTCCCCTCTTTCCGAACCGAAATACTTTCTTCCATGGAGAGACTTTAAGAAAAACTTTGTCTCCCACATTATGCTGAATATCTCTTCGTTTTAGATCAGTGTAGGCTTTTTGTCTATCGAAGGCTTGCTTTAGACGAGAATGAATGATTTGGACTTTCTCTTCTGTTTCTCTGAGCAATTGGGGTCCCAAAACTTTATTTTCACCAAGTTCGGACCAACACAGAGGTGTTCTGCATTTCCTGCCATACAATGCTTCAAATGGAGCCATCTGAATAGACGACTGATAGCTATTGTTGTAGGCAAATTCAACTAAGGGTAGGGATTTCTCCCAATTTTTCCCAAAGTCAATCATGCAAGCTCTAAGCATATCCTCAAGAATCTGAATCACTCGTTCAGACTGACCATCAGTTTGTGGATGGAAAGCGGTGCTTAGATTCAATTTTGTTCCCATAGCTCTCTATAATGTTCTCCAAAATCTAGAAGTAAATCTTGGATCACGATCAGAGACAATAGAGATAGGAATTCCATGTAGCCGGATTATTTCCTGGATCTACAGATTGGCCAAGGTTTCCAAACTGTAGTTAATGCGAATAGGAATGAAATGTGCCGATTTGGTGAATCGATCAACAATCACCCAAATAGCATCGTATTTTCTGGGAGAACAAGGAAGACCAGTCACGAAGTCCATAGTAATTCGTTCCCATTTCCACTGTGGCAGTACAAGTGGTTGGAGTAGTCCAGTGGGAACTCTATGTTCAGCTTTGACTTTCTGACAGTTTAGACATCTAGATACGAAATCATTGATAGCCGCTTTCATACCAGACCACCAATACAGAGATTTGAGATCTTTATACATCTTAACCGATCCAGGGTGGACCGAGAAAGAACTCTGGTGTGCTTCTTCCAGAAGATCTCTTTTCAGACTTTCATCATTTGGAATACAGATTCTATCTTTGAAGTAAAGGAGACCATTTGTATGAATACGGAATCCTTCACCAGACTTTGTATCCAGTTTGGAAATGATATCCTGAAGTTCTGGATCAGCTTTCTGAAGATTTTCAATCCTTGAGATTAGACTGGATTGAATTTGAAGTTCGGACAGAAATCCTTGCTTCTGATATACTCGAAGATGAGCATTTATAGCAGTTGGAGCTACAAGAATAAATACCACTTCCTAATCAAATTCTTATTACAGACATGTTAAATTTTAAATTTTTAAAGTTCAGGGATTAGAAATTTTACCCAATGTCGGCTTACGACTCAAGGCGTCAGCAACCACATTGGCCTTTCCTGGATGATAGTCAATGACTAAATCATAGTCTTTCAATAACTCCATCCATCTGCGTTGTCTCAAATTCAGATCTTTTTGAGTCAGGAGGTACTTTAGGCTCTTGTGATCGGTAAACAGGTAACATTTTTCACCGTACAAGTAGTGTCTCCAGATTTTGAGAGCAAACACAATTGCAGCAAGTTCGAGATCATGCGTTGGATAATTCAATTCATGAGATTTTAATTGGCGTGAAGCATAAGCAATCACATTATCACCTTGCATTAGAACACATCCAAGACCCGCATGTGAAGCATCACTGTACATAGTATAATCTTTGCCCGGTTCTGGTTGGAACAAAACTGGGGCATGAGTCAAGGCTGCTTTAAGTTGGTCAAAGCTTCTCTATTGCTTGTCAGACCATTCAAATGGTTGGTCTTTACGAAGAAGTTTAGTCAAATGTAAGGCTATAGAGGAAAACCCTTTGACAAACCTTCTGTAGTAACCAGCAAGACCAAGAAAACTCCGTATTTCACTGACATTTTTGGGAGGTCGCCAATCCATGATTGACTGAATTTTCTTCGGATCAACTTTAATTCCTTCTGCAGAAATTACATGACCAAGAAAAGATACTTCCGATAACCAGAACTCGCACTTGGAAAATTTTGCGAATAACTGGCGTTCCCGGAGAGTTCGCAATACAATGCGAAGATGTTCAGCATGTTCTTCATTGTTGCGAGAATAGATCAAAATGTCATCAATGAAGACGACGACAAATTTATCAAGATAGGGCTTGAACACTCTGTTCATGAGATCCATGAATGCTGCCGGGGCATTCGTCAACCCGAAAGGCATTACCAGAAATTCATAGTGGCCATAACGAGTTCGGAAGGCTGTCTTGGACACATCCTCCTCTTTGACTCTCATTTGATAATATCCAGATCGTAGATCGATCTTTGAGAATACCGAAGCATCCCTAAGCTGATCAAACAGATCTTCTATTCTTGGGAGCGGATATCGGTTCTTAATTGTAATCTTGTTCAATTGACGGTAGTCAATGCAAAGACGCATTGCTCCATCTTTCTTCTTTACAAATAGAACAGGTGCACCCCAGGGAGAAGTGCTAGGTCGAATGAAACCCTTGTCCTGAAGTTCTTGAAGTTGCTTTTGCAATTCTTTTAATTCAAGAGGTGCCATCCGATACGAAGTGATAGACACCGGGTTTGAGCCAGGCTGTACTTCAATCCTGAATTCAACTTCTCTAGTCGGAGGAAGACCAGGTAGTTCCTCGGGAAATACATCAATGAATTCAGAAACAACAGGCATTTCAGACATTCCAAATTCAATTTGATCTTGTAAGACCATGGATGCAAAAATGGAAGTGGGCTTTTTATCAATTAGGAGTATGGATTCTTTTCCTAAACCCTGAAGATACAATCTTTTATTCTGACAATCTACCCAAGCCTCATGTTTACTTAACCAATCTAAACCCAGAATTAGATCAAATTCACAGGAGGGTAATATGTAGAGATCAATAAGGAATGGCAAATTGCTAATATGCAATGAACAGTTTCTACATATTAGGTTTATGTTCGAAGTTCCTCCTAAAGGGTTTGAGACTATCAGACTTGTTTTCACAATTTCAGGTTCTAATTTCAACTTTTTTTACAACAGATAGACATGTGAATGAATGAGTGGATCCCGAATCTATTAAGGCATAAACAGGATGTGAGTTTAGCTCAACAGTACCTGCAATCACTTCAGGAGACTCTTCATCATCTCTACCACGAATGTGGTAAACTCTAGCAGGTGCTCGAGATTCCTGATGAGTGGTAGCATTAGAATGAGTACCCTTGCCTTTCTTCTGATAATTCGGCTGGGCTGACTTGGCATTCCTATTCCGATTAGAGGATGTCGGACTAGGAACTGTAGTGTTACGAGCTGGCATAGGTCCAAGCTTTTGAGGACAGTCTTTGATGTAGTGATCATCACCACCACAAGCATAGCAAAGATTTGCTTGAAGTCTGCACTGACCTCGATGTGGTTTCTGACAGAACTTGCAAGGAGACATCTTTTCAGAATTTCCCGTACTATTAACAGACATAGTCGGTACTGAGGATCTGATCACTGTAGCTGGTTTAGAAGTGTAATTGCTCCTCGGAGCAGAAGTGAAATTAGAAGACCCTTCTTTTTGAAATTTGGGCTTCTTGAACTGCCATTGAGACTTGTCGTCTCGCTTCTGCTTTTTATCAGGCTTGTTGCCCCCTTTTCGCTTCTCCGCAGCTTTCATTCTGGCTTCGGTTGCAATAGCCCGATTAACAAGATTTTGGAAATCATTGATTCCCAAAGCAGTGAAGATTGGACTCAATTCATCATTCATGCCTTCAATGAACATTCGGCATTTATCAGCTTCAGTTTTGATGTATTCTGCACCGTATTTGCAATACTTGCAAAAATCTGCAACGTACTGCTCAATAGGACGGTTGGCTTGTTTAAGGTGCAAGAACTTCTTTCTTCTTTCAGCTAAATATTGTTCACTGATATACTTCTTTTTGAACTCTTCGAGGAAGAATTCCTATGTCACCAGTTCATCCGGAACAGTAAGAGTAGTGGTTTCCCACCAATTCATAGCTTCATCAGCTAACAGAGCCACGGCACACTCCAATTTGTGGTCATCGGAGCACTGCAATTGTCTGGTTACCACTTTAGTGGTGTTTTCGAGCCAGTACTCTGCATCTTCTGGTCTTTCTTCATTGGCACCAGTGAAAGTATAAGCTCGATGCTGAGAAAGCTTATCTATCGGAGCTCTGCTAGGTGCAGTAGGGACAGAAACAACAGGTTGCTCTTGTTTCAGATTTGTCAGGAGTTGATTGAACATCTCCTTCATGCTGAGGAGACATTCTCTTTGAGCAGACTGAACCACAGGGTTCTCAGGTGGAGGTTGTTCGGTGTTCTGAACAGGTTCTTTATCAGGTTGCTCAACATTCTGAACGGGTTCAGTAACTTGAGCAGGCTTTTTAGCAATTTGCTCGGAAGTCTGAGCAGGCTCTTTGTTTCTCTCCTTTCTCGGAGTTTTAGTTCGAGTAGGAGAATGGTCACCCAATCTCACACTTTCACCTTCGCTATAAGATTCGTGCGAGCTCCCATTCTTTGGGTCCTTTGGGTTCGTCATATTCTATCATTCAGTCAAACAACAAAGATCAGAAAGCTCAGTAACAGATATCTTGTCATACAATACATGGGTGGCAAACCTAAATGATGCAGATGTATGCAGACTCGATTAAAGTTTTTAGGACTTAACCTAAAAAGCTCTGATACCACTTTATATAACACCCTCACCCGGATTAGGGGCAAGGAGCGTTATATTAACTTAAACAGATTCGTATTAGAAGGCACAGCGGAAGGGGTTTAACTTATTACAAATTCGTGTAACATTTTTTTTAAACACTTCGAATACATCATGTGTTCTTAATAATTTAATACACAAACAATACACTTCGAATACCATACACCAACATTCTCAATCATAGACATATCTTATACTCATTTCTAACTAGCCTATACCATAAGGCCAACATCCAAAATCTATAATCTATTCAAATTATATTACCTTTCATTTCCAAGATCAAAAACTACAACTAACTTAAATTAAACCATACATATCTTGTCGAATTGAATGTCATATACATATAAGTCCAATTCGATTAAATTGACCAACTATGTTGCAATTGCTAACTATTCAATTATAATCGACTTTTAAGTTCTCCTTTCATTCGAACAACACATAGTCAATTCCATTCGATTTATACGATTTATAATTTCTAATTCTCTCAATTAACCATTCGAATAGCATACATACCATACCAATCATACATAACCGAAACATACTTCATACTTATATATAATTTAAGCATCATAATCGGTTCATACAATCCATAGCATTTAGTTTCCCTTTACAAAATAACCGGGGTATCAAATGGCTAACCTAATGGTTGCCTATACAAAACGTGACTATCAACAAAAAGAATCGAGCCCTAACATATATACGGGCTATCTATACCCCCACATTTACCCCCTTACTTACATAACAAAATATAGGGAAACATGTTAAAAGTCTATATAGAACCGAAATAGTAATTCATAAACATGACCAACAAACCGAACTGCACTAACATGCCAAACGCTAAGCCACCCACCATGAGTATGACAAAGATAGGGAATATCATACTTAAATTGCGTACGGTAAAGTCTCGGGTTGAGGTTGACGATGTTAGAACCTGAAATTTAGGGGAAGGCAGGAGGGTTCGAGTGGTAAGTACATTTTGTACTTAGTGAGGAAACCCTATTCTATCCGGTTTCCAATTAACATAGTGATCAAACAACTTTAATTTCCACTTTGCACATTAATTCATTCGAATGAGCTAAACAAGATAAGCAACAACATTATCAATAATCAAACATTAATCATTCGAACATATAAACAAAGAATTCAAATAAATTCCAATCGAATGAACTAAGTAAAATAGGCCACAACATAATCCATATCATATATCAATCATTCGATCATGTATGCAAGGAATTCAAGAAATTTCCATTCGAACACATGCCACAAAATATACATTTTTCATAAGTCATTTACACATACAAGCCATGAACCCTAAATTAACTTCTAAGTATCATATTATCACTAATCACATTTCATAGCATATCAAGCATAACAAAATCACCAAATTTAGCATGTCATTCGAATACTTCTATAATTAATTTCATTGATTTCCTTCGAATTTCAGATTTCAATTCTTAATTTCAATTAATCAATTTGCAATGCCTTGGATAGTATAGTTTGATAGGTAAGCAAGTCACATATAACAGAGATTGTGAATCAAATTCACCATGTTAAGGTACCACGTACCAATTCGTATCACATATAACATTTTATAATGTCCGCAGACATTAAACAAGTAGGTACACTTACGTACCACAACATCGAGTACACTAACGTATCGATTTCTTATTGAGCTCAGACTCTAGGCTAGCCGTACTACCTAAACAGACTGTACACACCAAGGGCTTTGCATTTAAGTCTTTAATTTAATCAGACATAAAATCAATCGAATTTCAAAAGATCTCAATTAATCCTTTCGATTAATTACTTATAATTCCATTCCAATGACATATTAATATGCACGATCATGTGGCAATTATACATGCTCAAATTGCATACTTCAAAATCAATTCGCATATAATGCCATACTCATTTCACATAAATCAGATTTACATTACATAGCTCAATACACAATTGAACACATCAAACTTAATCATACTTGGAATAGTCATCGTATGATCATAATTCATAACTCAATGTCATGGTATCCACACATACTTAAACATCATAGCAATCCAATGATCAGAATTTCTAAATTCATATAAGCAGCACATTAGGCAGATGATCAAATCCAAAATCAATCATATCAATTACCAAGTCAAATTTAATCTCATACACATCAAAATCACATAACATAGTACCAAATCAAGTTCCATTATTTCCTTCTTCCCTTACTAAGATCGAATATTTAATTAGTCAATTTCATGCTTATCATAATCAAAAATCAGAATAAGTAGTTGGAACTCTAATTCCAACTCTAAGGTTCGTTTCACTCACAATTCGCCGAGCTAGTTCGTAATTCGTATGCCTTTCGCCCGATCCGTAGTCGATCCCGGAGTAGCCTCTTCTTCTACCCTTTCACTTCTAAGATCTAGGACACTCAATACAAACAAATAACACATTTTCAGAATGCAATTCATGCAAATTAAGACTGAATTTCTCAATTTAATCGAAACAGTCCCTAAATTATTTTAATCCAATTCGACTAATTCCTAAATATTCTAATTCTTTCAATTAACTCTTAAAACCTTCAAATTGACCTTCGATTTTACTAGATTTTATAACCTTCAACATAAGACTCGACTTAATAATACTTTATAAGCTTCAATTTGGCCAATTTTACCGATTCCAATTCCAATTTTTCCCATTTTTCCAATTTTGTTCATTTCTGACCACCTAACTTGACACCTTTCGTTCTCCTTGTATACAACTCCAAATCAGGTGCCGTTTGTTTCTAATTTCAGATTACACATCCAATTTTATCATATCAAAAATTCAGATCGAACCACTAAGTAGATTAATCTCTATGAATTTTTAAAGTTCACTGTCCAGCTCGAATTAAGGCTGGACAGTTTTGCATGTTATGACACTATCCTTTTCCAGATTTTACCACAACCTATAAGATCTTAGTTTATCATTTTTCCATGATTCTAGACATCTTAAGGTGAAACATATCAAAATTTCAGACTCAAACTCCCATCATAGAATTTCCTATAATTTTTCAAAGATGCATGTCGTGCAATCTACCAAATCTGCTCCATACCTTACATGCATGCCTTTAACTTCTTATGATTCTTATGAATCTCTAAAATTTCCAGCAACCACACTTTAGAACATTATGTTTATGATTTTCTAAACACATTAAGACCACTGATTTTTCAAGAGTTTTTACATACTCGGAAACTATAGAGAGAGAGAGCTACTTACTTATAATTTTTCCTTAAATTTTCTAATGGATTAGCACCAACATGCAAGCTTCTTCTTCCTCACCGAGTCTTCAACCCTCTCTCAACTTTCTAAGTGTGTTTGTGTAAGTGTGAAAGAACAATTGAAATGTATGAATTGGCTTAGGGGTAGCCGGCTAAGGAAGGTGGAAAGAGAAAGAATGGTAGACAAATTAAATGGGATATGACTCTCAAGTCATATCTCAACTAATTTCCCTATTCTTAATCTTAATTATACCACTTTAGTCATATAAGGTCTTATAAATCCCATAATTATACTGAATATTATGAATTAATTCGTGCACTTTTCCTCTTTGCATGCAAGCCTTTTGTTTTCTTTCTTAATCGAATTGGTCACTAAATCAATTGACCGAATTCTACCTACACATTTGCTCACATTTTGATTTGGTCCCCATGTACCAAATTTCCATTCGAATGTTAAAGAATTTCATCTAATTATTCACTTAATTATTTAATTAAACTTCAAATCTCCTAGGCTAATTTTTGGGATGTTACATCTTAAGCGATCAATGTATTATTTGACTTAAATATTGATCCTCTTATGATTTTTATCTTTTTCATTAAGTAGAGATATTATGCATTACCAAAACAGAATGCTCGTCACTTCAGAGGGAGCTCTCAATCCAGCTCAGACATTATCTCATTCATTATGGATAATGTTTGCAAACGATTACAACACAAAAGAATATATAGATCCTTTACGGCCAATGCCACTCTTTATATAGCTTGGAACTTAGGGTAGTTTTTTATTTTTTGTTTTGTAAAGAATTTTTTTATATATAGCAGCAGTCTTCTGCTTTCTTGGATAAATATACACAACACTTATAAAAAATAATAATAATAAGTTAATTTAGTTTTTACATTCATATAATTTTTATATGATTATTATTTTAATAAATGGATGATTTGATTTAGTAATACATTTGTACTGGTCGCACAGAACAAAATTTTAATCGATTTAATATTTTTATTGTATCAATTAAGAATATTATTTTTAAAATATATGTTTAACGGTTACAAATTTTTTATACAAATAGTTAAATGATCTTATCTTTTAAAAACTTTAAAACATGATAAACACACTTTATTCAAATAAAAAAACATAACACAATTCAATTAATTAAATATAAACCTGATAAAAAAATATTGGGTATGCATTGGCATGTGTGAAATAATACTTTTACGGATCTATTAACAACAAGTTGACATAATTCAAATAAAAAAATTATCAGTTTTTTCTCCCGAGTTGAGACCGATTATTCAGATAGATGGGTAAACTAACGAGTTCGGATATTATGAACTCTATAGAAGAGTTATCTATCAAAATAATACTCATACGGATCTATTAACAAACAAGTAGACTATTAAATTATTTTAAATTAAATTAAATTTAAATAATAAAATATATAAATAAGATATAATATAATATAATAATAGATATAGTAATAAAATATATAATATTATAAGAATAATATAGAAATACTGGTGGTAGATGTTGGCATACCAACCCCACCTTCACTAATGGGTTACACACCTAGCTATTAGATAATCCTTCCTTTTCAAATTTCATCATTTTCAACCCTACTCCATTTCTTATTTTTCTTATAATTACATTTATTATTTATGGACCGGTTTAGTTCGGATTAAAACTAAAATTTAACATAAAATTAAATTTATTTAAATTCAGTTCGATTTAACTAAATGTATTTTTTCTTAATTCTTTTATCTAATGTACCATTTCACATAACCCGACACTTTGAAAAAAAAAAACAATCTTATCAACCGGGCAATGTTTATACGGTAGAGCAGTAATTTTAATGGTGGGATTTAGACATGTTAATTGAGTAGTATATAATATAATTAATGTTGTGTTTTTAAACGTGGGGAATAATTATCTGAAACATGTATTACAAATAATTGATTGGGAAAAAAGGGATATGAGAATATAAATTAAAAAGGGCAGTGGTTTGTAATTCCACTAACTCATGGTGATGGGGAAAAATCAATTTCAAGCACACCAAAGAAAGTGATACTCGTTTTTGTCTCCTACTAAATCATATATTTTTAATTATTACGTAAAGATTAAGAATTACCTGTTAGTTTATTGAAATAAGACATTTAATTTTTTTAAACAACGTTTAATTTATAGGTTAATAATTGATTGACATGTTTTCTATCATATCTATTAGGAGTGATATCAATACATTTTTTATGCACTTTGGTCAAACTACACTGAGACTTCTTTAATTAGGAGGAGATAAATTTATGGGTTTTATTTTGATGCACAAGCTGTGTAAATTTTTTTTACACAATCCTTCTATAAAATTTAAAATTTAAATCACAAACCCTAGCAACTTAAAACCTAAACCCTAAGCCCTAAGCCCTAAACTCTAAATTCTAACCATAAACCTTAAATTATATACCCTACATACTAAACCCCTAAACTCTAACCTAAAACCCTAAACCCTAAACCCTAAAATTAAAGGGCTTGTGTAAACTTTACACAGCTTGTGCATCAAAGTATTTTCCTAAATTTATTTTATGTGATCGTAATAAGTATATATGTTTATTGTATGGGTTTTATTTTGATGCACAAGCTGTGTATATTTTTTTTACACATTCCTTTTATAAAATTTAAAATCTAAATCACAAACCCTAGCAACCTAAAACCTAAGCCCTAAATCCTAAACTCTAAATTCTAAATTCTACCCATAAACCTTAAATTATATACCCTACATACTAAACCCCTAAACCCTAACCTAAAACCCTAAACCCTAAACCCTAAAATTAAAGGGCTTGTGTAAACTAAAGTTTACACAAGCTTGTGCATCAAAGTATTTTCCTTATTGTATATCATACATATTAAAGAAATTACATATACTAATATTATATCTGCCTATAGATTATAATATATGTTAATATAATTTTAAACTAAGAATTATTAGAAAAAATATTCAAAAAAGGAATTATTAGGAAAAAAGGAAGTTGAACATGATGAAGCATTTATGGATACAAAAATGAGTTATATATATTGCATGTCCAGCTGTACAAATTATATTAATTGATTTATATAATTATTTTAAGGTAATCAATAATTTTAATCCTAAAAATTAAGACTTAAATATAAATAATCTTCTTTGAACTCAAGAAAAAAAGAGAGAGGAAAAAACAAAAAAACAAACGTGGTTCAAATTCAATGGAACTTGGTGTATGTTTATCTGTTGAAAAGGTGTGAGATAATCTTAAGTCTTAACCCGACCAAAGACAAACATTAAACAAAACAAAATCTTTTAAGTATATCCACTTCCGTGTTCTTTTTCTAACACATGTATGATTATATATTTGGTTTGGAATATGCCAAGGTTACTGTTCTCAGTTAACAGCAAGGAATGATTTTGTTTCTCTCTCTCTATCTCTTGTTTTTTTTTTACACTTATAAAGTTATAATCTTTGCTTCTCTCTCCTGCCCAAGCTGCCCTCTTTATCTGTTTCAAACTGCCCAAACTGCCCTTTGTTGGACACTTTCCCTCTTTCTCAAGCACAGCCCTCCTTTGTCTTTCTCAAAATCTGCCTTTTGACTAAATTTCATAACTTGGGTCTTGGTGATTCCCAGCTAAAGATCCTTTCTTTCTTCTTCTTTTAATGTATATTTGATTTTGCTTGTAATAAATTGCTTTGAGATGTTTTAAGATGGGGGTTTTTTAAGACAATTTCTGGGTGTTGAAAACATGTTTGGTTTTTGAGGGAATTTAGATAAGTTTTTTTTGGAAAGATGGGGTTTGGTAATGAATCTAGAAAAGTAGTGAAGAAAGATGATAGAGAAGAAGAAGAAGAAGAAGAAACAGGTTGTTGGGTTAAATTAAGGTTCATGGGAAGCTGCATGTCTTCAAGATCAAGAGTTGATCATTCTGTTAGTGGAAGGACAGGCACTCATTATGGTAATCATCAAATTTCTTATGTTATATTATATATGTATATGTATATGTATATTTAGGAGAAATTTTAGCATAGAGAATCTTAAGACTGTAGCCAAGTGTTTTGGTGTTAAACAATTCAACTCTCCTGCATAAATCAGACAGGGAAAAACTCTGTTTTTGTGTTTTTACTACTTGATTCATAGCAAAAGATTTGATGTCTGGCATATAAAAGCTGATCCCTAAGAATAGAAGTTAAGGCAAAGCGAAAAGGATCGGGATTGATCTTGTTCGTATTAATGTAATATTTTTCCTGGAAACAAACTGACCCCCAGTGTATGATAAATGCATATATATACAATGGCATGTGATAGTTGCTAGTTTTGATTATTGTGGTCTTTTTACAAATTCAGCGGAAAGCGAACCTACGAAAGAGAACAGCAGAGATCAGCCGGTTGTTCCGGTGTCTTCTACAACCACTAGTAATGCTGAAAGTACTTCATCCACATCGAAATTCAGTGAGGAACTGAAAGTAGCTTCACAGCTTCGGAAGTTCACTTTTATTGACCTTAAGTTAGCTACCAGGAATTTCAGACCTGAAAGTCTTCTCGGTGAGGGCGGGTTTGGTTGTGTATTCAAAGGCTGGATTGAGGAAAACGGAACTGCTCCCGTAAAACCCGGTACGGGGCTTACCGTAGCCGTCAAAACCCTAAACATCGAAGGACTTCAGGGTCACAAAGAATGGCTGGTTTGACATCCAAATCTGTTTCGTTTCCTTTCTGTGTATAATGTTTCTTTCATAATATATTTTCCATTGAACTTTCGTGTTTTGTCACATATGGCAGGCCGAAGTGGATTTTCTCGGTAACCTCCTCCATCCTAATTTGGTTAAATTGGTTGGTTACTGTATTGAAGATGATCACAGATTACTAGTATACGAGTTTATGCCACGAGGAAGTTTGGAGAATCACCTCTTCAGAAGTACGTAATTGCCTCTTGTTTCGTGATACCTTTAGTGTGGCAGATAATTTGCTACGGTTTATCACGATTATTTTGTGCCCTTACACATTTGCTAGTGCACGGTCGGTCGATGTTTAATTTTCTCTGGTAATAACCATTTTTTGCGCAGAAGGGTCCTTGCCACTTCCTTGGTCTGTTAGAATGAAAATTGCACTTGGTGCTGCGAAGGGTCTTGCCTTCCTTCACGAAGAAGCAGAAAGACTGGTGATTTATCGTGATTTTAAAACGTCTAATATCTTGTTAGACGCGGTATGTAGCTGAAACCGAAAAATATTAAGTTCCCTCCCTCCCTCATTTTATTTTACTTTTTCTTTTTATAAAATTGTTGCCAATATCAGGATTACAATGCCAAGCTCTCCGATTTTGGACTGGCGAAAGATGGTCCTGAAGGAGACAAAACTCATGTATCTACTCGAGTCATGGGAACGTATGGCTATGCTGCACCCGAATATGTAATGACTGGTATGTGGTAGAATTACCACTTCGTTTCTGATATTAGTTTTCTTTATGTTCAAACTTTCTTGCCGCTCCGGTTTTTTTCTTCTAAGACTCTCATTATTATCTAGATCTTTGGTTACACAAATCTAATACAGTTATTAATCAGGACATTTGACATCGAAGAGTGATGTGTATAGCTTTGGAGTAGTATTACTTGAGATGTTGACTGGCCGGAGATCCATGGACAAAAACCGACCAAATGGGGAGCACAATCTTGTGGAATGGGCTAGACCGCATCTAGGAGACAAGAGAAGGTTCTTCCGGGTTTTAGATCCTCGCCTTGAAGGGCACTTTTCGATCAAAGGTGCACTGAAAGCTGCCCAGCTGGCTGCCCAATGTCTTAGCCGAGACCCCAAAGTCAGACCTCGGATGAGTGAAGTTGTTGAAACTCTAAAGCCCCTTCCAAACCTTAAAGACATGGCCAGCTCCTCCTATAACTTCCAAACCATGCAATCAGATCGTTCGAGGTCCAACTTAACTGCCAAAAACGGCATCAGAGCACAGGCAGGATTTGTAGTGAGGAACGGACAACCTATGAGGAGCTTATCCAGTTCGAACGGTCCCCATGCTTCACCATGTCACCATCTTCCTCCATCACCAAAGCCTAAAGCAAAAGAATAATAGGTTCAAGCTTTTGTATGTCGATATTTAGAATCCGGTCAGTGTCCGTATCCGTATCCACTTCAACAAGGATTGTTTTATTATACTCCACTGTTTCATTGTATCAGTAGAACTGCACAAGCCATAATGGATGTGCTGCATTGTGGTTAGTTCATGGAGCTCAAGGAAGCCCGTCTCGTTTATTCATTACTATCCCATACCGTTCTCCGGCACATTCGGGGATATTCGTGTTTGATCGAATGAAAAAGACATGCCTATGATTTCTCAGGTATTTGTGGAGAAAAAAAGTGCTTGGTTTAAAGTATGTTGTAAAGCATGGTTGCCCATTCTATACGCACTAATTTTAGAACCAGACAGTTTCCTCAGCAGCATTATTTAAACCCGAAAAGGGCTCTCGAATTCGACACAGACAAATATCTAAATAATCGAAATAATCATTGGCCAACCTTGAAAAGTTGGCATTTAGCAGCTTAGTGCCTTGGATAATTCAGGTTTACACCATATTTTTATTGGTGCTAACTGGGATTGAACTTATAGTTACTGTTCAGTCTAAAAACACATAAAACAAAGACAGATTAGAGAGAAACAGGAATGAAGACAAGTGAGTTGAGTCTGGTCTTCCTGTTTTCATTTGCCACACTGATTCCGACCATATGGGGAGGTAATGTTGCTGAATATGATGACTTCTGGAAGCAACGCGAGCAACGGGCGTGGAATAAGACACTCGCAGCGTATGATCCTAGCCCGGAAAAAGTCGCCAAGAAACTCAATCAGAAAGTTAACCGGTAAATCTTGATTACAACTTTCTGGCATTCACTTGTGATGTATATATGTGCTGTGATTAATCGGTATTTGGTGGACTTGGTTCAGGGTTGTTGACAAAACCGGTGGCAACACCAGTGATTTGGATGGCGATGGTGATGGTGCTAGTCTTAACATCACCACCAGAAGGAACTTGAGGGGCAAACACAAGACGTACGAGGGTCCATGCATGGCCACCAATCCCATCGACAGCTGCTGGCGGTGTAGGGCTAATTGGGAAAAAGAGCGTAAGAAGCTAGCAGGTTGCGCGGTTGGTTTTGGCCACAAAACTGAAGGAGGAAAGGATGGGGAATTCTATGTGGTGACCGATAATTCCGACGATGACATGTTAAACCCTAAACCGGGAACTTTACGTTGGGCTGCGATCCGGGACGAGCCGTTGTGGATCATTTTCGATAAAGACATGCACATCAAGTTGACCCATGAGCTAATCGTCCAGAGCAAGAAGACCATCGACGGGCGCGGAGCGGACGTCCATATCGCGTATGGAGCTGGTATCACACTTCAATTCGTGCACGATGTCATCATCCATGGCATTCATGTTCACCACATCCTTCCAAGCAAGGGTTGCATGATAAGGGACTCGATGGAGCATTATGGTTTGCGAACAATGGGTGACGGTGACGGCATTAACATTTTCGGATCAACAAACATCTGGATCGATCATCTATCGATGTCCGAGTGCCAAGACGGGCTGATCGATGCAATCCAAGGCTCCACCGCCATCACAATCTCAAACTGTCATTTTACCCACCATAACGATGTAAACTCTACAACATGTTCTTGACATGCATGTTTTCATCAAGATTTTTCACCTGGAATTGGATTTTGTTGCTCAGGTGATCTTATTGGGTGCAAGTGACAGCTACGCAAGGGATAAACTGATGCAGGTGACGGTCACGTTCAACCATTTCGGCAAAGAACTGATACAGAGAATGCCAAGATGCAGATGGGGTTTCTTTCATGTCGTTAACAATGATTACACTCATTGGAAAATGTATGCCATTGGAGGTAGCATGCATCCCACCATCATCAGCCAAGGCAACAGGTTCATTGCTCCGGATGACCCTAATGCCAAGGAGGTGAACCCAACAGGAAACCGATGATGATGATGATGTTACGATTGTTATTTTATGGTTTGGGTTTCGGTAACTGGTGTCTACGTGCAGGTAACGAACAGGAACTATGCACCGGAGTCGGAATGGATGAAATGGACATGGCGATCGGAAGGGGATTTGATGTTGAATGGAGCACATTTCAAGGCATCGGGGCCAGACAAATCTCCCCATTTTGACTTCAGCAAGATGGATATGATCGAAGCGAAGCCTGCAACGTTTGTCGGAAGACTCACTCGTTTTGCAGGGGCTCTTCACTGCAAAAAGGGGAGTAAGTGTTAACAATGGAGTCTGCACATCTTCATTGCTTTCTTTCTTTCTTCCTTTTCCTTTTTTGTATTTATTTTAGTAACATGCAAAGATGAGGAATGGGAGATGATAATCGACTGCGAGTGTACTTTTGCAGTTCTTTTTAAACTAAATTATACTGTAGTATTTTTATTTTTATATTTTACTAGCAATTTTATGTATATATCTCTTTTCATTTAATCTACTCATTTAAGAATGCACAGAAAATTGATCCGACTAGCTAATGCAACGAATGACTGAAAATTTCAAAAATTACAAATATCACTATTGTATCAACTAATAAATTCATATAAAAAACTTCAAATATCTTCATTTTCTTTTTTAAAGAAAATATAACAAAACTGTTGAAAACTCAATATACCAAAAACATCTATAGTTTTATTTTCAAGTATAAAAATGTATTCAGTCAGATTCATTTCCAGAATCAATGTTCATTGGCTGGGGATTATTGTTGTTGTTGTTGCCTTTCTTCTCATCATCGTATCGCTTTTTATCTATTCGAGCCTTTGCTTGATATGGTTCTTGCTCCTCCTCTGCAACCACAACCACCATCTTACTTCCCTTCCTTCAAAATCATAATAATAATAGTAAAAAAACCCAAACATAATACTTACTTGTCATCTTTTTCCACCTGTCTCCAATTATTTTCATCACCTCCGGTTGTGATAATCCCGGATCACTTTTCTTCAGATTCTGTAAAAACAACGTTCACAATTCACTCACTCCTAATAATAATAATAATAAAACCCTCGTTCCTATTCATTTGCATATATAGAGAGAGAATATTCGGGGACCCTACCTCCCTTTCCACCTGTGCAAAAAACATGTAACCCGACAGTGCCCTCTTTGGTGCATTCGGATCCTTCTTTTTCCTTTTCTTCTTCTTTCCATCATCTTGTCCCTCTCTACCTTTCTTCTTACTTGCTTTTGAAGAAGATGCAGCAACAACAACAGCAGCTGCAGCTTCCTTCCTGGGTTGTTCCTTTTTAGCAGGTTTCTGTATTCCCCAAATTCCACAATGTTAGATAACTCGAATATAATTAGCCACCCAATTTCCCTTTACAACAATAACAAGTGTGTCAAGGAACAATATGACTTGCCTCTCTCTCATCTCCACTTTTACTAGCATCAGATTCATCCCCCCCGGAATCATCAGTCGGAGAACCTCCATCGTCCTTGTCTAAAACAAAGTCCTCATCCTGCACTCATTCCCCATGTTCACAACATCATCAGTGAAGATAGGTATGCAAATATCTAGAATGGCTCATCATCTTTCCTATAACTACTAAAAACCAATGTGTTTAGTGTGCACTCGATAGTCGATAACCAAGTAAAGATTGCAATCAATACATACTTCAACAAGAGAACAACCATGTCCATTTCCATACTGCAGAACTACCGGAATAAACTTCAAACTACAAATTAATAAATTCAGACAATTGATTAAAACAAAAAGTACCTCCTCGTCACTCTCATCTCCACCAGCTTCATTCCTGATTCGTTCAAGATGTGGGTCAACTGCATCATCATCCTCATTTTGAAGAATCTCGGCCACGCCATCTGCAGTTCGTGCATCTCCAAGGTTCATAATCTTCAAACCCTTCGAACTGCATGGTAAAACAGCAGTTAATAGATCCCTAAAAGGGACCAGAATTATTAACCAAATGAAAGACCATCTTAACCATACCTGATGAAGTCAAACAAATTGTGATACTCATTCCTCTGAATATTCCGGAATAAATGTTCTTGCTCAGTTTTTAATCTTATGAGAAGATCAAAGTAGTGCATATTTGAGCCACCAGCAGCATGCCTCTCAAATTCAACATAGTCAATCTAACATTTTGAGCAAAAAGAGAGAAACAACCAAACATTTCAATTAAAATGGATGTCTGTTATTTACATTTACACCAACAGATCAATCAAGAGGCAATTTAGACTTTATACCTCTTCATGAAGAATAAGTGTAGGGGGTTTGGGTAGAAAAAAGAAGCTCTTTTCAAGTGGATACAGGACTCCATCTTCAGCTTTCAGTGAAGACTTGACGGCATAACCATCTTGACAGCTACGGAATTTTCCAGGTTTGGTAACTTTGGAGCCAGATAAACCACGCATTATTGTTGTAAACACCTCATGAATAAGTCCCTGTTTTATCAAGCATAATAATAGGTGTAAATTTTCTTGTTCAAGGCCATCCAGTGTTAGGGTGTGCAAAATAAACCGTAACTGTTAAATTTTATCAGTTAATTAACCTATCGTTAAAGCTTAAACGGTTTCGGTTAACCAACCGTTAAAAATGATGGTTAATGGTTAACCGTTATGAAATTATTTAGACTTAAAATGAAGTTTGTGATTAGAATTTTTTTAAAATATTTTTTTTTCTGAAAATTTTAATACAATATTTATTGAAGAGATAATTTCATTATTCTCAAAAGAATTAGTGAACATTTTAAAAAAATTATAATAGGTCACAAGTTAACCTGTAACCGAACCGTTTAGTAGCGGTTAACCGCTATAACAGTTAACCGTTTAAAAATTTAATGGTTAACCATTTCTTAATAGTTAGGTTACGGTTTAATAACCGCTATAATGGTTAACCAACCGTTTATGCTAAATGGTACGGTTAACCTACCATGAACACCCCTATCCAGTGCTTTGAGAAAGCTTATATTACAAGGGGGAGGGGGGAATCATTACCTTGTAAGATGGTTCCAACCTGTCTTTATATTTTGTATTCAAAATATCTTCATTTAGGGATAAGGTGCTTTCAACAACATAATCAGTTTCAAACTGCAAAAAAGGAACAAGGAAAAGATAAGTCCAAAACATTCATGGCATATCCAGACCAGTGAGCACAAATCTAGTCAACATGCAATACCTGCAAGACAATATGAGGGTACAAAGTTTGCCCTTTACGAATAGGTGGATCCAGTGTAACAACAACAAAGGTATGAGGTTGGTTGAACTACAAAACAAACAAACAAGTGGGAAAAATATGTTAAGTGATTATAAACAAAATGTTGTCTCTTATTTCAATGAACATTAGTATTCATATCAGGCAAAGAATTGAACCTTTGGAAGCAAAAACAGGCGCACAACACTGCTATATTGAATTTTGAAATCATTAGCCTGTCCTTGGAGTCGCAAGAATGAGAGATGAAGTTCAACACTATACCGACCCCTATATAAAGAGCATGCTAAATCAGACATTTAAAGGAAGAAACAAATTTGTATACACCAACAAAAGAACAAACCAAATATCAAATATATACAAAAGACACATTGAGTGCGATTAGGTGTGCCATTTTTCATCCCTATGTCAATGTGTTGGGGCAAGACCTACCTTGGTGTGAGGATTGCAATGCCCTCAAAAGTGACAACAGCTTCCTCAACTCCAGTACCTACATCAGCCACTGACATGATCTTATCACGGAAAACCTAGCAGAAAGTTATTTGTACACGGCATTAGTGAAGTAATCATTAGCTCTACAATCACATATTACTAATAGACAAGTGACAGCAGATTTACTTGAGCAGGTGGCCGATTTTCATCTCCAACGAAGTGGGTGTTAGAATTAGGTATGTGGAAACTTATCTCCATAAGTGAATCTTTCTGTCACGGAAGAAAGATAGACTACTTCAGCGGAACAAAAATCAAACATTTGCCTTGTTCTTGAACAAATTTATTGCAGGTAAAGCTTTTCCTTTATCAGTGAAGTTTACATAAATAAGGTGGTCACAGGCATTTAAAGAGAAACTTCTTTCAACATTAATAAACAATCAGAAGGGCAGTGAGAAACACACCTCATTAGCTCCAGTTGTATCATCCAGGTGGAACTCCAAGAGGACATCATTTTTTCCTTGAAGCTGAGTTTGTGATACATCTGCTAATGACACTTCAAAAGCTTGCTTCGAACCAGACACAAAGGTAAGCATATTCCCTACAAATACAAATGAAGGCTTTCAAAACTACAAGAATAGGCATTCTAGGAAAAAGATCAATCATCCCAGAACCAAGACAAATGATACTAACCTCAGGATCTCAATAGGCAACTAGAAAGTAACAAACTGAAGCATAACTCTCTCTACCGCACATGAGATGAAGTTTCAGCACGGGAAAATATACTACCATCGAATAATGGCGAGACAGTACACAGACAGAAAAGTATATAAGAGCAAAACAAGGCACACGAGATCACCAAAGTTTAACGTCAAAAGCTTAATACCTCACTAGGTTTGATATCCTATGAATGGACCCATTAGGCATAGAAGCATAGCAAACCTTAAAATGATGGGAAATTGTTCACAAAATAAGAAAATTGTTCTAAAACTCAAACATCCACAAGCAGATAATAACAAGTGCACAAGATTGACCAGACGTGTAACACAAAAGATTGAAAGAACTTCGTGCAATCTGCTTTTGCGGCCACTAACAGAAGCGGTCTATGTTAGACAGAATTTTTAAGGAAATGAAGTGAGGTTTCACCAACCATTTAAATCAACTTCTCCCCAGTTATGACCACTGACAGAAATCTGCTTTTCTTCTGGTGTTATTCCACAATTATTCTGGAAAAAATTGGTCAAACTGGCAACATCCTACACAGGAAAATTAACATAACAAAATAAGAATCATGATAACACTCCCACTCAGGGGAACAAATACAACTCTTATATTGTTTCTCATTTAACATGATTTATAAATACTACTGGCAACCATTAAGCATGTAGAATGAGAAAATAATCTGCCTATAGAGAGAGCGTTGAATATTAACCTGGTCACGGAATCCTGTGAACTTGTAGTACAACCCATCTTTGATTCTAACACCAAGTTGATTTGTCCTAGGAACTTTCATCCATGTAACCCCTAATATATCGTATTTATCAACTTCTACTGCTTTACCGCCTCCTTGTTTCTTCCATAAAATACCTCCTGAATAAATTTTAAGCTGTCCAGAATTCTGCATTTCATCACATAGATGACAGGCATGTAAGATTCCAGTTTTTCTTTCTTTCCACATTTATGAGAAGTAAAGTGGAAATAAGAACTTGAGTAAATATTTATGAAAAGCAGAAAAATTGCCAAACTCTATATCTTAAGATCTTACTAGTAAGACAGACAAAATGACAAGAACAACAAGATATCAGAAATTTATACTTTCCTCGGCTGTTTTCAGGCAAATTCTGTTTAAAATACACAAATATAAAATTCAGAAACTGTAATACCAACATTTTCAAGCTTGACATATAAAAGAAGGAACCATATGTTCCATTATTTTGTCCCTGCTATTTCCATTTTTCAAATTTTCATATTCGTGGGAGATATTAGACGTTTTATAAGCCAACTAAGGTTTCACGAAGGATTATAGCATGGAATTAGGCTCCTTAAGTGTAAATAGAAACATGTTTGTTTTTATTTCTTTCTCACAACAATCCTTCAACATAAAAACAGACAAAAACGTGAAGGAAAAACACTGAATATATGTTATACAGAATTAGGTAGGGTTCCAGTCTTCCAAACTAGTAATCAGATAAAAAAACAGCATAAATAACCCATATTTTATTTCGTCAATTAACAAAGCCTTAACTTCAAATCATAAAACTTCACCATAAACGAGGCATCCTACAAATCCTCAATGAATTAGGGTTTTAAACGAATCAAAAACACATAAAAAGCCACGATATATTTTCTTCTATCAAACACAAGGATCTAAGAAGCATACTGAAAATAACGGAACTAAAGTATAAAAATATTTGAAAAGGAACTTAAAAATCAGCTTTTAAAAACAAGAAGGAAACTCCAGCAATAAGGTAATAAAACTGCAAGAACCGATCGAGTTTCCTCCAAAAATTTAACCTAAACACGGAGCAGCCAAATGATGAAAAGTACTAATAAGAAAATTAGGGTTTAAAATTGATTTCATAAAACGAAAACGAAATCGAAAAGAGTAAAACAACAGATTAAGCTACAAAATAATCGATGAAAAAACAGAAAGTTCAAAAGAGAGAAAGGGCTGACCGTGCCGCCTCGGCCGCCGAGGGAGATGTTATTGAAGAGATGGCCGTCGGTCATGGCCGTGAATGCGGTTCCGATCGACGGGGAAAGAGGTCCAGATAACGAGAGAAAGTGAAGAAATTTCTGAGGGAAATGAGAAAATCTGTAAAAGGTTTAGCAGTGTGGAGGTTTCTCTATTTATACTGTGAGAAAGGGTGCGTACTGCGCACCTATGTCGTTGTGGCGCGAAAATAGGGAAGGGGGGGAGGAATCTGGTACGTTTATGTAGAAGTGTCTTTGGAATGAACCGAGCAATTATATTATGCCACGTAGCCCTTAGATTCCCTTCTTTTGATTAATGTGATTGAATTGGGCTCGTTGTTTTTTTCTTACATAGTTCGGCCCATGTAAGTTTAATTGATATTCTTTTAAAATTAGCTATTCAATTCGTTACCAATGAAATTAGATACTTGGGCCGATCTGAATTTATGGTATGATTTTATGGTAAGTGCAGTTAACAATGAACAAAATTTGATTCGATTCGAGGTCTAAAACTGAATTGTTTTATCTGACGTGAAATAATTTTATAAATTTGATTTATTTGACTTGAATTTTTTTCAAATAAATTTTAAATTATAAAGTTGGACTTCGAATAACTTGAAATGTTTAGCAATTAGTGAATTTATTTTCAAGTTCGAGTTGAGTCCCTCAACTTTGCATGATATATGTATATCATATAAGAAAAATATATAAGGGATACATATGTATATCGTATATGGTTATAAAAAGTTGTTTAAATTATAATCAATTAATATCACAACATTACAAATGTTTACCATTTAAATATGAACAGAAAATCAAACAACTCGACTCGAATTTCATAAACTAAACTAATAAACAGTTTGAATAAAATTTAAGTTATAAAATAAGATTCGTCAATTCAATTCACTCAAAAAAATTGACCTAAGATGATTATAAGTAGTATATATTCTGAATATATTCTCAATCATTTGACAATGCATGCTCAATCACCATGCTACAGTTGTTGGTGCTCGAACCTGTGAGCTCTAAGAACAACAATCGTTCCTTTAACCATAAGACAAGTTAATTCGTGTTAATTGTTTAAATATCAATGTTATTAAATAAGATTCATACATAATTTTGATGTTTATGGCATATAATTACCTCCCGTATTTAGGAATAAGTTTTTTGGTTGAGTGGTAGGTTATATGGGCTTCTTGGTTAGGGTCTAATTTCTAGCATTTTAGTAGGTGATAAAACAAGCCAAAGAAAGTGTGTGCCCACTACCCTATAATTCAGTCACATATTTGGTTGTAGAAATATGAAATAAAATAATTACATATCTTTAAAATTTTGATTTATATGTACTTTTTAGAAAGAAATATGTCTACATTTTGAAAAAAATATTAGTAATTTTATACAAAAAAATAGACTTTGTAAAATTGATGTGAATTCATTAATTCCCCCAAAACATTATTTTTAGCTCACACTTACAATTATTGTTTAATGCACTGAATCAAGTAATCAAATAGCAATGCATCGTACGTGTATATTTTTTAAAATGATAATGTGATAAACTATTGATAAAGATTTTTCTTTTGGTCTCCCAATATGTTCACTATAACGAATTTATTGATTTATTCTTTACGTTTTATTGACTTATATAAGGAGACGTTGACCATAACTTTTGAAGTTGTTCTCTGTTTAAGTCGATGATTAAACTTTCTGCCACTTGTTATAGTAGGAGAGAAGTGCAAAGATTTTTAACTTGACAAGCAGATTAAAAAATCATGCATGTTTATTAGTATTATTTTTAAACAAATTATTATTTGATACTCTAGTGATGATTTTTTTCTACACCCAATTCGAATTTCGACATTTATATTAAGAATATAAAAATTCTTATTGTACCAAAAAGGACACATTACATTAAATTAAATCTCTTTGTAGATATAAAAAAAACTTAATCATCGATATATCAAATATTTATCCTTTTTGAAGCTATTAGAGATGTATGTTATTAATTTCATTTGTAGATTTAATAAACTCTATGGCTGCTTGTGAATCAAATATTTTTTTATAATAAAAGAATAACTTTTATAAATAAAAATAATATTAGGATAATACTATTTATCTCTTTTAATGTGTGTATAGTATTTAAGAAAGCTAATCCCTTTAGAAAAGGTAATTGCATTTAGAAATCTACTAATTGGTCAAATGGTCAAAGAACATTCTTATTGTCTCATCTTGTATGAATTCGAAATTCAACGTTTACATTAAAAATGTAACTATCTTTCTACTTAATAAAAAAACGTATTTGTCCTCAAAACATACTATTTTTATCTTAAAAACATCTATTTTAATTTTAAAAAAATCGACTTTATATAAAATTTACATTCCAGTCACATAATAAATGTGACACAATCTTATATAATAAAAATTCTAGTTAAATTTGTTGTTATTGACTCCAAAATCATTAATGTATTTATTCAGCTATTATTTTATTTAGATATTAAGATTTTATTCCTATTCAAAAAAAGATATTAAGATTTTTTTCCTATTAAAAAAATATTAAGATTTTATTTTAAAAGCTACAAACATTCTTAAGTTAATAAAAAGATTTAACACTTTAATTAAACTGTCCTAAATCCCCCCTTTTCACGGCGGTAAATTGTTCTTTCTGTATCTAACACACCTGAGGAAAATAAACCCAAGGCAGCAATTTTAACATTCTCAGATAGATTAGATCAGCTCTCAAATTTTCCATCATTCTTTCCTTCGATCCAAACAACAGAAAAAGGAGAGAAAACCCAACAAAAGCTTCAAAAAAGAATGAAGAAATTAAGAACCTATTACTCGCAGTTTCGCCACAACAGTAATCAAGCAATGGAGCGAAAATGGATCTTGCCATTAGCTGTTGGCTCCATCGTTTCATTGTTCTTACTCTTTTTAACAACGTTGACCTCTTTCGGCGGTTCCCCGTTCCTTTTCTTCTACTATCCCTCCGCCGTAATCGGCGGAGACTCCTCCCCTTTCATTGAGAACCAACTCAAACCCATCCCTGTCTCCACTCCCCCTCTACCTCCCCGCTTCGCTTACCTCATTTCGGGCTCCGCCGGCGACGGCCGGATGCTGAGAAGGACCCTTTTAGCCCTTTACCATCCTTTGAATCAGTACGTGGTTCATCTCGACCGGGAAGCTAGTTCCGAAGAGAGGCTCGATCTGGAGAAGTACGTGAAAGATCATGAACTGTTTAACAAATTTGGGAATGTTCGGATGATCGTGAAAGCTAATTTGGTAACTTATAGAGGTCCTACTATGGTTGCTAACACGCTTCACGCTGCTGCAATTTTGTTGAAAGAAGGTGGAGATTGGGATTGGTTTATTAATCTCAGTGCTTCTGATTATCCCCTTGTTACTCAAGATGGTGAGTTTGGGTATTCCAAAATCTGATTTTTATCCCATTTTTTGGGTTGAAAAAATCATTCTTTATCTTATTTTTTCCAGATCTGTTTCACACATTTTCAAACTTGCCAAGGGATCTGAATTTCATTGATCATACAAGCAATATTGGGTGGAAAGAGTGAGTACTTTTGAAATATTTAGATTTCAATTATGCTCAAAGTTTCCACTTTTGGGTGTCTTTTATTTATGGAAACTGAGTGATTATTGGGGTTTTTTTGTTGATGTAAATGGCAGGTTCCATAGAGCAAAGCCAATTATTATAGATCCAGGGTTGTATAGTGTGAAGAAATCTGATGTGTTTTGGGTTACTCAAAGGAGAAGTGTGCCTACTGCATTCAAACTCTTTACAGGCAAACATGTTTAAACCTTCAACTTTCTTAAAGTTTTGTGTTGGTTACTATATTTAGTTATGTTTAGTTAATGGTTATTTAATGATGTCTGAAAGATTTGAATTGTCAGAATAGTGGAATTAAGGTTGAAAATGGAATATCCGGTTTCCGTTTGGTGATTCTTTGTTGAGCAAGTTAGTGGTCAAAATTACAAATTTGATTGTTGTATTTTCATGATCTGGGGTTCAACAGTTTTTTAGCTGAGCTAAGATTTGAAATGAGGTTAATTTGGTGGACTATGGAGAATAAACAACTTCCCTTCTCGTGTTCTCTTCTTCTTTCGAATTGTACGAACGCAGCTTATCGATGTGGTTGTTTAGAGGATTATTATTTTCGGTTTTATACTTTTTATATTATCACAAGATATAGGAGTTTCTGCTCCGAAGGAAGCGGATAGGTACGTGGACTTGTAAATGATATGTCCCAACTGCTTCACTTGACTAAGCGCGTAGTTTGCAGCATCATACTAAAAGCACACAAAGAATGCATTGCTGCCGGCATAAAGGATTGCTAGTGAGAAACACATTGAAACTAAATTATTTCTAATTGTATCTTTTCTTTGTTTGCTAATGGCCATGGAACGTGTCGATTATGCGGTGAAGTCCATGGTTATCGGTTCAATCTTTCACTTCCTCTTAGAATACTTAGGGATCGAGTCTTTTAGGAGAATTATGCATCTTGGGAATTTTGTATACTCATTTTGAAATTGATTTTAGACTTTATCGTATTTTGAATGTGCTAGAAAGATAGTTTTATGCATATTCATCACCATCGATCTTCCCGTGTTTGCATCTGTAAAATAAGTTCATTAACTACCTTGTTGCAATATTCTGTTATCTCTGTAGATGTTTGTCGAATCTGGCATTAGGTGGTATCTCTGACAAGCATCTCTTTTTCTGTAATAGGTTCTGCTTGGATGGCACTTTCTCGACCTTTCATCGATTACTGCATTTGGGGATGGGACAACCTACCTCGAACGGTCCTCATGTACTATGCTAACTTTTTATCTTCTCCGGAAGGTTACTTCCACACCGTGATTTGTAATGCTCAAGAATTCCGTAACACTACCGTAAACAGTGACCTCCATTTTATATCATGGGATAACCCTCCTAAGCAGCATCCTCATCTCCTCAAGCTTGACGACATGGAAAGGATGGTTAACAGCAATGCCCCTTTCGCGAGAAAGTTCCCTCAGGATGATCCAGTGCTAGACAAGATCGACTCGGAGCTCTTGTCTCGGGGTCCAGACATGTTTACACCTGGTGGTTGGTGTGTAGGAAGTGGGCAGAATGGGAGTGATCCTTGTTCTGTTATCGGTAATATAACAGTCATCAAGCCCGGCCCTGGAGCAACAAGGTTGGAAACTATGATCAGCTCTCTTCTATCCGAGGACAATTTTCGACCGCGGCAATGCAAATGATACCATCCCATCGGAAACTTGGTTATACATAAATCTGAAGATGAAGATGATGGATCGAGTATTCGGTATTGCTTCCGGCAAGGGGCAGGAAGTAGACGATCACTTTGTGGATTAGTTCAGATGGATGCATTGATGGATACATATATTTGCAGTGCTAATGTAACTATCACAAATTGAACAAAGAATAGAATTTATTTTTCCTTGCAGTTGCATGATTTTATTTGTTCCAGATTGAATAGATTATAAAATATGCATTACTTATGAAAATACTAATCCTTTACATAATTAGCCATGTACGTTATATATAAAGATAAATAATTAGGGTGATTTGCACCAACGTCCCCAAATTATATCTAGATTCTAAATTGATCCCAAATTTCAAAAAATTCTAATTGAGCCCTTCAACTATTGATATTATTTCAATTAGGTCTTTCCGAGTATTAAATGTCATCTTGGATTTGACGTGGGAAATATTTAAAATAAATGGATCAAAATTTAATAGTTTGCATATGCTACATTAACAATTTGGATCAAAAATCTAAATAGCATACGTATATTACATGAACAATTTGGATCTAGCATTGAAAAAGAAGAAGCTTATGCCATTAAAATATAATAATTATTTCTTTTTTTAATATATTAGATCGAAATTGTCCATATAGTAGGTGTATAATGTTTAAAAATGGCATAATGGACAAAAAAACCATCAATGTTTGCCAGTTTTTCAAGTGTGCCATTTTTTTGTAATTTAACCCTTGAAATTTCAGTTTTTATGCAATTATCATTTGACACAAGGGCGTATCCTTTAAGGGGACACGACCCCTTAAAATTATGGAAAATTTGAATTTTAGCCTTATAATTTTTAAAAATTTTAATTTGGCCCCTCAAGATTTTCTAATATTCATATAAAGCTTTAAAATTTTAAATATTTTTGATTAAATTCCCTCTCAAATTTTAAATTTTTTTTTGTTAAATCTCTCAAAATTATTAAAAGTTTTGCTTAAACCCTCAAATTTATTGAAATTTTCGTTTAAGGCTTCAATTTTTTTTTAAAATTTAAGTTGACCCCCTCAAACTTTTACTTCAAGTTCCGCCTTTGATTTATCATTTGATGATCAAACACGGGAATAATAGGTTTATATACAAATACTTTATCATTCTACTTGTGTTCATTTGTTGAATTTTTTATATACTTTTTAAAATATAATAATTATTAGTCTTAAACTCGTACGAAAACATGTTACATCATAATCAACTATAAATTTAATATTGTATAATCATATTTAAAAACAAAAAAAAAATACTTGTTATCGAGTAAAATAAAATTTAAAGAATGCGAGTTTTACGACAAAAGAAGGTTGTCCATTCCCATAATCAAGGCTTAAACATTTCGCAACAGCAATCTTTGACGTGAATCACGTGAATAAAACCTAATGCTTTAATCACAATCTTTGTTCTCTGCTCGTATTTTTATTGTTTCAAAGGACATTGTTACTCTCGTGTCCGAGATTTGGAATTCTTAACTTTAACCAAAAACGTGACGGCAGTGTTTAATCTCCACATCGGAAAATTTTTAAAAAAAAAATTACGACGTGTATATTAAAAATATGGGTTAACTACATTGGATACCACTAAATTATACCACGTGAGTTGAAAATACCACCGAACTTTAAAACTTTTCAAAACTAACACTAAATTTTAATACTTGAGTCGAAAATACCACTCCGCCGTTAACCGTTAACTTTTCGTTAAGTCAAAACGACGCCGTTTTGGTGCGGTTGTTTTGAAGCTTAATTTGGCCCAAAACGACGCCGTTTTGCTGGAGGAAAAAAATTAGAACCATACACTTGGGGTGATTTAAACCCAAGACCTTTAAAAGAAACTAAGCCTTAACAATTGTACCAACATAACATTATGTTATATTTTACCACAAATATTATATATCTTAAACTACTTCAGATTAATTTAAATTATTTTATAAAATAAATAATATTATAATATATTATTTATATAATATATATATAAATAAAAGTTTATTGTTTTTATATAAATATTATATATAAATAATATATTTATATTATAAATATTATATAAAAACTCTAAACAATAAATCTTAAACCTTAAACTACAAAGCTCAAATTTCAAACCCTAAAATTTATGATTTGAAGTTTGAGATTTATAGTTTTTATATATTATTTATAATATAAAAATATTGTTTTATAAATATCTTTTGTTTTTAAAAAATAATATATTTTTAATTGATATATGTAAAAATAATGGCCCTATTTGATAAAGAGAGGTTTGGGCAAAAATTAGAGGTTTGAGACATAATTAGAGGTTTGGCCAGTTAAATTCGCTAATATTGTTGTTTGGTAAATAGAGGATTGGGGTGAAACCACTAATTTTGAAAAAACTCATAATAGGAGCTTTTTGAGATTAGATGTTTGATATTAAAGTTGTAAAGACTCTTTTATCTTTACCAGTTACCAAAAATCTCAAAATAACCTAAATTAAATATTTTCTCACCCTATTTATAAGCTAATCATATTTACTTTTTTCCTTTTTATTAAATATGTGTATTTAAATTTATTAATTAAATAAATTATTTTAAAATAATTATATAAATAATAAATTAATATATAAATCATTTGAATATGTTTAGAAAAGTTATATTAAAATAATTTTATAGATCAAATTAATAATAATTAGATACAAAATATTGATAACTAATAAACTATTCAAACAAGTATTGAATATAAACATGTCCTTATATGTCATTTTACTTGTTTAAATAATCTAACAGCTATCATTTATCAGTTAATTTTACCAAACACTTTTATACAATCAACTAATACAATAAGCTAGTCAAACCAGCTAATGCAATCCGCTATCCGCATCAGTTAATTGCCAAACAAGGCCAATATATTATTTATAGCATTATTTTTTATAAAATAATTTGGTTGAACTAAATAGATAAATTTATATAATTTAAATAAAATTATTTTATTTTTATACTATTTTATACTATTTATAATATAAATATATTATTTTAAAAAATATAAAATTCAAATATAAAAAATCCTTAAACCTTAAATCTTAAACTATAAAGTTTATAATTTAAGTTCGAGGGTTGGGGTTTATGGGTTAACAATTTAGGGTTTAGGGTTTGTATATATTATTAATAATATAAATATATTATTTTTATAAATATTTTAGGTTTTTTAAATAATATATTTATATTAGTAATAATATATAAAAATAATATTATATATATATGCGCAAATAATATATATTTATATGTTAATATTATCCATTTCATAAAATAATTTGAATTAATCTGAAGTAGTTTAAGATATATAATATTTATGGTAAAATACAACTTAATGTTATGTTGGTTTAATGGTTAAGACTTAGCTTTACCCCTTAAAGGTTTTGGGTTTAAACACCCCAAGTGCATGGTTCTAATTTTTTTTCCTCCAGCAAAACAACGTCGTTTGGGTCAAATTAGGCTTTAAAACAGCCGCACTAAAATGACGCCGTTTTGATTTAACGGTGGAGTTAACAGCGGAGTGGCATTTTCGACTCAAATATTAAAGTTCAGTGCTAGTTTTGAAGAGTTTTAAAGTTCGGTGGTATTTTCGACTCAAAAGCTATAGTTTAATGGTATCTGATGTAGTTAACTCTAAAAATAAACTCTTAATTTATCATTTTAATTTCTTAAACATACTTTAACGATTTTCCTTAATTCTGTTGTTGTTGTAAACAAAGAAAAAAAATGAATTAATTGCCGCATAATGCATTTCTGTAATATTTGATTCGAATTAACTGATTGATCCATAATAATTCCTCCTTTCTTCCCCATCGTAGCTATCTATGGTGTCGAAATACTTGACATTTTTTTTTCTAGAATGTAAAGTATTTTTATTTTCTAAGAAAAAAATACGAAGAAAGTGATGGGAAAAACCCTAAAATTTCATACTCGAATATTCAACAAAGTTGAGTATCTTTCTTTTTTTATTATTTGTTCATCATTTCCAAATGGAAGCTTGCTAGTAATTTACTTACATTGATAAACTCCATATAATTAGGTATTAATTAGTTCATTGAAAAATATTTCTCCCACCTAGAAATTTCGTGCATTGTTCATTTCGTTGAAGCCAACAATAACATGAAAAATGAGTTGCCTTAGTCATAGCTTTTGATATGGGAAATTCAAACAGAATAGTCTTTGTTAGTGTTTGTGATCCGAATTTCATATTGTTTCGGTTCGAAACATTCACAGTGCAAATTACTTGGTAAAAAAAGTAAAATTGTAGTGTGTCGTTCTCTGAGTACAAACAATGCTAATCCCACAAACACAAATCTTTTGTATTATTTCAACATTATAATGATTTTTTCTTTCTTTGTTCGTGATTTTCTTGTCAAAGTTTATTCACGTAAAATATTCGCCTCTTTTATTGCGCGATCACCATACTTGCCGTTACCCCCATAACATTTTTTATACGAGTTGTTGAATTTCTGGTTTTATGGTGGAATGTTGTTAGTACAATGTATAAAATAATGTAGGATCGAGCTTGTTTAAGCGTTTAATTAGGGGTGAGCAAAACTCGACTTGATTCGAAAAAAATTCAAATAAAATTTGAGTTGTAAAATAAAAATTCGAATAACTCGAAAATTTTGTAATTAGTGGATTTATTTTTAAGTTTGCATCGAGTCCCTCAATTTTTATTGATATATATATATATATATATATAAGAATATATGAAGAAAAATATGAAGAAATGTATATGTATATCTTATATGATTAGAAAAAGTGGTTTAAATTAAAATCAAACCGTATTATAACATGATGACTAATAACATTAATTAAATTTGTATAGGAACTCAAAAACTCGATAAAAAATTCAAATAAAGTTTGAATTATAAAATATGATGCGTTAACTCGAATAACTCAAAATTTTTTAACTCGACTCGAAATGTGATTGCCGGCAACACCCTAAACCCACTCATTGTACCATAAAAAAGATGGAAAAGAACAGAAGTAGTGCACCAACCTTGTAAAAGTTTGCCAGGCCAAAAAAGCGAATAAGATTAGAGATTGGCATGAAACCTGACGCAGAGAGATGATGTGTATCTCAAACAATATAAATGAAATAAACACCATCTCCCTTGCGACAGGATTCCATTCGCATCTCTTTGCTGCTTTTATCTGCTTTCCCAGTCTGTCTGTCTATCTATCTATATATATATAGAGAGAGAGAAACAAGAGCGGGTACAAGTTTGAAAGATTCTTTAGTCCATGCAACACGATGAAAGAAGGGATTTGGCTGTGGACCAGATGGATTGGTGTGAAACTAAGGAGACAGAATTCAAAGTCAAATCCCTCTCGGTCTGCATCATAATTTGGTTTCAAATAAATGTTGACAACTTTGAGGTGGAGATCCAGTCAATCCATGACCTCATCAAGATTCAAGACAAAACCCTTCACAAATGTTCGGTTTCACATTGCTGTCTGCTTTCATTCATTATAATAATATCTTTTATTTTAAGTTTTCATGAAAATGTTGCATTCGAATATGAATAAAGATATGTTTACATAGCCTCCATATCCTTTTGCATATACTACTATTTTTGACGGTGTGAACAATCGCTTAATAAGAGGTTTTGTGCATGTAAAAAAATTCGTTAAAAAATTAATTTATTAAAATTAAATATGTAATCCGAGTCGGTTCAAATCATTTAAAAAAACTTTGGAAAGCTGAAATGACAAAAAAATATTGAATAATCATATTCTTGATTAAAACTTAAAACCCATCGTCATGAGTAAAATTAAAATTACTTGGATTCACACTGTACATGTATATTATATTATAAGTTTTATTTGAATGAATTGGTCACATCACTTTTCTAATTTGGTTGGTGGCAGAACAAATTATGACAACGAGATTAATATATTTTTAACCATAGGAAAAGTACCCAATAAAAAACATTATTTTTAAATTGTTATTTTTAACTACATTAATATTTTCGTAATCTTTCAAGATCAACAATATTGTTTATCATTTTTAATTACATCAATTTAATTTTCATTCTATTAAATTGTATTAATCTTACTTTTTAACAGTTGTTGACTACCAAAATCGTTAAAATTTGTGTATGTAATCGTTATCTGCTTTCACATCGATTGTTGTCATTAGATGTTTTGCCATGTCAATAATGACATGATAGTATGAACGGAATGGTTTTAAAATTATTTTTTTAAAAATCCAACAGTATTGTCACGTTTTCAAAACGAACTCGTCATCATCTTATTGGATGATACTAGTTTATTAAAAAATAACATGTGAGCATGCTAACTCAAACATTATTAATCATATTTGGCTTAAATGAAAAATAAGTGCCCAAACTATTCTTTTTTGAACTTTAGGTGCTTAAAGTATTTTTTTTGTAAAAATAGGTGTCTAAAGTTTCAACCGTTACAATTTTTAGTGCCCAGACGTTTACAAAAACCCATTACCCAATAAGAATGTGACATGTGTCATGTTTTTTTATTATATATATATATTAAAATATAATTAAAAAACTCAAAATTTTCAAACCCCAAATCCTTAATACCCAAACCACAAATTCTCCAAATTGCCGCCGCCGGGCACCACCAATGAAGTCGCTGGAGACCACCGTCCATTTCCCCCAACAACCCATCGTCGAAAATCTCCGATAAGTGTATTAATCGAATGTCGTTCGAATAGAACCATTCACGTTCACCGTCCAATTAGCCCGCCTTCCTTTGATTACTGACGATAGATGGTTGGGAGAAATAGACGATTGCCTCCGACAACGACAGTGGTGGTGTCCGACAAAGGCGAAGGCGGCGATAATTTGAAGAATTAGTGGTTTTGAGTATTAAGGATTTGAGATTTTTTTTGGAAATTTTGAGTGTTTTTTGTAAATATATTCCATTTTCAATTTTTAAATAATAATACAAATATGACATGTGTCACATTTTTATTGGGTAACTATTTTTTAAAAACGGTCGGGCACTTAAAATTAAAACGGTTAAAACTTTAAACACTTAAAATTGTAGCGGTTGAAACTTTAGGCATTCAATTGAGTTTCGCAGCTTTACATGGAAGACGTTTCAAATACCATACATGAGTTACTGGACATATGTGAGAAACGATTAATCCTGCTAAAGATCTCGGTCTACTGGTTCGTGATCATGTTGATAGGTTCTTGATCTCGTAAAATTCGACATATGTGAGAAAAATGTCTAATATAACTATAACGATTGTTGGTGACAAAATGAAGCTGAGAAAGAAAAGATGTTTTTGTTAACATAAAATTATAAGCGATGCATTCATTATGTTGTAAAATAATTTGAGTATGCATCAAAACAATGAGATGTTAAGAAAATGACTGGTTCAGTAAAAATAAACGCACACACACAAATGTACAAAGAGAGAGAGGTACCCTTTAACAAAATGACTACGAGAATATGATATGTAGTTCTCAGAAAATTTAATATGACAGAGTCGGACCACAAAACCCCTATCGGTAGCTTGATACTGTTAAGAAACAAGTATAAAAACATCACTCACCCAGAAGGAACTCTGTAGAAATCAGAGTTATTTTTTCTTTTCATTCATTTCAGATTATATTACATATATACACAAACTTTATCTCTATCTTAGGAAACTCTAAGTTTAGGAAAGAAACTAATCCTAGGAAATATAATCCCTTAGAATAAGGGATTATAAAAGATATTTACAGAATCAAAGGAAATAAATTTACAGAATCCCTTAAAGTAAGGGATATATATTCCTACACTCCCCATCAAGCTGGAGAATATACGGTGTATAATCCCAGCTTGGATACAAAATCATCAAAAACATGTTTAGATAAGGCCTTGGTGAATACGTCTGCCAGTTGACCTGTAGAAGGAATGTAAGAGAGAGAAACTATCCCTTTGTGAACTTTCTCGGAGATGAAATGTCGATCAATTTCAACATGTTTAGTGCGATCATGTTGAACTGGATTTTTGGCAATTTGAATTGCTGATTGATTATCACACATTACTTCAAAACATGCTTCGTAGTCCATAAACAAATCTTTGAGCGGCTTCATTATCCATATACCTTCACAAATTCCTAGAGCCAATGCTCGAAATTCTGCTTCAGCACTGCTACGCGAAACAACTGATTGTTTCTTACTTTTCCAAGTTACAAGATTCCCCCACACAAATGTGCAATAGCCACTACTAGATCTCCTCTCTGTTAAGTCCCCTGTCCAGCTAGAGTCTGTAAAAACTTTCACAGATTTGTCGCTAGACTTTTTGAACAGTAAACCATGTCCAGGGGTTTTCTTCAAGTACCTTAGTATTCTATGAGTTGTTGCCAAGTGTTCTTCAGATGGATTAGCCATGTGTTGGCTAATTATATTAACAGAAAAAGCTATATATGGTCTAGTTAAAGACAAGTATATTAGCTTACCAACTAACCTCTGATATTGTTCTTTATCTACCAATGAAGTTGCTGCCACCTTAGTGAATTTGAGGTTGGCTTCCATAAGTGTATCTGTAGGTTTACATCCTAAAAAATTAGCTTCATTTAGTAAATCGAGGACATATTTTCGTTGATTGATCACAAGTCCTTCTTTGGATCTTGCAACTTCCATGCCGAGGAAGTATCTCAACTTGCCGAGGTCTTTAGTTTCAAATTCCCTATTAAGAAGTGTTTTTAAACTTTGGATTTCTTCATCATCATCGCCAGTGAGGATGATATCATCCACATATACAAGGAGAATAGCTTTCTTTTTCCCGGAAGTTTGTTTTATGAATAAAGTATGATCAGCAAGAGATTGCTGATATCCATTACGCAGGATAACTGTAGTAAATCTTTCAAACCAGGCTCGAGGAGATTGTTTTAGACCATAGAGAGACCGGTTGAGTTTGCAAACCTTTTTTCTGTCTGTAGTAGATTTGAGACCAGGTGGAACCTTCATAAAGACCTCCTCTTCAAGTTTTCCATTGAGAAAGGCATTTTTCACATCAAGTTGATGCAATTTCCAGTCATTGTTGACAACAAGACTGAGTAGGACCCTAACAATATTGAGCTTGGCCACTGGTGCAAATGTCTCTTTAAAATCAACCCCATATGTTTGAGTGTACCCTTTAGCTACGAGTCTCGCTTTATATCGTTGTACACTGCCATTAGAGTTATATTTAATAGCGAAGATCCATTTACAACCAACAAGTTTTTTACCTTGTGGAAGATCTGTTAAGGTCCATGTAGCATTCTGTTCAAGTGCACTAAGTTCGTCTTCAACAGCTTTCCTCCATTTTGGATCCCTTAAAGCTTCATCTATAGTGGATGGAATATATGCTTCATCTAATCTGGCTGTAAATGCTTGGAAAGATGGCGACAAAGAACTATAACCAGCAAATTCCTGAATAGGATGTTGAGTGCACTGTCGTATTCCTTTCCTAATTGCAATAGGAAAATCATTAAGAGACTGAGAATTGAACTTACTAGATGTAGCACCTTCTTCTTCCATCATGACAGCTGGACTAAAATCCAACTTTCGGCAGGTGTTAGATTGCAAAATAGCCTCAGGTAAAGGTTTCTTTTTTCTTTGGTAAACCAGAAGTAGATTGGGAGGTATAGTTTCTGGTAGTTTCAAAGTGGAAGGAATTGGTGGTGTAGGATTGGTAGTAGGACTTAAAGTAGGAAGATGAACAGTAGGAATTGTTGGCAGAAAATCTGGAAAATCAGGAGAAATTGTTGGATTGGAAGAATAAGGTTGAGAATCAGCCCATGACTCCCCCTGAAAATTATCTTTAGTGAAATAAGATTCTTGTTCAAAAATGTTAGATCCATAGTAACATAAATTCTCTTAGTAGGTGGATGATAACATTTATAACCCCTCTTGAGTGAAGAATACCCAACCATGACGCATTTAAGTGATTTAGGGTCTAACTTGGACCTATTAGGGGCAGAATTGTGGACAAAAACAGTGCAGCCAAACATTTTAAGAGGTAAAATAGAAGAAATTGGCTTAAAGTGGGGGTAAGATTCTAAGAAAATGGATTGAGGAGTATGAAAATGTAAAACCTTACTAGGCATTCTGTTTATCAAGTAAGTGGCAGTTAACAAAGCCTCTCCCCATAAATATGTAGGAACATTATTAGTGAATGAAAGAGAACGAGTAACATCAAGTAGATGGCGATTTTTTCTTTCAGCAATCCCATTTTGTTGTGGGGTGTTAACACAAGAACTGATGTAAACAATTCCTTTGGTTCTGAAAAAATCACCCAAAGAATTAGCAAATAATTCACTCCCATTATCAGAATGAAAAATTTTGATTTTAGAATTGAATTGAGTTTCAACCATGGTATAAAATCTGGTAAAAATGGAAGAGGTGTCAGATTTGTCTTTCATCAAATATGTCCAAGTCAGCCTACTATGATCATCTATGAAAGTAATAAACCACTTACAACCATTAGCATTCTTCACCCTCGATGGGCCCCAAATGTCACTATGTATCAAAGAAAAAGGGCTAGAAGGTTTATATTGTGAGGGTTTGTATGACGCCTTGGTTTGTTTTGCAAGAGAACAAATATGGCATTTAAACAAATGTGGCTTTTTATTAACGAAAAGAGAAGGATGTAATTTTGCTAAATAAGTAAAACTAGGATGACCTAGTCTAAAATGCCATAACATAATAAGATCAATAGTATTAGAGACAGTAAACGAAATAGATGGCTGGTCTGGAGTTGTTGAAGGTTCATTAAGGATATAGAGGCCATTGTGCAAGCTAGCATTGCCAATCGTCTTCTTCATGTCCAGTGCCTGCAAAGTACAACCAGTGCCATCAAACGTGAAATTACAATTCAAATCTTTCGAAAGTTTACTGATAGATATAAGATTGCATGCAAGATTTGGAACATAAAGGACACCATTAAGAACCAGATTCAAATTTAGTAAGACAGAACCATGTCCTTGAATTGGTGAAAGAGACCCATCTGCAGTCTTAATATTCCTACCAAATGTAATTGAAAAACTGTGAAAGTTTCCTGTCATATGATTTGAGGCCCCGGAGTCAAGAACCCAAGTAAGGTTTAACTGTTGAGAAAGAAGGGCTTTAGGAAAGGGTATACCTTCTGGTTCGGCTATGACAAGATTACCCTCTCGAGGTCCAGTGAACTTGCTAAATAACCTTTGCAGATCCGCAATTTGTTCCTTAGTAAAACTAGAAATTGTAGATGGTGAAGATGAAGTAGATTGAGTGTCTGGAGATGGCTTGGATTTCCAATCAACAGGTTTGCCATGAAGTTTCCAGCACTTTGCTTTAAAGTGGCCTGGTTTCTTGCAGTGATCACACCAAGGCCGTCCCTTTTTAATTGAACTAGAGGACACTTGAGTAATAAGTGCAGATTCTTCAACAGAAGAGACTTCAGGAAGCATAACTATTCTTCGACTGGCTTCCTTCTTGACTATGTAGAACACTTCCCGAATCGATGGAAGAGGAGAAGTCCCAAGGATTCTACCACGTACGTCATCAAACTCCTTATTAAGCCCTTGAAGAAACTGGAAAATCCTCCTCTGAGTCTTGATTTTCTCGAAAAGTGTTGCATCTGTTGGAGTCTCCCATTCATTCTGATCGTAGAGATCAAGTTGCTGCCATAGGGCATTTAGAGTGTTATAGTACAAGGTGATTGTCATCCCATCTTGATGAAGAGCTGCTGCCTGGCTTTCAATGCCATACAATTCTGAGATATTATCCTTGCTAGAATAAGTTTCCTGCACTACACTCCAAATTGACTCGGCAGTTTGATAGAGAAGAAAGTTATGACTCACACTTGGAGACATCGAGTTGAGAAGCCAAGTCATTACTTGACTGTTTTCCTTCAGCCATTTGGTATAACCAGCAGTACCAACAGCAGGTTTGTCGATTTCCCCAGTGATATAACCCAATCTTTCTCGACCCGCAAGGAAAATTTTTATGGATTGAGACCATTCGAGATAATTGGTATCATTTAGACGATGGCAGGTAATAACTATATTCATTGAATCAGAAAGATCAGCAGAACCATAACTATATTCTGAAGAAGAGCTAATTTCGGTAGGCGAAAGAGAAGAGGAAGTTTGTGCCATCGATGAGGGTTTAGGATGATCTAAACCTGCTCTGATACCATGTAGAAATCAGAGTTATTTTTTCCTTTCATTCATTTCAGATTATATTACATATATACACAAACTTTATCTCTATCTTAGGAAACTCTAAGTTTAGGAAAGAAACTAATCCTAGGAAATATAATCCCTTAGAATAAGGGATTATAAAAGATATTTACAGAATCAAAGGAAATAAATTTACAGAATCCCTTAAAGTAAGGGATATATATTCCTACAAACTCAACACATAGAAGTGTTGCAAATTCCACGAAGAAGTGTTGTGCATCTATTACAATTCAACACATAGAAAGCAATTACAGAAATGCAACAATATGAAGACTGTTATACTGACCCATTAATGTGTCCCTGAACACTAAGAATCACGACTTCACATTCCTTTGAGTTCTTTGGTAAACTCAATAGTTTCTTTATGATTCTCTGTTGACGTACACCCCCAATCTTGAGCATCTCTAGAACTAATGCATGGTTCATGAAATATTTAACCATTTCATAATGTGTGTGTTCCTTGAAAGATAAAATCCCGCTTAATCTGATACAACACACAATGGGGCACTTCTTTAGGCAGTGGATTCATTCCTCTATATCCATCGGCTAAATCCAAGGTAAGTTTTTTCAGATTAGGGACACACTGTAGGAACTCAACGATCCATGTTCCTTTCCAATCAGTACCGAGATTCCTAAATTTCAGTTCAGCAAGGTTGGGAAATGCAAGCATCGAATTGAGAGGTGTTGGGAAAAGCAGTACACCATTATCATGAATGGTTAAAAGCAGGGTCTGTAGGTTGCGAATTTCTTTAAGAAGTGTTGCACATCTATTACAATTCACAAGATCAAAATGTGTGATTTCAATACGAGCTTCTTCCAATGAAGCCATGTTTCTAAAAGTATATCCACTGCCTACACGGCCATAATATTCGAAACGGATGAGACTTTGGGCATCAATCACGATCACAAAATTGAACTCTCTACGATCATCACTTGAGAAAGTTACAGAATCTAAAACCAATCTATTGAGTGAAGGACCTTGGATATTTAACTCACTTATGCCATAGATGTGACAACGAAGAAGATCCAAATCTTCTAGCACAGGGCAACCGGAAACTAACCAAAGAATTGAACCACCATCTACAAATCTCATGTCTGAAACATGTAGAGTCCTGAGTTTAGGTAAATTCACCTTAGTTGGAACCTTCATTTGACCACGTAGTATATACAATTTCAGGGTCACCAATGACGAGCAAGTAAAGAGAAGGGAAGGCAATACTAGAAGGGCTCCATTAGACAGTGATACCACAACTTCATGAACGTCTCTCCATATTGCAGCACAAATCCAATTGGAAAGGCTTGCAAGATCATCGTTAAATTGAACGTCACACATCCATAGCCCATTAACCCTCAAGCACTCTAGTGATTTATGATTAGGGCTAAAGAAAAACTTATCCACAAATGCCTTAAAGCTCATCTTATTATCTCTAGTCAAATTCATACCTGCTAAGCATTCATCGAAATCAAGTTTAGACAGAGAGGAAGTAAACAGGTACCTCCATTTTGGTGAAATAACAGAGGTTCGAGCTTCATCTCTAATGGGCAGGAAGGCCAATATCAGCTCCAAAATTGATTCAGGTAAACTATCCAATAAACCCTCGAATTTTAGTCGATTAGCCATCAATATGCAACGCCGTGGACGGAGGAGCTTCTATTCGCCTTTTTCTTTTCTGGGAAGCGGTTACAAGTAAACTTTTTAGCGCTCAGTTTTAAAACTAAAAAAAAGAGGGAGGCTAATATCCAATCAGGTGGTGACACGCGTCACCACCCAATTTGATTGAATATAAAAATGATATGCTTACATGATAGAAGAATGGAACTAAAGTCGGAGATAAGATATCGGCTAAGCGCTTGAACCGCTGAGCCAAAGGCAACCAATATTTTAAATTTTACAACAAATATTATTTGTCTTTTAAACGTTTGTCTATGACAAAAAAGGAATAAATTAAAAAAAATAGAATTATAAAAATAAAAGATCACATAAATAATTAAAATTTCTGATATTTTAAAAGTAAATTTAAAAAATAATTTAAAATTCAAAAAATAAATTGTAAAAAATATTAAATTATAAAAATAAATATAAAAAATATAAAATTTAAGATTCTCGATAATGTTTTTATATTTTAAGATTTACACGTGTCACAACTTAGTTGGTATACAAAATTTAAGAATTTATAGTCGGGAGTCCGGTTTAGGGAAGACAAAGTCCTTTGGCAGAAGCTGGTGTAGTTCTCGTTAAATGCAAAACAACATCGTTTTGGTATAGCTGTTTGGATGCCTAAGAAAAAAGTTAAGGAGACATTACATTTAAGGATGCTCGAAATAAAGACCTCTAAGATGAAAGGTTTACACCAAACCAATTTAAATACTCGATTCAATCCTAACAAAAATAGTATGTAAATGATATTGCAGTTGAACTTAAAATTTAATTGTTTTAAAAAAAATCTCAAAATTTATAAAATATTCAAATCAATCCCTGAATCCTTAAAAATTCCTAAATCCCCAAATTCTCACCGCTATTGCCGTTGGCCACCGTCGCCGGCCCTACCCTTTCGATCGTCTAATCCAACCGACCATTTCCTCCACTCGCTGTTGTCAAAAATCGGCAAACTGTGTGTGTCAGCCGAACATTAAACGTCGAACGTGAAATAACTGTTTGATTGGCACACTGTTCGTCGATTTCTGATTGGCACACTGTTCGTCGATTTCTGATTGGCACACCGAACAGGTGGGGTCGAAGACGACATCGGCAGCGGTGAAGATTTGGGGATTTATGATTTAGGAATTTAGGGACTGATTTAAATATTTTTGTAAATTTTGGAATATTTAAAAAAGATAAGTTGTAGTATTATTTACATACTATTTTTGTTAGAATAGTATCAAGTATTTAAGTTGGCTTGGTGGTTTGATGTAAACTTTTCATCTTATAGGTCTTTGGTTTGAGCCTCCCCAAATATAATGTTTCCTTAATTTTTTCCTAACAAAACGACATCGTTTTGGCCTATCTTAGGCATTCAAACAGCTATACCAAAATGACGCCGTTTTACATTTAACTTTTTGTGAAAGATTAACGGTCGAGTGCTTGAATTGAAGAAAAAATAAAATTTAGTGGTATAATAGTGTTAATTTATAATTTCGTGCTATGTTCGATTCAAATGATAAAATTAAGTGGTATTTAGTGTAGTTTACCCTTAAAAATAAAAAACATATTTACTTTAATTAAAAAAATAAAAAAAAAATCTAGTTTTAATAAATTAATATTAAATAAATCTCCTTTGTAATCACATTATTTTTATAAACATATATGAAAGAATAAGGTTAGAAAAAAAAACCCTAATGACAGAAAATTTCGTTTTGTTCGGTAACTCTTCCTTGCAGCACTAGACGTAGGGCGGGCGGCCGCGAACCCTGCAACGTCACTCACCGGGAGGTTCTGCATCGCTGCAGGTTGGCCGGGAGCTTCAGCACGATGAGAACATGGATGTTGACCTTGTTGGTTCGACAAATATAGTAGTTATGGAGCATGCTGCGTCCCATGCGACGCTGGCTGCTGGCGCATTGCCAGAACCCCTGACGGACTGTGGAACCGCCAAAAAACTTTCATTTAGGGACATAGTAGTGGGGAACTACGGAGCTGCTCAGAAGGATAATTTTATATGTTTCCTAGATGTTAAACTCCAAGATTATGTTGTTATTAGTAATACTGGGAGTTTGCTTGAGATTCGATCATAGGCAAAAAGTAAACGATCACATAAATAATTAAACAAATCTAGCATTTAAAAATAAATAATTTAAAAATAAAAAAATTGTAAAAATATTAGATTATAGAAATAAATATAAAAAATATGAAATTTAAGAGTTTTTATATTTTAAGATTTACACGTGTTACAACTTAGTTGGTATACAAATTTTAAGAATTTATGGTCGAGAATTCGGTTTAAGGGAGACAAAGTTCTTTGGCATAAACTGGTGTAGTTTCCGTTAAATGCAAAACGACGCCGTTTTGGTATAGCTGTTTGGATGTTTAAGATAGGCAAAAACGACGTCGTTTTGTTAAGAAAAAAAAGGAGACATTACATTTAGGGAGGCTCAAAACAAAAACCTTTCAGACGAAAGGTTTACACCAAACCAAAAACCTTTAAGACGAAAGGTTTGTACCAAGCCAACTTAAATATTTGATTCAATTCTAACAAAAATAGTATGTAAATGATACTGCAGTTGAACTTAAAATTTAATTGTTTTAAAAAAATCTCGAAATTTATAAAATATTCAATCCTGAAATTTAATGGGGGAGCAAGGGTACCTGATTTTCCTGTTCCTTCTGGGTGAGTGGTGTTTTTATACTTGTTTCTTAACAGTATCAAGCTACCAGCAGGGGTTTTGTGGTCCGACTCTGTCATATTAAATTTTCTGAGAACTACAGATTATATTCTCGCAGTCATTTTGTTAAAGGGTATCTCTCTCTCTTTGTACATTTGTGTGTGTGTGTGTTTATTTTTACTGAACCAGTCATTTTCTTAACATCTCATTGTTTTGATGCATACTCAAATTATTTTACAACATAATCAATGCATCGCTTATAATTTTATGTTAACAAAAACATCTTTTCTTTCTCAGCTTCATTCTGTCACCAACAATCGTTATAGTTATATTAGACATTTTTCTCACATATGTCGAATTTTACGAGATCAAGAACCTATTAACATGATCACGAACCAGTAGACTGAGATCTTTAGCAGGATTAATCGTTTCCTCATTGTATTCCTTATCTGCAGGCTCTCCAAATTCTGGCTTATCAAGAAGTTCTACAAGCAAAACAAGAAAACATGTTCAAACGACAGAAAGCGAATGCTAATACTTCCATGAATAATACTAATCTTGAACTTACCAGGGTCTCCCGAATAAGAGGAAGGGTAATCGGATAGTAAGTACGTAGTCCTGCAATGCCATGAATTCGAGCAGTGTCGGTCTGTCAGAGACGAACAGTCGAACACAATAAACTCCAAAGTGGGTGAACAAGGGAAAGTTCAACAATTACATAGTAGTGCCATAGACCGGATAATAATGTAATTAAAAATATCTGAGAAAATAATATGTTCACGCAACGGTATATGTGATGGCAGGTAATCAACTCTCTAAATATCGTAAAATTCATGGCAAAGCTGGCAATGATAATACACCATCTCTACAGAAAGAAACATACTTTTTGTTTGCATCACAAGTTACAGGCATGTAATGAACTCAATATAGTCAAAATCATAGCAAAATAGAACGGATAATACACCATCCGCTTACAGTGCGCTGCCTGGATATGATTCTAGACAGGCGACTTAGTTTGAGATATTTCTCCTCTTTTCCTGAGAACCAGATTAAAACAGATTCGTCCTGAAAGCAGAATAACAATCAACCATTTAGGACTTTTATAAGGAGCGCATAATTCATTATCAGAAGCACAATGAGAAGTGCACGATCAATGATGTATATATAGAGGCAAATGATAGCATTCCTAGCTTATATTTTTATCTTGCACAAAATGGTTATCCAGCATCCAATGAAGGAAGGCAAAGGGGCATATAGAACATATTTGAAGACAAATATAATATGTATTTCCCGGTTTAGCAATTAGATATTCAAATGGTCTTCATACCACAGTGTTAAACCTGATTTCTCTCGAATTAATACAGGTATCTGAGCCAAAGTGGAATAGTATCAAATGGTTCTAAACAGTAAACGAAGCAAAGGGTTCCCAATAATTGGTTTGGACTTCTCAGGTTGGCATTATTTATAGTCTTATATCGGCAGCTTTGAACCACATTTCCTCTGTATATTAGTCATTCCATAATTCATCACTTAAAATGGCTAAAAGTAAAAACTCTTTCCCACAAATTGTTCTTGGCTTGAACGTCGTGTAAATGGTTACATTTTCAAGAGACTGATTGACAACGAAAAAATATTACAGATACATAATTTAAAAGAGAAAAGCTCAAGTATGTGACCTGAAAATAGGAAAAAACTTACATTTGAAAGGCGGAAGGGGCAAAATTTTGGCTTCCCTCTTCTTCCATACTTCAGCAGGCAAGCCCCTTTCTTTAAAGCAGTAATAATAATAAAGCAAGGAAAACATCCACGGGATTGCCAAATTATTCAGAAAAAATACTCGCCCTAATAGGAGAAAAAGAACTATATAAAGAAATTTTAGTAATTTCAGAAAAGGAAAAGGCTGTAATAATATACTAAAAACAATCACTACATGATAGGACCCACTGAAAAAACAAAGATAAAGGGAAGAAGCAATTCGAGCAATCTAGTTCCACATTGACTTGAGCACCACTATAATAGTATAATAGCACTTGGCATCTAAGCAATCTACTTTCCGAATTATATTGAACCAGGCATATATACATTTACCAGGTTACCTCCAGCCTACAATTGACAGAGCTTAGATCAGGAACTTAAAGTCCAATGATCCAGAAACAAATAAAGGATGCTCATTAAGCAAGGTTTGTGGATATAGATATGTCATAGAACATATGACGGTAAAGTGTACACGTTTCTCTTAATCTATGGTTCAGTATTAGAACAACTCAGTTCCAATCCGACAACTCTTTCATCTGCAGTAGCACATGTGGTATATGGGATTGTAACTATCATGGACTTGTTAAAAACCAGGCCATGCTGAGCATGGCTAGCATATGTTACACGCAACTTTGAGTAACAATAAATGTCGAGTATCGAGCATATCGGTACTTCGATCGATTTTAGCAAGAGTCGGACTTAGCTGCTTCGTGACTAGATTAGAAAATTCTAAGATCATTGAATCAATATTAAGATCAGCTGGTTTTCCCTAGTACTATCAGGCTATATCATTCTCATGCCACTATTGTTTCTTCTAGCTCCTAAAATTAAGCATAATATAGACTGGCAAACATGTCAAAATTCATGTAACACAAATTAGAAGAAAAACTCAACAGATTCAATCAACCAATTAAAAAGCAAAAAAGAGTAGAACACCTGTTCGATGTCTCTTTCCACTGGACCAGTTCTGCTAAGATTGGAAGCCATCTTATCAGTTCTTGACATAGCCATCTTATCAGTTCTTTCCACCACTAACACGTCTTCCAACAAACACCTGACCAAAACCACCTTTACCAAGCTTTCTTTCTATCTTGTACATAGCCATCAAATTGGTTCGGCTTGTAATTTTGTAAACTCGACTCGACTAAAAAAAACTCGAGTAATTCAACTCGACCTCAACTTTTACAAAACCCGACCCTATCGGGTAGTGTCAGAACCTGTCGGATTTTAGTCAAATTACGCCACCTAGTGAAATATTTTCAGTAGTCAAATTGAATAAAAAACTGAAATTAAAAAGTCAGCCGTGTATGTCGTGAGGTTAATGCAGTAGCGGATCAACTTGCAAAAATGGCTAAAGGCTGTCCGATTGGTGAAGTAATGTACCAAGATCCTCCGAATCAACTTGCAAAAATGGCTAAAGGCTGTCCGATTGGTGAAGTAATGTACCAAGATCCTCCTTCGGAGGTAGCTGCTGTGTTTGAGCATGACCAAGCTCACATGATTTAAGCTTCTTTCCTTCAGTATTAGAGGAGGGGGGGGGGGGGGGGGGGGGGGGGGAAGAAATATCAAATGCTAGTGTTGGGATTGTTACCAGCAAGGATTCCAAGTTCAACCAGAAGAGTCCACCCTCCAAGTTCAACATTGAAGGCACCCAATTGACCTAATTGAAAAACACAATAGAAAACTCCGTTGGCGTAGGCAGCATCAACAGCACGATTATGCCCATCAAAACCATCAAACTCAAAAGTCTTCCATGAACAATCACCCGCAGAAATGAAATTAAAAAGTCAGCCACGTATGTCGTGAGGTTAATGCAGTAGCGGATCAACTTGCAGAAATGGCTAAAGGTTGTCCGATTGGTGAAGTTGCGGATCAACTTGCAGAAATGGCTAAAGGTCGTGAGGTTGCAGAAATATAAAAAATAAATTGTAAAAATATTAAATTATAAAAATAAATATGAAAAAAATGGAATTTAAGACTTTCAATAATGTTTTTATATTTTAAGATTTACATGTGTCACAACCTAGTTCGTATACAAATTTAAGAATTTATGGTCGTAAGTTCGGTTTAAGACAAATAAAGTCTTTTGGCACAAGTTAGTGTAGTTCTCGTTACATATTTCGAAACATGCGATGATAGTCTGACTAGCTATCCTCAACAGGTTAGCCACCAAAGATAGTTTGTTGAAGATGAGTTAAACGGAGGAAGATTGGCTACCAATTAATTTTGGATAAGAGTAAATTATGAGTGCGAATTTTGCGGGCAAAATATAAGTGGGATGGAGTCTTGCCTGTGAGTCTACTGTTGAGTGCATAAATGTTCTATATTTTAACCCTCATTTACCCATATTATTGATGCACTCAAGCATTTTTAGTTGCATTTTAGGATAGATTTTGCATAAACATCACAAATGGATAATTTTGCACAGATGCTGCTGATTTCGGTTTATTCTTGCAGGTAACTGTCGTGGCAGCATCCAGGGCAGCAAAGGAACAGAAGATGATTGTCGTGGCAGAATCCAGGGCAACAGAGGAATAGAAGATAACTGTCGTGGCAGAACCCATGGCAGCAGAGGAACATAAGATAACTATCGTGGCAGAATCCAGGGCAACAAAGGAACAGAAGATAACTGTCGTGGCAGAACCCAGGGCAACAGAGGAACAGAAGATAACTGTCATGGCAGAATTGACGACAGTGTTAAAGAAAACTGCCTTATAAATCATTGTCGTGACAGTTGCCGTGATAAAAGTGGCGACAGTGTTGAAGCAAACTGCCTTATAACTCACTGTCATGACATATGCCGTGACAGAGATGGTGACAGTGAAGAAGAAGAGATGGAAAATGCGAAGTGGAGTTCGACTGATAGAGGATTTCAAGCCTAATTTTAGAGACCACTCGCATAATTTTTGGAGCCCAGAAGCATAAGAAAGGCCTTGCCCAAAGTTTGAGGAGAAAGTTAAAGCAAGAAGATAGGGCGAACTAAAGGACATTTATTCAGAGATTTAATCTTTAATGAATTGTACTTTAATTCGAACTAGTATTCTTGGCCATTAGAAAAACTTACACCCAAGACCTATATATATGATTGTATCTCGACTTAGAGAAGGAAAAACCTAGCTCCTAGCCGTCTTCCCCCAAAAACTCTAGTCGTTCCCCTCTTCATCGTGTTCTAAACCTTCCCCAGGGCTAAAGGTTGATCTTGTAAAGTAGTTGTAATGGTTAAACTGTTTCTTAGGATTTCTCTCAATCAATAAAACTTCAAGTTTATTTACCATGGTTTCAACATCTCATAAGAGTATCGGGAGAGCATTGTGAGGTTATCTATTTACTTAATATCGGGAGAGTTAAGTATACGAAATGAGTAAATACATGTTTTCCAGTTTATGGTTAAACCATCTTGGCTTAGGGATAAGTATAAGGTTAAGTGGCTAAAGAAGAATCCACAAACATTGATGTTCATCCTTTGATTCACGTCGGGAGGTATCATCCAAGACGTGTTCATCAACAGAACTTGGGCCTAGGGATAGGGCAAGTCACAACAGGGATTCTTGCCAAACTTGAAGTACAAAGTTGTTGATCGTTGCCGCGACATCAACATATCGTTGCCGCGACAGGCACGACGACAGAAGCAACAGAAGTTCCTCTGAACAGTGCAACACCTGCACTACTGAGCAAATCAATACCAGACTATTTTCTCAATCTGATTCCTTTACCTATTTTAGTTTATATTCAATAATTTTCACAACTCTTTATTAAATTTATCTTTTCCCTTGTACAGGAAAATTAATTCTGAAGTTGTCCCAATCCCTGTGGAGACGATATCTTTTATACTATAACTTGACACGAGTGTACACTTGCGCTCCAATTTAATAGGACTCTTTTACCCGCATCATCTACGACACCAAAATTGTTCAAGGCTATGTGCTGGTGTCATGTGATGATAGTCTGACTAGCTATTCTCAACAGTTTAGCCACCAAAGATAGTTTGGTGAAGATGGGTTAAACGGTGGAGTGTCATGTGCGGGGAAGGTAGGCGTGTCTTTAAGAGCTTCAGCTCTCCTAGGCTGTCACAGTTCTTAAGACTAAATCGTTCCTTACATTTATTCTTAAGCTTGCGTGGAATGCACTTGCTTACCTTATTTGGGAGGAGCGTAGTAGGAGAATATTTAGGAAGGTAGTTAAGAGTAAGGATGACATTTTTAAGCTAATTAAACTTACACTTCAATACTAGTTACACTGTAGGCAAAAACGGAGCTAGGATCGAACATTAGGAGGGGTAAAGGTCTATTAATCCTTTAAATTTAAAAATTGAAAGGGGCAAAAAATCTTACTGACTACTATTTAAAGTAAAAAGGACCTCAAATGCTATTATACCAAAAAAATTGGGAGGGGCTCTTCCTACCTGTAGAAATATTAATAAGGCGGGGTTAATGAATTATAATTTTTGTGTATAATGGGGATTATTGGATTGAGTATCATGTTTTAGTGGATACTCGTGTTTTGTTGTAGCAACTTGCTGTTTTTTTGGATAACACAAATGGATTTATCGAAGAAAAAAAAGAGTTAACACATATGATGATCTCGCATTGAACACTAGATTTGAGCTCAATTGACAATCATTGTTGAAGAATATTCTTTTAGGGGTTTCATGAAAAATAGTCGAGAATATGTTCTCACGGTAGATAACTTGTTTGTCAATACGAAGAATTGATTTTTTTTTGTTAAATTTGATTGTTTCACTGAATTTGAGATTTTGTCTCTAATTCCTTGCACTTTAGAAATCGTTTTAAAATGAAAATCATTAAAATTTTAAGTCGAATTCGGTTTTACACAATTAATGAATATATAAATTATGATAAAACTAAAAAAAGAGAGTAGAAAACCTAATTCGATTGAATGCAAGAAATCTAATTTTAAGTCAAAGGCGTGAAGAAAACGTAGCCCATTGAAACCCAAAGAATTATCGAAAGAGAGGAACCCCTTGGGTTCCCGTGCCGCCATTCCTGGCTTTGGTTGATTAGCCAACACTTGCTAATAGTCTTGCTTATTTCCTTTAAAATCCCGGAACAGGGGAGATGACTACTACTGTCTACTGATACGAGAAATTCTAAGAGGCGGCTTATATAGGGCAACCTTGTGCTTCTTTATATGGGTGGGTTCTTTTCAAAGTGTGCCACTTTCCTGAAGAGAAAAAGGAGTCCCTCTTTTTGTACTCCCCGTTTACAACCGAGGTAATTAAGCTGCCTTATATAGGGCAACGTCCCACATTTCATGTAGCAACGTTTGCCTTGAATGCAACATCTCCAAAATGTACCATCTTTCTTTTGTGGAGTGAACATGGAAAGATTTACATAAAGTTATGTTCTGCGGGTGATTGTTCATGGAAGACTTTTGAGTTTGATGGTTTTGATGGGCATAATCGTGCTGTTGATGCTGCCTACGCCAACGGAGTTTTCTATTGTGTTTTTCAATTAGGTCAATTGGGTGCCTTCAATGTTGAACTTGGAGGGTGGACTCTTCTGGTTGATCATCCACTCCCAGGAATTTATTTGCTTGAGTCTAAACTCATTGTGTCTGATGCAGATCTGCGACTGTTGTCTTCTAGCTCATCTTTGGAACTCCTTAAGCTTGATTTTTCAAAGATGGATTGGGTTTATGAAAATGATTTGAATGACCGTGTGTTGTTTATCGGGTGCACTTCTTTCTCTGTTCCAGCAGTGGGGGAAACAAGTGTATTAGCAAATACCATATTTGCTTCTGGTACATGGTTGCATCCCGATGTTAGATTTTATAAGTGTGTTGAGGCAGCAAACTGCAGAATGATTTGGATTCAACTTCCGTTGGGCAGCTGTTTGACTTCTTCAGAATGTTGTCATTCTACTTTACCACCGTAGGATACTATTTTTGTACCATGGTATGCGACTGTTACATAACCGCTGTTCTTAACTGATACTAAGTGTTGAATACTTAGTTGAGCCATGTGTATATATTACTTAAGTGAATATATATGATTCAATGTTCATGTTGTAGTATTTGTGTTTGCAGCTCTGTGTAATGTATTGATTCTATGCATGTTTGTTGTCTACAAAATGGTTAATTTGATATTTTTTATTAATCAGAAAACTGTGCCTGCTATAGGCAAAGAGTTTCATGCAGTTTAATCATCTTGGTTTCATGTGCACAAAATTCAATAGAATGATGGGTGGGCTTGTCATTCAGTATTTGCATCAGGCTTCTTATTTATTTGGTTATCTTTTGTTCTTGATGTGTTTTAGTGAGAACCATGGTTCAGGTGATTAATAGATCTGGAAAAATGTCCATGACATTTTATTGCGAAGTTGGGTTCTATATGGCTAAGACCTGAGGAATTATGTTGAAAGCTGTGATAGTGATTTGTTATACCGATCAACGTCGTCTTGTTTATTTCACACTTTTTCCTGTAACCAAAACAAAATTAAATCCAGACCTGAAGAAATTGTTTGCAATTCATGCTCTCTCCATGTAAACCATTTAGTTAAAAAAATATTACTTCTGTTAGGTGTGGCATTTCTCTGAAACATTAAATGCTTTCAATCTCTATTGACGTATGAGTTATGTTACCTGTTTATTTGTACTGCAATTCCTACCTTTTTTTATTGATCCTGTTGAGGTACTTGTCCTTCAATGAAATAACATTTTTTTTACTGTTTATCATTTTTATGAACTAAGCAGTTACACTTTCTATCTGTTAGTGGAACAATGATCTGGTTGGTTCTGCGGGCTGTACTGTCTTCTTCACATTCTCTCTGGGTTGGTCGGACAATCCTGCATGGTGGTGCAAGGGTACCTGATTTCCCTGTTCCTTCTGGGTGGGTGATGTTTTTATACTTGTTTCTTAACAGTATCAAGCTACCGGTAGAGGTTTTGTGGTCCGACTCCGTCATATTAAATTTTCTGAGAACTAGAGATTATGTTCTTGCAGTCATTTTGTTAAAGGGTATATATCTCTCTCTTTGTACATTTTTACTGAACCAGCCATAGTTAATCACTTAATCTTTTGTGGTGCATTCAGTCTAGAAGTTGTGCTTTTGTTGGTGGTGTACCTTGCATATGGGTATAATGATGGTGCATTGTCCTACATTCTTTTTTCAATATGCAGTTGGTTTATGGCTCTTTCATGGCTTTTTGTTCCCTATTTGTTCAATCCTTGTGGATTTGGGTGGCAAAAGTAAGCAGTCTTATTCTATTTATTTCTCTTTAGATGGGGGATCGTTCCTAAATTCGTTACCCCTTTTGCCTTTCCTCTTGTCTAATAGGATTGTGGAGGACTTGGGAGATTGGACAAATTGGCTACTTTACAGAGGTGGAATCGGAGTAAAGGGAGAAGAAAGCTGGGAAGCTTGGTGGGATGAAAAACTGGTATTGTTTCTATTATTAATATATGGTAGTTACTCAACAATGGTTAAATATTCAGCTGATTCCTAACAAAATGCATTAGGCTCGGAGAATTCATTATATCATAGATGCATGTAGATATTCTTTGCTTTTCTGGTACATAGAGCTTAAACTTCTTTTCTGCACAGTTTCATTTTTCTTACCTATAAATTGTGTTACACAAATACATCTATTATGCAAGAAAAATTCTCATACCATCATAAATTCACTAGTTAAATTTTTGGAAATCAATTCTTAACTTTTCTGTGTTGAATTTGTTCAGCTTATCAAACTGCACTTGTTTTGCTTCAAAGAGTAAATCCGACTAGAATTGACTAGCAAAAGTAAAACCTTTCTTTTCTTAGAGTAAAAGCTTATTTTGGTTGCATCTACAGACTACAGTCACACATTTGGACCCTGAGAGGAAGAATATTGGAGACTATTTTAAGTCTGAGATTCTTCATCTTCCAGTATGGCATTGTCTACAAGCTAGATGTACGGGGAACAAATACTTCATTGACGGTAATAGCTATACTCATTATTTGATTGGTAAGAACGTTTATTTTCCACTGTGTGGTAAATTTTTCTTGATCTATTCGTCTCCACCGCCATTTCTCTAAGGTAGATCAATCTCAGAGAACTGTTAATGCTACGTTTGGTAGGAGTGTTATTTATTATAATTTTTAGCCACTCATTTGGCTTAGTTTTGGACTAAAAGAATGTGCAAGTATTGCTTATCTTAAATAGGTATTATTTTTCCTTAAAGAGTTTCTACTTCAAGTTTAGATTTGTACTCATGTAATAATTCAGCTTGGAAACCATTGATGAAAAAGATAGGGTTGTGGAAATCAATTCGGTCCATAGCGCGATGCTGGACTGGGAATGCTAATATTCGTCCCGATAGCGTTTTTCTCGTTCGCCTCGACATTCCAGACGAGGCTGATGTTCAACCAAACTTTCAGCCGTGGCTTGGAATCCTTGCTGGTAACAATCCCAACACTAGCATTTGATATTTCTTCCCCCCCCCCCCCCCCCCCCCCCCCCCCTCCTCTAATACTGAAGGAAAGAAGCTTAAATCATGTGAGCTTGGTCATGCTCAAACACAGCAGCTACCTCCGAAGGAGGATCTTGGTACATTACTTCACCAATCGGACAGCCTTTAGCCATTTTTGCAAGTTGATTCGGAGGATCTTGGTACATTACTTCACCAATCGGACAGCCTTTAGCCATTTTTGCAAGTTGATCCGCTACTGCATTAACCTCACGACATACACGGCTGACTTTTTAATTTCAGTTTTTTATTCAATTTGACTACTGAAAATATTTCACTAGGTGGCGTAATTTGACTAAAATCCGACAGGTTCTGACACTACCCGATAGGGTCGGGTTTTGTAAAAGTTGAGGTCGAGTTGAATTACTCGAGTTTTTTTTAGTCGAGTCGAGTTTACAAAATTACAAGCCGAACCAATTTGATGGCTATGTACAAGATAGAAAGAAAGCTTGGTAAAGGTGGTTTTGGTCAGGTGTTTGTTGGAAGACGTGTTAGTGGTGGAAAGAACTGATAAGATGGCTATGTCAAGAACTGATAAGATGGCTTCCAATCTTAGCAGAACTGGTCCAGTGGAAAGAGACATCGAACAGGTGTTCTACTCTTTTTTGCTTTTTAATTGGTTGATTGAATCTGTTGAGTTTTTCTTCTAATTTGTGTTACATGAATTTTGACATGTTTGCCAGTCTATATTATGCTTAATTTTAGGAGCTAGAAAAAACAATAGTGGCATGAGAATGATATAGCCTGATAGTACAGGGGAAAACCAGCTGATCTTAGTATTGATTCAATGATCTTAGAATTTTCTAATCTAGTCACAAAGCAGCTAAGTCCGACTCTTGCTAAAATCGATCGAAGTACCGATATGCTCGATACTCGACATTTATTGTTACTTGCGTGTAACATATGCTAGCCATGCTCAGCATGGCCTGGTTTTTAACAAGTCCATGATAGTTACAATCCCATATACCACATGTGCTACTGCAGATGAAAGAGTTGTCGGATCGGAACTGAGTTGTTCTAATACTGAACCATAGATTAAGAGAAACGTGTACACTTTACCGTCATATGTTCTATGACGTATCTATATCCACAAACCTTACTTAATGAGCATCCTTCATTTTCTGGATCATTGGACTTAAAGTTCCTGATCTAAGCTCTGTCAATTGTAGGCTGGAGGTAACCTGGTAAATGTATATATATGCCTGGTTCAATATAATTCGGAAAGTAGATTGCTTAGATGCCAAGTGCTATTATAGTGGTGCTTAAGTCAATGTGGAAATAGATTGCTCGAATTGCTTCTTCCCTTTATTTTGTTTTTTCAGTGGGTCCTAGCATGTAGTGATTGTTTTTAGTATATTATTACAGCCTTTTCCTTTTCTGAAATCACTAAAATTTCTTTATATAGTTCTTTTTCTCCTATTAGGGCGAGTATTTTTTCTGAATAATTTGGCAATCCCGTGGATGTTTTCCTTGCTTTATTATTATTACAGCTTTGAAGAAAGGGGCTTGCCTGCTGAAGTATGGAAGAAGAGGGAAGCCAAAATTTTGCCCCTTCCGCCTTTCAAATGTAAGTTTTTTCCTATTTTCAGGTCACATGCTTGAGCTTTTCTCTTTTAAATTATGTATCTGTAATATTTTTTCGTTGTCAGTCTCTTGAAAATGTAACCATTTACACGACGTTCAAGCCAAGAACAATTTGTGTGAAAGAGTTTTTACTTTTAGCCATTTTAAGTGATGAATTATGGAATGACTAATATACAGAGGAAATGTGCTTCAAAGCTGCCGATATAAGACTATTAATAATACCAACCTGAGAAGTCCAAACCAATTATTGGGAACCCTTTGCTTCGTTTACTGTTTAGAACCATTTGATACTATTCCACTTTGGCTCAGATACCTGTATTAAATCGAGAGAAATCAGGTTTAACACTGTGGTATGAAGACCATTTGAATATCTAATTGCTAACCCGGGAAATACATATTATATTTGTCTTTAAATATGTTCTATATGCCCCTATGCCTTCCTAACTTACTGTTCGAATGGTTTTGGTGAGAGCACAGTCCGGTTGCCTCATAACTCGTATCACTTGTTATTGGCTTGTTATGTATTAGTAATGTTTCCTTCATTGGATGCTGGATAACCATTTTGTGCAAGATAAAAATATAAGCTAGGAATGCTATCATTTGCCTCTATATATACATCATTGATCCTGATCGTGCACTTCTCATTGTGCTGCTAATAATGAATTATGCGCTCCTTATAAAAGTCCTAAATCGTTGATTGTTATTTTGCTTTCAGGACGAATCTGTTTTAATCTGGTTCTCAGGAAAAGAGGAGAAACATCTCAAACTAAGTCACATGTCTAGAATCATATCCGGGCAGCGCACTGTAAGTGGATGGTGTATTATCTGTTTTATTTTGCTATGATTTTGACTATATTGAGTTCATTACATGCTTGTAACTTGTGATGCAAACAAAAAGTATGTTTCTTTCTGTAGAGATGGTGTATTATCATTGCCTGCTTTGCCATGAATTTTACGATATTTAGAGAGTTTATTACCTGCCATAACATATGCCGTGGCATGAACATATTATTTTCTCAGAAATTTTTAATTACATTATTATCCGGTCTATGGCACTACTATGTAATTGTTGAACTTTTCCTTGTTCACCCACTTTGGGTGAAGTTGCAATCTATATTAAAAAACATATTTTATTTTCTTTTGTGGTAATCTATTATCCGTCATTCATTGTCTTGTCTTGGCGATTTTGTGATGACTTTACATTCGGAATTTTTTTTCATATTCTTCTGTTACTTTGTGACATATGTTCTTCAGCTGCTGCTAAAGCACCAGCCCGAAAAATCAAGGGAGGATACAGAGAACCTTGGGTAAGGTCTTGCTCTTTCTTCATGTGTCTGTGAATTGTGTTCGACTGTTCGTCTCTGACAGACCGACACTGCTCGAATTCATGGCATTGCAGGTCTACGTACTTACTATCCGATTACCCTTCCTCTTATTCGGGAGACCCTGGTAAGTTCGAGATTAGTATTATTCAATATTCATGGAAGTATTAGCATATGCTTTCTGTCGTTTAGAACATGTTTTCTTGTTTTCCTTGTAGAACTTCTTGATAAGGCAGAATCTGGAGAGCCTGCTGATAAGGAATACGATTATTCATGCTGATAATGCAACAATATGGAGACTGTTATACTAACCCACTAATGTGTCCCTTAACACTAAGAATCACGACTTCGCATTCTTTTGAGTTCTTTGATAAACTCAATAGTTTTTTTTATGATACTCTGTTGAAGTACACCCCCGATCTCAAGCTTCTCTAGAACTAATGTATGGTTTAGGAAATATCTAACCATTTCATACATGTGTGTGTTCTTTGAAGGATAAAATCTTAATCCGCTTAATCTGATACAGCAAACAAGGGGCACATCTTCAGGCAGTGAATTCATTCTTTTATATCCATCGGCCAAATTCAGGGTAAATTTCTTCAAATTAGTGACACACCGCAGGAACTCAACCATCCATGTTCCTTTCCAATCAGTACCGGGATTACTAAATTCTAGCTCAGCATGGTTGGGAAATGCAAGCAACGAATTGAGAGGCGTTGGGAAAAGCAATACACCATGATAGGGTCTGTAGGTTGCAAATTCCTTCAAGAAGTGTTGCAAATCTATTACAATTCACAAGATCGAAGTGCGCGATTTCAAGAAGTGTTCCAAAGAAGCCATGTTTTTAAAAGTATATCCATTGTCTACACGGCCAGAATATTCGAAACGGACAAGACTTGGGACATCAATCACGATCACAAAATTGAAATCTCTACGACCATCGCTCGATAAAGTTACGGAATCTAAAACCAATCTCTCGAGTGAATGATCTTGGATATTTATCTCACTTATGCCATAAATGTGACATCGAAGAAGATCCAAATCTTCTAGCATAGGGACAACACCTCTTCCGTCGCGGCATCACAGCAAGATTCCTCCTCTGTTTGTTGGAGAGGCAGGCAGGGTTTTGGCGACGGAGGAGGAGTCTTGCTGTGATGCCGCGACGGCTGCAGGTGATGTTGCGACGAAGGAGGTGTTGTCCCTGTGCTAGAAGATTTGGATTTTCTTCGATGTCACATTTATGTCACAAGTGAGCTAAATATCCAAAGTCCTTCACTCAAGAGATTGATTTTGGATTCCATGTAACTTTCTCAAGGGATGGTCGTAGAGATTTCGATTTTGTGATCGTTATTGATGCCCCAAGTCTTGTCCGTTTCGAATATTTTGACCGTGTAGACAATGGATATACTTTTAAAAACATGACTTCTTTGGAAGAAGCTCGTATTGAAACGTGCACTTCAATCTTGTGAATTGTAATAGATGTGCAACATTTCTTGAGGGAATTTGCAACTACAGACCTTACTTTTAACCATTCATGATAATGGTGTACTACTTTTCCCAACGCCTCTCAATTCGGTGCTTGCATTTCCCAACATTCTCGAACTAGAATTTAGGAATTCTGGTACTGATTGGAAAGTAACATGAATGGTTGAGTTCCTACGGTGTGTCTCTAATCGGAAGAAACTTACCCTAGATTTGGCCGATGAATATAGAAGAATGAATACACTGCCTGAAGAAGTGCCCTCTTGTTTGTTGTATCAGATTAAGCGAATTAATATTTTATCTTTCAAGGAACACACATATATGAAATGGTTAGATATTTTCTGAACCATGTATTAGTTCTAAAGACTCGAGATCGGGGGTGTACGTCAATAGAGTATCATAAAAAAACTATTGAGTTTATCAAAAAACTCAAAGGAATGCGAAGTCGTGATTCTTAGTGTTCAGGGACACATTAGTGGGTCGGTATAACAATTTCCATATTGTTGCATTTCTATAATTGCTTTCTATGTGTTGGATCCATTTTAGGAATTTCAAAAGGATTCTCATCTGTCATTATTCGTATCGGATATAAACTCGCATTACACAAACATATAATATATTCAACATTTGGTTCCGAATCAGAATAACATACATCCTCGAATCCTGACCTGGAGGAATTGTTCGAGTTGTGCACTCGAATGTTCAGGACCTTGACCATCATAGCCATGGGGAAGTAATATAACAAGCCCTGTATGCCGAAGCCACTTAGCCTCTCCATTGCTTTGAAATTGGTCAAATATAACTTAAGCACCATTAGAAAAATTACCAAATTGAGCCTCCCACAGAACAATGGTGTCCAGATTTTCCATCGAGTATCGTAGTTTGAACCCGAGAACCCCGAATTCTATAAGAGAGCTGCCAACATTAACATATACTGCATTAAACCACCATGTATAACACCAGAAATATAACCCCAAAGTCAGAAACGTACCCTAAAATTTGAGTAACATAGTTTTAGATATAGGAGAAATTTTATACCTATTACTCACTGTAAACATCTCTTTGTTCTGATTCTCCATAACATGGTCTAAAGGGCAATAAATTCTGCCGGTTTCTTGATCTCGAGCGATAGCATGCCGATGACTAAATGTGCCTCTTTCGACATGTTGGCCACTAAGTCTAACATGCTTACCTTCCACCAACAATGTTCCAAAAGCCAATGCCTGCCTCATCGCCCAGTTGAGACCCTCCCCGGTTTCGATCATTTTCACGCGATCTTCGTGCACCGTTTTCACCACTCTATGGGGCTTAAAATCTTTAGGCAGAACACAGATTGCTCTCCAACATTCATTAGTACCTCTGGATTCACCCTGTTAAAGACAAAGGGAAGTTAAAATTGCAAGACAAATGTGTAACAGAAACAGAGACAAATGTGCGGACCCAGTATTTCGAATTTGGGAAAGTTGTTTGGGCAACTTGAATTCTTTCCAATTAGTTGAAAGCCAATCCCTTCTTTACTGAAAATAATCTTTAATATTCAAGACCTCTTCATTGAGAATGGAATCAACCTTTTTGTGCATCCACTTAATGTCTTCTTCGGTCACCTCTCTGGATTGTTTTTATAAATTTTGAGTGACGAGGGATGCTTTTGGATGACCTTGGCACCTTGTACATGTTAGGTTGCATGTGAAATGGCTCATCAATCTCGTTATGTCTGAATCTACGGTAACACAAGATATCAACGATAACGTCCGAATGGAAAGTCTGCTGCCAGTGTACTGCAAGCTTGCATATGTGAACGATCGCCTCTATATCGTCACCGTTAACATGAAAAATGAGAGCATTTAAGGCCTTGGCAACACCGGTACAATACTCCGAAGATCGTCCTGCCCTTGGATTAGTCGTAAATGCCACTTGATTGTTTGTTACAATGTGTATAGTCCCACCGGTTGTGTAGTTTGGTAGTGCACTAAGGTGTAGAGTTTCATACACCACACCTTGTCCTGCAAAACTTCCATCCCCATGAATCAGTACAGCCATGTTCTTAGTCCGCTGTACGATCGAACAACTCCTTCATACCCGAAATTAATGTCTCCCCACCTTCAAGCCCAAATCTTTTAGCTGTTTTGATTTTTGTTGCCAAGAAACTTTCAAACTGTGTACTCCACATGAGTCTATAAAGAATTACAATGTGGAAGTCCTTATTATAGTGGATAGGTGTCGAAGTTTCGATATTTTCTATTAACCAATAACATTTCTCCCGTTCATCGATGTGCATAAACTTGTACCCGATGCTCCCACAATATGCTTGCTCGAGATGGGTCAATAACTCAATATTGACCTAAGAGTCTGAATCGGTCTATTTTTAGATAAAAATCCAGACATACTTATTACACCAATGAAGAATTCACGGTCAAGATTTGTTTCGATGAAACTATAGAATGCAGGGTCTAACTCATCAGGAATTTCCCTTTCTTCCAAACCAAAGGGGTCTAATTTTGATTTTAGGTGACCATTAACTTGGTAATCCTTTACAAGCAACATCAAACGCATGCTCTCTTGTATAGTTTGGCTCGAAACTCCAGTCGGCCCCGATGCTTGTCCAACAAAATTTTTGAAGAAGTTCCCAAGATTCATTGACACTGTTCGGATTAGATTCCCTGGCTCTTTGAAGTTCTTTCAAGTACATACTACTCGTCCCATCGAGGAAGCTATCGACTAGCTTCGAAAGAGGCACAACACTTGGAACAAGTGAGGCTTTCGGTGGAATGAAAAGGTCGACTCCCTAAACGAAAGATTCGTCTTCTTATTGCATATGATCCACCCTGGGAAAGAGTTATTCGGATAGCTAATTTCCCCATATATGAACTTGCTGTAAACCAAGCCATTTCTTGTGACAGAAGGTATCCAAAAATAAATGCTAGTAAAAGATCAAGATTAGTTTAATGGGGAAACAACCAACTCACTAGTTAGATAGAGATATTAGAAGAAACTCAAAGTATTAAAAACAAACAGTAATTAACTGAGTAACAATGGTACAAGGGTTAATTTCTGGAAGAAAAAAAAGTAAAAATTGAAATTTATGGTACAAAAGATCAAGGAAATAACTATGGAGTTGGTAGTTAAGTGGTGATTATAAGGTAGTAAAAATTAAAATTTGTGATCAAATAAACTTTTTTTTTTATATAATTTGGTTGATTATAAGGTAGTATATGTTAATATTTCTTAACCATTGATGATGTGCGCACACACCCTGCAGATTGGTGTTTTAACTGAATTATCATTTGATCGTGAATTTTAAAATAAAAATTTGATTGAGGTAATTCATGTGAAGATTTATTTGATTATCGACTAATTTGCGGCACCAATAAGAATGTATATAAATAAATTATATAAGTGCCAGGAAGATTGATGTTTAACCAATGAATTAAGTTGTTTTATTGGTTCAAATATTTTATAACAATACTTTAGTTTTTTTGGATCAAATCATTTTGAATTCTTTTACATTTAAATCATTTCAAGTTTAATTTCGATTTTTATTCTTATTTGTCACTTAAATTTAGATCGTTTCAAGTCTTTTAAAGTTGTTTTTGATCTCAAGTCATTTTTTTAGTTTGAATTGGTGGATTTAATTCATTTATTTTAAATAAAAATTCGATTGAGGTAATTCATGTGGACTAGTCTGATTGAGTTTTCATATTCGAATGATAATTGACGAGCCTATGTTCAAGTGTTACTTGAAATTCAATTTCAGTTTCAGTTTAAACACGAAATTAAAGTTACTAATAACTTACTGTTGAAATTTCAGCTAAATTTTACTTACTGTTCACTTGCAATTCAACTTGCAAAATTTGGAGACTAATTTGTAAAATATCATGTATTTAAGTACCAAAAACTAAAAACTAACTTTTTCGCTTTAAATGAACTTTCATACTTTTTCTTTTTTTGTTCAAAAGGTTAACTTTCATTCATATTCAAATGGGGAAATCATCAAGGAGAGTGTCAGACAGGGTGGACTCAAAGTCCCACACCTTCAAACCTCTAAAGTCCTTTGCAAGCTTGGCTAGCCGATCGGCTGCCTGATTACAAGTCCTAGGAACAAAGGAAAAAAATACAAGAACTGAAGGAGGCAGAAGTCATTCTTATGTCCTCCTCCACAACAGCTGTCGTCCAATCAGACGGGGTTTCCCTATTAATCCTCTCAATTATAGCTTTGCAGTCAGACTCCACAATGATGTTATCGAAACTGCAGCTGGTAGCCAAAGATAAGCCAAGCCTTATGGCCAACGCTTCCGTTGTGACAGCACTGGAAGCAACAAGGGAGTTAGAGAGCCCGTGGAGAAAGGATCCGGAGCTGTCTCGAGCTATAGCCGCTGCAGACACAACCCCAAGGATATGGTCGAAAGCAGCATCGCAATTTATCTTGATTGATCCCATAGGTGGTGGTGTCCAAACCTTTTGTTCCAGATCAAGATGAGATGCCCTTACTTGGCACAAAGGTGGCATGTTATTAAATTCAGTAAAGGCTCTTTCCGCTCTCAGCCATACCTCCCAAGGTTGATCCCTAAGATTTTCATGGACCAACACGTTCCTAGATTTCCAAAGAGACCACAGTATGAATGCTATCAGCGCGCATCCATCATTGACCATACCCATCTTCTGCATCTCACTGATCTTGTACCACCATTTCGGGAAACCAGGAAAGCCAACTATAGATGGAGAATAACTGAAGCCTGAAGCCTTCAATACTCCCTGTGCAAAAGGGCAGAAGAACAGAAGGTGTTCCACCGATTCTCCTTGCTCTCCGCATCGTGGACAGCAGTCAGAGTCTTTGAAGTTTCCATGGAATCGAGCTGCTAGATTACCTTTTGTTGGGACGATGTTATGGCATAATTTCCATAGAAAGGATCGTATCTTTGCAGGGACTCCCAGTCTCTAGATGGAATTCCAAAATCTCTTGCTGTTACCTGGATCTTCACTTGGAGAGGGTGTATCTTGAATCCCAAAGGAAGCCTCAATGAATTTGTAACCCGATCGGGTTGAATAATCACCATTTTTTGATCCAGACCAAATGAGAGAATCTTGAATCTGTGGTCCTCCAATCGGAATGGTAAGAATTGCCTTAGCTTCACTCGGACTAAACAGCCTCCGAATCTTAGGCTCATTCCATGACCGGCCATCTGGATTCATAAGGCTGCTTACAGTTGGAGAAGTGTTATTTTGCGGGATAGATGTAGATATTCTGAAGGTAGGAAGATCTGGGATCCAGTTATCCTTCCACGTGGCAATGTATCTACCGTTTCCCACTCTCCACAAAGCTCCCTCCTTCACGGTTTTTACACCTTCCCTAATTCCAACCCACGCCCACGAGGGATTTACGCCTCTAGGTGCATCGAAGATATTCCCGCTTGGGAAGTATATTCCCCTAAGTGTCTGGGCAAGAAGGGACTCCGGATTCTTTATCACTTTTCAAGCAATTTTTGTGATAAGGGCTCTGTTGAAAATTCTTAAATTCTTGAACCCCATACCCCCCCTGATCTTTCGGTTTGCAGTGGTTTTTCCAGCACATCCAATGAATGCCTTTTTCTTTTTCAGAACAGTTATTCCACCAGAATTTAGCAACCATTGAGATCAGTTCGTCACAGAACGTTGCAGGAAGGAGGAAACATTGCATGATGTAGGAAGGAATAGCCTGTGTTACTGCTTTGATGAGAACTTCTTTACCCGCAAGATTCAGGAGCTTTGCTTTCCAGCCTTTCAATTTGTTTTGCACACGTTCTCTTATGAACCCCAAGGCTTCCTTCTTACTTCTTCCCCATATAGACGGTAAACCCAAGTATTTAGCATCTTCCTCCATAGGTTTGAAGTCCAGGATGTTATATAGCTGAGTTTTCAGATTAGCACTTGTGTTTGGGGAGAAATAAACAGAAGATTTCTGAAAATTTACGGATTGTCCTGTGGAAGATTGAAAGAGTTGAAGGATCCGTAAAACAACCTCGCAGCTTTCTTTATTTGCCTATGAGAACAGAAGGCAATCATCGGCGAAGAGCAAGTGAATTTATTCTGGACATCTTCTCTTGATTCTTATCCATGTAAACTTATTCCTCTCATATTCTTTTTCAATGATCCAAGTTAGGATGCTGGAAATGAAAATGAAGAGGAACGGTGATAGTGGGTCTCTCTGCCAAAGCCCCCTACCAGCAGGGACATCCCCAAATCGTTCCCCATTAGCAACCAAGGAGAAGGAAACCGTTGTGACGCATTGCATGACTCTATTGGTCCACCAATCATTAAACCCCAACCTGCTCATAACAAAGCGAAGCAAATCCCAATCGACTTTGTCATAGGCTTTCTCAAGATCGATCTTCAGAGCCATCATCTTCCTGTCACCTTTCCTTGCTCGTTTTGTGGCATGGAAGGCTTCGTTGGCAAGGATAATGTTATCATGGATTGAGCGGCCATGCACAAAGGCTGACTGAGAGGGGGGATAATGTCTGGAAGTATAGCTTTCAATCTTGTTGCGAGGATCTTTGTGATGACTTTAAAGGAGAAGTTGCAGAGGCTTATTGGTCTAAAGTGTGATACTTCCGTAGGGTTAGATATCTTGGGGTTAATCCTTTTTCATTCTGAAAGTTTATAAATTTAAGTTTGAATTATTGCAAAAATAAGGAATAATTCCTAAATGCTAAATGTTAAACCCTAAATTTTAAAGGTTAAAATAGAGCCCTAAACTCCAAAATAGAGTTAAAAAGGCTTAAGGGTGTTAGAAGCCTTTGAACTTTAAGAGAAAAAACCAATTAAGCCTCTGAAGTATTTTTGCACCCAATTAAGCCCTTGAACCAAAAAATTTAATCAATTAGCCCTTTGACCAATTTTGACCATTAAATATTGATAGTTTTTTTCATCATATGTTACCGAAATATGATACACTACAGTTCTATCATGTTGCATTTACAAAAATTTTTAAAAAGTATTTTTAATAAATTTTACAAGTTTTTATAGAATTTTTAGAACATTTAAAGATTTTTTTAAATAAAATAAAATTTTTGAAAACTGTCACGTGAGAAGATTGTGACACATCAAACTGCAACAATGGATTGAAAAAAATTGTTCAAATTTAATGGTCAAAAGTGGTCAAAGAGCTTAATTAATTCAATTTATTGGTTTAATGGCTTAATTGATTAAATTTTGTAGTTCAATGGCTTAATTGGGTGTAAAAAATATTTAAGGGATTAATTATTATTTTTTTGAAAAGTTCAAAGCTTCTTATACTTTAAGCTTAAAAAAGACAAAATCTTTTAAAAATAATTATTGCAAAATTAAGGAATAATCCCTCAAGGAAATAATTTTTATTTTTTATTTTTTTTAAAAATTCTACTTCTACATAAAGAGAGAGGTAAAAAATCTAGGTGAAAATAATATTCTTGAGGGGTCTTTAACCCAAGACCTAAGAGGAAGAAAGTAGAATAGGTAAACATGCTCTAACTACGAAGCTCTCATCGCTGCTCAAAAATTTTTAATTTTAATTAATACAAAGGTAAAGAATTAAAAGAAAGGAAAGGGCTATAAATGCGGCAGGTTTGATGTAATTTTGGCAGCATTTTAATTGATTGATATTTTATGTGTAAATGGCATGGAAATAAATATTGATGTGGAAATTTTTAATAGGTTGAGACCATTGATTATATTGTGGAAAGGGTTGATGCAATAATTTCTTGTTCGGGAGACTCTCAAACTATTTGACAATTCTTAATATGCGATGGGTTAAAACCAAGAACTTTTAGGGATAATAATTATCCCTTTAACCATTGAAATAATTTAGTTTGTACATCTATAAACATGCTTGAAACATCATAAATATGTCAAAAACACATATATGACATACAACCTAACATCAAATTAAAAATTGAGCATGCTTCGAGAATCAAAAATACATATTTGGACTTGAAGTTGTTTTTTAAGAACTCAAATAGTAATTTTAGGCGCTTAAAAAGCTAATTACCTATTCTAACAAATTTAACATAATATCATTTTCATGCTATGTAACTTGTCTATACCTAACCATGAACGATCAATCACCCTTGTATTCATTGGCGCTCGAACCCGTGACTTCAAGAAATAACAATAATTCATTTAACCAATGAAGCAAGTTAGTTCATGCAAATCTTATTAAAACTAGATTTTTTATTTTTTTTAACTAAAGTAAATATGTGATTACAAAGGAGATTTATTTAATATTAATTTATTAAAACTTGTAACATCCCAATTTTGGGGCTAGATGTTGCGAATATGGATTTTGATATTCGATGAGCTAGTTTGACATTTTGGGATAGATCAAGGAAAACCCTCTTCGGGTATTCCTAAAAAGTTGAGAATAATTTCTAAAATCACTATTATTATGTATAAGAATTTTTTGAAAACAATTTTAGAAAATCAATTCTAGAAGGTTGGGATTTCGGTCTAGTGATCAAATTGCAAGTTTTCAAAAGTTAAAGGCCATTTTGTAAAATCAGCCAATATTGTGGTTCTAGTTTTTAATTAAACCCAAACTTATTTTAAAAGAGTTTTATAACAAAAAGAAAGGTTTTTGAATCAGCATCACTCTCATTTTCACGTTGGTTTCCTAAAGCCAAGCCACCATTGTAGCCTTTTCCAATTCAAAGGATTACACATCAAAGTTTTGGAGGTAAACTTGATTTCACCTTGCCTTTCTTTAATTAAACTTCTTTTTATAATTCTTTTATCAAAATCAAATGGTTTATCTCTTTTGATTTAGAAGTTCAAGGTTTGAAATAAAATGATTTTTGGAAGATTTTCGTTCAATTGGCTTAGGTTGGGCTTAGAATGTTTTTAAATGGTGTTTTGGTGTTAAAATGATGCTTAAAGGAAGGTAGGATCATAAGGAAACTGAAACTTGAAGTTTGAGTGGAGTTTGGTATGAAAAATATTGAGGTTAAGCTTGATTTCGGGTTTTTAATGTCAGCAGTGATTTTAGCATGTTTAAGTTGCTGATTTTGATGTTAATAGATGAGTTTTTGATGGTTGAAATGATGGGTAATAGCTGGGTTTGTGATTTGGATGTTTTGAAAGTTATTTTGATGATTTTCGGTAATGGATTGTTAGGTATTTGAGAGTATTTGTTGGATTTCAGTGTTGCTGCAAGTTTGGAAGCTTATTTGGGTGTTAATACTCTGTTTTAACTTGTTTAGAAATAGAGGATCCTAGTTTGGGAGCAAATCCGGGTGACCGTTAACTAATTGTGGGTTACGACTTTTTGAAACGAGTTTATCGGTGTGTGGAAATGTTTTAAAGTGTTTGGAAATGTTCAAAGATGATTTTGGGGGTTTAGATTGGGCTTGATAAGCCAATTTAAACTCAAGAGTAAGTGGTTTTACACTTCACCATGTTTTGATATTGTATGATATGTTATAAAATTGTGGTAAGACTTGTGCTTGATTTGCCTACTATTTTTTCTACCTTTATTGCCTATGATAAGTTGTGAGCATGTTTATGTTGTTGTTGTAAGATTGTAAGATATATGTGTTGGTAAAGGCATGCTTGGTATGGAAATGTTGGTAAGAGTAAGATGGGCTTGATAGCCATGTAAGATTCGGTAAGTTTGACCATTGTTAGAATATTGACATAAGTTAGAATTTTTATCGGATATAGTTGATTGACTAACTAGGATTAATGTGCACATGTAAGACTTGTAAGACAAAAGTCGCATGCGTGTAAGAAAATTTGTACGTGTAAGAAAATTTGGCCGTGTCAGACAAATTCGTACGTGTAAGATTAGCTTGGGGGCGGTGATTGAGTTTACTCTCATCGACGTCCTATAAGACTTGTAAGATTGTAAAAAATCTATATATCTGGGTATTGTTGTTAATTATGCCAATATGTTATTCTTCTCCTTTGTAAGACTTTGATATATTATGGTAAGATGGGGTAAAGTTTGGTAAGGTCTTGTAAGAGTAAGTTGTGCTTTTGTAAGAATGGTTGAATGGTAAGATGATCTTGTTGGTTAGTATGTTGTTGTAAGATGATGTATGCACATTTTGGTTTGGTTTTGGTTTTCAAAACTCTAAATGGTTTTAAAACTGCATTGTTGTTGTTTGGTTTTGAGCTCCGCTCACTAAGCTTAAATGCATACCGTTAGAGTTCCGGGCAGCAAGCAAGCAAGGGGAGCGAGGCCAATTTCCACTTTGGCTCAAGTATGATTTTAAGCTTGTAATAATACTACTAGCAATGGGGATACTATGTTTTATGTTTGGAGACTTGATGTTTTGAGGATGTTTATGTGTTATGTAGATGAGGTTTGATCTTTAATCATGTTGTGGTTATGTTTGAAGTTTGTCAGAGCTTTGGGGTAGTTTTGGTTATGTTTAGAAAGGTTCTAAAGTGTCTCGAATGTGAATTTTCTGCAAATCTACAGTTAAGTTTCGAAACTAGTTTAATAGGTTTCGGAACCTTTTAAAGTTGGTTCCGAAACCAGCCTTAAGGTTTCGAAACTTGTTGAATCTTTTGGAAATCTGTAGGAAAGTTTCGAAACCTTTGTTTGGTAAAGTGGAAATTTAGTTTGAAAAGTTATGTTTTGGTCCATGATTGTTTAACATGTATTTTGGTGAGTTTGAATGATCTTTTAGAGCTGAAATTTAACATGAGAGCATGAAACATGCCTAATTGCATATTGGTAACTTTAATTTCTTAAAAGTCCATGTTTTTATCTGTTTTTACATTTTAGTCCCTAATCGCTAAAAGGGCCAATTGGATTTCGAATCGATGTCCGATTGAGGTGAGATTTTAACCGCTGCTTGCATGAATATATATGATAATAATGAAGCCTTTAGAAAAAAGAAAAAGAAAAATATATACCTTGAGTTGTTAATCGGTGGGAAATCCTCGGGTTCCTCTCCGATTATCCCCGTGTAACTCTCTCGATTCGGTCTTGTGACTAGATCTAGTCGAGGGGGTTACATTACTAGATTTTTTTATTTTTTAATTAAAGTAAATATTTTTTCTATTTTTAATCAAATTAGGTTCTCTACTTTCAATCAATTTATTTTTGGATAAGTTGTTTTCATTATCCGATGGAGCAGGGAAAACCTGCTACAAAAATAACAAAGAGATATCCTATCTGGGATTTAATTCAAACCCCAAGCTATACAAAGATTGCCATTAGCCGTATCAGTTCTATCTATACACTTGTGGCGAAGCCGTATACGAACAATATCTATAATGCTTAAAAGAATGTCCTCACTGGAATGCCAATTGTTTCTAAAATGCCTAGCATTATGCTCCAACTATATACTGTATATAAAAGCATTCCAAGAGAGTTTTAAGATGACCACAATCAAGGATTTTCCCTTTAGACAAGATATAGCCCAAGTAAGCTCCTCGTGTCATCCACACACAGTCATTTGAACACGATAAAGTCTAAGGATGCTCTCCCAAATACCTTTCGAGAAGGGGCAGTAAAAAAAGGTGGTCTCTTGATTCAACAGCAGTCCCACAAAGATGGCAGCAATTGACCACATGTAAACACATCATTTGCAAACGGTCATAAGTGGGGAGCCTATCCAGAATTGACATCCACACTATAATGGAATGCTTAGGAATGTGTAAAGGAAACCAGATCAGTTTTTGCCACACTACCTTATCATTCTTTTTTATTTACTTCCCATATCCTTCTGGTGTTTACAGGCCAGACATAAATAAAGGAGAAAACCCCAATTGCTTCAGCTCTTAACTTTAAAAGCTTTTGCATAATCCAACTGAAACCAGTATTACATTCAATCTGCCAGAAATTTGAGCCCCGAAGGATGTACTCGCGCACCCAAGCTACCCAAAGGGAGCCTTGATTCGCTAGGATGTTTCTCATCAAGGTCATGAGACATGCTCTGTTCCAGCACTCCAGGTTTTTAAGTCCCAGGCCACCCTCAGATTTAAGAGAGCAATTTTTTTCCATCCAACTCTTGCTCCTTTTGCCGAACTGTTACCCCCCTCCAAAAGAAGCGTGATCAAAGTTGCTCAATCCTGCGAATCACAGCCTTAGGGAGAGGAACTTGTCTGCACTAGTAATTAGTCACACTGTACAAAACAGATTGAATGAGTTGAAGCCTGCCACCATAAGAGAGATTTTTTGCAGACCATTGTTTTAACTTATCAGCAACTTTGTCAAGTAGAGGAGTACAATCTTTCGCTGATAACTTTCTTGTCACCAAGGGGAGACCAAAGTAGCGAACTGGAAGTTAGCCTATTTGGAACCCTGTGTTATCGATCACATCTTGGATGCAAGCCCTCGACATACTAGTGAGATAGAGTTCTAATTTAGAAGCATTTAGCTTGAGGCCGAGATGCCATAAAACACCTCAAGAACGCTAATGACCACCAAGATAGAATCGACAGGTCGTCGTTTAACCGGTCAAAAATAAATGAATAAATTAACCTCTTTCAATAAATAATAATATAAGGAAATTAAATAGATATAGGGAAAGAGGGTCGATCCGCAGGGAGATTAGCTGGAATTATTGAATGAAGACTGCTTCGATTAGTACTTCCAGGAATATCTGCAAAGTAATTAAATAAAATGGGGGAAGTGATTTGATTTTGAGTGAAGTAATAAAATAAAATGCAAGAATTAAAAATAATAAGAAAAACCAAGTATGTGAAATAGCCTCGAACCAGCTCCTTCAATTTTTTCGATCATTGAAATAGATTTTTATTTCGGGGATCATGTCGGTTACAGTCTACGAGGCCCAACACGTCGTAACTTGTTTCTCTCTCGAGTAACCAATCCTCCCAAGTCTATCTTCGAAAGATGGTTCTTAAATAAATCAACCACGTCTATCGCCGTTAAAGTATTTAGAATAAAAACAGGAAAAACACGACTCAGAAATTGTCTAAAAAAATAGAATCGCTTCTGATTTTATCTTTCCTTAGCGGACCGCCGCTAAGAGTGTTCACAGAAAGTCGAAATTTGCCACAGGCCGATCCTTCCTCCCAACTATGTTTTTAAACGATTCCAGACCAACGAGCTCTTTTTGATTTGAAAAACGGTTAAAAACCTTTAGTAAGGCCGATTGCCAAACTATCTAAGCAGAAAGATAAAAATGATTTCCCAAAAGAATTTAGGCAAGTTCAATTCTCACGAATCGAATTGACTTGGCTGGTTCTTGGCTTAAAAGATTTAGCTAAACATGATATTGATTATCATGCTTAACTTGGTTTTGGAAAAATAATTAAATGGCATAAAATAAACGAGGCAAAGAAAATAAAAGAAAAGAACCTGGATTAAAAAAAATGTTTACAAAGATAAAAAAACTCAAAGCTAAAAGATGATCACTAAAATGATTGATGATCTAAGCCTTTACCAAGGGTGGTATTTATAGGCTTAGATTTACAAAGATAAGGTGATGAGATAATTTAAAATAATAAACAAAAGATAAAACAATTCAAATGTTTTGAAATTTAAATGCAGGAAATCTAAACGGATAAGCTGATAAGATCTCTCAGAACGTTCCAGAAGCTTCTAGAAGTCGCCACGTCATTGCCACGTCACTGCCACGTCAGACGCGTCGTGCCCATTGTCGTGCCTATGATGCCAGTCATGACAGAATTATAATAAAAACTGTAGAAATGCCCCATTTTCACTGCTATTTCCAGAATTGCATCCCTGCACAAAATATAACGAAAACAACATGTATTAAGTAGCAAGAAGTCCAAATAACTAGAAAAGTAGCATATGAAATATGTCACATTTGAGAACTCATCAAATTCCCCCTCACTTGTCTCATACTTGTCCTCAAGTATGTCCGATAAAATCATAAACCCATGAGTGCATTTCTCAAGCCATTACATGCATCAAACATAATCATAAGAGTTCTAGCGCAATTGGAGTATCATGAAAAAAAACATTATCAAACCAAATGGATGCAAGCAAAGATCAGTCCTTATCTCATCCAATTACCTATCAAGCACTAATCAAATCCTAACCTAGTCTTAATCCTCACCAAGATACACTCAAGAGCACTCAAAGTGTTTTAAAGGTAAACGTGAAGCAAAAAGCACTCTAAGTCAAGCATGAACAAAGGTTTCCATAAGCTTGTAACAAGTTTAATTCTCCACTACTTATTAGAATCGAGGTGCAAAAATCATTAGGTCTTTTATTCAAGGTGTAATGTGGGTTTAGAAAAGGGTAGAAATATAGAAAGAAAATAAACAAAGGAAGATGATCAATGCAAGATATAATAAACAGTGAAGACAAAAGAGGATCTTAAAAGTGGGCAAGCAAACAACAATTTTTTTTTCTTTTTCTTTTCGGTTTTTTGAAACTGTTTTTTTTTCTTCTTTTTTTTCTTTTTTTCTTCTTTCGAAGCAATTGCTTCCTTTAATTCTGTTTTTTTCATTTTTTTTCGGAAAAATTATGCCCTTATTCGAATTTCAGCCCCTTATTTGTCTAGCAATACAGTTTCTAGCATTTGATCAATCAAAAAGTTTGGTTGAGGGTTAAGCAAAAAAAATGGGATATAAGGTTTCAAGAGGGTTCACTAAACGAAAGGTAAGTTTTAATGAAAGAGAGAAAATCCTAATGCCTAAATCATCTTAAAGCACCTCATTCTAGTGTAGTCTCAAATCGTATACAAGCCACAAGTTCTAGATTCCTAAAATTCAAGATGACACTCTCAAGAAAAATAAACGAGCATAATATAAAGAATGCATGCTCAATGCTCAAATCTTACCAAAATTGGGCTAATTTGATTAAGCTAGGCGAGAAATTTAATTAACACTATCAAGAGTAATTAAAAGAGATGTCAAACTGCAGATTACCCATATCATTTGATTATCAAAATGCTCAAATTCAATCATTCCTAAGCACTAGAACAAGTACAACATGATGTTCAACAAGTAATGGCAAGAAAAAATTCATCTCAAGTTTAATCAAAGTCAAACATATAATCAAACAAGCAGACAAGTGGTAATTTATTACCCTCCCCCTCACTTAAGTGAATTGCCCCAATTCATAAAAATTAAGGAAATAAAAAGATAATAAGGGCAAAAGATACTCCCCGTGGATGTAGAGTGAGTCGATGGGAATGGTGCACTATGAGTGGCTCGGATCAGCGGCGGCAGAGAGCTTTGAACGGAGCTGCCGGATGTGCCAAAGAGGGTGCAGCGAAGGGTGGTTCGGCACTCTCGTCGGGGGAGCGATCTCGTTGCTGGTCGTCGGCCACCACGGCGAGAAGGAGGAGTAGGGACTGGTTCGAGTTGTTGGAAGGACACGAACGGCGGCTGACGGTTGGGGAAGGAGGCGAATGAGCGGTAGAAGCCGTCTGAGTGGGATTCTTGATCGGGGGCTGGGGGCTTACCGTCACCGCGGCATGGAGGAGGTGCGGGACATGGTGAATTGCGGCTGAGTGGGTTTGCGGCTGGGTGTGTTATGTTTTTAGGGATTTGGTGGTTTTGGGGAAGAAAGAAAGAAAGGAATAGGGGAAAAGGGAAAAAAATGGACGGGTGCTAAGGGGAAAGGGCTTGGGCTATCGTGCACCGTTCATTGAGTGTGTTAAAATGCACCGCATTAATGAAACGGTGCACTTCAGCTGGGGTTAAGTTTGCCATTGCTGTTCGCGAAAAGAAGTCCTGCAGATAAAAAAGAAAATTTATTAAGGCAAAAAAAAGGAAAATGAAAAATGAAGCATAAATTAAATTAAAAAAAGAAGTAAAAATTAACGAAAAATAAACCAATGGGTTGCCTCCCATTTAGCGCTTTGTTTAACGTCGTTTAGCTCGACGGCCTTTGCTAAATTTTTTGTTCTTCAAAAGCAAGTTCTTCAAATAAACGGTGATGTCCATCTCTTGTCGTTTTAAGGCCTTCCTCCAACTTTTTATTTGTGCGCAAAACAACAACTAAGCTTCTACCTCCTTCCCGACACGACAACTTACTCAAGATGATGTTTGGCAAAGTTTGGTTGTCGCCTAAAAATATATAATTAAACTGATCTAACTTCGGTTTTGGTTCCTGCAAAATTGAGGATGGAACCTGAACACTCTTTGAAGGGCAGTTGAGTTAAGCATAGAAGACATAACGTTCATTACCAAGGCAAAGAGGTAAAGAGATAATGGGTCACCCTATCGGACACCTCTCTGACCTTTGAAGAACCCCACAAGGCTGTCGTTGAATGAAATGGAGAAGCAAGAAGTTGTTACATAGGCTCGAATCCAATTCCTAAATTATTCTGGCAATCCCACAACCTCCAAAACTGCGAGCAAAAAATCCAATCAATGGTGTCAAAGGATTTTTGGAGATCAACCTTAAGGGCACATCTTGGGGATAATGAGCTCTTAGAGTAGCCACGAACTAATTCTTGCGCTAGGAGAGTATTGTCAGCGATGCTTCTTCCCTTATTAAAAGCTAATTGGTTTGGGGCAATCATGTCCGGAAAGTAACTAACCAATCGAGCCACAAGCACTTTGGTAATAGTCTTATAGATTACCGAGCAGCATGAGGTCAGCCGGAAGTCCTTAGGTCAGCCAGAAGTCCTCCAAGCAGTTCCAAAAATCTAACATATCAGACGTAGTATAAGGTCCTAATCTCACATGATCCGAACTTTCCTCAGCATTCAGAAAAATATTGTAATCACCAGCAACAATCCAAGGGAGTTCCCCAACAACTGATCCCATATTGAGTTGCTCCCATAAACGCTTCCTAATCAAACTATCATTGTGACCATAGACTGCAATAATAGCAACCTCACGACCATACAAAGTTCCTTTAATAGTAACAAATTGATCAGCCGTATGTAACAAAGAGAAAGCCAATCCTTTTTCCATAAAATCCAAATTCTTCCATTGTCTACAGCAGAATAATTGTGGCAAAAATTCTATACAAAGTTACTTTCAATCAATTTAGGTTTTCTATTTCTTTTAGTTTTAATGTCGATTAAAAACTAAAAGTCTACTTTTTAATAAATGGCTTAATACAAAAAATGCCTAGACTATATCATTTTTTACAAATAGGTGCCTACAATATTTTTTGGACCATCTAGGTGCGTAACGTTACAAACGTTACCACTTTAGGTGTGTGGGTCCTAACGGCCGTTAATTTCTACCGTTAAAGGGCATGTGTCATGTTCTGGTAATTTTAAAAAATTTTATTTAAGAAATATTAAAATTATTATTATATTATTAAAAAAATCCTAATTTCTCTTAAATTACAAAAAAGCCTCAATCCATAAATCCTCAAACCCTAACCCACCGCCGCCGCCCTTTCCAGCAACGAACACCACCGCCGAAATAGTCTCTGCCATCATCCTAGTTATACTCTGTCGTATTTTCTGTCCTTTTTCGGTGTCCCTATTTATGTCTCACACTAAAAATTAAATTTAGGGTTTAGAGTTTAGGGTTAAATGTTAAGGTTTGTGGTTATGGTTTAAGAAATTTATGGTAGAGTGCATTTTAAGGTATAAGGTGTAGGATTTAGGGTTTAAAATTTAGGATTAAGGCTTGGTATTTAATTTTTTTAGTGTTGGGGAATAAAAAGGGCACCGAAAAGGGGCAGATGATTTTTATCCATGGTTTTGTAAGTGTTCTATAGACCATTAGGGCAACCATTAAGCTTTGGCAACGTTAATTTATGTAGTTGTACTTTGTTTTTATGTGTCATTTAAGTTTTATTGTGTCTAAGCATTCTCAATGTAAGCATTTATCTTTTAATTTTAGTCTTTTGATTTCATGATTAATTAAGTTATGTATTTAATCATTGTATTCATTTCACTTTTAAATTTTTAAAATTTAGTCCATGGGCTTAATCAGTAGGCATTAATTTTGATTTTTCCCTCTCTATTTTGATATTTTTAGACCTTATAATTTAATCAAATGGTCCTTATACGTTTGGGTCAAAGACTAAAATTTTAAAAAACTATCATAATTAAATTTAATCAAATTAGAATGTAAGGAATAATTCCATAATATATAGACTAATGAGATAATTTAACCTTTATTTTGCTATAAAATTGTTTCAAATTTTCATTTTGTTTAGAGTTACTTGCATCATATCCTCAAATTATAACTTTTATTTTAAATTAATTCCAAAACTTTTAAATATTTCAGTTTCATCCCTAAACTATGACTATAATTCAAAATAACGAGAAAAAACATGTTTAAAAGTAGACAAAACCAACGTACGAAGCACAACACCTCTGGAAGTGCAACTCGTTGAAGCTAATGAGAGATGCTTTAGAATGGCAACTTTCAGTTGTTTAAAAGTAGACAATCTATGGCATGCCCTTGACTAGTCAGCATTGGCAGCTGCTTTTAGATCGTTGCCTTTTTTTTCTGCTAGAACTCAACAATCATCTCATTAGAAAAGTGGATGATATTCATCTTAGAATATATAAATTTAAATTGTTTTGTCTACAAGATATATGTCATTTGTGAAAAGATCAAAAATATACATGAACATATACTATTTTATAACTATTCAAAAAATTTAAATTTAAATATTAAAAATGATATTATTAAAAATAATTATTAATTTCACATAAAAAATCACATATTCTAATGGATTTAATATACAATATTTTCTGTGGATTAAATAGAGATAAAGTTTAAAAAAAACAAATGTCGGCGGAAAAATTAATAGTACTGCATAATTTAGGGATGTAAAAACAGGTCAATAGTTGGGTTTCAGGTCGGGCTCTGTAGGGTCGGGTCAAATCGGTTACAGGTCATTTCGGGTCATTTTTTGTTTTGACTCGATTCGGTTCGGGTTCGGGTTCATTTCGGGTCGGGTTCATTTCAGGTCGGGTTCAATTCATGTCGGGTTCATTTCGGGTCGGGTTCATTTCAGGTCGGGTTCATTTCAGGTCGGTTCATTTCAGGTCGGGTCAAAACGGTTAATTGACAGGCTGATTTCAGGTCGGTTTCGTTTCAGGTCGGGTTCATTTCAGGTCGGTTTCGTTTCAGGTCGGGTTCGTTTCAGGTCGGTTTCGTTTCAGGTCGGGTTCGTTTCAGGTCGGTTTCGTTTCAGGTCGGGTTCTTTTCAGGTCGGTTTTGTTTCAGGTCGGGTTCATTTCAGGTCGGTTTCGTTTCAGGTCGGGTTCATTTCAGGTCGGGTTCCTTCGGGTTTATGGTTTATTGTGTTATGTGTATTATATATTGACGGATTATGATTTTTATTTTTATGGTTTATGGTTTAGGGTTTAAGGTTTAGGGTTTAGGGTTAGGGGATTACGTATATGTGATATATATATAGTTGGTACTATTGGATTAATTTTTAGGGTTTAGGGTTTAGGGTTTGGGGTTTGGGGTTTGGGGTTTAGGGTTTAGGGATCTTAAATTAATACAAACATACCTACATTAATTATATATATTGATGGATTATGGTTTTCAGGGTTTAGGGTTTACTGATCTTAAATTAATACAAACATGCCTACATTAATTATATATATATATATTGATGGATTATGGTTTTTATGGTTTAGGGTTTAGGGTTTAGGGTTTAGGGTTTAATGATCTTAAATTAATACAAACATGCCTACATTAATTATATATATATATATATCGATGGATTATGGTTTTTAGGGTTTAGGGTTTAGGGTTTAGTGTTTAGGGTTTAGTAATCTTAAATTAATACAAACATGCCCACATTAATTATATATATTGATGGATTATGGTTTTTAGGGTTTAGGGTTTAGGGTTTAATGATCTTAAATTAATACAAACATGCCTACATTAATTATATATACATTGATGGATTATGGTTTTTAGGGTTTAGGGTTTAGGGTTTAGGGTTTAGTGATCTTAAATTAATACAAACATGCCTACATTAATTATATATATATTGATGGATTATGGTTTTTAGGGTTTAGGGTTTAGGGTTTAAGGGTTTAGTGTTTAGGGTTTAGTGATCTTAAATTAATACAAACATGCCTACATTAATTATATATATATTGATGGATTATGGTTTTTAGGATTTAGGGTTTAATGATCTTAAATTATTACAAACATGCCTACATTAATTATATATATATATTGATGGATTATGGTTTTTAGGATTTAGGGTTTAGGGTTTAAGGTTTATGGTTTAGTGTTTAGGGTTTAGGGTTTAGTAATCTTAAATTAATAAAAACATGCCCACATTAATTATATATATTGATGGATTATGGTTTTTAGGGTTTATGGTTTAGGGTTTAGGGTTTAGGGTTTACTAATCTTAAATTAATACAAAAATGATACGTATATACGTACATGTAATATATATATATTGATGGATTAATGGTTTTTGTTTTTAGCGTTTAGGTTTTAGCGTTTAGGTTTTAGGTTTTAGGTTTTAGGGTTTAGTGGTTAGGGTTTAGGGTTTATTATTATTATTATATACTTAAATAAAATTATTATTATTATTATATATTTACTATGCTTATTATTATTATTATTATTATTATTATTATTATTATTATTATTATTATGTTATGAATATTTATTTATGTGGATGTCTATCATGATTAGAACTTTATCAAAGGAGTTTGATTTATTTATTATTAGGAATATTATCTCTATGAATTAGAGTTTAATGTATTATGTACTTCTTATGCCTATAAATAGATGATTCATTGAAGGCATTGTATACAATTCTATATTTTGAGAATAATACAAATCTCCCTCTTTCTCTCATCCCTTTGTTCTTCTTGTTCTTATTCTTGTTCTTCTTTATTTTATTCACAACACGTTATCAGCACGACTCTAATCAACTGAGGTCTTCATGGTTTGAATCCAAAAGAAGTTATTAGAAAGAATTCGATTCTAGGATAAATCAAAGATAAGTTTTTTTTCTCTCTCTCTTCATTCTTTTAAATTACCGATTGTCTTTTTCTTTATATTTTAACTTAACTATTTTTTTTTTGAAAAGTTTGGAAGTATGTTTGATTTTATTCGAACATTGAAAAAAGATAAATTTGTGGCTTCTCACAAACCAAAAGACGAATCGACAGAGATGAAGATTGTAACCCCCTAGACCCGCCTATGCGTTACAATGGATCATAGGAAGTCACATTATGGTCACAAGAGCGACCCACAATGAAAATACACATGAAAACATTTTTCTTTCTCAAAACACATATTAAACTGTAAAATCAACTTCTGTTTAAAAATATTATTTCAGAAAAATCATTTTAACACATAACAAAAATCTCAGAAAGTACTTTACAGACTCTATCATAAAACAATACGTGACATACATGCCCACTAACTATACAGTACCGTACTCCAAAAGCAACGCCGAGAGAACTCCAAACTGATGTCAAACGTTATATCATGATATATTCCTTTAACCTGCGATGGTAAAAACAACATGAGCTTGGGAAAGCTCAGTAATACAAAACTACCAGAGGATGCTATAAGCTCATGCAGATATATAGTAGGCATAACATTTTCATGATGTTTCAAGCATTGACAATCTTTTATTCCTTTCTGTTATTTCGGGGTAACGTTATACTTGAGATTAACGGTATTTGTTCTTTATTCAATCATCGAGTAACAAACGATAATTTTACAAGCTGATAGATTACGAAGATGGAAACAACAAGCTTAAAGTCTAGTGTGTTCCAATAGGTGCATATCAAACAGGCATAAATGCATACAAATCATATCATGAGAACACAATATTTATCCATGCAAATGTCTAAGTACATAAAAGGGTTCACTAGTAACTACCCTCCAACCTTACGCCAATATGCAGTCCCCCAGAACTGCATCCATAAGGACTTACCCTAGGCCCGATGGGCATAGGTGCCACCTAAGGGGATGCCTTAGGTCCATAAGGACTTACCCTAGGCCCGATGGGCATAGGTGCCACTCAAGGGGAGACCTTGAGTCCATAAGGACTTACCCTAGGCCCGATGGGCATAGGTGCCACCTAAGGGGATGCCTTAGGTCCATAAGGATTTACCAGCTTGATCAGGGCTGTACCGACAGAGACTTCATATCATAACCCAACAGTATACCCCAGATGACAATCGGTAATCAGATTTCAGACATGAGTAACATAATACATGTAACAGACATATTCTATTCAGAGTATCAGAAACGGAAGATTCATGCTTTTGACAGATAAATGGGCATACCATTGAGCATAGCAGACATTTTCATCATTCAACATGCAAACAGATTTTACCATCATAGGTCAAACTAACAGATCATACTATCGAGTTTATCGGACAATCAGACAATACCATTACAGATCAAGCAATCACATAGCAAGTATACAAATTGAGCAAACATATATCATGTAGGCAGAGAATGTCATCAAATATAATATTATTCATGATTAATTAATTATACAGTTCATTCAACAGAATATAGCACACATGGAACACACTAGGTGGGATAGATCATTTCTTGGAGATATTTGGCATTTACGAAAAAGGACATATTAAACTTTTGACAACTTGAACGGAGTTCTGAACGTGGCCCCTATTAAAAGGGGTTCATACTAACGGTTTAACCCAGATATTCAGGAGATGATACATCAAGATCTTTGAGAGCTTTGGCATATCCTGAGTGATTCAGCCATTTAGTCTTACAAGGGCATTATGGTCATTTTATCACACACGAACATTTTGGTAATTTATACCAACAAGGCGTAAACGGTGGCTCAGAAATTCTATTTGCCCATCAGGTATCCAACCAGGCATTCAGAGATTTCTTATGTCAAGATTTTTCATGATATTAGATACATTCGGGGCTATTTTGATTATTTTGGCCAACGAGGGCATTTTAGTCTTTTAACAATCATGGGTGATTTTGTAATTTAGCCCCATCATGAGAAAATTGTGATTTACAATATTTAAGATTTTCAGAAGTTTATCGAGCCTCCAAAACCATTCGAACTAACACATCCCACCTTGCATTACTAACCAACCCTTCTAATGTATCTGGCTGTATCGTATATCTGAACGGTTGTTTTCATATTTCACCACCAGACTTGCTGCGGAGTAGTCAAACTTATATTCTGTGCGGAAAAACTTCCAACCTTATTTTAATATTAGGAGTGATTATCTTACATGAGTGTGCTACCTAACACTTAGGGGCGCTTTAGCCCATAAGGTCTTATTAGAAATCTCAGAATTTCATCAAATGCATAATTGCATATTTGACTCAAGAGGGCTTTTCAGTCATTTTGGAAAATTGGAATAAATCCACCATTTCTTTCTGAATTACCATTTGGTACCTCCATCATTCACGTACTCAAACGAGATTAAGTCGTCAAAACTCTCCGCCCCTTTACAGACGATTCATTCATTACAGAACTTGAGGGTATAACGTCATTCAAATTAATCAGACATTTCGGTGCTCGAGGGCATTACCGTCTTTTTGGTCATTACGATTATTCTCATTTAATTCATGCATTCCTGTCATAAGGATCGACTTAGGATTTCAACATTATTTCCAGAAAATTCTCATTCAGGTGTTATACAGAGTTTGAGGGGAAAATCCAAGTTATACAACACACGTATTGTATAATGATGTCGGAGTCTTTCCAATAAAACATACATCTTAGGTAGAGTAATATACACCATCAGGTCGAATGTAGGTTTCAGGTCATTTTCTTTACCAGAGGGGGGGGTAGTTTAGTCATTTTTATAATCTAAGGGCATTTTCGTAATTTCATAACCAACATCTCATACTCCGCATTCTGAACATTGGTTCTTAGACACCATTGATAGAGTTTCGGATTTAACTGTATTATTATTATTCTTATTATTAGCACTTTCGACACTCATTATCTATTAATATTCTTATCCGAGTATTTTACTCTTAATGACTCTCATACTTATTTTCCGTATCGAATTTGGCTTAAGCAGAGTTCACAATACACTCATCATAAGCATGCATGCTTTAACCAGATATCAACATGTACATAAAGCATACAAGGGGTAGTAATGTATTACCTTAACTCCGAGCTACATCAGTCGATTCATGATACGACATTCGAACACCCCCGAACACAAATGCGACGTCCTCAACATCCAGAATGCAAGGAACCTTGAATACCTTCAGTCGTACAAATTCTAATATCAGTCCTTATTCACATTGCTCATAATTGATTATTAAAATTACATAAGCAAACTCGAGTTCAAAGACCAATTCAGAGGCTTTCGGGTTAGAATTTCTCGAAACGGGCATCAAAAACGGACTCAGGACGTCGAAAAACATAAAATAGGGCTTTTCTGAAAAAGTTGACTTTTTGGTCAAAGTCAACGTTGACGTCAGCAGTCAAAGTCAACGCTGACGTCATGCTGACATCATTGGTTGACCGGTTGATTCACTGGGTTGACTCGGACGAGTTGACTCACTGGGTTGACTCGGACGAGTTGACTCACTAGGTTGACTCGGTCAACGGGTCGGGTCGAGTCAACGGGTCAGGTCAACAGGTCGGGTCGGGTCAACAGGTCTAGGTTTACTACTGGACTGGACCGGTTCAGGTGGACCGACCAACGAGTGGGCCGGCCGGTTCAATGGCCACCGTCCAGGGCTGCCGGAAATCGCCCTGGACGGCGCGTGAAGCCCACGCGCGGCCTTTCCCGGTCGGAAAACTCGCCGAAAAGCCCTAAAACACCAAAAACAACTATAAATCCAACCTAATTCAACCGAAAAATCCCATAAATTAAACCAAAACTTACCGAGCTTACCCAAATCCGAAAACAAAAGCTCAACACTGTCATGGCTCTAACGACGGTCTAAACAGTGGTCGTTCGTTGTCCGACGACATGGGTTTTGCTCGGCTCAACGCAAGGGACTCGACGATGGGTGGTGGTGCGACGGACGGTGATCGTGGCGGCCGAAATCGTTGAATAACTGTGGCGGAACCCTTAATCTCCGTCGAGGCTTTGAGTCGTTCTCCACGCCGATTGCCAACGCAACGCTGCGAGTGGCGGTAATGGCCGAGATCGGTGTGTGACGACGGACACGGTAGAGGGGGCGGTGACGGTCACCGGCGAGCGGTGGGGGAGATCGGAGATGTTGAACGGTGGTGGGGAGATGAAAAGTTTGGAAGTCTCTGGATATTTTCACGCTCGGGTAACTGATTCAAAAGTGTGTTTCCCCAAAAAAAATTAATGGGCAGGTGAAGGGTCCAGATAAATTAATCATCTATTACTGGTATATCTGAAACATAATAGGTTAAATAAAAACCAATGCAGACTAACACCAATGGTGGCTTTAGCTCAGATGGTTGAGCATTTCATCACTCGTACAAAAGGACAAGGGTTCGAGCCCCCTTGGTTGCGCTTCACCCTTTTTTTCATCCTTTCCCCTATTTCAAAATGTCAAATGTAAGGGAAATATTAGGCCCAAGACCCTAAACTATTGAAATTTTACAATTGCCCAAATCATTTCTTATATTTAGACATCATATTTATCAGGGTGTTACAACTCTCCCCCCCTAAAAAAAAATTTCGACCTCGAAATTTATCAAGGTCAGAGAAATACATAAACTACTCTTTTGTCCATTCTTGTACTGAAACTTATCCATTAGAGTATCCTTGTTTCTCGGGGATCTTAGATGGTCACAAATCAATCTGGTAGTGTCCTCAGACACTTGGGCTGACTTTGGACCCAAAGTCATCCCATTATACATCTTGGACCAACTAATCATCATACAATATTTGGACCCACAACGAACTTCATACGGTGCCAAGTAAACACTTGTCTCATAACTGTTATTTTAAATGGTTTCAATCGGGGATAAGAAACCTTCTCAACTGCCACAGAAGTTAATCATACCACCCGGAAGCATCTCCTCTAGAAACCGAATTACTTTACTAGATTGATCATCGGTTTACGAATGAAGAACTATATCTGGAATCCATACGGGTACTCAAAGGCCTAAAACAGAGCCTTTGGAAATCAAGATGTTAACCTCAAATTTCATCTAGAATCGATATATAGCAGAACACTATGCCACTATTTTTTTTATAATGCCTTTCTTCAAGACGATCAAACATAACCAAAGTTTTAAACGGATGTCACATACCCTCAGCGTAATACTCAATAATCGTTTGCTTCGTGCATAACAGAGTCACCGCATAATCTATACTTTCACCAATCTCGCGGACACCTTTCTTTTAAATTCATAATACTTATATCAAATCTTCCTCAAAATATTCACAAACACAATCATTATTATCGAGCTACCTTACATGTGATCTTATATCGATTACCACATATAATCAAACATTTATTCTTTCAATAATTCAGATCTTCAATTCCACATGCATACAACATCTTAGGTTCTTTATCTAGATTCAAATCCATCAATTTAATACAAACCACAGACGAACGCTATAGTTATTTCTTGCGGATACAGATCGAGCTTTGGGAGGCACATCACTTAAATACATTTATTTTAGAAAAAGGGTTTGACATTGGAGATTCGGCTCGTATGAGTACGGTTTTGATCTAGGGGCATGCACAGACCAGACACCCTATGACAGACGATCGGCCGATCTACCCAGAATGACGCAACTCTAAGCTCTGATACCACTAAATGAAACCCCCTAGACCCGCCTATGCGTTACAATGGATCATAGGAAGTCACATTATGGTCACAAGAGCGACCCACAATGAAAATACACATGAAAACATTTTTCTTTCTCAAAACACATATTAAACTGTAAAATCAACTTCTGTTTAAAAATATTATTTCAGAAAAATCATTTTAACACATAACAAAAATCTCAGAAAGTACTTTACAGACTCTATCATAAAACAATACGTGACATACATGCCCACTAACTATACAGTACCGTACTCCAAAAGCAACGCCGAGAGAACTCCAAACTGATGTCAAACGTTATATCATGATATATTCCTTTAACCTGCGATGGTAAAAACAACATGAGCTTGGGAAAGCTCAGTAATACAAAACTACCAGAGGATGCTATAAGCTCATGCAGATATATAGTAGGCATAACATTTTCATGATGTTTCAAGCATTGACAATCTTTTATTCCTTTCTGTTATTTCGGGGTAACGTTATACTTGAGATTAACGGTATTTGTTCTTTATTCAATCATCGAGTAACAAACGATAATTTTACAAGCTGATAGATTACGAAGATGGAAACAACAAGCTTAAAGTCTAGTGTGTTCCAATAGGTGCATATCAAACAGGCATAAATGCATACAAATCATATCATGAGAACACAATATTTATCCATGCAAATGTCTAAGTACATAAAAGGGTTCACTAGTAACTACCCTCCAACCTTACGCCAATATGCAGTCCCCCAGAACTGCATCCATAAGGACTTACCCTAGGCCCGATGGGCATAGGTGCCACCTAAGGGGATGCCTTAGGTCCATAAGGACTTACCCTAGGCCCAATGGGCATAGGTGCCACTCAAGGGGAGACCTTGAGTCCATAAGGACTTACCCTAGGCCCGATGGGCATAGGTGCCACCTAAGGGGATGCCTTAGGTCCATAAGGATTTACCAGCTTGATCAGGGCTGTACCGACAGAGACTTCATATCATAACCCAACAGTATACCCCAGATGACAATCGGTAATCAGATTTCAGACATGAGTAACATAATACATGTAACAGACATATTCTATTCAGAGTATCAGAAACGGAAGATTCATGCTTTTGACAGATAAATGGGCATACCATTGAGCATAGCAGACATTTTCATCATTCAACATGCAAACAGATTTTACCATCATAGGTCAAACTAACAGATCATACTATCGAGTTTATCGGACAATCAGACAATACCATTACAGATCAAGCAATCACATAGCAAGTATACAAATTGAGCAAACATATATCATGTAGGCAGAGAATGTCATCAAATATAATATTATTCATGATTAATTAATTATACAGTTCATTCAACAGAATATAGCACACATGGAACACACTAGGTGGGATAGATCATTTCTTGGAGATATTTGGCATTTACGAAAAAGGACATATTAAACTTTTGACAACTTGAACGGAGTTCTGAACGTGGCCCCTATTAAAAGGGGTTCATACTAACGGTTTAACCCAGATATTCAGGAGATGATACATCAAGATCTTTGAGAGCTTTGGCATATCCTGAGTGATTCAGCCATTTAGGCTTACAAGGGCATTATGGTCATTTTATCACACACGGACATTTTGGTAATTTATACCAACAAGGCGTAAACGGTGGCTCAGAAATTCTATTTGCCCATCAGGTATCCAACCAGGCATTCAGAGATTTCTTATGTCAAGATTTTTCACGATATTAGATACATTCGGGGCTATTTTGATTATTTTGGCCAACGAGGGCATTTTAGTCTTTTAACAATCATGGGTGATTTTGTAATTTAGCCCCATCATGAGAAAATTGTGATTTACAATATTTAAGATTTTCAGAAGTTTATCGAGCCTCCAAAACCATTCGAACTAACACATCCCACCTTGCATTACTAACCAACCCTTCTAATGTATCCGCCTGTATCGTATATCTGAACGGTTGTTTTCATATTTCACCACCAGACTTGCTGCGGAGTAGTCAAACTTATATTCTGTGCGGAAAAACTTCCAACCTTATTTTAATATTAGGAGTGATTATCTTACATGAGTGTGCTACCTAACACTTAGGGGCGCTTTAGCCCATAAGGTCTTATTAGAAATCTCAGAATTTCATCAAATGCATAATTGCATATTTGACTCAAGAGGGCTTTTCAGTCATTTTGGAAAATTGGAATAAATCCACCATTTCTTTCTGAATTACCATTTGGTACCTCCATCATTCACGTACTCAAACGAGATTAAGTCGTCAAAACTCTCCGCCCCTTTACAGACGATTCATTCATTACAGAACTTGAGGGTATAACGTCATTCAAATTAATCAGACATTTCGGTGCTCGAGGGCATTACCGTCTTTTTGGTCATTACGATTATTCTCATTTAATTCATGCATTCCTGTCATAAGGATCGACTTAGGATTTCAACATTATTTCCAGAAAATTCTCATTCAGGTGTTATACAGAGTTTGAGGGGAAAATCCAAGTTATACAACACACGTATTGTATAATGATGTCGGAGTCTTTCCAATAAAACATACATCTTAGGTAGAGTAATATACACCATCAGGTCGAATGTAGGTTTCAGGTCATTTTCTTTACCAGAGGGGGGGGTAGTTTAGTCATTTTTATAATCTAAGGGCATTTTCGTAATTTCATAACCAACATCTCATACTCCGCATTCTGAACATTGGTTCTTAGACACCATTGATAGAGTTTCGGATTTAACTGTATTATTATTATTCTTATTATTAGCACTTTCGACACTCATTATCTATTAATATTCTTATCCGAGTATTTTACTCTTAATGACTCTCATACTTATTTTCCGTATCGAATTTGGCTTAAGCAGAGTTCACAATACACTCATCATAAGCATGCATGCTTTAACCAGATATCAACATGTACATAAAGCATACAAGGGGTAGTAATGTATTACCTTAACTCCGAGCTACATCAGTCGATTCATGATACGACATTCGAACACCCCCGAACACAAATGCGACGTCCTCAACATCCAGAATGCAAGGAACCTTGAATACCTTCAGTCGTACAAATTCTAATATCAGTCCTTATTCACATTGCTCATAATTGATTATTAAAATTACATAAGCAAACTCGAGTTCAAAGACCAATTCAGAGGCTTTCGGGTTAGAATTTCTCGAAACGGGCATCAAAAACGGACTCAGGACGTCGAAAAACATAAAATAGGGCTTTTCTGAAAAAGTTGACTTTTTGGTCAAAGTCAACGCTGACGTCAGCAGTCAAAGTCAACGCTGACGTCATGCTGACGTCATTGGTTGACCGGTTGACTCACTGGATTGACTCGGACGAGTTGACTCACTGGGTTGACTCGGACGAGTTGACTCACTAGGTTGACTCGGTCAACGGGTCGGGTCGAGTCAACGGGTCAGGTCAACAGGTCGGGTCGGGTCAACAGGTCTAGGTTTACTACTGGACTGGACCGGTTCAGGTGGACCGACCAACGAGTGGGCCGGCCGGTTCAATGGCCACCGTCCAGGGCTGCCGGAAATCGCCCCGGACGGCGCGTGAAGCCCACGCGCGGCCTTTCCCGGTCGGAAAACTCGCCGGAAAGCCCTAAAACACCAAAAACAACTATAAATCCAACCTAATTCAACCGAAAAATCCCATAAATTAAACCAAAACTTACCGAGCTTACCCAAATCCGAAAACAAAAGCTCAACACTGTCATGGCTCTAACGACGGTCTAAACAGTGGTCGTTCGTTGTCCGACGACATGGGTTTTGCTCGGCTCAACGCAAGGGACTCGACGATGGGTGGTGGTGCGACGGACGGTGATCGTGGCGGCCGAAATCGTTGAATAACTGTGGCGGAACCCTTAATCTCCGTCGAGGCTTTGAGTCGTTCTCCACGCCGATTGCCAACGCAACGCTGCGAGTGGCGGTAATGGCCGAGATCGGTGTGTGACGACGGACACGGTAGAGGGGGCAGTGACGGTCACCGGCGAGCGGTGGGGGAGATCGGAGATGTTGAACGGTGGTGGGGAGATGAAAAGTTTGGAAGTCTCTGGATATTTTCACGCTCGGGTAACTGATTCAAAAGTGTGTTTCCCCAAAAAAAATTAATGGGCAGGTGAAGGGTCCAGATAAATTAATCATCTATTACTGGTATATCTGAAACATAATAGGTTAAATAAAAACCAATGCAGACTAACACCAATGGTGGCTTTAGCTCAGATGGTTGAGCATTTCATCACTCGTACAAAAGGACAAGGGTTCGAGCCCCCTTGGTTGCGCTTCACCCTTTTTTTCATCCTTTCCCCTATTTCAAAATGTCAAATGTAAGGGAAATATTAGGCCCAAGACCCTAAACTATTGAAATTTTACAATTGCCCAAATCATTTCTTATATTTAGACATCATATTTATCAGGGTGTTACAAAGATGTTGCGTTTGGTGTAAATTACGGATCGATGAAATCGATTAAGGTTTGTAGAGCGAAAGTATTTGTGGGTTTTCATTTTTGGTACTCAACTGCTTATGCTTTTCATACTTGATTAATATTATTTGTGTTTGTATATTTGTAAATTCATGAAGTTTGATGACGGTGCATGTAAAGCATGTTCGATTTACTGACTATACTTTATAATCGTGAATAACAAAGTTATGTACGTAGAACTTTGGTAGTCTTTCATATAAATTCATGAACTTTGGTACTCTAGGTTTAAGGTTTTTTTTAGTAACAAAGATCTGTACATTAATGAAACACCTTTGTTGGTTTAGTTTTTTTTTTAAAGAAAATTATGACATAGATCCTCTGATTTCTGATATATTCAATTCAGCCAATACATATAGATCTTATTATTATGGTTTCATATATGTTTATTTTTGACACAATGGTTAAACTTTGTATTAAGATTAATATGTGTTTATAATATTTTATTTGATGATATTGATATTTTAACCATGTATTGAGTTTTACATGTATTTAAATGACTTGGAAAGAGACACGACATTATGAGAAGATGTTTTGGTCATTTGCTACGTCTCCATTTTCCTCGAGAGGAAAACTAATATCGGTAAATTCTTATTTTATTTTTTTATTCTTTAAATTATGATTTTAATGTGCGATAAATCATGGTGAATTTCAATCTATAAAAAGATTGTTATAAAGTCTATATTTGCTCGAAATCAATTTTTCTTCTTTGTCGAAAAATTCGACCATAGACTTCTCCCAATTTCAAGTTACGAAAATTCTTCTTGATCCAAAAAGTTTTATGGGAGGCATTCCTTGAAGTGAATGCAAAGCATGATGTTTATTTCATGCGATTATCAATGATCGGGCATTCCCTGAAGTGAATGCAAGCATGATGTTTATTCCATGCGATTATCAATGATGGGGCATTCCCTGAAGTGAATGCAAGCATGATATTTATTCCATGCAATTATCAATGATGGCATTTCCTGAAGTGAATGCAAGCATGATGTTTATTCCATGCAATTATTGGATCTGTTTCATTCCCTGGAGTGAATGCAAACATGATAAATCATTATTCAATTAGAGACATAATTTCGATATAATCCAAGTATAATTGGCTGGACATCCCGTTCTGCGAGGCTACTGGTCTCAAAGGAGGTTTTTAAAGGACTTTGTGGACATGTTTAACAATGCCGCGTACGAGGATTAAATATTTATTCTCTGTGATAAGGATATGTGAAAAAGGTTTTAAAGGCCCACTGGCTCTACTCCATTCCCTGAAGTGAATGTGAGATTATATTATGGAAGGAATAAAAAATCACATTAAAAGTTGTGGTCGTGGTCGAGGCTATGAATATACACATGAAAAATATAATCGTTTTAAGGATACTTCTACCCGCTGGTAGCGAAGTTATAAGGATGACAAGAGTGATAAAGATCATTCAAGGAAGTGAAATCCTTTTACCAATGTGATGTTATAAACCATTGGTTTCGTACTTGTCAAACGCCAAAGTATTATGGACTTTATCCATAATCATGAATGATAAATGAAATAAAATATAAACAAATTTTGTTTATGGCGAAAATAATTATGGCGTTATTGGTCCAACTCAATTGGATATTGTTAATTTTCTCATAACCCTTGAAGGGAATAATTTACCATTTATTTTATTTCCCTTATAACCTCTAACATGAATAATTGGTTTTTCTTATGTTAATTCATTTTATTTATTATTTATTTATGTTGGTTTGATTTATGTTTATTTATTTCACATATTATTTATTTACGATTTATGTTAATTTATTATTTGAAGAATATGATTACTTCCGGAATAAAATGAATTGTGGCTATTTATGCCTAGAATTGTGGCTATTTATGCCTAGCAGATAATGCAAGTACTCATATTGTACTTAAGCATAAGAAATATTTTTCCCATTTAAATGCAAGGGGAAATATGAGTAGTATTTCTCAAAGTACTAAAATATCAATACTTCGGAAGAGCACTTGAAAGTTTATCTCTGATAGATAATCGACTTGATATGATGTGCTATATTTTATATTTTTCATTCCTCGAAGTGAATGATACAAAGTACATATTTTCATTACCTGAAGTAAATGAAACAAAGCACATTTTGAAAGGTGCACAATTATGCATTTCTCGATTAAAATGCAAGGGAATAATGTGAGTACTATATCCGGAAGTACTAATATCACAAAAGGCTCTGGTTGAGCAAATATGTTATTGTCAAATGGAACTTTATTCCATATTCAAAGTGCGTTATACTCGTCAAAGTCATAAAGAGAGCAATATGAGTTCGCAAACTATCCCTTTGGGAATTATAGATAACATATGTTATCAATTGGCATTTGAAATAAGCCAATATGGATATAAGTTCTGGTAGTCAAAAAGTCAGTTGAAAGCTCTAGAAGAGCTATATATTGCTACCAAAAGATAATTTCAATTGAAAGCTACGAAAGAGCTAAATATATTCCTATTTAAAGGAACAATTTTGATGGCCGTACTAGACATGTACGAGTGAGATTGAATTACATGTTATGGTAAATAAAGAGTTTACAAATTCAGAGATATATACACACATATATATAGTTGGCATGATCGGTTAGACCATCCTGATCAATAATGGTGCAGAAATTATTGAGATTTACATGCACATGTATTAAAAGAACCTGTAGTTCTTGTGGTGCTTATTCTCAAAGGAATGTATTAAATTCCACTTATTAAAGAACGTGAAGTTCTTGTGTTGCTTAAAGGAATTGATTAAATTCCACTTACTAAAAGAACCTGAAGTTCTTGTGTTGTTTGTTCTCAAAGGATATAGATGATCCCACTTACCAAAAGAATTAGAACTTAAAGTTCTTGTATTGAAGTTGAGACTGTATGTCTTGCATATCTGAACGAAATATGGGCCCATATATCCACAAATGTGGAAAGTTTTATATGATTTTAGTATATGCATCTACATTGTTTTATCGACTTACAACCAGAAGTTTGTGAGATTGATTCTAAAAATATTCAGATTATGCAGTTAGACTATTCGTCTTGAAGAGCTAGTGGGTTTATATTTTAGGCTATATCAGTTGTTACAAAGCCTATTGATTATGAAAAATATAGTTTAGCAAAATTTAAATTGGATGCCTCCTATTTAATAGCTAAACTATGAGAACAAAAGAGTTATTATTTATATGGTGTTTCCATATAGCAACACTTATACGCATCAAGCCAACGAGTTATAATAAACTCCCCGTTATGATTGGTTTTTGGTCAGAAACCATACATTTCCCATTTTATGATTTTTGAATGTGCGATATGAATTGCTCCACCACAACGCACAAAATGGGTAAATAAAAAGGGTTGAGAATATATATTGAGTACGAGTCTCCTTTTATGTTTAAATTCTTAAACATTAATTGGAGAATCATTTATGACATGATTTTTCTCAACATCAGGGGGAGACAATAATCAGCTGGATAGAGGAAAATGAATTATCATTATCTAGATCCTCGTATATGAACTAAAAGTTCATAAGATAATTCATGTTATTACATGTCAACTGCCAGACATATTTACTGACCCAATGAGAGTAATTAAGTCTCATATACCAGCTGAAATGCTCTAAGTTTAAATTACATGTTAGAGCGAGAGAATGTAAATCATGCCTGAAGCATGATAGTTGAAATGGTTCCAATGATCAAAATTCTCGTAAATAGAAAGTAATATGAGATGGTCATATATTGGAGGCGGGTGCTCCTGAAGAGACCCAAGACATAACAAATAATAAAACTCTATAAGAGTTTCAGGTACCTGAAATAAAGATTGAAATTTTGAAGAGATCTCGATGAGTTATGTCATTACGAGAATGGAACCAGAAAATTGGAAAGTTGTCGACAACGATTTTACAAACAATTTTACATAAAATACTTCTATAGAAGTAAAGAAAGAAATCGAGGATCTTGTATAAAATCTATCCAGAAGTATAGATATTGAATTGGCCAATGTTGAAAGACGCTTTGAACTTCTAAAGTAGAAGTATTTGGACAAGCAGTCCAAACACCTAAAGGTGTAATGCAAGTGAGGCACAAATAAGTAGTCGTAAATACGACTTGAACTATAATTTATGAAAAGTTTTAATTACTTCATGGTGGATGCAATTACTTTGGCAGTTTTGAAAATTTTACATGCGTCTAATTATTTGTGGATCCATATTTATCCTTGAAGGATCTAAAATGCTATAAGCATTTGGAAATTTCTGAGGAAATTTATTTAGACATGTCTTATGAATATTTTGGCGCAATTGGTATAATCGCCTTAGTGAATACTAATTGAGAAAATACTATAAGAATGATCAGATTTTCTTATGTATTTTATAAAGGAGTTTGGATCAAGATCCATTATGATAATTTTAGAACTCCTAAAGAGCTTCAAATTGGAAACTCATGAAGTACTTTCAATACAAGTACTTGAATCTTGACATCAAGTTTATCTCGACCTGAAGATCGATCATTTTTATATATTTCTTTTATCTATGAATATACAAAGATCATTACATTTAGATCTTCAAACATTCGTTGATGCCTCCTCAAATGTCGTAGAAATAATTGTTATGAACGAGGCAAGCCAAAAATGTGTTTGGCTAAGATTATTGACCCAACATATCCAAAAGATATGTGGATTTACTTTTACAAGATATGATAAAAGCTATCTTGTGTGAAGATAAAACAAGATGTATATCTCAGTTTGAAAGTTGATACATCATGGAACATATTACTCCAAAGTTTCATCCCCCGCGATCTTTAGAAAATGATATTCAAGATTAAATTATGAATATTCAAAGATCTTCTGTGATGTTTTCATGAGGGGGAGTAAATACGCGTTGCACTCTTTTTCCCTTAACCGAGGTTTTGTCCCAATGGGTTTTCCTGGTAAGGTTTTTAATGAGGCAACAAGTTATGCGTATCAAAGATGTGTGTACTCTTTTTCCTTCACTAAAGATTTTTTTTCCACTGGGTTTTTATCTTAGTAAGGTTTTAACGAGGCACATTATCTTCATAGACATCCAAGGGGGAGTGTTATGAATATTTATTTATGTGGATGTCTATCATGATTAGAACTTTATCAAAGGAGTTTGATTTATTTATTATTAGGAATATTATCTCTATGAATTAGAGTTTAATGTATTATGTACTTCTTATGCCTATAAATAGATGATTCATTGAAGGCATTGTATACAATTCTATATTTTGAGAATAATACAAATCTCCCTCTTTCTCTCATCCCTTTGTTCTTCTTGTTCTTCTTTATTTTATTCACAACATATTAGTTATTATTATTATTATTATTATTATTATTATTACTATGATTAGTAATATTATTATTATTATTATTACTATTATTATTATTATTATTATTATTATTATTATTATTATTATTATTATTATTATTATTATTATTATTATTATTATTATTATTATTATTATTATATACTTAAATACAATTATTATTATTATTATTATATATTTACTATGCTTATTATTATTATTAGTTTTATGATTATTATTATTATTACTATTATTATTATTATTATTATTATTATTATTATTTGTAATTAAATGTATAGGGTTTAGGGTTTAGGATTAGGGACTATGGTTCATTGATTAAATATTATGGTTTAGGGTTTAAACCCCTAATGTCTAATTCTAAACCATAAGCATTAAACCATAAAGCATAAGTAATTAACCCTAACCACTAAACCCTCGATCTAGGATTACGGACTATGAGCTATAGATTAAATATTAAGGTTTTATGGTTTAGAGGGTAGTGGTTATTGTTTAGGGTTTAGGGTTAGGGACTATGGTTCATTGATTAAATATTAGGGTTTTATGGTTTAGAGGGTAGTGGTTATTGTTTAGGGTTTAGGGTTAGGGACTATGGTTCATTGATTAAATATTAGGGTTTAATGTTTAAACCCCTAATGTCTAATTCTAAACCCTAAGCATTAAACCCTAAAGCATGAGTAATTAACCCTAACCACTAAACCCTCGATCTAGGATTACGGACTATGAGCTATAGATTAAATATTAGGGTTTTATGGTTTAGAGGGTAGTGGTTATTGTTTATGGTTTAGGGTTAGGGGCTATGGTTCATTGATTAAATATTTGGGTTTAAGGTTTAAACCCCTAATGTCTAATTCTAAACCCAAAGCATTAAACCCTAAAGCATGAGTAATTAACCCTAACCACTAAACCCTCGATCTAGGATTACGGACTATGAGCTATAGATTAAATATTAGGGTTTTATGGTTTAGAGGGTAGTGGTTATTGTTTAGGGTTTAGGGTTAGGGACTATGGTTCATTGATTGAATATTAGGGTTTAATGTTTAAACCCCTAATGTCTAATTCTAAACTCTAAGCATTAAACCCTAAAACATGAGTAATTAAAGGTGAAACAAAATAAAATAATAATAAAAAAATAAAAAGGAAATAAGTCTTATCAGTTCAGATCTCTAGACCATCTATGCACATTGGAATACGGTCTATAATGGCTATGAGAATAAAGTAATAAAATAATTAAAAAAGGGAGTTTTTCATTTATGGAATCTAAAAATCAATTTTGAAATGGAAGGAAAGAAGAAAACAGTCCCTTATTCGATATGAACTTAGAGACAAAATTTTTGTTTCCCACTTTCTTCTTCCCTCGTCTCCCTCGAGATCTCGAAGGCTCACCCCGGTTGGGGCTTATTGTCGGAGAACGACAGGAGAAAAGGGAGAACGAACGGCCGCTATAAAAGATAACGGTAAATAAAAACTCCTATCCCTTTCTTTTTATTTTTCTCTTCTATTTCGTGCATGCAATGAAAAATTTAGAAGACAAAATACCTCTGGAAAAATGTTTTTCGTATTGATTTTTCTGATAATTGCCGGGGAAAACCAAAAATCCCCCTTTTACAATGTTTTTGGTTCGGTTTTTATAACCGGATGTTACAACAATTGCAGAAAGAAAAAGAGTTGACTTGCTCGGTTTTTGGTTGCCTTTGCATGTGACTTCTGAATTTGCTGTTGTGTTTTCTGAATTTGTTGTTTTTTTTTCCGTTTTGGGTATCTGAAAGTTTCTGACTGAGGTTTTTTGTTGCCAGTATTGCCTGATCGGGAGGGACACAAACGGCGCGGAGAGAAAGTGGTCAGAGGCGTGAAGGGCTGGTGAAGCGTCAGGCGAGTGGCGCGAGGGGTCACGGGTTTCCGGAATGGAGGGATCTGGGCCGTCCGATACAACTCGATCGAAGGGTTCGCGTTGATGCGGCGCGCGAGGCTGATAGGGCTTGCTAGGGTTTGTCCTCTGGTGCAATCTGGGACGTTGATGCGTTCCCCAAATCTGACGGTCGAGATTGGTGCGGCTGCAAAAGAAAAGGGTTAATGTTAGGGTTTTCTTTTTGTTAGGTTTACGGGCTTTGCATTTGGGCTGCATTTGGGTTTTGTATTTATTTATTTTGGGTCCTATATGAGTAAATACATTTAAATAATATATATTTGGGCTTTTTATTTATCTGTTTATTTATTTATAATAATAAAAGGTAGTTATATATGGGTGATAATAATAGATAGTAATAGTAAGTAATATAATGATAATGACTTAATAACAATATATATTTTTTCTTTTTTTTTTAATTTTTTTAATTTTCTTAATTTCTCTCTTATTTTATTTTATTTTTAATTATTATTATTTTAGCCCAATACAAGCCCGAAAATCATAAAAGAAATAAAATTAAAGACAGGGACAAAATTAGTGATTACAAAACCAAAAGCCCTAAATTAATTAAATAATATATTAAACCTAAAAATTAATTAAAATTAACCTAAAACCCTAAACATAAACCCCAAATCTTAATTCAAACTAATTTTAATTAAGTATAAAAAAATTATTTCATAATGGTTATTCATTCAACTTATGTAATTAAGTAGTTTATCAGAATGCAAGTTAAGTTAATTTAATAACTAACTTAACTTAAAATGAATGCAAGTTAATTAAATTTATTTTTAATCTTAAGTTAAGTTAATTTAATAACTAACTTAACTTAAATTAAAATGAATGCAAGTTAATTATTTAGCATTAATTTATTCTTATAATAAAAAATTTAAGTCATCTTATTTTAATTAAGAATATAGATTTAATTTAATAATTTTTACTCATTTAACTTAATTTGATTAAGCATAAAATTTTAATTTAATAATGGTTATTCATTCCACTTAAGTTAATTAAGTATAATAGTTTATCTTTGAAGTTATTTTAAAATAATAGTCAAGTTAATTAGAAATACAATTTATTAATACTTAGAATTATTATTAATTCAATTTATCTTTTAATTGAAGTTAAGTTAGTAATTTATTAATACTTGAAATTATTATTAATTTTATAATTTTTCAATACTTGACATTATTTTATATTCATTAAATATAACTTCTTTAAATGTCAGATAATTATCATTATTAGCAAATCAAATAATAGTATTAGTTCATGTTAATATCAGTTCAGGTCAATATCAGTTCAGGTCAATATCAGTTCAGGTCAATAACAGTTCAGGTCAAGAACAGTTCAGGTCAATAACAGTTCAGGTTCAAAACAGGTCGGGTTCAAAACAGGTCGGGTTCATTTCAGGTCGGGTCCAAACAGGTCGGGTTAAATCGGTTATCTGGCAGGTTAGTCTCGGGTTCGTTTCGGTCGGGTGCAGGTCGGGTTCGGTTACTACAGTAACAGGTCAATTTCGGGTTCGGGTTCACTTCGGTCGGGTGCAGTTCGGGTTCGGTTTCTACAGTTACAGGTCAAATTCGGGTTCGGGTTCACTTCGGTCGGGTGCAGGTCGGGTTCGGTCTTTAAATCCTCGGGTTAAACCAGGTTCTGACTCGATCGGGTTTCAGGCAGGTTACCAGGTCGGGTCAGTTTTTCACACCCCTACTGCATATGTCCCATGTGTAGCATTGGCATTATACTTCACTGACAGATAATTATTATGGACAAGAAATAAGTGGAGGGGAAACGACCTTAATGCAAAATGATTATTCTATATATTTTCCCATCCTTTTGGATTGTATCATTTCAGATGAAATTTATTCAAAATCTTTAGGTTTAAAACACATCATTCTATTTTTTAGTATGTATATTTGATCGGTTTATCAAGCTGTTCATTTATTTTTTTTTAAATTATGGGTTCTAAATTCACTAAAAATACTCATTTTTTTCCTAAAATCCCTAAAGGAAAGGAAGGTGTTAAATGGGAGTTTTTAATCAAATTTTTATTTTTAATCTTTTAAAAATATACATTCGTGCAGAAAAAAATTTAAACTCAAATCTTTTAAGAATGACAACGTCCCCTGTTTTAATAAGATCACTCCCTAAGTTCTCAATAAATACTTAAAATATAATATTTAACTTGACAAATATCTAAATCCATAAATACTTGAAAACATCTTTCGACGAATCATTTTTAGAAAGCTTATAATGAATCATAGGAACTTTTGATTAAGAGATATGACAGACATACATAAAATAAATTTTATATTAGGGATGCAAGCTTTTATACTTAGTAAAATTATATAAAAAAATAAAATATTAAAAAGTGCGATATTAGATTTTCAATATAAAATACAAATAACTTTTTTAAAATATATAAAAATTTAAAATTTCAGAAGGTGCGACTGTCTCTAACTATCTAACACCTCCTCAATCTATCCCGGAATATGTTTTAGTTGATTTATTGATGGAGTTGTTATTAATGTGATAAAAAAAAAAACTTAGAGGGCTGAATATTGGTGACAATGGTCTGCCAACTGATACATCCTTAAGCCTCCAAAACTTCCGAAATCAGCAAATATCCAAGATTTGCTGTAATAACAGTTTACATAAAAGAAGATTAATGCAAAGACATGGATACCTCTGAAAAACCATGGGAAAGTGGGAAAAATGAGGATGAAGCAATTAAAGAAGTTGCAGGCATCTTGTCTCAAGGCGACGGCACTGTTCTGAGTTATATACATGTATATGTATGAAACAGTGCCATCGCTCCTGCGACAAGACTCCCCCAACCTCCATTTCTGCATTTTCTCTCTCTCTCTCTCTCTATATATATATATATATATATTGTTCAGAATGTGTTTTCTGGGTTTGATTTGCCATCTTCATGTATATATATAGAGAGAGAGATGGGGTGAATTGCAGACTAGTTTGCATATAGCAATGCATGGAAATTTCGTGGGCGACATGGTTGGTTCTGGTGGGCAAAGGGAAGCAAGTGAGAAAAGTCTGGCAAGACTTTCTTATTCACAATTTCACGTGTGTTCAACAATGTTGAAAGCCTAGCCGTCCATCCACACTTAATACATTTATTAATTTCTTGATTTAACCACAGTATCTAATTTATTAACCGATTAATATGGGTTGGGTACTAGGGGTGGGAATTGTCGGGTACCCGGTTCATCCGGGTACCTCAATCTTCTGCCCGTGTCTCGGCCCATCTCATCCAAGTACCCGAGTTTTGGGTACCCGAAACAACCGGGTACCCGCCTAGTTTTTTATTTTTTAATTCTATTTTTAAAAAAATCACATATTAAACACAAAAATATTTTTAAAAAAATTTAAGCTTAAAACTTAAAAGCATATAATACAAACATATATATTAAGGATTTAAATTTAGTTTTAGAGTAAAAATATTAAAAAACTTAAAATAAAAATATAATTGAAAATATAAAAATATATATTAAATATTATCGGGTCGGGTACCCGGTAACTTAAAAATTTCGGGCCGTGCCCCGGAAAAATTCTTGGGTCGGGTACTCGGCCTGTTCGGGTAATTTTTTTTTAAGAAAATTATCCAGTATTTTTAAGTTCGGGTCATCGAGTCGTCGGGTCGGGTCAACCGGGTCAGGTATTTTTGCCCACCCCTATCGGGTATTGCAGAGAGGCTCATTATGGGATTATCTTTTCAACCTAATTTATTCTATTCACAATGTTACGATTCAGACCCCTGACCTTCCTTAAGGGATCTAATGTCTCATTCCACTAGCCAATTGGTTGTTAGTTAATATATTTATTAATTGATTGATTTTGTTTTTATTTTCATTTTAGAGAATTTAATAACACAAATCATCGCATAATTGATCTTCAACGATTTTCTTTTAAGGTAAATGTTTGATATATTCGCTGTGTATAAATTTTATACATCATCAATATATTAAATTATGAAATTATATTAATAGTGTTAAAAGTCATGACCGGTATTTGCGGAAACCCTACTACCCCGTTAAACCCTAAGGAAACGAACCTAGAAGGCGCCGATGGACGGCCGCCGGATCCGGCAGGTGAGGGCGGGCTGGCCAACCCAGTTGAGGCGGCGGCTGATAGTGAAGGCATGCAGCAGGAGGCTGCTGTTGAGGACTCTGAGATGACTGTTGTCCCTGGGGATGGCAACAACCCTGGGGATATCGTTGTTGATGTTGTGGGTAATACCAACCATGCTTCGCCTCCTGCGGCCCTCGGTGGAGATCGTAATCACGGCCCTAGTCGATCGATCGAGGCGGGATGTGGTGATTCGAATGGAGCCGGAAGCGAGGGCAGCAAACTCTCCTTCCGTGATATAATTGTTGGCTAGGCGACGCAGAAGGAAACCAGTTGTGTCATAGATGATCTGGACGTGGAAGTTCTTGCTGAGGATGTTCAGGTGCAGGATGATGGTGCGATACCGGAGATCACTTTCTCCGAGAGGGTTCATGCGGCCATTGACAAGAGACTCGAAAATTCTGTGATTGTGCGGCTACTGGGGAAATCAATTGGATACAAAGCACTCCTTACTAGAATTGAGGCGCTATGGAAGCCAAAAGGGGAGATGCGACTTGTCGATCTGGACAATGAGTATTACCTCATTAGGTTTGCGATGGAGGAAGACTGTGGAAGAGTTCTGACAGGAGGACCATGGGTAATCTACGGGGCTTACCTTACTGTCCAACCTTGGAGCCGGAGTTTCTCGACAGCAAAGGATTACCCGTCGAAGATCATGGTGTGGATACGTATCCCGGGACTCCCCTACAGGTACTATACTAGGAGTTTGTTTAGCCATATTGCCAGCTCGCTGGGCACGGTGGTGCGTATTGACTACAACACGTCGGAAGGTTGTCGGGGCAAGTTTGCTCGTTTGGCGTTAATGGTGGACCTTGAGAAACCACTTAAGAGTGGCATTATAGTGGATGGTAAATGCCAGGTGGTGGAGTACGAGGGCTTGCCGGCAATCTGTTTTACGTGCGGTAAGTATGGACACACAAAGGAGAGTTGCGGTTTACTGGGTTCTGATACGACAAATCAGGCTCCTCAAGTGCCGGTGCCTTCCGAGAAAGAAATTTATGGCCCTTGGATGCAGGTTACCAACAGAAGAAGGAAGCCGATTTCCACTAAGAAGGATACGGGGCCTCTGAAGAAATTGAATGATGCTACTGGCAAGGTGCAAGGGTCTCGTTTTGCTTCCTTGGGTATGGAGGAAGATGATAGCCCGGAGGTGATTCCAAGGAGTGACCAGGAGAGTGATATGAGGAATAAACAGGATACTGTGCCGCTGGGACGTTTGGGACAGAGTGGTAATGGACATGTGGGATCTAGTAAACAAGGTGCGCGCGTAAACAAACGTAGGACAAGGGTGGTTGAACCACCAGTGACTACGGAGCAGTCAGCTGCTGCTGCAGGGGCCCCAGTTGTGAATGAACAGAGTACGCGAGGCAAGGAGGTGGCTGCGGTGGCAAAGGAAAATGTGGTGTCAGCTCCCACGACATTGGATAATCGTAATCATGGAGTGGTTCATGTTTTAGATTCGCCAGCCCGACCTGCTCTACGTGAAAGGAATGGACGGGTCCTTCCGGCATCTATCACGAATGCCGCTATGAAGAGTAACGACAAGAGCAAGGTGGCTATACCTGGAGTAACTCGTGCAAAGCTGGAAAAAAAATCTAATAAGCAGACTATACAACCGGCTCTTCAGGAATTGGTTACATCGCTTTCTTCAGACTTAGACCATGCCCAAGGAGCGCTGGATAATTTGAATAGATTAGCACTCGTGTCGGACATGGAAGGGGGTCCGTCGGCGGATGAGATTGTTGTTATGCAGGAGTAAATGTGGTACCCGTTCCTCTATTTATCTATTTTAATGGTTAAGTTCATTTTATGGATTTCTCAGGGTGCTTTAGACACTGCATTTAATCGATACTTTAGATTGCATGTGCGCAATAAACGGCCTGATGTGTTTGCGATATTTGAGCCTCGAATTGGAGGCGAAAGGGCGGATAGATTCATTCGTCGATCGAGTTTTGAGTTCTCCTATCGGGTTGAAGCGGAAGGTTTCTCTGGTGGAATCTGGATTATGTGGAATTCAACAGTAGAAATTGATGTGGTGGTTGTGTCTACGCAATTTGTTCACACTTTCTGCACTGTTCCGTCAATGAAGAAAAGCTTCTTTTTCACCTTTGTTTATGCGAGCCCTTGTGCTCTAAAACGGCGTGAACTATGGTGGCATTTGAGAGCATTGGATCCGGGAGTGGGTAAGGCATGGGCAATCGGTGGCGATCTGAATGCAATTGCAAATAATTCGGAACGATGTGGTGGTTCACAACGTCGGTCTGGGGTATGTTCACACTTTGCCACCTTTCTTTTCGATAATGGTTTGATTGATATGGGATTTACCGGCCCTAAGTTTACTTGGAAGCGAGGGGACTTGTTGCAACGGCTTGATCGATATCTTTGCAATGCGGAATGGTTTGATATTTTTGCAAACTTGGAAGTTACTCACTTGCAGCGATTAGGTTCGGACCACCGCCCTATTATGCTGGATACTAGAGAGGTCTCGGACAACATGGGTAGTAGGCCATGTCGGTTTTTGGCTCCGTGGCTTGATCATGCTGATTTTCCGCGGATGTTGGGAGAAGCTTGGTCTGAAATGGAGTCGCTTGAGTCCAACGTTACGAGATTCCAAGTGAACAGTAGCGCATGGAACACCTCCACCTTTGGGCACATTGGTAAACGGAAGAAACATATATTGGCGCGGTTGAGAGGTATTGAGAAGGCATTAGAGCAACGGGAATCACCTTTCTTTTAAATTTGGAAGAGGCCCTGAAGATTGAACTAGAAACAGTGCTAATTCAAGAGGAAAAGCTGTGGCACCAAAAATCACGGGTTAAATGGATAAATGATGGAGACCGAAATACGTCTTATTTTCATGCTTGTGCGATGATTCGGAAAAGGCGAAATTCAGTCCGCATGTTGGAGCTCCCGGACAGTACATGGTGCAATGACCCAACCTTACTGCGACACCATGCCTCAACATTTTCCAAGAATTGTTTACTACGGAACCGAGAGGCCACCCCACTGCCCATGCACGGAATGGGTTTCACCAGTTTAGTTCGACTGAGTTGCGTGCTATGGTGCTGCCCGTTTTGTCGGAGGAGGTTCGTGAGAAAGTTTTTCGGATGGCGCCCTTGAAAGCGCCGGGCAGCGACGGACTTCCAGTGCTCTTCTACCAGCGCAACTGGGGCATTGTTGGACTGACTTTGGCCCGCACGGTACGTAGGTTTCTGAAGGATGGTCACCTAGATGAATGGCTAAACGAGACGTTACTTGTTCTAATCCCGAAGGTGGAAAATCCTACAAGGATTAATCAATTTCGCCCCATTAGCCTTTGTAATGTGGCATATAAAGTTATATCTAAAGTAATTGTGGACCGTATCAAGCCATTTTTGCCTAAATGGATTACGCCGAATCAAGCGAGCTTTGTTCCAGGAAGGCAAATAACTGATAATATCATTCTAGCACAGGAGGTTGTTCACTCTATGAGTATCAAGAAAGGCCAGAAAGCGTGGATGGCGTTGAAGGTAGATCTTGAGAAAGCCTACGATAGGCTAGAGTGGAATTTCATACAGGAAACTCTTGAGTTAACCGGCATGCCTAGCATTCTCATTGATCGAATTATGACATGTATCCGATCGGTGTCAATGCAAATTCTTTGGAATGGCGAAGCATCGAAGAGCTTTAAACCTACGCGCGGGATAAGACAAGGAGATCCTCTATCCCTATACATTTTTGTCCTTTGTATGGATCGGTTATCCCAATCGATCTCCCAATGCGTCAAGGAAGGAAGTTGGAAGCCGATACGATTAGCTCGTAATGGACCGGACATCTCGCACCTTTTCTTTGCGGATGATCTTGTGCTGTTCTTGGAAGCTTCTCTTGATCAAATGGTGGTACTACATGGGGTGTTGGATGGGTTTTGCCGAGATTCGGGGCATAAGGTTAGTGTGTCTAAAACACAAATATGCTTCTCGCACAATATGGCACAATCACTGCGGGATATGATTGGAGCGGGGCTGGGATTTGAGGAGGTTAAGGACCTCGGTAGGTACCTTGGTGTGCCTCTTCTACACTCGAAAGTAACCAAGAGTACATACACTTACTTGTTAGACAAAGTTCGAAACTACCTCACGGGATGGGCGGCACGATCCCTTTCTCTTGCAGGGCGAATAACTTTGGCGAAGTCGGTTCTACAAGCAATTCCAACTTATGCCATGCAATCCACTTGGCTTCCTAAAGGGTTTTACACGGAGCTAGAAAAATTGATCAGGGGATTTGTTTGGGGCAATGGTGCGAGTAACCGAGGTATGCCACTTGTTAATTGGGATGATTTGAAGCAACCGATTGAAGGAGGTGGTCTCGGTTTCCGGGATATGCATAAGCAAAATAAGGCCTTGATTATGAAGATTGGTTTCCAGCTTGTTTCGAATGAAGATAAGTTGTGGGTGAAGGCTATCAAAAGTAAGTATGGCTGGGGTGATGTGATTCCGCAAGCTTTGCGAAGAAGTAAATGCTCGCGCCTTTGGCTTGGGTTATCGCATGTATGGGGTGATGTTTGTGGTAATATATGTTGGAACATCAATAATGGAGGTAAGACGGATTTTTGGTACGACAATTGGTTGAACCTTGCGATGTCGTTAGCTAGCTTTAGCAAGTCGATAGCTCCCCGGGCGCCTATGAAGGTGTGTGAGGTGGTTGGTCATAACGGGCAATGGAATTGGGAGTTTCTCTCCCAGGCTCTTCCGGACAGCGTGCTACCGCATATTGCGGCCGTCTGTCCACCATCGGCCGGTGCAGGTGCAGATACGGCAGGTTGGAGAGGTGAGGAGACGCGTCGTTTCTCGACAAAGTCGGCGTATAAGGTACTGAGCATACCCAACAATATTGGCTTGGCTAGCGCTTGGAGGAAAGTGTGGAAGTTGCAAGTTCCGCAACGGATCCGGGTGTTTGTTTGGTTGGCATTGAGGGGCAGATTGCTCACTAACGTGGAACGAAATCGACGGCATTTGGCAAACTCAAGTAGTTGCAGCATTTGCGGACGAGCGGAGGAGAGCGTTGTTCATGTGCTGCGGGACTGCCCCAAAGCTTGTGCGATATGGGCGAGGGTAGTACCGGCCAGTAGGTTCCAGCAATTTATGACGACGGATGAGCATGCTTGGCTGCTTGCAAATGTCTCCCATGACGGCAGTGCCTTGTTGTGTCCCGACTGGCAGGTGTGGTTTGTGGTAATTTGTTGGATGCTATGGAAGCGCAGGTGTAGCATTATCATGGATTCCACCTTTGTAGAGCGTGGGAATCTCCTTGACCGTTGCCAAATTCTTGTGGAGGAGATCTTGCATGCGAACGAGTTACGACTGGCTCCCCTTTCGAATCATGTTTCGACTATTGAGATTTGGAGGCTACCGGCCGAAGGATATGTCAAGGTGAATGTAGACGCCGTTGTTAATGGTATGGATGGTTCGGCTGCAACAGGGGTAGTTCTACGAGGCCCTGATGGAAGTTGGATAGCGGGTGGTGCGCGTAGCATAGGTATATGTTCTGTTCTATCGGCGGAATTGTGGGCAGTACATGATGGCTTACAACTAGCATGGGCGAAAGGTTGCCGTCGAATTGAATTGGAGACGGATAACATGGAGGTTTCGCACATCCTTCAAGGGTCTTCATCGGCACTTCAAGGATCAGCATTGACGCAGTTAATTAACAAGTTTTTGGCCTATCGGTGGGATGTTAGGATCCGGAATATCCGGCGTAGCGCGAATAAGATTGCGGATGCATTGGCGAGGTTGGTTCGTGGTGGCCCGATTGGTGCTCATATGTTCGAGGATCCTCCATTGGAGGTTGCAGCGCTGCTGCTTCTTGATGCTCAAGAAGCCATTACACAACCGTAGGTTGTTTAGTTCTTATTTATAAAAAAAATATATTAAATTATGATATATCGTTAAAAGTAAAATTTATTTTAAATGTTATAACAATATATAATTTATTGACAATTATATATTATCAGCACATCAAATATTAGTTTATTTCAAATTAGTAACAAATTGTTGGTTGAAATGATAATGCTTTCAACTCATGAATTATTTTTTTCTTGCTAAATCGAGTAGATTTTATTATTATGAGTAAAGGTCCCATAAAAGTATAAAATTAGATTATACCAATAGCAAGAATAGTTATAAGTTCAACCCGACATTTTCAAATCTTATACCAATGTTCCAAACTTAATAATTAGTATCTAGCATTTACCATTCTAATTATATCAATACATTTCAATTTCAAAAAAAAAATCACCACATTTATAATTTTTATATGTATTATGTACATGAATGTAAATGAACCAAACGTTCAACGAACCGTTCGTGAACTATTCGGTGGGAAGTTAATTTATTTGTTAAACGAACGAACATGAACAAGATTTTTTGTTCGCTTAATTAAATGAACGAACACGAACAAAGGGCTCATTCGTTCATTTACATTCATAAATGTTCGGTAATCCGTTCATTTATGTTCGTTTGTTTAAATTTATTCAGATATATCCATTTATATTTATTATTTTTTATAATAAAAGTATAATATTTTTAAAAATTAAAATTTATTCTCATATGTTCGTTCGTTTAAATTTATTCACATATGTTTTTTTATGTTCGTTCATTTGTGTTCGTTTACGTTTGTTTATCATTTTAACGAACGAACATGAACGAACACGAACAAGCTACATTCCTAAAAAAACGAACATAAACAAGAAATTATGTTCATTTAATTGTTCGTGTTCGTTCATTTGTTCGGTTAAAATTAAATGAATGAAATGAACATACCCTCTTTGTGCACGTTCGGTTCGTTTACAAGTCTACACTAAATCAATCTTTTTTGGATAGTTGGATAAACAAAAATGGATAACTGAGATTAACAATAAGAAATGAAAAAAATTTTACGAAAAAAATAAGTTGAATTATTTTTAATTTAAAAAATTAAATCTCAATTGTTAAATTCAATTAATCCAACGATCTAAAAGTTATATATATATTTTAAATTTATGTTTATGTAAATATATTCTAATTTTGTTTAGATAAATAATTAGTGCACTGGGTGGGGGATATGCACTGAACCGAGCTGGTGATCTGGAAGTCATTTGGGTAGCTTCCTATAAATTGCCACCGTTAACTTCAAGCTTCATGGTCTCCGACATAAAGACAAAATTGATTATAAAGTAATAAAACAAAATTAAAAGAAACCGTTGAAAAAAAAAGTCTCATGGAATTTTCAGCTTCATCTGTTAGAAAAACGGGGAGTTTCAAGAAATTTTCGTGAAAGACTTATTTTTTTGACCACCGGTATTTTGTTTTTTATTCAATTAATTTAGATCAAATTTTGCAAAAATTTATTTTATGACCATATTTTTTACTTAATTTTTTCAATTTACAGTTTCAAGATTTATATATTTAATTTTTTGGTACGTTAAAATTTTATATTATATTCAACGTGTCGAAAACTATGAACATTAAACTTATATATATATATATATATGACAATATTCCCATATTTATTAGATTGTGGTGAAAACAACACCATCATTTTCTTTCGGATTAATTAAATCAACCCGAGATGTTTATGGAGTTAAAACCCAGCAATTTTATGTTATTGGCATGAAATTTCAATGAATGTGACGGAAAGGGAATTAATCAATTTATTAAGTGGAAAATTAGGGCTTTATTTATGTATTATTTTTGAACTTCTAGAAATGTAACAACAAAAAATAAATTTCGTTTTTTTTCCAATTTGACAAGACGTCCATTATGTTTTGGGTTTCAATACAGGACTTTCGAAGAACGTGGGAGAAATAGAACAAGATTCTTAACAATATATATGAAATCATGTGACATACGAAACTCACTTTATTAAAGTGTGTATATATATAATCGGTTGGTCTAGCGAGATGTTAGGTCCCTTAAATAAGATTATATGTTAAATTATGATATTGTGAATGAAGAAAATTAAATTGAGAGGATTGTCTCATAATGAGCATTTACAAATCTCAATTCAAATTAATCGACTAATAAAATAAATATCGGTGATTAAGCCAAAAATGTATGGATTAATATTTTTTTTGCTCGATAGGAGTTTTATGACTCCACAAGTATGGTGCTAAGTGATAATCTTTATATTTTTACTGTTATTTTCATCTATACATTTCATTCATCCAATGGTGCTAGATTAGTGTAAAACTAAATGAGTTTTACATCATGTAAGTTGATCTCATCCCATATATATATATATATATATGATCAAATTACACTGTGTAAAACTCTTTAAGTTTTACACGTTTTTTGGATCGTTGGATGAGTGAAACGGATGGATGAGATTAACAGTAAAATATGTAAAGATTATCACTTGGGAATTAAAAACACGGAGTTAATCTCAACCATCCATTTCCCCCATCCAACGATCCAAAAAAGGTGTAAAACTTAAAGAGTTTTACACGGTGTAAGTTGATCCTAACCCTATATATATAGGGTTAGGATCAACTTACACCGTGTAAAACTCTTTAAGTTTTACACCTTTTTTGGATCGTTGGATGAGAAAATGGATGGTTGAGATTAACTCCGTGTTTTTAATTCCCAAGTGATAATCTTTACATATTTTACTGTTAATCTCATCCATCCGTTTCACTCATCCAACGATCCAAAAAAGGTGTAAAACTTAGAGAGTTTTACACAGTGTAATTTGATCCTATCCCATATATATATATATATATATATATATATATATGGTAACTAATACCCAAAATCTTCATATTTATTAATGGGTTTTATTTTGGTGCACAAGCTGTGTAAATTTTTTTTACACAATCCTTTTATAAAATTTAAAATTTAAATCACAAACCCTAACAACCTAAAACCTAAACCCTAAGCCCTAAACCCTAAATTCTAAATTCTACTCATAAACCTTAAATTATATACCCTACATACTAAACCCCTAAACCCTAACCTAAAACCTAAAACCCTAAACCCTAAAATTAAAGGACTTGTATAAACTAAAGTTTACACAAGCTTTTGCATCAAAGTATTTTCCTTTATTAATTGATCAGAAATTTGGTTCTGCGTGAGAAGCTAGGCATTTTTACAAAATAATATTATTATTTAATGGAATTATATTCATTTATTTCATGTATGATAAAGATGCGTCAAGTCAATCGTATTTTTGAAAGACGTGACTGATTGAACGTATTTTTATCTTATGTGATATATTTGGCCGACGAGAAAAGAATATCATAATGAAAGAAAAAATTGTGTTAAAAAATTACAAATTTTCTTTAAAAAAAACATGTATTGTACGCGTGGAAGACACTTGTTAGCATGACCCATGTCGAATAGTAATGCTCATGTATTAGTCTTGTCTTCAATAACTCAATAAGTGTATGTTTAAAAAGTTATATTTGACACTTAAAAAAAATCAATATGAAATCAAAGTGAGATTTCGGTAATGCAAATAAGTAGATCTCACACAGATTAGATGTTAATTTTTTTTTCAAACGTTTAAATATAGTCTTTTAAACATATACGCATTGAGTGATTGAAGACAATACTCATATATGTCTTATTGCTACTCGACTCATGCTCATTCTAATGCTAATGCTAATATGTGTCTTCAAACGTATCATACATGTTTCTTCTTTTGGGACAAATTTTATGTCTTCAACACGTATCGTGTGTGTGTTTTTAGACAAATTTAGTATAATTTCTTTTATTATTTTCATTATGGTCCTTATCAATCAAGTTTCACTGCATTTTATTCAAAAATCCCTCGAGTTAGTTGTGTCTTTCCAGGATTAAACCACATTTGCTAAAAATACGTCCAGTCAACCATGATAAATTATATTTATTTTAGGTTAGTTTTTAGATTTACAGTATGTGAGATTAGACCAATCAGAATAACCACGTACAAAATGATTCCCTCATTTAGATTAGAATCAATTCTTCTTAATAAAAACATACCGAAATCGAAATCTTATGTTGGAGGGAGCAAAGTTAAAAAAAGTTTGGGTGATTAAGTTAATTTTCTTTTATTAAAATAAAAAAACGAATTATTTATCTTTAAAAGAGAATAAAACATGTCTATTTTCTTTTTTTCTAAGGGTTAAAAAATACTAAATGATTTTTTTAATGTTTAAAAGAGATAAAGTTAAATTGTTGTTTGAAGATGAGTTTGTGGCACATGAATCTATATTTGGTGAATGCCTTCGAATGGAAAGAGACTTGGAAAAATTACATGTTGTGAGTAAAAGAGATGAGGCGCAGTGGTCGAAGCCACATGCTAGTTGGGTCAAGGCTAATTCACGAATATACTCATCCATAACTTTGTTATAAATCCTGGTGTTTAGCATTTGTTTAACTTTCTCCCTATGATATCATTCTCCTTTTCCAGGAATTCTTGGATCTCTAAGCATGCCCATGCAATTGTATCAACATCTTTATTTTAGTTAGAACCATTTTCACAATGGTGCATTCCTTCAAGTTTTCATATATATACTCAAAGCATTCATGAGTATTCTCTTTTTTGAATAAATGAAGGTTTTATTCATCCAAGAATCACCAATCCACAATACAATCATCAAACCAACCCTATACAAAATCTATCTGCTATAAATTCTCTATACCCAGGCCCGGCTCTGGGCAGGGCAACAAGGGCGTCCATTCAGGGCCCACGCTCAAGAAAATTGTATGTTTCAAATTTTATTCGAATTGTATTTGTCTTTAATGATTTTAAATTTTTAATACTTGTCATTAAGGCTTAATTTTTTCAATATTTGTTAGTAGAAGTTTAATTTTTTCTAATATTTATTATTAAGTGTATACTCTTAAAATTCAATTTTTTCTAATACTTGTTATTAGAGGCTCAATTTTTTTAATATTTTATTTTTTGGTATACTCTTAATTTTTTTTTAAATTTTTGTTATTAAAGGCCCAATTTTTCAATACTTGTTATTATGGATCTACTTTTAAAATTATTTTTTTGTTACTTGTTATTTGGGACATAGATTTAAATAACGGTATGCAACTGCAACAACGACCGTTACATGACGATAACGGTAGTGGCAGAGACAATATTATCTTATTGTGGGGTCATGAGTGAAGTATGATGTATTGAGAATTTCTATTCCACTAGAATAAGTATTGTTGACCCCGTACCCCAACAAATTAAGTGAGGTCAAATATAATATTTTTTTATGCAAAATTCTATATTACCTCCTTGAAAACCCCATGCCCCAACAAATCAAGTGGGTTCAATTGCACCCCCAATTTATACACTACATCCGCCCATGGGTAGTGTCACCATCTGAAACTGCGATACTCGCAATTGTTTTATCCATAATAGCGTATGTTATTAAGAGATTTCACAACCGCGATACTCACAGTGACCAAAATAACATCTATAACGTCCGCAACCACAATAAAATTTAACATGATTATAAATACGACCGAAACCGTAAATTAAAATTTTATTTTAAGGCCTATTTTTTATATTCGCCCCGGGCCACCAAAAGCCCAGGACCGGCCCTGTCTATACCGCAACTAAAAAAGAAAGGATTAGGACTAGAAAATTTTGAACTACGTAAAAGCCTCATACTTACATCCTGTTTAATTAGTGCAAAAATAAAAGCATCATTTCGTGGCCGTTTCCCATGCATCTCACTATTGCGTTCCTGTCAAACATAATAGATCAATCCCCCCATTCCAGCGAATCACTATGACAGACAACACCTTTTCTTTACCATGAACCGCCACATGGAATACCCATTTACTAGAAACTCAGCACAAATTTTTATTTAAATAATAAATATATTTTATTAAATTAAAATTAGGACTAAATTGATAAACTATGTAAATAATGGGGACTAAATGCTTAATTATAACAATTTTATTTAACAGTCACGTCAGCATCTCCGTTAAGCTTTAACAGTTGGTGGCCTAGTTGGAACCAATTAAATAGTTTAATGGTATATTTGTCAAAATTAAAAATATAGTGGTCATATCGACATCAACCCCATAATTAGGTGGTCATTTGGGTAATTTACCTTATTTTATATTCAAGATTCATGTCTTTCTCTCTCTTAATAATATTGTTTTCAATGTTCAAATTCGGATTATCTCCTTAGAAGTACTGTCTTGCCATTACAACCAACACTGGTTGGTAATATAATTACTTTATGAATTTATAAACATACAGTCAAATGTTGCATAAATTGAAAAGTAATATTATAATTAAAACTAGACATAAAGCCTGACTGTGTGGTTACTTTGACTCCTATTATTTTTTTTTTTGAAGCTTTTTAGCCATAACATTTTAATTTTGGACAAAATAGTTATGCTGGATGAAAATCGCTAGTTGACTAACTGTCAATGTTTTTTTGCTGATTAGACATGTCCATGTGGACTGGATTGATGACGTGACATATCCTTGTATTATTAGCGGATGCCACATCAACAAATTTTTTCTCAAAAATATATAATTTTTTATTAAATTAAGCCTAGTTGGAACCAATTAAATAGTTTAATGGTATATTTGTCAAAATTAAAAATATAGTGGTCATATCGACATCAACCCCATAATTAGGTGGTCATTTGGGTAGTTTACCTTATTTTATATTCAAGATTCATGTCTTTCTCTCTCTTAATAATATTGTTTTCAATGTTCAAATTCGGATTATCTCCTTAGAAGTACTGTCTTGCCATTACAACCAACACTGGTTGGTAATATAATTACTTTATGAATTTATAAACATACAGTCAAATGTTGCATAAATTGAAAAGTAATATTATAATTAAAACTAGACATAAAGCCTGACTGTGTGGTTACTTTGACTCCTATTATTTTTTTTTGAAGCTTTTTAGCCATAACATTTTAATTTTGGACAAAATAGTTATGCTGGATGAAAATCGCTAGTTGACTAACTGTCAATGTTTTTTTGCTGATTAGACATGTCCATGTGGACTGGATTGATGACGTGGCATATCCTTGTATTATTAGCGGATGCCACATCAACAAATTTTTTCTCAAAAATATATAATTTTTTATTAAATTAATTATTACTAACCGGATGATGCCACATAACCTAGTATAATTAGTTTTAAATTAAAGAAACAAAGAAAAAAATGTTTGGGGTAGTGGATGACCTTACACTTCGAGACCAGGCCACCATGTTATCTTGTTCTATTTTCACCACATCCGGTATATATACTCTTATTGGTTATGTTCTTTTACAAAATTATATTTTTAGCAGACCAGTTCACCTCTTCTTCTCCATCTGATAATTACCTAATAATTACAAGGCATAATGCTAAAAAAATGTCTCTAATGTTTGATTGATTTTTATTTTTGGTTCTTATTTTTTAAAATAATTTAATTCTTAACGTTTTATTTTGGGTCAAAATAGTTTTTTTGCGGATGAAAATTGTTGGTCAACCAACGGTAAATAGCTTGAAATAGCGTGACAAACCTACATGGCAGTGCACATCGCAATAACTGTGTCATATAGCAAATATGCTGACTTTACATAATAGCACACCAATCATAAAAATAATTTTATAAAATTGTATAAAATTTAAAATATTTTTTTCGTTCCGACGTGTCATTTTGTCAAGCCATTTAAAGTTGTTTATTGTGAGTTGACTAACCGTTTTCATTCACAAATGGGCTATTTAGACCCAAAATAAAACGATGATAGCTGAATTACTTTAAAAAAATATGAACCAAAATGACTATTCAATCAATGATTATGAACATTTTTTTACATTACGCCTAATTATAACTATTGTCACGCCTCCAAGCTTCCAAGCCCCAATGGAGCCCATCATTACCACTGCTCACTCCCCTTCTCACCAAGCAATTCAACTAACCTACAAACACCATTCATGTCTCTCCCATCTCAAACATTACACTAAAAGTCATTCTTAAACCTCCTTTTGCTCCTAAAATCCTTGAAATTGCAGTGAAGATTCAGATTTTGTATTGCTTTTTTGAAGATCATTTTAGAGAGAAACCAATGAAGCCGGGAGACACATTGCTGCCATTATTACTACTATCGAGTTGCAGAGAAATGGAGAGGTTGGTGTCGGCATTTCCATAGCTAATACGACTACGGGTGGTAGCTCGAGAAGCTTCCACAAGCTTTCTTGAATGCTGGCGACCTCTGTGCATGTGTCTCTCGCAGTATTTATGATCCATGACTTCTTTGATGCACCTCCATTTTCCCATCTGTACGTCTATATTGTGGGCAAAGTCACCTTTCACCGATCACCCTTTGTTTCACTAAACTTGAGTTTTCTTTGATCTCAGTTTCTGATATTTCCTTCTCGAACTTTAAGAGATCTCGAATTTAATCAGCAGTACATTCCGTGGCACCAGGATTTGAAGTACCAATTAATTTTGTATAAAACCTAATCATGCTTTTTCTGGGGTTTTAGTCTTTGTTTTCTCGACGTTGGAGGCTGATTGATTCCACTTTGTATTGGGAGTCTTCTAGGCTACTGGATTTTGGGGCTTAAGAGGCTGAGTTTGTCCGACCCTGTTTGGTTTAGTCCCGAGTAACAAACTATCTGCACGTGTTGTAATTAGCTGGAAAATTAGTTAGATTAGTTGTTAATCTTGTTTTAGAATCTTGACTATTATATAAGTCAAAGTTTGCTTTGTATATAATCACTTTAATAAAACGCATTTCTTCTTGTCGTTTCTTGCTCTTCCAATATTCAGCAATACTCAATTGCTTTACCACATTTCCTTTTCATACGAAAATCCCCAATCTGCAAAATCCCTAAATACGAAAGCATTCTTGCTTCAACATGGTATCAGAGCGGTACTTCTGATCTTCGATCTTCCGCGTCTACTCGTTTCAAGAATATTGATCCTGCCGACGAGTATTATATACATCCGAACGAGAATCCCTCGCTCATGCTGACCTCCGTTCTTCTTACCGGTGGAAACTACCATTCGTGGGCGAGATCTATGCGAATGGCTTTAATCAGCAAGAACAAGTTTCTTTTTGTTAATGGGTCGTTGAAGCAGCCTCCTGAAGATGATGATGCCTATTTCCCGTGGGTTAAGTGCAATAACCTCGTTCTATCGTGGTTACAGCGAGCTGTGAGTCAGGAGATTGCTCAGTCCGTTTTATGGTTTGACACCGCCTATGAACTCTGGGCGGATTTGCGTGACAGATTTAGTCAGGGAGACCTAATGCGGGTTTCTGATCTTCAACATGAATTTTATTCCTTGAATCAAGGTACTAACACTATTACCACATTTTACACACAATTGAAGGTGATTTGGGATGAATTATGTGCTTTGCGTGCCTTAAATTCGTGCTATTGTGATGCTATTAAGTTCCGTAATCAAGATTTTTCTCTTAGGTTTCTTAGAGGGTTAAGTGATTCTTTTGCTATCCCCAAATCTCAGATCTTGATGACTAAGCCTTTTCCCCAAACCCATGAAATTTTTTCTGTTATTGTTCAACATGAGCGTTCGATATCTGTGCCTGTTCCTTTTGAGTCTAATGTTCTTGCTGTTGACAGAAGTTATAATTCTGGAAAATTTCAAAAGAAACCTTTCTCTTCTAATTCTGTTTCTCGAAGACCTCTTTGTTCTTTCTGTGGTATTCAAGGGCATTCTGTTGATAAGTGCTACAAGAAGCACGGTTATCCCCCTGGTTATAGGTCTAGTTTTCCTGTTAGTAAAGCCAACCTTGTTAATTTTTCCCAAACTGAAAACACCATTACAAATGATTCTTTGTCTTCTGCTGATCATAAGTCAGACAATAAGTTTGTATCCTTTACTAAGGATCAATATGAAGGATTGCTTTCTTTACTTCAAGAGAAAGGTATCTCTAGTCTTAGTTCTGCTTCTCCTTCTGCTGTCAATGTTCTATCTTCTAACTTTGACAATCAGAATGTTCCTGCAGCCAGTACTGATTCAGGTACAATCTTAAACTGTTCTTTTACATCTGCTGTTAATAATGTTTTGTGGGTTATAGATTCAGGGGCTACATATCACATATGTAATTCCTTGTCCATTTTTTATAGTTATTATGATGTTAAAGATAAATTTGTTAAACTTCCTAATGGTAGTTTGGTCCAAGTTTTACATGTTGGTAATATTTCCTTAAATAATGATATAATTCTGAAAGATGTCCTTTATATACCTCATTTTGGGTTTAACTTGATTTCTGTTAGTAAACTTACTTTGACTACAAATATTTCTATTGTTATTTCTAACAATAAGTGTATTCTTCAGGATCCTCATTCCTTGAAGAAGATTGGTTCAACTAAGCTAGTCAGAGGGCTTTATCATTTTTCACCCTGTGCATCTCCTTCATCTACTGTCTGTAATGTTTCTTCTTCCCATTCTCTACATTTATGGCATGCTAGGTTAGGTCATTGTTCTAGTAAAAGAATGACTTTCTTTTCTAGATTGAATAAGCATGTTCCTTCTGGTAATGTTTCATCATGTGATGTTTGCCATCTTGCAAAACACAAACGCCTGCCATTTCCTATTAGCAATTCTGTTTCTGAAAACTTGTTTGACATTGTGCATTTAGATGTCTGGGGACCTTTCCCAGTTAAAAGCATATATGGTCATAATTACTTCTTAACTGTTGTTGAGGATAAAAGTAGGTATGTCTGGATTTTTCCAATGACTCATAAATCTGAAGTTAGGAAGCTTGTTACTGATTTTTACACCTTAATTGAAACTCAATTTTCAAAAAGGATTAAGTGTTTCAGAACTGACAATGCTCAAGAATTTAAAATGGATGACTTTTTTAAAAGTAAAGGTATAATACATCAAACCTCTTGTGTTTATACTCCACAACAGAATAGTGTTGTAGAGAGGAAACACCAACATTTACTGGTTGTTGCTAGATCTCTAAGAATTCATGCTTCATTACCTTTATCTTTCTGGATTGACTGTGTGCTTCATGCTGGTTGTTTGATTAATTTGACACCTACACCTGTTTTAGCTAATAAGACACCTCATGAAGTTTTGTATAACATTCTGCCTGAGTTAGATAATCTTAAGGTTTTTGGTTGTCTATCTTATGCTTCTTGTTTGCCTAAGTCAGCTACTAAGATGCATTCTAAAGCTGTAAAGTGTATCTTTCTTGGCTTTCCTCATCATGTTAAAGGTTATAAGTTGTATAATCTAGAAACAAAGTCAATAATAATTTCTAGAGATGTTACCTTTAATGAATCCATCTTTCCATTCAGTAAAAGTTCTGATTCTAATCCTATTCCTGTATTTCATAATTCAATTCCTATATATGATGATCCTGCATGTTCTTCACAATATAAACCTTCTTTTGATCATCATATCCATAGTGATACTAATCTGTCAGATCAGTCTCCAAATGATCTTTCTTCTGATCAACAAAATCAGTATGTTCCACCTGCTCCTGTTATGTCTACTAGACCATCTAGGCAGGTTAAATTACCTCAGAAATTTCAAGATTATCAGGTAAATTTACCTAAGCAACATACATCATCTCATTCTATTGCTAATGTCATTTCCTATCAGAACATATCTTCCAAACATCTCTCTTATATCAATAATATTGATGTTATAGCTACTCCTAAAACCTATAAACAGGCTATAAAACATGAGTGTTGGAAGAATGCTATGCAAGAGGAAATTTTAGCTCTAGAATCTAATAAAACATGGGACCTAGTTCCTTTACCCCCTAATAAGAAAACAATAGGCTGCAAATGGGTTTTTAGGACTAAGTTTAAGTCTGATGGATCTTTAGATAGATACAAGGCTAGACTAGTAGCTAAAGGCTATACTCAACAATGTGGCATTGATTTCTTAAGTACTTTTAGTCCAGTTGCTAAAATGACTACAATTAGAATTTTTGTTTCTATTGCTGCATCAAAAAATTAGAAATTACAGCAGCTGGATGTTAATAATGCCTTTCTTCATGGATCCCTTCATGAAGAAGTCTATATGGAAATGCCCCCAGGTTTTTCTGTTAATAATGATTCTGTTAATAGTGAATTACCTTTAGTTTGCAAACTAAAAAGAGTCTTTATGGTCTAAAGCAGGCTAGTAGACAGTGGAATGAGAAACCTACTCTTGCTCTAATAACTCAAGGTTTTAAGCAATGCCCTTCTGACACTAGTCTCTTTACTAAAGGTGAAAATGATAATTTTATAGCCCTTGCTGTTTATGTGGATGATATCCTGTTAACTAGTCCTAGTCAAGCTCAGATTGAATCTATTAAACATTTTTTACATGATTCTTTTAAAATAAAGGATCTAGGAAATCTTAAGTATTTTTTAGGGCTTGAATTTGCTAGAACTAGTGCTGGTATTAATATTTCTCAAAGGAAATACACCTTGGAACTTCTTAAAGAAACAAATTTTCTTGAATCTAAACCCATTAGTACTCCTATAGCTGTTACTAGAGGATCTAAAAGATTATCTAAGACAGATGGCACTCCATTAGAAGACATTAAAGCTTACAGAAAACTGATTGGAAAACTGCTTTACTTAACTAATACTAGGCCTGATATTGCCTTTTCTGTTCAACAGCTTTCACAATTCTTATCTTGTCTTACTAATGTTCATTTAGAAGCAGCTCATAGGATTTTAAGATATTTGAAAGGAACTCCTGGTCAAGGTCTTTTCTTTGCTGCTGATAAAGAAATGAAATTGCAGGCTTTCTCTGACTCTGACTGGGCTTCTTGCCCTGACTCAAGAAAGTCCATTACTGGTTTTTGCATATTTTTAGGATCTTCCCTTATATCATGGAAATCTAAAAAACAACAAACTATATCTAGATCCTCTAGTGAGGCTGAGTACCGTGCTTTAGCCTCTGTTACATGTGAACTTCAATGGATTTTCTATCTTTTACAAACTTTTCATATTTCTTTTCAGCCTGCTAATTTGTTTTGTGATAATCTATCTGCCATTCAAATTGCAGAAAATCCTGTTCATCACGAGCGTACGAAGCACATTGAGTTAGATTGCCACTTGATTCGGGAAAAGATTCACCAAGGCCTCATTGTTTTGCTTCCAGTTTCTTCTCAAAATTAACTTGCAGACTGTCTTACCAAAGCTTTGCCTACTTTCTCTTTTCATTCTTTGATTTCCAAGTTGGGCGTATATAACATATACGCTCCAACTTGAGGGGGCTAACAAACTATCTGCACGTGTTGTAATTAGCTGGAAAATTAGTTAGATTAGTTGTTAATCTTGTTTTAGAATCTTGACTATTATATAAGTCAAAGTTTGCTTTGTATATACTCACTTTAATAAAACGCATTTCTTCTTGTCGTTTCTTGCTCTTCCAATATTCAGCAATACTCAATTGCTTTACCACATTTCCTTTTCATACGAAAATCCCCAATCTGCAAAATCCCTAAATACGAAAGCATTCTTGCTTCAACACCGAGTACTTGGCTTGGGCTTTCATTGGTTGATTCTCGAATAAAGCTCTTTCGATTCACTAAAAGTAACCAAATCTTCCACAATCTCCTCTTTTACTGTCCGGATCTATTGATTTTAACTATTTTATTTAGAAAGATTGATGTCGGTTTTGAGCGACATGAAGTAAGGAGGTGGAGATAGTGATCGACGAAAAGAAGTTGAAAATGAGTGATTCACTCGACGTAATACGAGCTGAGAATCACAAAAGATTATGATTGATCGTTAGATTAGGTGGTTCACCTTTGGTAGAATTGGGGCCGAGAGCCAATCTCGACGTTGAGCCGGTGGCCAGAGCCATTTTAGGTGGGAGAGAGATAGGTGATGATAGCCCTTGTAGAGAGTGGGAGGTTATAGTTGTCATCCAGTTTGTCTTTAATCTTGAATGTATTTATATCCCATTGGAACTGTAAATGTAGGGATTTGATGGGACCGTGTCAGGCCTGACGATGGCTACTGATGAGTTGGCAGGTGGTAGCTAGGCCTGTCAGACTGTGAGCTCAGTCGTATATGATAGTTGTCTCATCTCGACGTATTGTCCGAGTGTGATGGTCTCTGAAAATGTGATGGACGCGGCTTCGTGGTGCTCAGAGTATGGCGTGGAGAAGACGATTGGTGATTCATCTTTTTAACTCAAACGAAAAGCCACAATAATTTTTAAAAACGTTTGGCGGAAGCATAAAAAAATAAAAGATAAAAAAATAAAAGTTCCATCATAATTAAAAATAAAATATTCAAAAAAATTATTCTGTTCCTTTTCCTAACTAAGTTACTAGCTGTTTAATTCGTAAATATACTAAATTACAAATTTAAATAATAGTGTAGATGTGTACAAAAAGAAAACCTAAAATTTAACTACATGAACTTGGGTTTGACTATGCATTAAACCCATTAAGGAATTTGGATCATTGGAACCTTATCAAATGTTGGGCTTAAAATGTTGCGATTATCTTTAACTATTTAAAATCATAGACTTGAACTTGTAAAGGTATGAGGGAGTAAAACTCGATTCGACTCAAAAAATTGAAAAAATCCGTCTTGTTTTGATTTGGCTTGAAATTTCATAAACTCAACTCGATTTGAAAAAATTTCAAATAAAGTTTGAGTTGTAGAATGGAAACTTGAATAACTCGAAATTTTTTAGTAATTAGTGGATTTATTTTTAATTTCGAGTCGAATCCCTCAATTTTTTCATATATATACAGATATAAAAAATATGAAGAAATATATGCCACATATGAAAAAATATAAAGATATATATATATATATATATATATATATATATATATATATATATATATATGAGTGGAGAAAGTTGTTTAAATTAGAATCAAACTGTACTATAACATGGTAAATAATTATAATTAAATTTATATAGGAACTCGAAAACTCGACTCGAATTTCATAAACTCGAATCAAAAAAATTTAAATAAAGTTTGAGTTGTAAAATATGACGTGTTAACTCGAATAACTTAAAAAAATTTAACTCGACTCGATCGGACGCTCACCCATATTTTACGCACTCAATTTAACTTTTTTTTAATCATAGCGAACCAATTACCATCACGCAGAGTCTAGCAAATTTAACCATTTAATTATGTTTCCGCCACATATAGAGGTGGCAATCGGGTCATTCCGTTCGGGTTCGGTTCGGGTCGTTTCGGTTCGGGTCATTTCGGGTCTATTTATAATCGGTTTAGATTCGGGTCGGTTCGGTTCTAGTTCGGGTCTAATTCGGGTCTGTGATGAGTCGGATTCGGTTCAGGTATTGGATCGGGTCAAAATCGGATCGGTTGTTTTCAGGTCGGGTCAATATCGGATCGGTCGCTTTCGGTTCGGGTCAAAATCGGGTCGTTCGGGTCGCTTTCGGTTCGGGTTAAAATCGGGTCAATTTCGGGTCGGGTTAATATTTAAATTTTCAGGTCAATTCGATTTGAGTTGGGTTAAAGGTTTGAGGTTTAGTATTTATGGTTTAGCTTAGAGTTATTGGTGTATGAGATTAATTCTGATTCAACTTGTTAATCTATACATTTGAATTTGATTAAATATTTAAATCAAAGCTTCATGTATCCATATAATTTTGTTGTATAATTATATTAAATCAAAGTTTATAATAATAATAATAATAATAATAATAATAATAATAATAATAATGTCTAAAATGAATTAATTTATTAAACTTAGGATCTAATTGAACTAACTAAAATCTAAAAGCATAAATCACGGACATAATTAAAATAATTTTAAAACTAAATGTGAAATTTCAATTAAATTAATCTAAATTGAAACTCAATTAAATTAAGAAAAAGAGAAAGACAATTGGTAAAAATAGAGAGGGAAAAAACAAAATTTTAGAGGGAAATAAGCCACCAATTTTTTAAGCTAGATTGAAAAAAAAAAGAAAAAGACAATTGGAAAAAATAGAGAGAGAAAAGACAAAATTTTGGAGGGAAATAAGCCACCAATTTTTTAAGCTAGAGATTAATTACTTTTTAGGCCATGTTGCATTTAAAATGTTATATTTTAGTCAACTTTAAGTTTTAGTTTAATTTAATTTAGTCATAAGTATTCCCACGGTTTAGACTTCGGATATAGAAATCCCCTCCTCGTACTGATATTTAGTCTCTAAAAATTTACTTTTAGTTGAAATTAACTAATCTTTGTAATTTAGTCTATTAATTTAATATACTGATATTTTCGTTCATTTTAATTTCAAAGATTTAATTTTTAGCCAAAATTGACCCCTATTTATTTATATGGTATAATTACAAAATTGGTGATTGGACTCTCAAATTTTTCCACTTCCAAACTGTCAATTTAGTCAACAATTTCAATTTTATGCTATATTTTATGACGAAATTATAAAATTGGTCACCAAGATCTCAAATTTCTATACTTCATTTTATTAATTATTATATTGTTAAAAATAGATATTCGGGTTAAAATCGGGTCAAAATCGGGTTAAAACCGGGTTAAAATCGGGTCGATATTCGGTTCAGCTTTCGGTTCGGGTAGCATTCGGTTCGGGTCCATTCGGTTCGGGTCCATTCGGTTCGGGTCCATTTCGATTCGGGTCCATTTCGGTTCAACAAAAAATTTCGGTTCGGTTCGGTTCAGTTCGGTTCGGTTCGGGTTTCGGGTCAACTTCGAATCATCATGTTCGGGTCAAAATCGGGTTTCGGTTCGGATAATTCGGTTTGGGTTTCGGGTCAAGTTTGCCAGGTCTAGCCACATAGCACGAAAGTGGTTTGTCATGTCGGATTTTAGATTGAGTAAATTGATTCGATAATAATTTGTTTGACATATCTTATTTCTATTTAGAGAGAAAAAAAGAGGGTTTCGAAGGAAAAGAATGCTCCTATTAAGTCTGAAATTTATGACCTAAAAAAAAGCTGATGAGAATCTTTAATCTCTTAATTCGATAATCAAATTTAAATGAAGTTTGTTAGGTCTAAATCAAATCCACACCAAATAATTCTATCACAAATTTATTTAATTTTAATAAAACTAAAAATAATCTAATAATATTTCATTAAAAAGTATAATGTACCGACTCATAAAATTAAACGATACCCAAATAAGTCTTTGAGAGAAATCTTGTTTCAACCAAATTAAAATATAAAAACTTACAATTAAATACGTCCTTAAAATCTGAAAAACATTTAGATTAAATTGTTATTTGAAAAAATTGTATAATAAAATTATGTATTATTTGGCCACGCATTGAACATCACGCCCTCCACCGTTTTACTTTCATACTTCTACATCAAGACCTTCTCATTTCACACCACATTGTTTCCCCCCCAGAAAGTGATGGAAAGATATCCCACGTTGGACTTTACACTTCATAGGCCAAAGATTAATATTGCATGATACTGATGGGTAGCGGTAGACTATTGAAGTGCCAAACGGGTTGTTTAGTTCGGGTTTAATTTGAGTTATTTCAGGTCTGATTATATTTGGTTTAAGTTTGGTTTGGGTTAGTTCGAGTTTTGTTTGGTTTTAATTCAAGTTTATGGTGATTTCGGTTCGAGTGTCGGGTCAGTTAATTTTCGGTTCGGGTGAAATCGCTTCATGTCCATTCGGTTCGTTTGATTTCGGGTCTAGTTAATATCGGGTTAATAGGAGATCGATCGGTTTTAGTCGAGTTTTCGGGCCAAGTTAGGTTTTTCCACCCTATATATGTCTTTATATAGCATGTATATTTGACTTTTTGGTGAGTTGTGCGACAGTTGACATCCCATCTTTTTTTTATTTATTTTAATATATTTTCTTTATTTCGGGTTACCTCTGGTTCGAGTGAAATCGGTTTGGTCCCGTTCAGTTTGGTTGAAAATCGGTTTGAGTCTATTTGGTTCGGTTTAAAATCGATTCGGATTCATTTTCGGTTCAACTAAAATTCATGCTAGTTTTGGTTTGGTTCAATTTATTTCGGGTTTCTGGTCAAATTTAGGTCATTGTGTTCGGGTCAATTTCGAGTTTCGAATCAAATTTATCAGGTCTAGCAGTAGCAAGTTAACTGGTGGGCAGTTCTGCTATGAGGCGGCTAAAAAACTGCATAATCAATTATAATCAGTAATGTTACCAAATCATTTAACTTTTTAAATTAAGCGTAACATTTTCAGTTGTAACCTAAAATATTATACATTCCCAACAGAAAATGTTGCTACATATTTTTATAATTTTTTTTTATTATGACTCAACCTCCGTTTTTCAGTCTTAAATTAGATTGTTTATTTTTAGAATTTTTCCAAATCATTACCATCCAAGGCAGGCCCGGTTTATGGGGTGCACCGTGAGTTCTAGGCCCGGTTTAGGATTTTCATTAATTCTCGGGTAGTTAAAAATACATATATTATTTTATTTTTGAGTGAATAAAAATCTTTATATTTGTATTAAGAGTGTAATTATCTTTCTATTTGAAAAAAAATTATGCTACCAGGGTTCATTTAAAATATTTATTAGTTGTATTTAGAGTGTTTTCTTAACAAAACAATGAAAAGTGTTTGACAAAGTTTAAACATATTTCTATTGTTTATTAATGAAATATTAAATTAATTGTTCAAAGTAATAGATATGTTTTTGTTTTACAGGGACCTATTTTTGAACTACGAAAATGTTCGAGATGGCCCTGACCCAAAATAATTCTAGGACCCAATTGATATTTTAAAAAATAAAATTAATTTTATTTAAATGTAATTGCAAATAATATAAATTTTAATGCAAAAATTTATCATAAATTTTAATGTATTTAAACAGTAAATGAACTAGTACCTGTTCAGATTGATTCATACAAAGTTCCAATAGTATTTGTTTTCTTCTGTTTTTACTATTTTATTAACAAATTGAGGGCTTAAATTAACAAACGGAATGGGAAAAGGAATATACAGAAAATAGAAAACGAAAAATGCACAAAAAATCCCATAAATTACAATATAAATGAAAACAATGGAGAAAGGTGACAATCACTATGACGGGTAAAACAAAGAGGATTAATTTATTTCATGTAAGGCTAACATTAACACTTTTTCTTACCTATTCTTATCATTTACTTTTAAGTAATTTTTGGTATAACTACTGTTCTCAACTAAATAATTAACTAATTTAATTAGGTATTATAGAATTTTATTATAAAAATAGTATTTTCGATTCAATTTATCTCAATTCAATTGTTTTTTTAAACAAAGAGAAATCATTAACTACGATTATTAACTACTACAATCATTAAAATCTCGTACAAAATAATTAAAATTTCAGTCATTCATCATACAAAATAAATAAAATACGCATCCGACGGTGAATGATAAGTTTGACGCTTGACATGGGCATATCTATATTATCATTTGTTAGGGTATGTGATTTTTAAATTTTTTTATAAAAAAATATTAGGATTGATTCTACTTAATTGTTGAGATATGAGGTCAACAATATTTATTTTAGTAGTATATAAGGGCAGAGTCAAAAATTATTTAAAGAGTGTCATTTTTCTTGAATTATATTTAAGGGTGACAATTATTTATAAATGATTGTCATTTTAAAAAAAATTATATACATAAATTATATGTAAAAAAATTGTCAAAAAATTTTGGGTGTCATCTGACCACCCATACTAATAAGTGGCTCTGTCTATAATGGTATGAGAATATTTCATATCATACCTGTTGAAATCGAAAGACGGAAGATTTCTAGGGTTTAGAACAAAAGGGGAAAATGTGACTTTTATTAAATATGATATGAAATATACGTGTCTTTTTACTTTACAAATAATAGCACATATACCAATAAAGAAACAAATCAAGAAAATACAACTAGGATAAAATTAACCTATAACTAACACATAACAAGAAATAAACTATGCTAACTAACTATAAACCTATACTCTAATAGCCCTCTCAAGTTGGAGCATAGATATTGTGGATGCCCAACTTGGATATGACTGAGAGGAAGAAAGAATGTTGTAGAGGCTTGGCGAAACAGTCAGCTAGCTGATGATGAGTAGAGACAGGCAAAAAAGTGATTAATATTGGCTTATCTTCTCGCGAATTAGATGATAGTCAATCTCAATGTGTTTAGTGTGTTCATGCTGAACATGATTTTCTGCAATTTTAATAGCAGATAAGTTATCACAATATAAATTTGCAGGTGAACTAACTATAACTTGTAAGTCAGATAAAAGATAGAATAGCCATTGAATTTCACAAGAAACTGAAGCTAAAGCTCTGTATTCAGCTTCACTAGATGATCTGAAAATTGTTTGTTGTTTTTTTTTTTAATTTTCACGAGACCAAGGCAGAACCAAAAAATACACAGAAGCCAGTAACTGACATTCGTGAATCAGGGCAAGAAGCCCATTCTGAATCAGAAAAGGCATTAAGCCTGATTTCATTATCTGTAGGAAAGAAAAGACCCTGTTCTGGGGTACCTTTAAGGTATCGAAGGATTCTATGAGCTGCAATCAGATGAACATCAGTAGGACAAGAGATAAACTGAAAAAGTTGTTGAACAACAAAAGAGATATTTGGCCTAGTATTTGTAAGATACAATAATTTTCCAATAAGCCTTCGATAGGGGTGATATCAGACAAAGAAATACCATCATCCTTAGAAATTTTAGGCTTAACAAGAAGATGGGTAGATAAAGACTTAAAATTTAAAAAATCAGTTTCCTCAAGCAAATCTAAAACATATTTTCGTTGACAGAGATTAATTCCTTTACTTGAACGAGCTACTTCAAGCCCTAGAAAATATTTGAAATCACCTAAGTCTTTTATTTTAAAGGAATCATGTAAGAAGGTGTTAATGTCATCTATAACAGATTGATTAGGACTAGCTAAGATTATATCATCCACATAGACCACTAGAGCAACAAAACTAGTATCATATCCTTTAACAAATAAAGAATTATCTGCAGAAGCCTGTGAAAAACCCCTAGAAATTAAGGCTTTAGTCAAACGTGTGTTCCACTGTCTGCTTGCTTGTTTAAGTCCATAAAGACTTTTAGTGAGTTTACAAACTATATTAGGATCAGAAACAGTAAAGCCAGGTGGAAGATCCATATATACTTCTTCATCCAAAAAGCCATGAAGGAAAGCATTATTAATATCTAGTTGCTGTAATTTTCAGTTTTTAGAAGCAGCAACAACAAGAAGAGCTCTAATGGTGATAATTTTAGCAACTAAGCTAAAAGTATCTAAAAAATCTACCCCAGCTTGTTGAGTATAACCCTTAACCACAAGTCTGGCTTTATTTCTCTCCAGAGTTCCATCAGACTTTAGTTTGGTTTTGAAGACCCACTTACAACCTATTATTTTTTATCTGGAGGTAGTTTAACAAGTTCCCAAGTCTTATTAGTCTCTAAGGCTTTAATTTTCTCTTCCATTGCCTTTTTCCAACAGTCAAATTTAACGATTTCTTTATAAGTTCGGGGTTCATAAAAAACAAAAACATTGTTGACGTAGCTATGATAGGTAGAAGACAAACTTTTTTATGTATAAAACTAACAGGAACAGGTCCACTATTACTGGCAGAACCAATATTATTATCATGCTGAAAATTATTATCCAGACCAATACTTTCAGTAGAAGTAAGAGCAGTATCTAAACTAGTATCCAAGATAAAGGGATTATACTGAAGGTGATCATCTATTAAAAGATTATTTTCATAGGTTGGATAAACTACTTTAGTTGAATGTAAATTGTGTGTTTTGCTTTTCTTAAAATAAAACTGATCTTCTAAGAATGTTACATCCCTAGAAACAAAAACAGTTTTGTGTTCAATGTCAAATAACCTATAGCCTTTAACATTTTTAAGAATGCCTAGAAACACACATTTTACAGTTCGAGGATGAAATTTAGTTTTTGATTTTGACAAAACAGAGGCATAAGCAATGCAACCAAAATTTTTAAGAGAATCCTGTTTAGGTGGTTTACAGAATAGTATCTCAAATGGTGATTTATTACTTAAAACATGACTAGGTGTAATATTAATTAAAAAGCAGAGTGCAATATGCAGCTAATCTAAAAAGTTAAAGATGAACCAGCTTGAAATCTTAAAGTTCGAGCCACAGATAACATGTGTTGATGTTTCCTTTCAACAATACTATTTTGTTGAGGTGTATGTACACAAGAATTTTGATGTACTATGCCATGTGCTTTAAAAAAGTCAACCATCTCATGTATGTGCGATGTTCGGAGTCAGCGCCTGTTGAAGCCACGAAAGAACCAGGTTATTGCATTTAACCCATGCCGAAAACTTTGGATCGTTTGTGCTTGGTTCTTTAATCGTCCCGTCCACGAACCCAAACTTGTTCTTGGAGATTAAAGACATGCGCATTGAACGCGCCCAAGAATGATAATTGCTACTGTCGAGCAACGCAGACTTGAGAACCAACGAAGGATTTTCGTTGGGATGGATGTAGAACTCGCCGGAGGAATTGTCGTTCTTGAAAGCTCGGCCGTCAGCAGAGGAAGCGGAAGAGCCGTCTGATACAATGTTGAAATCGGAAGACGGAAGATTTTTAGGGTTTGGAACAAAAGGAGAAAATGTGACTTTTATTAAATCTGATATGAAATATACAACGTGTCTTTTTACTTTACAAATAATAGCATATATACCAATAAAGAAACAAATCAAGAAAATATAGCTAGGATAAAATTAACTTATAACTAACATATAACAGAAAATAAACTATGCTAACTAACTATAAACCTATACTCTAAAAATACCTCATACTTTATTCTGATCATATTATATAAAAATTTTGACTTTGCCACTGAAGCTCGAGACCTGTGTTATCTTATTACTCTGGCGTAGCACATGGAATATCCTAATCTCGTCGAAGCAAGTCTTGAATGTATCGGAAAGATGTGGATACAATTGCTCTTTAAGTATGATTCGGTATATAAAATTATTCATGATAATTGATAACAGTTCGACTGCCATTAATTCCATCAATGGCCAAATGCCTTTCTTTTACTTGGTTTAATGGTCAATTTCCATTTCACGTCATTTTCTACAATGAAGTTTATCTTCCATTTTGTAACTAACAAACAAAAAGTTGTTATAATAATTTCCTTTTAAAAAAATTGCTTAAACGAAAAAATATTCGATGGATCTTGTTCACTACGTTATCTATGGTCTCAACCAATAAAGTTCATTTATTTTTTTTTCAAGGTGAATCTTCACCTCTTTCTTACATGTAAATAAAAAGTAGGTACATAGTTATTTGGAAGTTAAAATGAGACGGATAAACCTTATTAATTGGGACCACGGATAACGTGGTGAGCTGAGTCCATTTAATATTTCTCCACTTAGACAGATGTAGAAGTATTTGCGGACAGTGGTGGAGCCACGTATAAAAGTGGGTGGTCAGTTGACCCCACTTAATTTGTTGAGATATAAAAATGACGAACTCGCGAAAAAAGAACGATGAACGGCGAACGACGATCGACCAAATGACGAATGTCGTGCGAATCTTCCGGAGAGAGGAGGAGACTTTATTCCGTCACCGACACCGTAATGAACACTGACGATAGTGATTGAATTTGGAGATTTGGGGATATTTTGTACATTTTGGAAAATTTAGGATTTTTTAAATTAAATGAAAAAAATTAAAAAAAATAAAATTAAAATCACGTACCATGTTTTAATTGGTTAAAGAAAATATTTTTAACCAGCCATTAATGGCTAAATACTTAAAATGACAACGGTAAAAATATTCAACAACTACTTGTTTTAAATTTTTTAAACACTTATTACAAAAATTAAGTACAATTTGTGCAATTATTTTATAGTTAACCCTACTCATAACTGATGTATATTTTACTTTGTCAGAAAAATCAACTAATGTACAAAATCAAGTATATTATATCTGACCAACCTACCTTTTCGAAGAAATCAAGGAAGGAAAAAGAAACTTTACTACAAAATTGAATCGTTGTCTCCAAAGAAATATTTTGGAAATCTCGGTCCCCCCACAAAAGCCTTTGTTATACACTGTATGATTTTTCTATATATACATAAAACCCAAAGCAAACATGGAAGCAAGCTAAAAACTAAGCTTCAAGACAGGAAAAAAATTGTTCTAAAAGCCTAACAATGGCGAAACCAAAGGAAATCAGTAAATTATTGTTTCCGAGCATTGCCCGATGTGCATCGATTCGTCGTGAAAAAGACACGGTGGTGGCCGACATGGACGGAACCCTGCTAAGAGGACGAAGCTCATTCCCTTACTTTGCATTAGTTGCCTTTGAAGTTGGTGGCATATTCAGGCTTCTCTTCTTGCTTTTAGCATCCCCTATAGCTTGGATCCTTTACTATTTCATCTCCGAATCGGCCGGTATTCGAGTTCTAATATTCGCAAGCTTTGTAGGAATGAGAGTGTCCGATATCGAATCCGTGGCTCGAGCCGTTTTGCCGAAGTTTTACTCGAGCGATTTGCATCCAGAGAGTTGGAGGGTGTTTTCTTCGTGTGGGAAGAGATGCGTGCTCACGGCGAACCCTAGGGTTATGGTGGAGCCATTTTTGAAGGATTATTTGGGAGCGGATATCGTTATCGGAACCGAAATCGATGTGTTCAAAGGTAGAGCAACCGGTTTGGTGAAGAATCCAGGGGTTCTTGTGGGAGAAAATAAGGCTGATGCACTTGTGAAAGCCTTTAAAGATGAACCTATGCCCAATATTGCTCTTGGGGATAGAAAGACTGATTATCCTTTCATGAAATTGTGCATGGTGCAACTCTTTTCCTTTCTATACGCAAATATTACATTTTTGCCTATATTAAGATTCGAATTCATACAACGTGACATATATATGAGACATAGACGATATATGTCTTAAAAGTTTCCGTGCCTATATTATGTTTATGTCAATATTGTGTCGTATTTGTATTTCATGTTTCTAATTTGGTTTGCAGGAAAGTTATGTGGTTCCAGCAAAGCCTGAAGTTGAACCGGTAAGCCTCGACAAACTACCAAAACCAATAGTTTTCCATGATGGCCGGCTTGTTCAAAAACCAACTCCATTCATGGCACTTCTCACCATCCTTTGGATCCCTGTCGGCTTCCTCCTCGCCTGCCTCCGAATCGCCGCCGGCTCCCTCCTCCCGATGCCCTTAGTTTATTACGCCTTTTGGGCACTCGGTGTACGAGTTTACATAAAGGGCAACCCACCCGCTCCGGCTAAAAAATCAATAGGTCAAACCGGAGTCCTTTTCATATGCTCTCATAGGTCCGTACTCGACCCTATCTTCCTCTCCACGGCTTTAGGCCGTCCGGTACCCGCCGTGACATACTCCGTCTCGCGATTAACCGAATTCATCTCCCCTATCAAGACCGCCCGTCTTAGCCGCGACCGCGCCGCGGATGCTTCCATGATAAAAAAGCTTTTACAAGGAGGCGACCTTGTCATCTGCCCCGAAGGAACAACATGCAGGGAACCGTTTTTACTAAGGTTTTCGGCTTTGTTCGCAGAGTTAACCGACGAACTTGTTCCGGTGGCGATGTCGAATAAGATGAGCATGTTCCACGGAACAACGGCTAGAGGGTGGAAAGGGATGGATCCATTTTACTTCTTCATGAACCCTAGCCCAGCTTATGAAGTAACATTTTTAAACAAATTGCCATATGATTTAACTTGCGGCGGTGGGAAATCAAGCCATGAAGTTGCGAATTACATACAAAGAATGCTGGCTGCAAGCTTATCATATGAATGTACAAGTTTTACTAGGAAAGATAAGTATAGAGCTTTGGCCGGAAACGATGGCACCGTGGCGCATAAACCAAATAAAGTTATGGGGTGCTAGGAAATTAATATTGTCTCGTTTCTTAGGGTTTTTTTTTCAGGTCAAATTCTGCATTCACCCATGTAATATATTAAACTTGAAGATTTAGTACATCTACTTTAATTTTCTCAAACCTAGTACTTGTACTTTTCGAAATTTTGAAAAATTAGCTGACATGTAAACCAAGAATCGAGAAGTTTTTAAATCATGGGTAATCTTCACTGATGGTCACTTTTGTTTTGGGTTTGTTTTATTATGGTCATCCGAATTCAAAAAAAATTATTTTGGCCACTTACGTTCGAAACCGTTTTTGTTTTGGTCACTGGACCGTTAACCTCCGTTAATTAAAAATAAAAATTTCTAATTTGACCCCCCAAACTTTCAAAACTTCAATTTTTACCATCTTCCCCAATTTGCTTTCTACTATCATTCTTTGTGGCATTTAATATTACTCCACTTTCATCATCTCCGGTATTATTTGATTCTGGGAGTACCTCTAAAGTTGTCAAGTACGGAGGCAGAGGTACCAGGTATAACAACAACTAACCCCATATTTTTATTGAGATTCGAGTCTCATTCCTTGCAATTGACCTCGTTTAACTTACCCGAAAGGCAATATCATTTTGCTGGTGTAAGTGAACTACATTGACCCTATCCAATGGTTTTATGTATCAATTTATGCCGTATTGAACTTGAGATTTGAAAATGTTTCAAGTGTTCACATTCATTATGCCCAATTTGAGTATATTCCCCTGTCTTGAATGATTTCTGGACATAGCTTTGATATTAATTTGTGATAACTTTTAAGAATCTGAAAACAAGAAAAGGCTTTTCCCTATTTGGATAGTGGATTTGTGGTGCAATCAAATCCATATGACTATATTGAGCTCAGATATGATGGGGCTCTTATGGATGCTGAAGCCTGAAGTTGATGTTTCTTCACCCACTTTCTCCTCTTCAGCTCTATGGAAGCAACAACTTCTCAGCCAGCCTGATTTAAATGGAAAACCTCCAAATTTCAAAGTTATTTCTTCCCTTTTCATATTATTTTAAGTACTCATCCTCTTTTGGATTGTTTTCAATGACTTGAACTGTGCATAATTTAATGCTGCAGTTTATGACTTGTAATTGGTTACACTTTGAAACTTTATTCTTTTTGCTTCAAATTCAAACGAATCAAGACTACAGTTGCCTTGATAAAGAAGTAAAACCCTTTTTTGGCATGTGGGTTGCAGAGAGATGAAGAAAGCTCCCCTTCTTCCTGGTGATATTATTCTTCTATCTGTTTCACGAGTCCTAAGTTGTACCAAACTCAGCTATTTCCGTTATTGTTCCGTCATTCCTGTTAGGTTTTACGGTACCCGCAGTGTTCGCAATAACTTCTGTTATGTCCGCAAATGCAACGCTGCCGCAATCGCAATTTAAATCCATAGTTATTGTCATAAATTCGCAGCTTGTTAGGTTTTTAACTCTTTGCGCTGGTTGTTAATATGTTAATGTTGGGGAAACCGGGTTATTTCCCACACGAACGTAGCTTCAAATCTGAGCTGAAATGTCGAGATCGAAACTACCGAAATTTGCACAGCGGACAAACCCGTCAACTATTGAATATTGAAATTCAATGAAAAACCCAATAATAAGCAAGCGAAATAAATAATGGAGAGAACACACCAAATTTACGAGGTTCGACGAAAATGTCGTCTACTCCTCGGGCACCACCACCGGATGATAACTTCACTAATACCAAAATGGTACAAACAAATGGAATTCCTAAGAATTCCCAAATATTACAAATGGGAGAAGAGAAACAAATGGGAGAGATAGTATGAATGTTGGGATGGTTTCAAATGACAAATGCTAGGCCTATTTATAGTTGAGCTTTAAGGACTAAACTTGTAAATAGCCTAACTTTTAGGGACTAAAAATTAATTTTCCCATTGGTAATTTCAACACTTACCAATGGAGCATTAATTTACCGCATCATTTTCTCCATTCGGTGCAGCCATTCATGCTGCATTCACATTTTTCTTCTTCAATTGTTGCACCAATCTTCTGACAAAATCGGTGCCCACAATGCTTGACTTTTCAAGCCACAAATTCAACAAATCTCCACCTTGGCTTGAATTCATCAAGCTTCTCAAAATCTTCTTCTCCCCAAACGTTATCTTCTGTAGTGCCTCCAAATGCGCTCACGAGCGCCATACACCCGAAGGTGCTCAAACTTGCAAGATGTTAATCAAGTTCAAACAATGATTGAACTTGATTGATGTTACCACCTTGGTCAACATATCTGCAGGATTTTCTGCCGTCGCAATCTTCTGAAGTAGAACCTTTCCTTCTTCAAAGATCTCTCGCACAAAGTGATACCTCACGTCGATGTGCTTGGTTCTTGAATGGTAGACTTGATTTTTCGCTAAATGAATAGCACTTTGACTATCACAATAGAGATTAATGTGACTTTGAACAACTCCCAAGTCTTCCAACAATCCGTTAAGCCAAATCGCCTCCTTAACAGCCTCTGCAACTGCCATGTACTCCGCCTCTGTAGTTGACAAAGCCACCGTTGACTGTAAAGTAGACCTCCAACTAACTGGGGCTTTTGCTAGAGTAAACAAATACCCAGTAGTAGACCGACGCTTATCCAAATCACCAGCATAGTCGGAATCAATATATCCAACCACAAACTGACCAAGTGTTTCATCTTGCTCAAATACTAAACCAACATCTACGGTTTGTTGGAGATACCGTAGAATCCATTTCACAGCTTGCCAATGTCCTTTTCCAGGATCATGCATGTACCTGCTCACAACTCCAACTGCTTGTGAAATGTCAGGCCGCGTACACACCATCGCATACATCAAGCTCCCTACTGCATTAGCATATGGAACTTTTGCCATGTATTCTCGCTCTTCAACAGTTTTACGAGATAATTGAGAACTGAGTTTCAGATGAGAAGCAAGTGGGGTACTTACATGTTTTGTGCTTTCATTCATGCCAAAACATTGTAATACCTTTTTTAGATATTGCTTCTGAGTCAAACAAAGCTTGCCTCTCCGTCTGTCTCTACTTATCTCCATGCCGAGAATCTTCTTGGCCTCACCTAGATCTTTCATCTCAAACTCTTGATTCAACTGAGCCTTCAATTTGTCTATCTCTTGTTGACTCTTTGAAGCGATCATCATATCATCAACATACAAGAGGAGATAAATGAAAGATCCATCTTGTAGCTTTCGCAAATACACGCAATGGTCGTATTTGCTTCTCGTGTACTTCTGCCTCTTCATAAAGCTATCAAATCGCTTGTACCACTGCCTTGGAGATTGCTTCAGTCTATATAGCGATATGTTCAGCTTACAAACCCATTTCTTACCACCAGCATCTACATATCCTTCTGGCTGAGTCATATAGATCTCCTCTTCCAAATCACCATGCAAGAAAGTCGTCTTTACATCGAGTTGAGCTAGCTCCAAATTCAACTGTGCTACCAAGGCCAACAATATTCTAATGGAGGAATGCTTCACAACATGGGAAAATACTTCGTTGTAGTCGATTCCCTCCTTCTGAGCGTAGCCTTTAGCTACCAACCTTGCCTTGTAGCGAACATCTTTCTTGCTGGGAGATCCGTCTTTCTTTGCAAACACCCACTTGCATCCAATTGCCCTTTTACCTTCTGGTAAATATGCCAAATCCCAGGTGTTGTTCTTCTGGAGAGATTGCATTTCTTCATCCATGGCACTTTTCCACTTGTCACTTTCTAAGCTTTGCATTGCTTCTTGATAAGTGGCAGGGATATCATCATCAACAACTGGAAGGGCATAGGCCATTGTATCTGTAAATCGAGCAGGTCTACGAATTTCTCTCCTTGGCCTTGTAATTGCAAGTGGTTCTGGTGTCTCCAATGGTTCTTGGGTTTGAACCTCTTCATCTTCTGATTCCTCCATTGGAGTTGGAGAATCAGTAACATCAATTGTTGGACTAATCACCGTCTCTTGAAACTCCACCTGGTTTGGAGTATACTCCACATGTTGTGGAGTACTACTTGTCTGAACAGCTCCATTTGTTACCTTCTTCAACATGACAGATTCATCAAAGGTAACATCTCTGCTACAAATTATCTTATTTGTGTCTAAGCACCAAAGTCGAAATCCCTTCACTCCATGAGTGATTCCCATAAAGATAGCCTTCTTTGCTCTAGGATCAAGTTTTGACTCCTTCACATGATAATACGCAGTGGATCCAAATACATGTAAGGAATCATAATCTGTAGCGGGTACTCCAGACCATACCTCCAACGGTGTTTTTCCTCCAATCGCCGATGACGGTAGACGATTGATGAGATGGCCAGCATATGTCACAGCCTCAGCCCAAAATGGTTTGCCCAACCCAGCATTGGACAACATACATCAAACTTTCTCAAGTAGTGTTCGATTCATACGCTCTGCCACCCCATTCTGTTGTGGTGTATGTCTAACAGTAAAGTGTCGAACAATACCATGCTCCTGGAAAACGTCAAAGAGCGGATCACTTCTATATTCCCCTCCATTGTCCGTCCTAAGCCGTTTGATCTTCTTGCCAGTCTGGTTCTCGATCATATTTTTCCACTTTAGGAAAACTTTGAGCACTTCATCTTTAGACTTCATTGTATACACCCAAACTCTTCTGGAAAAGTCGTCAACAAAAGTTACAAAATAGTGTTTTCCTCCCAACGACATTGTTTTGGAAGGACCCCATACATCTGAGTGAACATAATCCAAAATACCTTTCGTATTATGGATAGCGGTGCCAAATTTCACTCTCTTCTGCTTTCCCAGAACACAATGCTCACAAAAATTTAACTTGCAAGCCTTTGCACCTTTCAACAATCCTTGCTTTGCCAAAATTTGCAAGGATTTCTCACCAGCGTGTCCCAACCGCATGTGCCATAACTGAGTATAATCCAATTTGTCTCCGCCAGAAGCTGCTGCTACTGCTCCAATAACTGTACTACCTTGGTAGTAATACAAGTTATTTTTCCTGATGCCCTTCATTATCACGAGTGCGCCTGATGTGACTTTCAAAATTCCATCTCTCATAGTGACAATCGAGCCTTTAGATTCCAAAGCTCCCAACGAGATGAGATTTTTCTTCAAACTAGGCACGTATCGGACATCAGTCAAAACTCTGGTTGATCCATCTTGATTCTTCAATTGGATTGAACCTATCCCAATCATTTTACAGGCGTTGTCATTGCCCATATAAACAACTCCTCCATTTAGTTCTACTAAATCGAAGAACCACTCCCGATTAGGGGACATATGATAGGTACAACTCGAATCCAATATCCACTCGTCTGAACGAAATGACGATGATGAAGCAACCAGTGATATTTCAGAGTCACTAGTGTCATGCTCTGCAACACATGCATCTAGAGCGGCTTTTCCTTTCTTCTTCAGCTTCGGGCAATCTTTCTTCCAATGACATTTCTCATGACAAAAGGCACATTCATCTTTCCCAAGTCTGGACTTTGACTTTGATCTCCCTCTCATTTTTGGCTTTTGGCTTTTCGAGCGACCTCTTACCACCATGGCCTCCGCTGCATTGAACTTGCTCTCCATCTTGGTTTTCTTTCTGAGCTCATAACTATACAGAGCAGCAGTTACTTCTTTAAGGGTCACCTCATCCTTTCCATGAAGTAACGTTGTTTCAAGGTGCTCAAATTCATCTGGAAGAGATGACAACAACATTAGAGCCAAATCTTCATCTTTGAAAGTTTCATCCATGCCCAACAGATCTGCCACTAACTCATTGAAGGCAGTGATGTGTTCATTCATACTGGTGCCTGGTTGATAATCAAATCTGAACAATCTTTTCTTCATGTGAAGACGATTCTGAGAGCTTTTCTTTAGGAATTTTTCCTCCAACGCTTTCCACAGTTTGCTTGCAGAAGTCTCGTTCTTGTAGGCATACTTCTGCTCCCTAGAAAGACAAGATCGAATCGTACTGCACACCATACGGTTGATTGTTCTCCAATCTTTCTCCACCATATCTACGGGTTTTTCTTCCTCAATGGCAATGTCTAGACCTTGTTGAAATAAAGAGTCTAGCACCTCGCCTTGCCACATGCCGAAGTGACCAGATCCATCGAACAACTCCACCGAGAAGTTTGCATTTGACATTATCCTCCTCACTGGTATAGAGGAAGAGCTTGATGCCCCATCTGATCCGTCTTTTGCCATGGCAACTAATAATATTCAACAGCACGAACTGGATATTGAAACACTGCACCAGGTAAGTTCCCAGGAAAGAGAGGTGGATCACACGGATCGCTTAAATACCAAGTCTTTCCTAGCCAGAACTTTCTTAGACATGCACTGTCACAACACCACACTTCTTTGCAGCAACCGAGCGACCGAGATAGCCTTCACCGTAGCTCTGATACCAATTGTTGGGGAAACCGGGTTATTTCCCACACGAACGTAGCTTCAAATCTGAGCTGAAATGTCGAGATCGAAACTACCGAAATTTGCACAGCGGACAAACCCGTCAACTATTGAATATTGAAATTCAATGAAAAACCCAATAATAAGCAAGCGAAATAAATAATGGAGAGAACACACCAAATTTACGAGGTTCGACGAAAATGTCGTCTACTCCTCGGGCACCACCACCGGATGATAACTTCACTAATACCAAAATGGTACAAACAAATGGAATTCCTAAGAATTCCCAAATATTACAAATGGGAGAAGAGAAACAAATGGGAGAGATAGTATGAATGTTGGGATGGTTTCAAATGACAAATGCTAGGCCTATTTATAGTTGAGCTTTAAGGACTAAACTTGTAAATAGCCTAACTTTTAGGGACCAAAAATTAATTTCCCCATTGGTAATTTCAACACTTACCAATGGAGCATTAATTTACCGCATCATTTTCTCCATTCGGTGCAGCCATTCATGCTGCATTCACATTTTTCTTCTTCAATTGTTGCACCAATCTTCTGACAAAATCGGTGCCCACAATGCTTGACTTTTCAAGCCACAAATTCAACAGTTAACTGATCTCATCTTGGTTCAATGATTTAATATCTTTACATGTAGGCAAAATTTTCACTCTTTTTTTACCTGCTGCTGATATTTGGTGCAAACATTTGTATTTCAGAACATTATATCATAACTATGGTGTTCTCCTTGCTTTTTATCTTTGCAGGCCATGTTTACTTGAAAAAGATATGAATAGTTTTAGAAGTTTCGATAAAGAGGAAACCGTGGTGTCATAAGCAGACCTGTAATTTGCTAGAATCAAACAGGAAAAAAAAAACAGAGGAAACTGTTTTAATCTATACAAAAAGTTATACATGGAAGAAGAAGATAAGAAGAAATAGAAAGGGTTTTCTCCATAAACATGTTGGAGGATACCTACAGGGTTACAACAGATAGAACAAAGGAAAAAAAGAGAGAGGAGAAACTGGAAACAAGATGACAAGAAAATCGTTTCTAATCCTACAGAGCTGCCTGCGTGAGAGCACCAACATGTTAGTTTCTATGAATTCCCAACTGATATGGGTCGTTCGGCTAAGCCCAGAGGGGAGCGGGAGCGTTGCCTGGTGATCTCTCGAAGCACCCGTCTCATATCCGGCTGCTGCAGCGATGGGTGCTTAACCTTCTCAAACTCTTGCTTTATCTTCATCACTTGGCTATGAATCGGTGCAACTTTATTATATCCATCCCCGTCTCTTATGACCGAGTTGTTGTTGTTGCCGCTGATCTTCCTTTGAATTTATATTTCAACAGGTTCTTCTTCTTCATCAGTATCGGAACACTGACGGCGGTCACGGTGCTCGTCTACTTACAAGACGAAGTCGGCCGAAGCTGGAGCTACGGAATCTGCTCTGTTTCCATGCTTGTAGCCATCTTAATATTCTTATCGGGGACTAAAAGGTACAGGTACAAGAAAAGTTTGGGAAGTCCAATAGTTCAGATTTTTCAAGTAAATGTGGCTGCAATAAATAAAAGAAAGATGGAACTCTCTGTAGTGGGAAGTTCATTGACTTTTGGGGAAGATGGTAAAAAATGATGTTTTGAAAGTTTGGGGGTCAAATTAGAAATTTTTATTTTTAATTAACGGAGGTTAACGGTCCAGTGACCAAAACAGAAACGGTTTCAAACGTAAGTGGCCAAAATAATCTTTTTTGAATTCGGGTGACCATAATAAAACAAACCCAAAACAAAAGTGACCATCAGTGAAGATTACCCTTAAATCATTAAGTCTAGTAAATCGGTAAGAAAAAAACATAATTTTGACGTACAAACAAAAAGATAGTTTATACTACATCCCTTTAATATTTTTAAACCAAATTTAATATTTTTCTTTTTCAGTTTCTTTTATAATTACATACATATAATTATTGTATTTATTTTTTAACTTAATTAATAATTTTAAATTTTCAAATTTATTTATAAATATATTTTTGTCATTTTTTGGCTTTCAAATAATAATGACTGTTTATATCTTAAAAATATTCTCTCTATCTTTTGACACGGTTATTCTCTCTATCTTTTGACACGGTTTCTGCTTCTTAGCACGGTTTTATTGTTTGATTTGTTATCCTGCTGCGTTGTTATGGATCCTGCAATAGAAATGAATTTGGAGGAATTAGCCATTGAGGAAGATGAAGATTCTGAAATTCAAGTTGAACCTAATTTAATAGAGAAGAGATTATCATTTGAAAACTACTTTGTGGGTTAGTTTCTCACTACAACTGCAATTCATTTTCAATCTATGAGAACAACGCTTTTGAATGTTTGGCGCCCACTTGGTGGGGTGTCGATATATGATAATGGAGAGAATCGATACTTGTTTTGATTTTATCACACTGTAAATATGGATAGAATTGATGCAAATGGTCCATGAAATTTTAATTCTCACCTCTTGATATTGCACCGTCTTAAGCCTGGAGAAATCCCTTTATTGGTTCCTCTTAATACTGTTCCTTTATGGGTGTTAGTAAATGATGTGCCTCCAGGTTATATGTCGGAGGGGGTGGCATGACAATTGGGTAACTTTGTGGGTCCTTTTATGGAGTATGGTTCGGCCAAGATATTGCTTGGATATAAAGGAATTATGCGTATTCGAGTCGATGTGGATATCCGAATGTCTTTGAAAAGACGAAAGAAGATGGCAATTCGTGGAGGAGAAGGTATATATGTTCGTTTTGAATATGAGAAATTACCATTGTTGTGTTTTATCTGTGGAATATTGGGACACGGGGAAAGTTTCTGCCATGTACAATTGACTATGGATAGTGCCGATATTGTTTTTGGTTGGGATTTAAGTCTCAGGGCTCCGACAAAGAGGATGGCGGCTGCTCCGACGAGTAGGTGGTTGCGTGAGGAAACTGCCACAATCAGCATAGGCCCTGCTGATACTTTCCCTTATCACCGTGAATCTAGGGATATGGGTACTGCTCAACCAGTTGTTGATAAAAACACACCTGCAACTGACAAGGTTGAATCAACGAGCAAGTGCGTGAGGTGTGCAACAGAGAGCAAGTGGGTCGGGCTTTGATCCATTTGTTGCATCCCAAGTTGAGAGCGGTATACAAGGTGGATATGATATCATAATGGCTCAACAAGATGAAGATAATTTGGACCCTATCCCGGATGGGTCTAAACAAATAAGAACCTCTTCTATCCCTTCAGGAGTTTCAACTATTGATTCGAATGAAGTCTCAACTACTGAATCGGCAGGTCACGCAGCGCATGTAACCCCCTCGTCCCGGTCTGGCCGGATGGCCGGTCCGAGTGGGCCACACGGGGAAAACCGAGTGAAACCCGTTAAGGTTCCCCCTCGGTTAGCAACCCTATTTTTTTCTTTTTATTTTAATCTTGTCTAGAGGAATAATAAGTCCTAAGTGATTCACAACAGCGGAAGACATCCAAAAGAGATCACATTCGAACCCCGTCCATACACACTTAGTCCATTTTTAAGCTTACAGGGCAGACCGTATCGGTACCCTAACTAGGGGTATCGATACGCCCTGACCAGGTCAAATCCAACAGTCAACTCGGAGAAGACCATATCGATATAGCCCTTGAGGGTATCGATACGCCTTCTTCAGTCAACATCTCGTGGTCAACGAGATAAACCCGTACCGATACGCCCCAACACCGTATCGATACGCCAAAAACTCCTTAATTTCTCAGAATTCCAGTGACCAAAAACCGTATCGATACGCCCCCGCATATCGATACGCCCAGCCAAAATTGAGCTCTGCAGGCAAGACCGTATCGATACGGCCCTTAGGCGTACCAATACGCCCTGCTATGCAATTCTACCATTTCCAACTTAGTGACTTCAAACCCGACACTAGATGCATTTTTGGACTCCCCTAAGCACATACAAACATACATACATCAAACCACAATTGGAAATTAACATGCGAGGCATTTAATCTAACGAAAATCATACAAATCAAGACTTCATGCAATTTCACAAAAAGGGGCATACTTAGCAAGCATAAGGCACCATACACTTGATATTGAAGCTTAAGGCATTCATAGGCCAACAACATACATATTTAGGCATGTTCACATAAGCAACACAACAAGCATAAACCGCAATCCATGAAACAAAAGCATACACAACCATGAGTTTAACATGCTCAAACATAAATCCTTAAGGAGTTTGACACCAACTCCTAAACTTTATACCCCATTGTCTAGGCATTATTACAAAATGCAAACCATACTTGAATTAGCTTGAGAACTCTAAAAGATCCTCCCTCGCCCTCTTGCCTCCCGAACTCTAACGATCTGCACGTTGGAAACAAAAAGAGCATAAGCCAACTAGCTTAGTGAGAGAGGCTCTACAATTCACAACATGCAGTTTTCCAAAACACGATTTATGTGCAAGAAAGCAATGGATGCACGAGGGTCAATCTCAACAACAACACGTGGTTTGCACAAGCACAACCAACATACACATACGGTGGGACTACACATCACCGTTTCGACTAGTGGATTTCCAATGAGACTACACATCAAAGTACTACCCTACTAGTCACTACCGGTGGGACTACACATCACCGTAGTTTAGGCCACCATCACGTGAGGCACGAACTCAACTCGACTACACAATTAACAACTCAAAATGCACTTAATGATCATGACATATAAGCATTCAACATATCACAACAACATAGGAGTAGAGAGGCTTACACACGGGTTTAGGTGACCCCTCAAGGTCCCACCCAAACCCCAAAAGGATCCATATCGAGCACAATGCGTAAATCAACAATTCTACTCACCGTTGCTACCCAAGAGAAGATCGAAGACCAAGCTCAAGACTCTGAAATCCCCAGATTCGTCCCTGAAGCTTCACCAACCAAAATTCTCGCTTCTAAACATTCCAACACAATTTAAACAATCTCAAATCAGTCCACATTCCAAAATAGTCAACCCGGATTACATACCAAGCATAAGACATCAAATTTCCCATTGAAAACAACTCAAAAACCATAATCCCGAGCAGCCCCTAAACTCACCCTAAAACCAATGATTCCAAACCTTAAATTACTCCCCAAAGCCTCCAAAACAGCCCTTACATATAGCCTATCCATTGGACCTCTCATTTCCACATAAAACACCCCCATATCTCAACCCAAAACCTCCCAAAAACCCAAATTCGAGAAATTTAACAAAACTCTTTAAAAAGCATAAAAATTGGACCTTATGCTTCCTAAACAACATGTCTATAATCAATCACTTAAAACATTAAGTCAAGAACATTAAAGGCACCATTTTTAAATCAAAACTCTCAAAAACTCCTATTTCAAAACATGGGTAAAAATGAAAAATAGTAGTACTTTCAAAGAGGGGAAGGTGAGAGCAAGTCAAAAATGTCCTTACCTTTGAGAAAACTTCAAGAATGAGTGAGCTATAGAATGGAATAGTATTTCAAGAGGGAGAAGGGTTTTTGTCGTTGGAGTGGATAGTGGAGGGGGAAGAAGATGACTCAAATAAAACATTATTTTAGGTTAGTTTAAAATCAAAGGTCCAAAGACCTAAATGCCCTTAATGAAATAAGATAACTACAATGGATGACACCCATGGCTATTTGGGTTTATTTTAAAAATGGTCAAACTAAATTTTATTTTTCTTAAAACCCAAGGCCCAAACCATTATTTTATTATTTAAAAATTTGGAACCGAAACCCGAACCATTATTAAATTATTATTTTCACCTGACCCCCTAACCTGGGTGTTACAACTCTCCACCACTTAAGGAATTTCGTCCCCGAAATTACCTGACGGAAACAAATACGGAAACTGCTCAAACATGTCAGCTTTCCTCTCCCACGTGGCTTCCTCTACACCTCTATGTCTCCATAAGACTTTGACCAACTCTATAGTCTTGCCGCGCAACACCTTGCTATCAGAAGCAAGTATCTCAACTGGTTCCTCGTTGTAAGACAAGTCCGGATTTAACTCTATTTCCTCCACTAGCATAACATGGGACGGATCCGATCTATACCTCCTAAGCATCGACACATGAAATACATCATGGATCTTCTCTAGCTCAACTGGGAACCTCAATCTATATGCAACTGGACCAACTCTCTCAACTATCTCATAAGGCCCTATGTACCTTGGGCTCAACTTGCCCTTCCTCCCAAACCTCATCACTTTCTTCCAAGGTGAGACTTTCAAAAACACTTTATCCCCCACAGAGTATTCTACCTTTTTCCTTTTTAAGTCGGTGTAGGACTTTTGTCGATCTGAAGCTGCTTTCAAGCGATCACATATCAACTTCACCTTCTCGGTGGTTCCCTTAAGCAATTCGGGCATCAGCACAAGTTTCTGTCCGGCCTCGGCCCAACAAATCGGGGTCCTACACTTCCTACCATACAAGGCCTCATAGGGAGCCATCTGAATGCTCAACTGAAAGCTGTTGTTATACGCGAACTCCACTAATGGTAGGTGTTTCTCTCACGACCCCTGGAAGTCAATCATACCACACCTCAACATATCCTCCAATACCTGAATTACCCTCTCAAACTGCCCATCTGACTGCGGATGATACGAAGTGCTGAAGTTCAACCATGTACCCAAGGCTCGATGCAAACACTCCCAGAATCTAGAGGTGAATCTCGGATCTCGGTTTGACACAATCGACTTTGGTACCCCATGTAGTCTCACAATCTCACGAATATACAATTCGGCTAACTTGTCTAATATATAGGTAGTGTGAACCGGTATGAAGTAAGCTCATATGGTGAATCTATCGACAATCACCCATACCGAATTCTTCTTCGAAGGAGTCAACGGAAGTCCTGACACAAAGTCCATAGTGATACGCTCCCACTTCCACTCTGGAATTTTCAACGGTTGCAACAACCCCGAGGGAAACTGGTGCTCGGCCTTGACCCTCTGACAAACCATACATCTACCTACGAACTCGGCTACATCCTTTTTCAAACCAATCCAATAATACTCTTCCTTCAATCCTCGATACATCTTCGTGCTACCCGGATGCATAGCAAAAGGACTATTGTGAGCCTCATTCAAGATCGTACGCCTCAACTCGGCATCCTCTGGATTAACCCAGCTTGGTGGAATTTGTTCCCACACTTTAATTTGTGCCATCTCTCTCATTCTTTTTCTGACCACTACCCACTGCTTCTCAACACTGATAACAGATACCGCTCATCTATTTTTATTTCTCATTTTCGTTTTGAATCTTCATGGCTACTTGAGGAATCTTGCGAGGATGAAGTGAAGCGTTTATGGGTAAACTCTCATGGATCAGTCCCTAATCGGCCGCAACAACTCAGTCATGGGCTTGATTTATGGTTTCGACGACACAAGAAAGAAAAGAAAATTACAATGTCTGATTTGCGTCGTCGGCTAGCAGAGCTTAATGCCTCTTATCCGACAGATGAGATTTTAGGAGACATTACAGATGTTAAAATAGCCATAAACATGAAGGCTGATTGGGAGGAATTGTATTGGGAACAATGAGCGAGAACTAATTGGCTACGGGCTGGTGATAAGAATACATGGTATTTTCATCGACATACTTCTCACCGAAGATGAAAAAATCGTATTCATTCCCTTACGGATGAAAATGACAATGCAGTGGAATGTGATGATGATATTCTTCGGGTAGCTACATATTATTTTGAAAATATTTTTAGTTCGATTGAAACTGAAAACCTTGCTGAAATTTTACATGGAGTTGATAGTTGTGTATCTCCAGCAATGAATCACGAGTTATTGCAGGACTTTATCATTGAGGATGTTCACCAAGCTGTTAAATCAATGGGACCGCTTAAAGCTTTAGGTGAGGATGGTCTCGGTGCTATATTCTATCAGCGTGTTTGGCCCATAGTTGGTTGAGATATTGTTGTTTTCTACATAGCGATGATTCATGGCGATCAATCATTTTAGGCCATTAATAAAACGCATATTGTTCTAATTCCTAAGGTTTCTGGTGCAAAAGCTATGTCCCAGTTTCGGCCGATTGCCTTATGTATTGTGTTGTACAAGATTATTTCTAAGATGTTATCCACACGAATGCAAACAACTCTCCAAATGTGCACAGATGAAGCCCAAAGTGCGTGACAAGTCGTCGTTTAACCGATCAAAAATAAATAAATAAATTAACCTCTTTCAATAAATAATAGAATAAAGAAATTAAATAGATATAGGGAAAGATGGTCGATCCACAGGGAGATTAGTTGGAATTCTTGACTTGAATTTTTTCGGATTTGAATTCCCAGGAATATTCGTAAAAACAAGGAAATAAAAAAGGGGGTGATCTGATATTGGGTGTAGTAATAAAATAAAATGCAAGAATTAAAGAAAATAATAGGAAAAACCAAATATTCAAATTAGCCTCGAGCTAGCCTTGTCAATTCCTTCGATCATTGAAATAGATTTTTACTCCGGGGATCATGTCGGTTACAGTCTGCGAGGCCCAACCCGTCACAACTTACTTCTCTCTCGAGTAACCAATCCTCCCAAGACTATCTTCGAAGGTTGATTCTTAAACAAATTAACCACGTCTATCGCCGTTAAAGTATTTAGTTTTGAAAGCAGGAAAAGCTCGACTCAGAAATTGTCTTAAAAAGAATCGCTTTTCATTTTATCTTTCCTTAGCGAACCGCCGCTAAGAGTGTTCACAGGAAGTCGAAATTGCCACAGGCCGATCCTTCCTCCCAACTATGTCTTTAAACGATTCCAGACCAACGAGCTATTTTTGATTTGAAAAACGATTAAAAACTTTAGTAAGGCCGATTGCCAAACTATCTAAACAGAAAGATAAAAATGTATTCCCGAAGGAATTTAGGCAATGTTCAATTCTCACGATTAGAATTGATTTGGCTAGCTCTTGGCTCAAGAAATTTAGCTAAGCATGATATTGATTATCATGCTTAACTTGATTTTAGAAAAGTAATTAAATAACATAAAATAAATGAAATAAGAAAATAAAGGAAAAGAACTTGGATTAAAACTGAAAATGTTTACGAAGATAAAAATACTCAAAGCTAGAAGATGATCTTAAGCCTTCACCAAAGGTTGGTATTTATAGGCTTAGATTACAAGGATAATAGATAAGAAAATTTAAAATAATAAAGTAAAGATAAAACAATTCAAATGTTTTGAAATTTAAATGCAGGAAATCTAAACGGATAAGCCGATAAGATCTCCTAGAACATTCTAGAAGCTTCTAGAAGTTGTCACGTCATTGCCACATCACTGCCACGTCAGACGCGTCGTGCCTGGTGTCGTGCCCACGATGCCAGTCATGACCATAATAATAAAAAGACTGCAGAAATGCCCTCTTTTGCTGTTGTTTTCTAGAATTAGGTCTCTTGCATAAAACATAGTAGAATGAAATGGATTAGGTAGCAAGAAATCCTAAAAACTTAGAAAATAGCAATTAAAAAACGTCACATTTGAGAGCTTATCAGTGCGTTCTTACCCGGGCAGTTAATCTCAGACAATCTTATTCTAGCATATGAGATCCTACACTCTTTGAAGAATAAAAAAGTTGGTCGTCGTGGAACTTTTACTCTCAAACTAGATATGAGCAAAGCATATGATAGGGTGGAATGGAATTTTTTTGGAACAAATGCTACAAAAGATGGGTTTTACAGGAAAATGGATTGGAAATTTAATGCGATGCATTACTTTAGTGTCATATTTGGTGATTGCCAATGATCGAGTAGGTTCTACTTTTCAACCAAGTCGAAGGATTCACCAAGGAGATCCAATTAGTTCCTATCTCTTTCTGATTTGTAGTGAGGGTTTGTCCTTATTATTACGAACTGCTTCCCAACAACATTCTACGGTGGGTGTTCACATCAAATGAAGGGTACCTTTTATCTCCCATTTGCTATTTGCCGATGATAGCATCGTGTTTGGAGAGGCGACATCAAGAAGAGCTATGTGTCTTCAAAATGTCTTGACAACATACTCGAAATGTTCTAGACAATTGATTAACTTTGAAAAATCCACTCTTTTTTTAGTTCTAATGTTATTGATGGGAATCGTCAGGATGTTTGTTGAATCTTTAGTGTCACAAGCCAGGGGAACCCAGAGAAATATCTTGGTTTGTCATCCATTATAGGGCGTAATAAGAAGTTGTCCCTTGCTTATCTTAGAGATCGTTTCCGGAAACAAGTTCAGAACTGGAATGTTCAACCCTTATCGATGGGGGGTAAGGAGATATTCATAAAGGCAGTCCTACAATTGATTCCCGTGTTTGCAATGTCTTGTTTCCTATTTCCAAAGACTTTATGTAAGGAATTGGAGGAAATTTTTGCTAGATTTTGGTGGCAAAAGTCGAGTGAAAAGAAAGGGATACATTGGTGTTCATGGGATTATTTATGTCAAATGAAAAGTAATGGTGGTATGGGTTTTCGCTACATGTGCAAGTTTAATGTTACACTCTTGGCAAAACAAGGCTGACGAATTACTCAGAATCCAGGATCCGTGGTTGCACAATTCCTGAGATCCAAATATTTCTCTATTCATGATTTTATGCATGCAACATTGGGATTTGTAGAACTAATGTTTTGATATAATAATTGAAAAAATGTTTTGGACTAATTTGAATAGAATTTTAAACTTGGTTTTAAGTCCAAACAACTTGAATTTATGTTTGAGGTATTTTAAGAGGTTTTTGGCAAAACTTTTCATGTTTTTAAATAGCCAAACTTGTGTTTTCAAAGTACTCGTACCGATACGGTCTAACTTGTATCGATATCTTTTTGCCCCATTTTGGTCACTGCCAAAACCCGTAACGAAACAGGCTTGGCCGTTTCGATACGGATCGGGATCATTTCGATACGCCTGGTAAGCGTACTGATCCCCTTTCAACCACCCCAACGGCTACTTTCCCAACGGTCATTTAAAAGTGAACCCGTACAGATACGCCCTCAAGCGTATCGATACGCCCAGGCTAGCAAGAGCCCAACAACTAGTTTCTGATGAAGGCCGTACCGATACGGATCCAAGAGTATCGATATGGATAGCTGCAGAACAACATTAATGAAGGGAAATAAAGTCCTCAATGACTCCAAATCATCCCCAACGGCTAGTAACGGCTACAAACTCATTTGGGAGTATAAAAGGGACCTCCAAGCATCTTGTAATGGTTAATGCTTCAATTGTTACAACATTATGATGTCAAAATTTTTCTAGAGCTTAAATTGTTTATTTATTGCTTAGACAACACTTGTGAGCTTACATTGTTAAATTTGCTTAAGTGTTTAGGTTTTGGGTGAGTGCTTAGAATTGCAAACAAACACATATTAGAGGGATTTCTAGTTTGCTAAGTCTTTCTTTGTACAAGAGAGTGTTTCCTCAAGCTTTGGGTAGAAAGCTTTGAGGGTTGTAAAGGTTGCCTCCTTAGCCTAGAAAAGGGGACGAAATTCTTAGTGAATTTGTTTGGAAATCCTTAGTGGGGAGCTAAGGTAGTGGATGTAGACCTTGGTTAGAAGGTTGAACCACTATAAATCCTTGTGTCAAATTGCCTAATTTTCACCTCCCGCTAAAACACCCAATTATCCAACTTCTCCACACTTGGCGAGCAAGAACGGTTGATCGAATCGAGCCCCTAAAATCTCAACAATTGGTATCAGAGCTTGGCTCAATCAAAGAGGATTAACATCCTATTGAGAAGATCCGGCAAGCTCGGTCAATATTTCTCAAACCGGCTCAAATGGCACAATCCATCGATAAACCACCTTTCTTCGACGGAAATCACTATGCACATTGGAAGACAAAGATGAAATTCTTCTTGAAGTCAAGAGACTACAAGCTATGGGACATAGTTGAAGATGGTCCGTTCGTGCCTCAAGGAAGCAAAGCGGAATGGAGTGCCGACGATCGCAAGAAGATGGAGCTTAATTGCAAAGCCTTGCACATGCTCTTTTGTGCATTTGGCCCAACCATCTATGAGAAGATGTCTTCTTGTGAGAGTGCCAAGGAGGTATGGGACAAGCTTGAAGTCACATACGAGGGAACCGATGAAGTCAAGGAGACCAAGATTGGGCTCCTAACCTTAGAGTATGAGAACTTCAAGATGGATCCGGAAGAGAACATCGAGAAGATGTTTGATAGGTTCTCCACTATCACCAATGGTCTTAAAGGCTATGGAGAAGCCATCCCGGAAGAGAAGCTTGTCCAAAAGCTCATCTACTCCCTTCCCGAGTCATGAGACTCAAAGAGGACCGCCATCATCGAAGCCAAGAATCTCAAAACCTTGAAGCTTGATGAACTCATGGGGTCTCTTCTCACTCACCATATAATGAAGAAAAACAAAGAAGAGGAGAAGAAGAAGGAAGAGATTAGAGCGATGAGGAAGAAGAAGATCATGGAGCTAGACATCAATGCTAGTGCCGTAGCTCTCAAATCCTCCACATGCCATCATGTAGATTCAAGTGAGGAGGAAAGTGAAGATGAAGAGATGACCTATCTCTTCAACAAATTTGCCCGGTTCATGAAGAGCAAAATGGAAAAATCCAAGCATGAATCGATGAAGAAGATGAAGGACTCCCACAAATCCAAAAAGAATGAATCATCTTCAAAACAAGCATATGTGGCCACATGGAGTGATGAAGACTCCACCGATGATGAAGTAGCCCACATATGCTTGATGGCCCTCAATGATGGGGAGGTAACTTCTAACTCATCTATTTCAAATTCTTATACATTTGATGAGTTACAAGATGCCTATGATGATTTGTTTTTGGAATTCAAGGCATCATTTTCCAAGAACAAAAAGTTGATTTCAAAAATAAAAATTGAAAATGATTTGCTTTTCAAAACAAATCTTGAACTTGAAGCAAAATTGAAAGATTTTGAACAAAAATGTCTTGATTTACAAAATTTGCTTCTTAAAGTTCAAAAAGAAAAAGATTTGATTTCCAATGAATGAAAAGAAAAATAATTTTGGAAAATCAAATTTTTATGTAAGACAATCTAGTGCCCCTAGATTTGTAAAAGGAAAATGTTTTAGAAGTGTTTGGGTCCCAAAAGGGCTAACCACTTCAATTAAAAAGGATGACATTGAAAAATGGATTCCTAATGGGACTAAAATTTGTGCTACTAATGTTCATGGATCCAAAGCAATTTGGATACCAAAAATTACTTGATTGTCTTTTGCTAGGTGTGATGGAGAGTGATCAACAAGTCAAACTTTGAGGGGGAGCTCCATGCACACATAGGAAGAACACTTGAAGAATGAAGGCTTCACATCCTCCCTTGAGTTCAAGTGTGGTAAAATCTAGTTGTTTTTGCTTTTATTTGATTAATTTTCATTTAAGTCAACTAGATAATCATATATGTTGAACTAACATTCTTATGATGCTTTGAGTAAGGGGGAAGCCGATTTTAAAACCAAATTCTTATTTTTGTCAATTTTCACCTCTATTGTTATTTTGAACTTAATGTTTTAAATTCTTTTTTGATATAACAAAAAGGGGGAGAAATGGTTTGAAAAATTGAATTTTCAAATGAATAAGGGGGAGCTTTATTTGATTTCATATCTTTAATCTCTTCTTCACATTTTTAAAGTTAAAGGGGAGAATCCCAAACAATTTTTCAAGTGAGTTTTATTATATCAAAAAGGGGGAGATTGTAGAACTAATGTTTTGATATAATAATTGAAAAAATGTTTTGGACTAATTTGAATAGAATTTAAAACTTGGTTTTAAGTCCAAAAAACTTGAATTTATGTTTGAGGTATTTTAAGAGGTTTTTGGCAAGACTTTTCATGTTTTTAAATAGCCAAACTCGTGTTTTCAAAGTACCCGTACCGATACGGTCCAACCCGTATCGATACCTTTTTGCCCAAGTTTGGTCACTGCCAAAACCCGTATCGAAACAGGCTTGACCGTTTCGATACGGATCGGGATCGTTTCGATATGCCTGGTAAGCGTACCGATCCCCTTTCAACCACCCCAACGGCTACTTTCCCAACGGTCATTTAAAAGTGAACCCGTACCGATACGCCCTCAAGCGTATCGATACGCCCAGGCTAGCAAGAGCCCAACGGCTAGTTTCTGATGAAGATTTTACTGATACAGATCCAAGAGTATCGATACGGATAGCTGCAGAACAACATTAATGAAGGGAAATAAAGTCCTCAACGGCTCCAAATCATCCCCAACGGCTAGTAACGGCTACAAACTCATTTGGGAGTATAAAAGGGACCTCCAAGCATCTTGTAATGGTTAATGCTTCAATTGTTACAACATTATGATGTCAAAATTTTTCTAGAGCTTAAATTGTTTATTTCTTGCTTAGACAACACTTGTGAGCTTACATTGTTAAATTTGCTCAAGTGTTTAGGTTTTGGGTGAGTGCTTAGAATTGCAAACAAACACCTATCAGAGGGATTTCTAGTTTGCTAAGTCTTTCTTTGTACAAGAGAGTGTTTCCTCAAGCTTTGGGTAGAAAGCTTTGAGGGTTGTAAAGGTTGCCTCCTTAGCCTAGAAAAGGGGACGAAATTCTTAGTGAATTTGTTTGGAAATCCTTAGTGGGGAGCTAAGGTAGTGGATGTAGACCTTGGTTAGAAGGTTGAACCACTATAAATCCTTGTGTCAAATTGCCTAATTTTCACCTCCCGCTAAAACACCCAATTATCCAACTTCTCCACACTTGGCGAGCAAGAACGGTTGATCGAATCGAGCCCTTAAAATCTCAACAGGATCTAATCCTTCCTATATTTGGAAGAGTATATGAAGCTCTCGAAGACTCTTGGAGATGCGATTAAAATGGTCTATTGGAAGTGGCAATTCCATTGATATATGGAATGATTTCTGGCTGCCAAGGACACCACAACGGAAGATATCTTCTCCAATTATTCAAGGCTTGTATAAAATCTTGGATTTAATTTCCCCTACAGGAATATATTGGAATGAATAACTGATATCTTCATGTTTTAATGCTGAAGATGTTAATGTTATACTTTCTATAAGGCTCCCTTCTACTCCTATTTCAGACAGGCTCTATTGGACTGGTGAGCTTTCGGGACATTACTCAGTTCGTAGTGGATATAAGCTACTCATGTCAAGGGGAGTCTTAGATGCTGAATTGGTGACCATGTATAACTCAATATAGAATGTCTCCTGTCTGTCTAAAGCTAAGATCTTAGTTTGAAAATTTTCATGGAACTACATTCCAACAATGAAGAATCTCTACACTAAGCATATTAGTCACTCCCCAAAGTGTCCAAGATGTCAAAATCATGATGAGGACAATGCCCATGCTAGCTTCAAATGTGACTTTAACATTCAAGTATGGCAAATGCTTGGATTTAAATGGCCTAGTCAGGTATCACAATACCAATTTAATTACTGGCTAGTATGGATGTTATCAAAGCATAATGTTAATAGGCACTTAGAAATTATCATTTCAATCTAAGTTATATGGTTTGCAAGGAATAAATTGGTGAATGAGAATGTTACCCAATCTGTTTCGAAAGTGGTGACCTTCATCAAAGGTTATGTTTCTTGTTGAGTGGATCGCAAGATCGAAATTGACCAAGAGGGGGGTGAATTGGAAAATTAAAGCTTTGTGGTGGAAATTTGCAAATTAAAAAATGATGGACAAGAGATTTATAGTGGTTCAAGTTCCAAATGAACTCTACATCCACTACCTTAGCTTCACTAAGGATTTGCAACAATTCCACTAAATTGCTCTTCCCCTTTTCTAGGACAAGGAGGCAACCCTTTACAATTTCGGTTGATTTTTCTACCAAAAAATCAACCCAATCCTCACACAAGTGAACAAAGAAATTTGAAGGCTAATAAGGTATCTCTTAATACAAATGATAGCCCCAATACAAGCACTCAACCCAATTTGACAAAGTATGAATGAAGATTACAATTGGGATTTCTAGACAAATATGAATTTTGGCACAATTGCTTGGATTTGATGAATAAGTGTTTTCTTGAAGATCAATAGTTGTTGCTGTAGCTTTTGGATATGTCTTTTATACCTCCTCATTGATTTCTAGCCGTTTGGGTGGTTGGGAACATAAATGGAGCCGTTGGAACCCTCTCTTACCACCATTAATGCACTTCTGTAGCTACCGGTATCGGTACGCGGGAAGGAGTATCGGTACCTGTCTCAGAAAAGAAAGAGTCGTTGTGTGCATTTAATAAGGGGTATCGATACGCACGTAAGCTCAGTACTGGGTATCGAAACGGCATGGGCCGTATCGATACTATTTTCTGAACTTAGCTCACTGTCCACAACCGTATCGGTACGATGGTTTGGCGTATCGATACGGGTCAACGAACTTTTAAAGTTTGGTTACCAACCAATTGACACCAACGGTCATATTTTTAAACCGACTTAACTTTTAAAAATTATAAGGGTCGTATCGATATGAGGGTTTGCCGTATCGGTACGATATTCAAACTCTTTGAATTTTAACACAGGGCAGTATCGATACGAGGGTTTGGGGTATCGATTCTGGTTCCGACAGTAACCAAGTTTGGTAAAATGGTATCGATACGCTTGGTGTTGTATCGATACGCCTGGACGATTTTCAATGGTTTTGCCTTGGAACACTTAGAAAATATTTTGAGTTTGAGTTTTATAAATCAGTTTCAAAGTGTTGGTGTTTTAAAACTTATTAAGGGACTTATAAAAACAATTTTAAGTTTTACAAAATGATCCTTAAAGATTTAATTATATCAAAATCAAACATAGGTTTTACATTTCTGAACTAGGATCGATATATGCTGGGTTTTCCCCTCCGAATGTGCGAGTGCATACCCATTGGTTACCTCCCCCTAAAACACAAGTAAAAGTTAATGTGGATGCTTGCTTTTTATCTACGGAAGCAAAATCAAATATTGGGAGTGGTAATTAGAGATTTTGAAGGATATATTCTTGGAGCAGCTTACCATATTAATCTCAATATAGAATTGGCTTTCGAAGCGGAAGCCCTGGCGGTGATACAGGGGTTGCATTTTGCAGAGGAAATTAGTTGTGCAGAGATTATCGTCGAAGGAGATTCCAAATCAATTATCCAGAAATTGAACACTAGAGTTGCAGACCTTTCATCGATTCGTCCTCTCATCCTTGATGCCAAATCATTCTTCAGCAAATTTTGAAGCTGTCGATTCGTCTTCACTGACTGCCAAGGAAATGTAACGGCACATGCAATGGCCCAGGAGGGGAGATCGACCGTAATGAATGGCTTCTGGATAGAGGAGGCACCATCCCCAGTTCTCTTAGCGGTGGATGTTGATCGCCAGTGGATAGATCCTCCATAAGTTTGCTCCTCTATTTTAGAGCTTTGTTGTGTAAGCCCATCCTTCTTCTTGATTCGAGCTCCAACAAGACTCTCATGGTGGTTAGTCAAGAGAATTTTGATCATCTGAGCTTTTCCCTTTCTTTCTCTTTGTTTTTCCTTTTGCGCTGTGATGTCTTTGCTTCGTGTTTTATTTCCCTTTTGTCTTTCGTGTATCTTGGTTTTTTTCTTCAAACATTTGTTTTGTTTTATTTTTTATTTCTTTAATAAAATACCTCAGCTGGTACCTGTTTCAAAATGATATATTTCTGTACATGTAATTAAAGTATATTTTATTAAAAATTAAATTATTATACATACATAAAAGTATATATATTAATATACAAATATTTTTTAAAACTATTAATTTAATTCAAGTTTTAATTCAATAATTATATATGCAATTATAAAAATATACTAAATACAATTTAATCAAATATAATTTTTATCAATCATAATATAAATATCTAACTCAATCGTTAAATATAGTGTATATGTCTACTTTTTAAGTTTAAATCCTCTTAAATCCATCTTTACTTAAAAAAATATTTTACATTAAATACCGGATATCCTTCCATAAAATTAAAAGAAACTTCCATATTTTTTTTTTGACGTTTCCAGTAAGCAACAAATATAAACTTACATAACAGTCCAACGTAAAGTCTTGGAAGTCGTCGCATGATCTTTTCTAAGTCATTTCTATTACCGATTGCACCCCAGACAAAGGATTGTTTTGTTTTACCAGTCATGGATTGTTGGGTTTTTCTCGGATTTTTTCTTCTTATTTCGATTCATCGTTGTTTAGGTTCAGCTGAGATCAATGGAGCGGGGCTTCATATGAAAAGAGGAACTTTTTCTGCTCCCTTTGATCCCACTCGTGTTACTCAACTCTCATGGCGCCCTAGGTAAATCTCTTTTCTCTCTTCTTTTTGCATTTTTGTGAATTTTCCCCAGTTTAATTTCGTCAAAATGTAGAATTTATGGGTGTTTTTGGGTGCAGGGCTTTTATTTATAAAGGATTTTTATCAAGTGGGGAATGCGATCACCTTATTACCCTGGTAGGCAAGGCAACTTCTTTTTTTTAAGTAATTTTGTTGAAGAGTTTGGATTTCTGAATTTAACCCTTTTTTTAAAAAATGGGTGAATTTCAGGCTAAGGATAAACTAAAGAAATCAATGGTGGTAGATGATGAGACAGGTGAAAACATTGAAAGTGAAGTGCGAACCAGCACTGGCATGTTTCTTCAGAAAGCTCAGGTATTACAATTCTGGGACAATTCGTTTCCTTTACCATTGTATTAGAATTCTGGATTTTGAATCCCCGCAACTGCTTTCTTCCTCCTACGGTGTAAATGAGACGAGTAGAGTCTGGTATTGAGTAGCTCATAAAGAGTTCGAGCCTAGTTGGAGTTTGAGCTTTGACCGAGTTAGACTCAAATAACTTACGATCTGTCTCGTCTCATTTACGATCCTACCGTCAACCAAATACACACACATGAATCATATAGCATACGGAGGTAAAAGTGTATTACCTTAATGTCTAGAGTGTAAACTCATGTCCTCGTATGTGTTGGAGACAAGTATTTCAAGTAAAGTGAAGAGAAGAAATTACACAATACAACACTTCCCAAAACAATAAAAAAATAAAAAAAGGATGTTACGACCTTCTCCTAGTAGATACACGAAAATATGAAACCACGTCAATACATACTATGCAAAAAATTTAGGCTTAATGCACATTAGGTATCAAGATGAGAAAATTGGTAAACGTTAGAGTGGAAATTGTGCATTAAGTCAAAAATTTAATATAATACTTTTTCGATTAGCTCTTGAGCTTCTCAAGTCGGGTATCTAGTAGCTCGTATCGACTCGTTAAGAACTCAAGCTGAGTCAAATCGAATAAAGTGTTGACCGAACTTTGACCGAATTAGACTCGAGTAGCTTAACATATGTCTAGTCTCATTTATAGCCCTACATCCTACCTTATAAATTCACATTGGTTTTCTTGCAAATCCATTAATCATTCATCCCTTATGTGGTGTGCTTCATTTCTCATATGAAGGATGACGTAGTTGCTGATATTGAAGCCAGGATTGCTGCATGGACCTTCCTTCCAGTAGGTATTTTTTGTTACTTGCTTGTTGGTATTCTATAATTTCTTAACTTATGTGGAAATACATATTCTCATCTTGAATACGGCAACAGAGAATGGGGAATCCATGCAAATACTGCACTATGAGCATGGTCAGAAGTATGATCCACATTTCGATTATCTTTTAGACAATGCTAACCTAATGCTGGGCGGCCTCCGTATTGCCACTGTACTGATGTATTTGTCCGACGTCGAGAGTGGTGGGGAAACTGTGTTTCCGGAGTCTGAGGTAACCATTTGGCTGCGGATTTCTTCTTTATGTTTTCTTTCTTCTGTTCATCACTCGTCAAATTGTGTTGTGTAGGTAAAACTTACTCAGCTCAAGGATGAAAGCTGGTCAGATTGTGCCAGAAATGGGTATGCAGTGAAACCGAGAAAAGGCGATGCTTTGCTATTCTTCAATCTTCATCTGGATGCAACACCTGATTCCGACAGTTTGCACGGAAGTTGTCCTGTGATAAAGGGTGAGAAATGGTCTGCAACAAAGTGGATCCACGTCAGGTCTTTCGATGCAGTGATGAGGCGTGTAAATGGCAATTGTGTCGACGAAGATGAGAACTGTCCTATATGGGCTTCGGCCGGTGAGTGTGAGAAGAACCCTGCTTACATGGTGGGATCTGAAGACGACCGCGGACACTGTCGGAAGAGTTGTAATGTATGCTCCTCGTAGAAAGCTGTTTCCGGGCTTTCTAAAGATCAGATCAGTGTTTACTTTTTAATAACTGTATGTATATACAGACATTTTCTAGTTATGCTCAATGCACTACATAAACCCGAAACAAACAACGAAAGCATTGTTCAAGAAATGTACATTTTGAAAAAATTGTAATAGGATACAGGGAAATCTGCAGGACAAAAGAAAATGAAATAAGACCATGCACACATAAACATATCACATATGATACATAAGGGAAAAGAAAATGAAATTGTAATAGCACTCACCTAATGTCTGAGTGACATGTCCCTAATACATTTAAAGGATAGCTTCAGATGTGCTTTTTTTTTGAATGAAGAGGGAGAGGAGCCTAGCTAATGCAAAGGCTTACAATAAGGTGGTCTGTAAATATCTCGATTTAACAAAAGTTCTAAAGCCGCCGGGGATGATCCAGGAAAGTAGGAGTACGCTGCATTGGATCAGCAAGCCTCGCAAGCATATCAGCCGGCATGTTTGCTTCTCGTGGAATCTAGCGAAAAGAGATAGACCAACGCCGACATGTCAATGCATGAATGGCTCGAACAAGGGAGAGGGGGCTATGCGATGCATTTGGTGCTTGAATCAGCTTTACAGCCTCTTGACTATCCGATAGGACTGTGAGGCAAGTCATTCCTTTGCTTCAGGCGAATCGCAGACCCGTGAGGAGTGCCCACAGTTCAGCATGAAGAGGCGAGACAATTCCAATCGACATATAAAAACCAAAGTGCCACTCACCATGTTGGCTGCGAGCAAGGCCTCCGATATAACCAAACCCGGAAGACAACTCAACTCCTCCATCGACGTTCAAACAAGGACCATTCAAAGGGATGATCGGCCATTGAATTTCTAAAGCAGCGCTGCTTGTAGTAGTTGCCGGTGTTGCGCGCGCGCTGTCATAGTATCGAGCCCAAATTAAGCTTCGATGTAACACTGATTCAGCCGGCTCATGAGTTCCATTGAAAACCATATTGTTCCTATTCTTCCACACATGCCACAAAATGGAGAGGAAAATAATGTGCCATGGGAGATTGTGGATGGTGCAAAGTGTTGTACTGTGCAAATTCTCACGAAGCCAAAAGTGAAGAGGCTGCGTAAAGAAGCATGCACTAGCATTTTGGGGAATCACATCGACCATAGCAGTTTGACAAACCTGTAGTCACGAAGAGTGTGAAGGAGAGACTCAATCGACTCTTGGCAGCACGGGCAGAGCAGGTTATCACCAACGAGGCGTCGACATCGCTCAAGGTTGGTCATTAGCCGCTGACGAGAAACTAACCAGATAAATAGCCGGAGACGTTGCGGCACAGGGAGCTGCCATATTTGCTTTCAAAAAGGTTGTCTCGCATCCCAAGTTGTTTCCGAAATTCGAGAGTAAGTAGATTGCACCGAGAAAATGTGCTTACAATCATCCTTCCAAACACAGAAATTGGCCACATCTTGAAAATCATGACATTTGATACCCAAGATATGTGAGACTGCAGTTTGAGTGAAGAAAAAAGCAAGCTTTGTGTGGTCCCAAGTTCCATCATTTGTTAACAAAATCAGCAAAATAAATGGTTAAATCCAGCATTGCTCGGGGGAGGAGATGGTCACGCAGTGGTCCTAAAGAAGGGACCCATACGTCATGAAGGAAGTTCACAGATTCCCCATTTCCTAGGGACCAAGCTAAGTTATCACGTATCAACTCCCAAGAGTTTGCGATTGCACGCCAAAGGGGAGTACACGTACCCTTTCGGATAGATTGGGGAAGTAGCTCATGCATCCCGTACTTCTCACGAAGAAGAGTGACCCATAAGTGCTAGTATTTGTAACGATGGAGTAACTTAGTTTCAGGATGAAAGCAGCATTGAAACTATGTAGACGACGCAGACCGAGACCCCCCGACTCCATTGGTTGACAAACTGTTTCCCAACTGACCAAAGATAATTTGGGCGAGGGTGAAGCCGAACCCCATATAAAACGACGAATCAATCCTTCAATATCGTTGCAAACCTTTTTAGGAAGGACCATGGTTTGCATAAAATAAACCGGAATCGCCGAAAGAACAGACTTGGCAAGGGTTATACGACCAACCATAGATAATGTACGAGCCGCCCATCCGTTGAGCCGTGCCCTGATTTTATCAAGAATGAAATCAAAATCAGAGCAACGAAGGCGCTGATGAATGACTGGCACGCCCAAATATTTACCAAGCGAGAACACAACTCGGAAGCCAAGTGCAGTGCTGATCTCCGTTTTCATATGGTTAGGCACGGATGTAGAAAAATAAATTTGTGTTTTACTCCTGCTAACCTTGTGGCCCGAGCAATTACCAAACGTGGATAGAATGGTATTAATGTTCGAGGCTTGGGATATATCCGCTCGCGCGTAAAGGATTAAGTCATCGGTGAAGAATAGGTGGGAGAGCCATGTGCCATTGTGCCGAAAGGAAAAGGGTGCCCAATTGCCACAGCTGATAGAGTGATTGATCAGATGTCCCAAACGCTCCATAGTCAAAACAAAGAGGTAAGGCGATAGTGGGTCGCCTTGTCGAATGCCCTTTTGAGGAAGGAAAATATCAGAGAGAATCCCATTCCATTGGATTTGCATGCTTGCAGAGGTTATGCAATTCATGATTAGGCGTCGAAAATTCGACGGAAATCCGACCTCTAATAAGGAATCAGAAATAAAGTCCCAGCACAAGCGATTGAAAGCCTTTTCAAGGTCGACTTTGATCGCCATCCATCCTTGCTTGGCTTTAGATGTTTGATAGAATGAAAAACCTCATGGTTTATTATGATATTCTCTGTGATTGATCGCCTTGAGATGAAACTCGTTTGGTTTGGCGCAATTAGAGTTGGAAAGAGCGGCTTCAATCGACGAACAATAGTTTTAATGATCAGCTTATATATTACTGTACACAAACTTATCGGGCGGAAATCAACAAAGCTCTGTGGAGAATCACACTTCGGAATGAGAACAAGGATGGTTCTATTAAGGTCATGTTCGATAGGGTCTCCTTTAAAGACGCCTTGAATCATTTTACAAATAGACGACCCTACCCATCGCCATTGTCGTTGGAAAAATTCGGCATGCAACCCATCTCATCCCGGGGATTTTAAGAATGCCATGTCCATGAGCGCTTCATAAATTTCCTCATTGGAAGGAATAGAATCAAGAGACTGCATGCAATTTTGTCCTACAAGGGGTAGCTAGCAACATTCGGCCAAGGATTCACCGGCGAGGGATCAACAGCAAATAAAGACTTATAATACTCAGTCGCAGCATTCTGTAAAATAGATGAATCCTCACACCAAACGCCATCACTCAGCTTCAAGAAGGAGATACGATTGCGTTGTTTACGAGCAATGGCTTGCCGATGGAAGTAACGAGTATTGTGGTCTCCATGAGCAACCTAATCACTGCGAGATTTTTGTTTCCAAAGGAGTTCTTCATGGTCGAGGATAGATTCAAGCTCAAGTAATAACTCGTTTCCAAATTCAGGAGATAACGCGAGGTGCGCCTGCTAAGAGCTCGTTGAATTCCTCGGAGACGGGCCATGATTCTGCGCTTCCTAGCGCCAACATATCCAAACACTCTATCATCCCATTCCTGTGCAACTTGTGTAAAATGCATAATAGTGTCGGTTATGGATGAAGAAGAAACCCAAGAAACGCCAACCATTCTAGAAAAATCTTCGTGTTTAGACCAGCCTGTAAAATAACGAAAATGCCTCGGACCATGGGAATTAACCTGTCCACACACATGGAGCAGGATGGGGCGATGGTCACTGCGCATACGAAGTAGATGGTGAACCTCGGCCACTGGGTAAAATTCATCCCAGTAAGTATTGCAAAGGAAACGATCAAGGCGGACATAGGTAGATCTACGGCACCACGTGAAATCAGGCCCCTGATATCCCATATCGCGGAGACCAGCATCAAAAGTAAGATCTTGAAAAGCTTTGCTCGGCATAGTCGAGGCGCACCCCATTCGTTCTGAGTCACAAAGAGTTGCGTTAAAGTCGCCAAATAAAATCCATGGTGAGTGGATGGTGGCAGCAAGATCACGCAAGTGATGCCAAAGAAGCTTGCGTCGAGTAGCCGACGGGCTCGCATAGATAGCGATTGCAAAGAAAGAATTGCCATTTTTTCGTGTCGTAACGCGACAATGGATGAACTGAAAATGATTAGAGATTATGTCAACGGTTATAGCATCAGACCAAGCGAGCCAAATTCCGCCCGAAAAACCATCCGCTTCAACTCGATGTGAATTTAAAAAGCCAAGTGCAGCAATGACAGAATCAGCTTTGTAGCCACTGATACGCGGCTCAACAAAAGCAACTAAGTCCGGTCGGTTGTCACGCAAGAATTGCCTCGCCACCGGGAGAAAATGATGGTGGCTGCAGCCCTGTACATTCCAACTAAAGAATTTAATATCCATAACAAAGATAAAGAAAGAGAAGGCAAGCAAAGCAATCAGTCGCTTATTGTGACACCCTTGACATCTCTCATGTCCATATCAACCATAGGAGTAGTATTCACTGGAGTAGCTTCCGCGGAACTGGGGATAGCAGCAGCAATGACATGCAATTTTTTAGCACGGTCCGGGGGACAGTCAATAGGTGGAGGATCATTAGCCACAATTTCTAGGAGATTTTCATTTTTCCGAGAGGGTACTTTGACAGGGAAGGCAAGATGCGTGGCGGAGCATGGTTTGGGTCTGAATTTTCGGAGATAATCACATCCAAGTGTCTAGCCTTGTTGAGGGTTGATGAGTTCTCAAATTTGTCATGTTTCACTTGCTACTTTTCTAATTATTGTGACTTCTTGCTGCTTAATACATACTATTTTCATTACATTTTGTGCAGAGGTCCAATTCTGGAAATAGCAGTGAAAATGGAGCATTTATGCAGTTTTTTTTATTATCCTGTCATGACTGGCATCATGGGCACGACACCAGGCACGACGCGTCTGACGTGGCAGTGACATGGCAGTGACGTGGCAGTGACGTGGCAACTTCTAGAAGATCCTGGAATGTTCCGGAAGAAGAATCCGATCAGATTATCAGCTTTTATCCATATTAGTTTTATTTTGAATTTTAATCAACATTTGAATTTGAATTATTATTTCTTATCTCTTATCTTTGTAAGTCTAAGCCTATAAATACCAACCTTTGGTGAAGGCTTTAGATCATCTTCTAGTTTTTGAGTCTTTTTATCTTTGTAAACATTTCTAGCTTTAAATCCAAGTTCATTTTCCTTTAATTTCTTGTTCCATTTATTTTATGTTATTCAATTGTTTTTCTAAAATCAAGTTAAGTATAATAATCAATATCATGCTTAGCTAAATCCTTTAAGCCAAGAACCAGCCAAGTCAATTCGATTCGTGAGAATTGAACTTGCTTAAATTCTTTTGGGGAAATCATTTTTATCTTTCTGCTTAGATAGTTTGGCAATCGGCCTTACTAAAAGTTTTTAACTGTTTTTCATATCAAAAAGGGCCCTTTGGTCCGAATTCGCTTAAAAACACAGTTGGGAGGAAGGATCGGCCTGTGGCAAATTTCGACTTCCTATGAACACTCTTAGCGGCGGTCCGCTAAGGAAAGATAAAATCAGAAGCGATTCTATTTTTAGACAATTTCTGAGTCGGGTTTTTCCTGCTTATTTCTAAATACTTTAACGGCGATAGACGTGGTTGATTTATTTAAGAACCGTCTTTCGAAGATAGACTTGGGTTCGAAGATAGACTTGGGAGGATTGGTTACTCAAGAGAAGAACAAGTTACGACGGGTTGGGCCTCGTAGACTGTAACCGACATGATCCCCGAAATAAAAATCTATTTCAATGATCGAAAGAATTGAAGGAGCTGGTTCGAGGCTGATTTGCACACTTGGTTTTTCTTACTACTTTTGATTCTTTTTCTTTATTTTATTACTTCACCAAAAAATCATATCACCCCCTTCTTTTATTTCTTTGCTTTTACAAACATTCTTGGGAATTCAGATTCAACAAATTCAAGTCAACAATTCCAGCTAATCTCCCTGCGGATCGACCTTCTTTCCCTATATCTATTCAATTTCTTTATTTTATTTATTGTTGAAAGAGGTTAATTATATATTTATTTTTGACCGGTTAAACGACGACTTGTCAAAATTGGCGCCGTTGCCGGGGAGATTTATTTTCGGCAATTCTTGACTGATTTTTGTTTTATTTTATGACCATGAAGAACCCGGGTACTTTAGCTCCATACAACCCGGAAATTGAAGCAAGCGCTCGTAGCACTCACGGCGAAACACTTCGACGAAAGAAACAACAAAGCACACGACGACCCGAACAAGAATCCACTTTCGAAACAACACCAATCGAAGAACCTACACAGGAACCAGAAACAATGGCGGACCAAACAATTCGAGAGCTGAACGCAACCCCTACTGTGCAACAACCCCTTTGCATCACTTTTCCTCAAGGCGACACTCCCTTCCAGCTCAAAACAGGATTAATTCACCTACTCCCTACCTTTAACGGCCTACCTACTGAAAGCCCACACAAGCATCTTGCCGAATTCCATATGGTGTGCAGCAGCATGAAACCACAAGGGGTCTCGGAGGACCAAACAAAACTAAGGGCTTTTCCTTTTTCCTTAGCCGAAACAGCTAAAGAGTGGTTATTTTATTTGCCTCCGAATTCGATTAATACATGGTCTGACCTTTCTCGTGTTTTTCTTGATAGGTATTTCCCTGCAGCAAAAGCGACAGAAATTAGGCGAAACATATTGGGCATCCAACAAATGCACGACGAATCCCTATATGATTATTGCGAAAGGTTTAAGAAGCTATGCGCAAGCTGTCCGCAACATGGCTTATCCGAACATACACTCCTTCAATACTTATACGAAGGAATGTTACCGATGGACAAAAAGATGGTAGATGCAGCAAGCGGTGGCGCGCTCGTCAACATGACTCCTACTGCAGCGAGAACATTAATCTCCACAATGGCTGCAAATTCGCAGCAGTTTGGTTCTACAAGTGAACCAGTCGACGGGTTCACACAGTAAGCACAATTACATTAGAAAATAAGATTGATAATTTGACTAATATTGTGCATTCACTTGTTTCAGGGGAAATAGGAGTTGCTAAGGCGTGCGGGATTTGTACTATGCAAGATCACGCAATCAATTTATGCCCTATGCTGAGGGAAACGACTAATGCCCAAGTTAACGCCTTACACAACTTTCCTGGACCTCCCTAAAGACCATACAATCCGCAAAGCAACACATTCAACCCCGGGTGGAGAGATCATCCTAACCTTAGCTATGGTAATAGGAATCCAAATTTCCAAACTAGACAACCTCCCTACCAAAATCAAACCCCCCAGAAATCTTCCCTTGAATATATTGTTGAGAGGTTAGCCGTTTCACAAGAGAAGTTCCAAAACCAAACGCAATCTCACCTTCAGAAACTAGACAAACAAGTTAGCCAATTAGCTCAAACAATAGGGTGACTAGAATCTCAAGGAAAATTGCCATCACAAACCGAAGTCAATCCAAGGGAAAATGTGAGCGAAATCACTTTGCGAAGCGGAACCGTGATAGCACATGAACCGCCAAAGAAGGGCGAGCAAAAATCCGAAAGCTCCTCGGAACACCAAAAAGACAAGTCTCCTTCCATTTCAGGTAACATCAAATCTAAAATTCCTATTTCTACTTACGAACCTGTTCCGCCTTTTCCAGGAAGACTAGCAAAAATGGACAAGAAGGAGGAAGAAAAGGAAATAATGGAGGTGTTCAAAAAGGTGGAAATTAACATTCCACTCTTGGATGTTATTAGGAAGGTTCCTAAATACGCAAAGTTTTTGAAAGACCTGTGTACAAACCGAAGAAAGTTATCGGGAAACGAGAGAGTTAATCTTGGCGAGAATATTTCAGCCATTTTTCAAAGACCGCTGCCACCAAAATACAAGGATCAAGGTATGTTTGCGATTCCCTGTAAAATTGGGAATGTTGGAATCAAAAGAGCTATGTGCGATTTGGGTGCCTCCATCAATGTCATGCCTTTAAATGTTTATAGAAAAATCTCAAATGATCCACTGAAGGAAACTAAGGTAATAGTACAATTGGCTGATAGGTTGATTATATATCCCGAAGGGGTATTGGAAAATATTCTGGTTAAGGTAAATAATCTCATTTTTCCCACCGATTTTTATATTATTGATATGGAGAATGATCATAGCAATAATGGGTCTGAAATTTTGCTTGGACGTCCTTTTCTATCAACCGCACACACAAAAATTGATGTTCGTAATGGCATTTTAACCATGGAGTTCGATGGAGAGGTAGTGAAGTTTGATGTGTATAAAGCTATGAAATATCCTAATTCTGTCGAAAGCCTTAATTTCATTGATATTATAGATCCCTTGGCTAATGACTTTATCGGAACTGATTTATTTCATGACTTTTGTAGGGAATTGGAAGATCTCAACGATGACGACTTAGGCGAAACAATCTCTACTCTCTCTTTAATTTCTGAAATTCGATTTACTCCATCACAATCTAAACCTCTTCCCTCAATTTTGCAGGCACCTCAGCTAGAATTGAAACAACTCCCACCACACTTGAAATATGCATATTTGGGCGACAAAGAAACTCTACCCGTCATCATATCAAGCGAATTGTCGTCACAACAAGAGGAGGAGTTAATTCCTACGCTGAGCATCCATAAAGAGGCAATCGGATGGACATTAGCCGATATCAAAGGCTTAAGTCCTTCCACGTGCATGCACAAAATAAAAGTGGAGGATGGCGTAAAACCTATCTAAGAGGGACAACGTCGACTGAACCCACCGATGATGTATGTGGTAAGACAAGAAATACAAAAATTGCTAGATGCCGATATCATCTACGCAATTTCTGACAGTAAGTGGGTTAGTCCAATTCATGTTGTGCCTAAGAAAACGGGAATAACTGTTGTCGAAAATGATGAAGGTGAAAAGGTTCCAAAAAGAGTTCAAAACGGATGGCGAACGTGTATCGATTACAAGAAACTTAATTCCCAAACTCGAAAAGACCATTTCCCTTTACCATTCATCAATCAAATGATCGAAAGACTTGCTGGAAAAACACATTATTGTTGTCTTGACGGATTCTCTGGATTTTTTCAGGTACCCGTAGCACCCGAAGATCAAGAAAAAACTACATTTACTTGTCCATTTGGCACATTTGCATATAGGCGAATGCCGTTCGGGCTATGCAACGCTCCAGCCACTTTCCAACGTTGCATGCTAAGCGTTTTTTCCGATCACATTGAGCGAGGTATAGAGGTATTTATAGATGATTTCACCGTTTACGGCGATTCATTTTCTAAATGTCTCTCTAATCTTTCATACGTGCTTAATCGATGCATTGAGTATAATTTAGTTTTAAATTATAAGAAGTGTCACTTTATGGTCAGTAAGGGTTTAGTTCTCGGTCATGTGGTTTCTGCCCAAGGTATAACCGTTGATAAAGCTAAAGTAGATGTTATTCGCTCACTTCCATACCCCACTTCGGTGAGGGAAATTTGAAGTTTTCTTGGTCATGCAGGATTCTATCGACGCTTCATAAAGGATTTCTCTAAGCTCGCACAACCACTTTGTCGCCTATTACAAAAAGATGTACCATTCGATGTAGACAAAGCTTGTAGAGAATCATTTGATGAACTAAAAGCACGACTTATTTCCGCCCCAATTGTGCAGCCCCCGGATTGGTCGCTACCCTTCGAAATCATGTGCGATGCCTCCGATCTAAGTGTAGGCGCAATGCTTGGGCAAAGATCCAAAGACGGACCGCATGTTATCGCTTATGCCTCTAGAACTCTTGATTCGGCACAGCGAAATTATTCTACAACAGAAAAGGAGCTTTTTGTTGTCATTTTTGCATTAGATAAGTTTCGCCCTTATTTATTAGGAACTAAAATTCTCATTTTTTCTGATCATGCAGCATTGAAATACTTGATCAACAAAAAGGACGCGAAACCTCATTTGATTAGATGGATACTCTTGTTACAAGAGTTTGACATCCAAATCAAAGACAAGAAGGGCAGCGAGAATTTGGTGGCGGATCACCTAAGCCATTTAATGACATCACCGATCGAACTCCCTCTACGAGATGAATTCCCGGATGAATCGCTAATGGAAGTTAAGGTAACATTCCCTTGGTTTGCCGATTTGGCGAATTTCTTAGCCACTGGTAAGGTCCCTAACAATTTGTCTCAATCTGCGGTTAAACGTATTAAAAGAGATGCTAGATATTATATATGGGATGATCCATATTTGTGGAAATTGTGTTCTGATCAAATAATTCGTCGTTGCGTAAGTAATAGCGAGGTAACTTCTATACTTAAATTTTGTCATTCTTACGCTTGTGGCGGACATTTTGGCCCTAAACGAACTGCACACAAAATCCTAGAGTGCGGGTTCTTTTGGCCTACTCTATTTAAATATACTTACGATATCTGCAAATCATGTGACAGATGCCAACGGGTTGGGAATTTAAGCCGTCGAAGCGAAATGCCATTAAATCCAATACATATATGTGAAGTATTCGACGTGTGGGGACTCGACTATATGGGACCTTTTATTTCATCCTATGGAAATCTTTATATTATTTTAGCAGTCGATTACGTTTCGAAATGGGTTGAGGCGAAAGCCACCCGTGAAAATGATGCGAGAACCACGACTAATTTTTTGCGTGAATTTATTTTTTCCAGGTTCGGGACTCCAAGAGCGATCATTTGTGATAGAGGAACACATTTCGTCAATCGAATTGTCGAAGCTTTGATGAGGAAATATGGCGTGACGCAACGCATATCAACAGCCTATCACCCGCAAACTAATGGACAAGCGGAGGTTTCAAATAGGGAAATTAAGTCAATCCTAGAGAAAATTGTAAAACCCAATCGAAAGGATTGGAGCTTGAAATTGGTCGATGCGTTATGGGCATATAGGACCGCCTACAAAGGACCTATCGGCATATCACCTTACCACCTTGTCTTCGGTAAACCTTGTCATCTTCCGGTCGAACTTGAACATAGAGCATTTTGGGCAGTGAAAGAATGTAATATGGAGATGAGCGCCGTTGGCGAAACACGGAAACTCCACATCCAAGAACTTGAGGAAATTCACCGAAACGCTTACGATAGCGCGCAGCGTTATAAAGAACAAACTAAAGCGTTTCATGACAAACACATTTCATTTAAATCCTTTTCAATTAGACAAAAAGTTCTCCTATTTAACTCAAAGTTGAAAATTTTTGCAGGAAAACTTAAGTCTAAGTGGAGCGGGCCGTTTACCGTAGTCAATACCTTCCCTCATGGAGCCGTGGAGATTGAAGACAGCTCGGGTGCACAGTTTAAAGTGAATGGACAGCGACTCAAACCGTTCTTCGAAAGCGCACCCATCGAACGAATTGAAGAAATTATCCTCGAAGAACCGAAAATCTGAGCATTGAATTGGTCGAGCTTAACGACAATAAACAAAGCGCTAAATGGGAGGCAACCCATTGGTTCAATTTTTTTTATTTTTTTCTTATTTTTTATTCTTATTTTTACTCTTTGCTCCAGTATATTCCTTGAATAATTTTTTCCCACTGCAGGCTTCTCTGTCGAATGGAGTAGGGCAATTTCATTCCCCAGCCAAAGTGCACCGTTTCATTAAACGCGGTGCATTTTAGCACACTTAATGAACGGTGCACGATAGCCCTGACCCTTCCATTTACACTTTCGCATATCCAGCCCCTTTCCCCCTTTTTTCCTCTTCTTTCCTTTCCGCAAACATCACTAAACCCTAGCAATCTCACCCCGCCGCAAACACCCAACCGGATTTTCACCCCGCGGACATCAGCCCACAATGCCGCACACAAGACAACAAGCCCGCCGTCTCCCTCAAGAACCACCTATGGTTATCGGCGGACGGCGTCGTTCTCAACCGCCCCAGTTTATGGAGATTAGCAGCGAGTCCAAACCCTCCGCCGCACCTCCTCCTCGCTGCGGAGGCCGTCAACGACAAGCCACCACTCCACCGGCCGAAAATCCTATTCTCCAGACTACCGCGGTTCCTCTGCCTCCTTCCCCAAGCACCAGCCGCCGTCCGCCATCCCCACGGTCTCCGTCGCCATCGTTTTATTCGATGCCCACTGTGGACTCGTCCACACCCTCTCGGCAGCATCCATCTCATACCCAACAGAGGGAGTCCACAATCCCTTCATTTTCTATGCATTCTGCCGAACCGGAGCAACACCCCGAGGTAAATTCTGCCCCGATTTTAACTCAACCGTTGCTAATGTATCACCCTTCTTTTGGATACACAGAAAACTTCTCGGCCGATTACGGTTTCCACCAAGATCACCAGTCCTCTGCAAACTACCATCATGGCGAGCACTCTGACCAGCAAAATAATGTATCATCTTTTCCCTCTCCGCCCAGAGGCGGCACAGAAAATCCTGAAAGAAATAGGCGTGGGCGTAAATATGCCGTCCCGGCAGAAGAAGAGCTCAAAGGAATCCTCATTTTTTCTTCCGATCAGCTCGACCAATTTCAGAGTATCAGACATAGACCTTTTCGGGTTTGCAAATTCATTCCCCAGCGTACTATTGTTAACCTGAATATCTCTGAATCTGTCACACACTATTTTGATGCTATCGGATGGACTGCCTATTCTGAAATAAAATGTGGAACATTTTATGAGTTGGTTTTTGAATTCTACTCAGCATTCTCTTTTGCCGAAACTAGTTACATTACGCCTGACTCTCCTGCTATTATCAAATTTCGGTTATGTGGTCAAAGTTTTGCTATGTCTGTCAATGAATTTAATTTAGCTATGGGTTTTGTGACTAACGTCACAAACTCCGATTATCTAACAACATTGTTTGAGATTCCTGCAGATTTCGATGAAAATGCTACTTATTTTGAGCTATCCGGACAAACAGACATAGTCTTCGACCCTCGTTCCACCAAGGCTATTGCGCTTCAAGATCCTGGGCTCCGTTATGTTCATCGTTTCCTTGCCTACAATTTTTCTAGACGTAACGATGCCTCTGCCACTTTAAGTAAGACCGAACTATTCTTCCTCTGGTGTATGCATTCGGGTAGGAAGGTAAACTTAGGATTTTGGTTAGCCCGCAAGTTCAAAGCCGTCATCTGGTATAATCGTCCCTTAATCCTTGGTCCTTTAATTACTCACCTTGCATCTCGAATAGCTCACTTTGATATTGAGCATTTCACTTACGCTTTTTCTATGGATGCTTTAGATGAGCGTTGCTTGGACTCCATGGGACTACTTGATGGACCACCGGATGCGCCCTTCTTCAATCCACCGGGAATTTTAACGCCAAGGATAAGGAGGGTTTTCGCTCGCAGAAACGCCCCACGTGCCCCTCAATCCCCTCCTCCCCAAGAGCAGCCTTCTCACGATGTTCCGGATTTCGCTGCGCGCCTCCACGCACTAGAAGACAACATTTCTGAAATCCTCTCTTACCTACATCCTGGGCGCGGCCGCGGAGGTGGCCGCAATCGTCGTTGATTACAGGGAGTTCCCTTTACCCCTCTTTGCCTTAACTTTTGATATTTTTTTTCTTCTGAATTGGGGCAATTTATTTAAGTGAGGGGGAGGGTGCAAAAACACCACTTGTCCTATGCTTGTTTGATAATATGTTTGACTTTGATTAAACTTGAGATGAACTTTTCTTGCCATTACATGTTACCTAGCATGTTGTACTTGTTCTAGTGCTTAGGAGTGATTGAAATGGAGCATTTTTGATAATCAAATGATATGGGAAACCTGCAGCTTGACTTTTTTTTAATTACTCTTGATTGTGTTAATTGGATTTCTCGCCTAGCTTAATCAACTTAGCCTAATTTTGTGAGAAATTGAGCCTTGAGCATGCATCTTATTCTTTATGCTCGTTCTTCCTTGCTTGAGAGAGTCATCCTGAACTTTAGGAATCTAGAACTTGTGGCTTGCTTACAATTCGAGACTACACTAAGAACAGGGTGCTTTAAAATGATTTAGGCATTAGGCTTTAACCTTTTCCATCCCTTTCACTCTATTTTACCCTTCCTCATCGCCTAGTGAGCCTTTTGTTAGCCTTACACCCCATTTTTTGGCTTAACCCTCAACCAAACTTTTTGATTGATCAAATGCTAAAACTGTATTGCTAGAAAAAAAAGGGGGCTGCAATTCGAATAAGGGCAGAATTTTTCTGAAAAAAAAATGAAAAAGAAAAAAAGAGAAAAAACAGAATACAAAGAAGCAATTGCTTCGAAAGAAAAAAAAGGAAAAGAAAAATCAGTTTCGAAAAAAAAGAAAAAAAAAGAAATGTGTTTGCTTGCCCATTTTTAACTCCTCTTTTGTCTTCGTTGCTTATTGTTTGAAACTTCTTGCATGGATCATCTTCTTTTTCCTTTTCTTTCCATCTTTCTACCTTTTTTTCTTTCTAAACCCACATTACACCTTGAATAAAAGACCTAATGATTTTTGCACCTCGATTCTAATAAAGTAGTGGAGAATTGAACTTGTTACAAGCTTATGGAAACCTTTGTTCATGCATGCCTTTTTTAGTGTTTCTGCTTCAAATTTACCTTTAAAACACTTTGAGTGCTCTTGAGTGTATCTTGGTGAGGATTAAGACTAGGCTAAGATTTGATTAATGCTTGATAGGTAATTGAAAGGGACAAGGGCTGCTCTTTGCTTGTATTTATTTGGTTTGATTATGTTTCTTTCATAAAGCTCCTTTTGTGCTAGAACTCTTATGATTCTATTTGATGCTTGTAATGGCTTGAGACATGCATTCTTGGGTTTATGTTATTTCGGACATACTTGAGGACAAGTATGAGACAAGTGATGGGGAATTTGATGAGTTCTCAAATTTGTCATGTTTCACTTGCTACTTTTCTAATTATTGCGACTTCTTGCTGCTTAATACATATTGTTTTCATTACATTTTGTGCAGAGGTCCAATTCTGGAAATAACAGTGAAAATGGAGCATTTCTGCAGTTTTTTTTATTATCCTGTCATGACTGGCATCATGGGCACGACACCAGGCACGACGCGTCTGACGTGGCAGTGACGTGGCAACTTCTAGAAGATCCTGGAATGTTCTGGAAGAAGAATCCGATCAGATTATCAGCTTTTATCCATATTAGTTTTATTTTGAATTTTAATCAACATTTGAATTTGAATTATTATTTCTTATCTCTTATCTTTGTAAGTCTAAGCCTATAAATACCAACCTTTGGTGAAGTCTTAAGATCATCTTCTAGTTTTTGAGTCTTTTTATCTTTGTAAACATTTCTAGCTTTAAATCCAAGTTCATTTTCCTTTAATTTCTTGTTTCATTTATTTTATGTTATTCAATTGTTTTTCTAAAATCAAGTTAAGTATGATAATCAATATCATGCTTAGCTAAATCCTTTAAGCCAAGAACCAGCCAAGTCAATTCGATTCGTGAGAATTGAACTTGCTTAAATTCTTTAGGGGAAATCATTTTTATCTTTCTGCTTAGATAGTTTGGCAATCGGCCTTACTAAAAGTTTTTAACCGTTTTTCATATAAAAAAGGGCCCTTTGGTCTGAATTCGCTCAAAAACACAGTTGGGAGGAAGGATCGGCCTGTGGAAAATTTCGACTTCCTATGAACACTCTTAGCGGCGGTCCGCTAAGGAAAGATAAAATCATAAGCGATTCTATTTTTAGACAATTTCTGAGTCGGGTTTTTCCTGCTTATTTCTAAATACTTTAACGGCGATAGACGTGGTTGATTTATTTAAGAACCGTCATTCGAAGATAGACTTGGGAGGATTGGTTACTCAAGAGAAGAACAAGTTACGACGGGTTGGGCCTCGTAGACTGTAACCGATATGATCCCCGAAATAAAAATCTATTTCAATGATCGAAAGAATTGAAGGAGCTGGTTCGAGGCTGATTTGCACACTTGGTTTTTCTTACTACTTTTGATTCTTTTTCTTTATTTTATTACTTCACCAAAAAATCATATCACCCCTTCTTTTATTTCTTTGCTTTTACAGACATTCCTGGGAATTCAGATTCAACAAATTCAAGTCAACAATTCCAGCTAATCTCCCTGCGGATCGACCCTCTTTCCCTATATCTATTCAATTTCTTTATTTTATTTATTGTTGAAAGAGGTTAATTATATATTTATTTTTGACCGGTTAAACGACGACTTGTCAGGAGCATGGGGTTTTGGCAAAGTATTTTTCCGAGTGGAGGCGAGGGGACTGGTTGAGGGGTAAGGTTTAGACGTGCTGGTTGCTTTGGAAACCTGTAGGCTCTTCCGAATCACTAAAGAGCCCTTGATGGAAATATGTTTTGGAGCATGAGAGGCCTGTTTTTTCCCATGGTTGCAGGTTTTGCTGGCAGCGCAGAAGACGAAATAGACACTTCCGGAGCAGTGTTTGCAGGCGAAGTGATAACAGCTGGAGATTGAGGCGCAACCATCAAGGTTTCAACAGAAGTAGAATTGGAAGGAGGTGCCATTGTTGTACGAATAGGAACTTCAACAAGGGATGAATGACGGGGGGAGCTTTGGCATGGTCGTTGCAAACTTTAGAGGATTCAGATGAATCGAAAATAGGATTGAAACGTGAGTCTGTTATAGAAAGACCAATCTTACGTTGGTTTTGCTCAGTAGCTTTGGTGGCTGATTTCCGTGGTCGTTTCTCAACCAGCATCCAAGGACCAAAAAGGTCAGACAAAGCATGTGATTCCGACGTATCCTGGGGCTTTGAAGAGGACGGGTTAGAGGAAGCATTTGTGATTATAGGGCTCGTTTCTTTCACCTCTAAGCATGTATCGCTAGAGTGACCGTAACGTCCGCATGAGAAACACACAAGCGGTAACGAATCATATTCAACAAGTTGAGTCTGTCCGTTGATTAAGATTTTAGAGATCAGCGGTTTCTGCAAATCAACCTCAATCGCCATGCGCGCAAACCTTCCACGACAACCACTTTCAGTCTGAAAATCAATCCGGAAAATCTTACCAATTGTTTCGCCAATTTCAGTAATTAAACTGCGCTTGTAAAAAGTAACAGGTAAATTCGGCAATCTAATCCACGCCACAACTTTACTAGGGAAATGCTTGGACGATGTGAATTCTGGCGTCCAGGGTTCGACTGTGAGATAGTGCCCGAAGATTGTCCATGGCCCCCCAGCAAGGGCTTTTAAGTAATCAGATCGAGTGCGAAAGGACACTAGAAAATAGCCATTTTCGATGTCCATGAGTTTCATGGCATGAGAAGGCTTTCATAAGTCGTTAATCCGGTTCTTGAGAGTGCTATAACCAATTCGACGTCCCAACAATTTAATAACCACAGTCAACTCAAGGCTTTTCTCTGCTAGCGCCTGAACACGCACAGAGAAGTCGATAGAGATCAGCCCATCAACAATACCTCGCACCACATCTCCTTCAAGGATCTCTATCTCCTCATCGTCAAGGATTGTCTCATTCGCAGTTGACTTTGCGGTAGCCTGGTTTAGAAAGATATCGCGGAAGAAGGGGATTTTTGGGTCTGTAGCCTTTGTCGGATCGACATCCATGGTTGAGACAGGGGGCACAGTAGGAGAGCCACCACCGTCCGGTGGTTTGTCGATAGGGGGAACAGGTGAACGAACAGAGGTTGCGCCATTGGAAACCCTAGAGAGCATGTTGACTTTTTTCAATCTCAGATGTGCTTTCTTGAACAAGGTTAACCCTAGAATATAGAAGAAGCAGATAAAGAAATAGAAAAGGGAAAAGAAAACAAAAGTAAAAGAATGAATTGAATTTTATTATTTTTCACCTTAAGCGGCACAGGGCTGATTATGCGAGTTGTAACTAGGGATGATCGTTCGTTCGAGTCGAGTCAAAAATTTTAAGTTATTCGAGTTGACGAGTCTAATTTTATCACTCGAACTTTCATTCGAAAATTTTTCATATAAAAAATTTTTCGAGTCGATTCGAGTTGAAAAAATTCGAGTCGAGTTTTTGAGTTCCTATAAAAATTTAATTGTAATTATTTATCATGTTATAATACGGTTTGATTCCAATTTAAATGATTTTCTCTAATCATATAAGATATGTATAGATATTTATTCATATTTTTTCATATGTGACAATATTTCCATATTTTTATATATCGGTATTTATATATCAATAAAAAATTGAGAAACTCGTTTCAAACTTAAAAATAAATCCACTAATTACTAGAAATTTCGAGTTATTCGAATTTCTATTTTACAACTCAAACTTTATTTGAAATTTTTTCGAGTCGAGTCTATAAAATTTATTTTCGCCTCGAGTCGAGTCGAATTATTCAATTTTTTCGAGTCGAGTCGAAATTTACTCACCCATAGTTGTAACATCCCAACTTTAAGGCCAGCTGTGTATCTAACAAATTGGGCTCAACATAACTAACTATATACATTCTACTTCGATACGGTTAGGATACATATCGAGAACATTTCACGTTGATGGAGTACGGTTAGAAGTGACCGAAAATTATTAAGATATTTCTAAGGATGTTTTGGGATGACATGTGACATTCACTGCGTTCCAAGACTATTTCACAGTTGCATTTCGACGTGAATTTCAACAGCTGCACCGATAGAGATGGAACGATCAACGAGAAAAAAAGCTAAGACAAAAAACCATGTGAAAAGGAAGGAAAATAAGTTGAAGAAGAAAAAAAAAAAGAGGCGTGAGCAAAAACACGTGAAAAATACTTCCAATTTATTTCATTTATTAGGACGTAGTATGATTTTTGTGGGGCCCTGTAAAATGTTTTTTCCGCTTTATTATTATTTTTTGAATAGATGAATATTTTTTCTGCTTTATTTAACTATAAACGTGTCTTTGCAAGAGAATCCATAATTATGTGTTTTGTTACTTTATTTCCCACGAAAAAAAATACCATATTATTCATGAATGTGTATTTGTTGCTTTATTTAATTATGAGTAATTTATTAAAAAAATAAGAAAAAACCAATAAGTATATGTTTTTACCGGTTCCTACTATTATTATTATTATTATTATTATTATTATTATTATTATTATTATTATTATACTCGTACCTAATAATTTTGAGTATTGTTCGTCTTTATTTTTATATTCGTCTCTATATTCGTATCAGTACAATATAGCCGAATACGTCTCCTACAATCTTCTAAATGTGCCTAATTAATTTCAATCGTACCCCTTAAACATAGTGTGTCCCTTGAACATACACAAACAATATTCAAACCGTGCTCAAGACATAGACATATTGGGTTCGTGAGACGACAACCCAATGTCATACGTGTGTTTCATAGTGTAAAAGTATATTGATATACAAATATAAATTCAAAAATTACTAATTAGATTAAAAAAATTAATTTAATAATTATATGCAATTATAAAAATAAAAAATATTAAATTTAATTTAAAATATAAAAATCTTGCATTAGATACGACCTAACTTAAATATCTAACTCAATAGTTAAATATAGGGTATATGTTTTGGTTTTAAGTTTAAATCCATCTTTTTTTTTTTGAAAAATATGCTGATTAAATAAATGGTCGGTTACAAGGGGTTCACTAAAGATAAGATAATAAAAGCCTACGAAAAAGGAAAAGAACGGACAAGTCTAGAAAAACAAAGAAAAAGCAGAAAAACTAAAACGTCAAACCCCAAAAGCAAGAAGACGACCATCGGAGAATCAACTTCACCATCTGAGCTCAGACTCTGGGTTCCAGAGCAAGATACAACCATCGCATGCAGATGTGTGAGGAGTGCCGGAGAAGAATATGAAGAGCTCCGGAAACAAGAAAAAACGAAATCATGGCACCAGACCGGCTCGGATTCTGTCCTCCCGAGCCGCCGCTTCAACAGAGTTTGGGGCTTCTTCGATCCAGACACGGGTTGAGTCGATCCGCCTCCCTTCTTTGGCCATCAGGTGCGCCGCCATGTTGGTGGTCCGATGACTATACCGGAAAGATAAGTCTCGTAGCCCCCTTTTAATTCTTTTGATATCCCTGATTATCGGTCCTGTTAAAGATCTATCACAAGATTTAACCGATAATTTTTTGTTAATATTCAGGGAATCCCCTTCGATTTGGGCATGGTGAAACCCTAATTCCATCGCCAGTGTCACTGCATGCCGACAAGCCAAAGCTTCGGCCACCTCGGGGTTGGGAACGAGAGAGTTTGGGTAAGATCCGGCAGCCATTATTAAGCCCTGTGTATTCCTAATAATCACACCAGAAAAAAATTTTTTCTCTACTGATTGAAAACTGGCATCATAATTTACCTTAACGTAGTTCATAGGCGGAGGGATCCAACTTTCCGATTGTGTGGCTGCCTTTTTACTGATATGAGTTCTTGATGCATCGATCTCACATAAATATTGTTTAATGAAATGTGCCACATCCTTTGGTCTTTGATTACAGTTGTCGTGCATCCTTTTGTTTCGATAAGTCCAAACTGCCCATATCGTCATAAAAAACAATCTAATTGCCTCAGTAGATAACTTCTCAAATAAGTGTGAAAGCCATTGAAGCCACTGTTGCTCCATAGGGACCATAGAAATATCAATGTGTAGCTCAGATAGAACCTGTAGGAAATAAGAGCATTGAAGAATATGTTTGACAGATTCAGGTGAACTGCTACACAGTAGGCAATCTGTCGAAACAGGCAATCTTCGATAATGCAGGTTTTCTTTAGTTGGTATGTAGTTGTTGATGAAACGCCAACACATAACTTGTACTTTAGAGGGGATAGAACTTGACCAAATCTTGCTAAAAACCTGTTTAGCTTGTAGTTGAGCCTCTGTGATATTATCTCTAGGGAAGTTTTCATCACCCATCAAGAACTTATACCCACTCTTGACAGTGTAATTGCCCGATGATTCAAAACGCCATCTATATTCATCAGGAATAGATATAGTAGGGAGTTTGATGCTAAGGATCAGATTAGCTTGATCATCAGGAAAAATCCTCCGAATCACTTCTTCCTTCCATGAATGAGCATTGGAGCTGTTATCTTCGATTAAATCGGACACCCAGCTATATTGGAGAGGAATGGGATCAACTTATACTCGGCCATCTTTTAGCCCAGGAACCCAACTATCATTCCAGACATTAATACTTTTACCATCCCCTACCATCCAGCTAACTCCTTTCTCCAGAAGCCCACGGCAGGCCCATATACTTTTCCAAGTGTATGAAGGGTTAGAGCCCAAGTTTGAGTCCATAAAAGAGCCATTTGGGAAATATTTACCCTTAAGGACCCTTGCTAAGAGCCCGTTAGGCCTGGTTAGAATATGTCACCCCTGTTTAGCCAAAATAGCAATGTTAAACTTCGCGAGATTACGAAAGCCCATGCCACCCATATCCTTAGATGCGCATAGATCCAACCATCTCGACCAGTGAATGCCTTTTCCAGAACTATTATTACGCCACCAAAATCTATTATAGATGGATTCCAAAGCATTACACAAGGATAGTGGAAAGAGAAAGCACTACATTGCATACACATGTATAGCTTGCAAAACGGATTTCAGAAACACCTCTTTTCCTCCCATTGACAGAAATTTAACACTCCACCCCTCTACTTTCTTATTTGTTCTATCCCGTAACCCAGCAAACGCTTCCTGTTTATTTCTACCAACCATTGTTGGAAGCCCTAAATACTTCTCCGGGTTGTTCGATATTCGGACACCCAATAATGCCCCTATATCATCCTTAACATTATGATTCAAGTTATTACTAAAATAGATCAGAGATTTTTCAAAATTCACTTTCTGACCTGAGGCTCTTTCGTAGCAGAGGAGTAGGTCTCTCATAATTGTTGCTCCATGGGTAGATGCATCTCCAAACAGAATGCAATCGTCTGCAAAGAATAAATGTGTAAGCGTTATACCCTGCCGGCCCACCTTAACTCCTTTCAGCGTGTTATTAGCCTTGGCGGAGTGTAGCAAAGCTGAAAGGCCTTGTGCACAGAATAAGAACAGATATGGGCTCAGGGGGTCCCCTTACCTTAGCCCCCGAGTCGGCCGAAAACCCTCACTAGCTTTACCATTAAACAGGACTCTGTAAGAAACCGACTCCACACAACGCATGACTAGAGAAACCCATCTATCATCGAAACCCATCCTGGACATGATACTCGTGATAAAGGGCCACTCCACCCTATCATATGCCTTACTCATGTCCAACTTCAAAGCGAAAGCACCGTTCCTTCCCCCTCTTCTCATTTTTAAGGAATGGAGAACTTCATAGGCAATCAAAATATTGTATGTTATATGCCGATTAGCTACAAAAGCTCCTTGCGTGTCATCAATGCACTGATCCAGCAAAGGACTTAGTCTATTAACAATAGCCTTCGCAATGATTTTATAAAGCACATTGCATAAGCTTATTGGGCGGAACTGAGTCATGTTTGCCGGATTTTCCACTTTCGGAATTAAGACAATATTTGCATCATTGATACACGAGATATCCCCATTATTATTCAGAATATTTAGGCAGAAATTCGACACCTCCTCCCCTACAATATGCCAATATTTCTGATAGAAGAGTGCAGGATAACCATCCGAACCAGATGCCTTTAAGGGAGCCATGTCCTGAAGAGCCGCAAAAAGTTCATCCTTTCGAAAAGGTAAAAGTAACATTCTGTTCATATCATTATCAACAACGGTTCGAATGCCATTTAAAATAGATTCCTCCCTGATTGAACCCGCACTAGTGAACAAATTTGCATAAAAATCAGTCGCCATAGATTCCATCGCACCTTCATCCGTGACCCATGTTCCAGAATCATCTTGTAGCTTAGTAATTGTGTTCTTCTTCTTTCGATACGAGGCCCATTTGTGAAAGAAAGTAGTATTCCGGTCTCCATGTCTAAGCCAATTAACTCTTGCCCTTTGCTCCCAATACAATTCCTCCTTATCTGCCTCTAAATTAAGTGCAAGCTTCACATCCAGAATTTCTGCCAGGACATCATCATCGGGATCTTTATGTGCTAAAGACGAGAGTCTCTCTTTTAGAATCAGGGATTGATTGCCATAAATGCGCTTATTTTCCTTCTGCCATTGAATAAGCTTAGTTCCAAGCATCTCTAATTTTGAAGGGAGAGTAAGATTATTCCCCGTCCAAAATTCTTTGATGAGAGGTTCGCACGATTCCTCTAAAATTCAGTTCGCATTGAATTTGAAAGCTTGCTCATTAAAACAATCAGAAGGAGAGTCTGGATGTCAATGAGTAAGTAAAACCGAGAAATGATCCAACATCGAATGCGAAAGATGTTGAACAGAAAAGTCTGGAAAGGAGTCCCACCATGATGAATTAGCAACTCCTCTATCAAGTCTTTCCCGGATAACATTAGTGGATAAACGTCCTTTCTCCCACGTGTACCAATGACCCGTAAAACCCAAATCCATTAAGCCACAATCTTCTAATGCTGATCGGAACGCCTCCATATTCCTATTGGGTCTTAAACGCCCACCCTCCTTTTCTGAAGAGAGAAGGATCTCATTAAAATCCCCCATCACCAGCCATGGTAGATTCTGATTTTCACTCAACGACCGAAGTAGATTCCAACTGTCCTCTCGTAAACTTTCTACCGGATTGCCGTAGAATCCCGTGAAACGCAACGTAGAAGGGGGTGAATCAACAAAGATATCAGCATCAATATGGAATATAGAAAAACTCTGAATAGAAACCGAGACATCACGGGTCCAGCCTATAGATAAGCCACCACATGAACCATTTGCACTCACATCAAAACCTTGCGAATAACCAAGTTGCCGGCGGACCCGAGCCATCCGAACGTCTGACAACTTTGTTTCCATAAAAAACACTATATTGGGGCGAACTTCCCTCAGTTTATTCCTGAGGCGACGAACTGCCCGCAGCTTCCCCAGGCCACGGACGTTCCAACTTAAGGTTTTCATTGTGACCGGCCGGCCTGCGAAAAGAGGCCTGCCGATGAAGTCGATGAAACACCATTCAGATCCGTGGCAACAGAAAATCCTGGTGGTGGAGCTTGAACACGAGGGCGTTTAGTTCCCTCAATCGGATCTAGGGCCTGATCCTCATTAACATTAACCATGTGCGTGTCCATGATAGGCCCATAAGCAGCCGCTGGCCCATAAATCTGCCCACCCATAATCTGGTTAGTCAAACCAGTCTGACTTCCCGATATTGGATAAGGGGAATGAATCCCTAAATTTCTGCCCTGGGGTGTAGTCTTATCCTGATCAGGATTGATTCCACTAATCCCGCTAGGAGCACCAATCCCGAAAAAATATGCAAAATTAACGGGCTCCTCCCTGAGCCAGGGGCTAGACGCCGGAGTTACCCTTCTTGACGGCGCTCGGAGCGACATGTCCCAACCAAAGACAATTTCCTCCTCCCCCTTCACCACCCTCATCGGACAGAAGCTCTCTCCATGTCCCAGCAATCCACAAATAAAGCAGAATAGTGACAATTTCTCGTATTCGAAGCGAACATAGTGATCTTTACCCCTCCAAGTATTAGCTTTTTCTTTCGTTTTAGGGGTGCTCGACAATCCAAAAGAACACGGATTCGCATTATGCGTTTATAACCCAACGCCACTGTTGTTGAATCATACTCCATAAACCTGCCAATGAAAGTTCCTAGAGACTTGGCAACTTTCTCTGAAATAAAGCCAGGGGGCACATCATGTATTAAGACCCAAAACGAGACAAAAAATAAGGGCACCTGTAGTGGGTCTTCACCATCCACCAGTCTATGTAAAATAAGCAAGTGATTGTTAAAATACCAGGGGCCTCCCTTTTCAATACGATTCGCATCCACATTATTAAAAAATCTGAAAAGGAATCGATTGTCACCAATATCAGAAATAGCAATTCCACCCACCGGCTTCCAGACATTCGCCAGGGTTGTTTTCATTGCTAGGGCATGGATTACGCTATTGGTGAGAAAACGTCCGGCAAAGCAATACTCATAGGTGATCGGAGCAACCACCTCTTCAATCTCAATATGAAGACCATCATCCTCTCCATCAGTGATAGAAAGGGTAGCCAAATCCGCTGTCACCGTCGCCATATCAAAGGAAAGTAAAGTACCAAAAGAAAAGATTAAACAGGAATGAAAAGAGAATCAGATCTGAGAAAAACGGAAACGTGCCACAAGAGCAGAAGAGAACGTGCCACAAGAGCAGAGAAAAAGTATTTAATCTTATAGTTTTTTATCCATTTTAATTAGTTCTTAAATGATCAATAAGGTAGTATATGTTTATAGTTTAAATCCATCTTTATTTTAGAAAATATTTTGCAATAAATATTGGATATCTTTCCATAAAACTAAAAGACTTAAGGGTTATTTTTGCTCCTATAATAATCTCAATTTATCAATTCGCTCCTATGATATTTTTACATCAATTTAATCTTTAAAGTAGTCAAATTGCATCACCGTTTGCCCCTTGATTGACACTATAACTCTAATTTTAAAAATTCAAACCCTAAATCTTAAACCCTAATGAATATATTTTTATCAATCTAAAGTGATTATGAAACATAAAAGTATTCCTAAATTCTAAATGATGATGCAATTCGACTATTTCAAGAGTCAAATTGATGTGAAAATAGCGAAGATTAATTGAGACTACTAGATGAGACAAAAATAGCCCTTAAGCCAAATTAAAATAAAACTTGCATATGCATAAATACATATATATATAGGGACAAGACCAATTACACTGTGTAAAACTCTCTAAGTTTTACACGTTTTTTGGAACGTTGGATGAGTGAAACGGATGGATGAGAATAACAGTAAAATATGTGAAGATTATCGCTTGGGAATTAAAAACACGGAGTTAATGGGTTAGGATCAACTTACACTGGCCATGTTTGGTAAATAGCGATTTGGGCAAAAATTAGAGGTTTAAGGTATAATTAGAGGTTTGACTAGTCAAATCCGCTAATATTGATGTTTGGTAAATAGCGGATTGAAAGAGCGGATTGGGGTGAAAAAGCTAATTTTGAAAAAGCTTCTAATATGAGCTTTTTGAGATTAGAGGTTTGATATTAGAGTTGTAATGACTCTTTTACCCTTAACAATTACCAAAAATCTCCAAATAACCTAAATTAAATAATAATATTTTTTAAAATAAATAATAACATATTAAATATTAGACTTATTTGTTGTTACTACTAATTTATATGGTGACATTTGTAAGTTAATTTTATTTTTTTATTATCACATATTTATATGTGCATATAAAAAATTAATAATTATATAAATAATAAATTAATATATAAATCTTTCAAATATGTTTAGGAAATTTATATTAAAAAAAATTTATAAATCTAATTAATATTTATTAGATACAAAATATTAATAACTGATAAATTATTCAAACAAGTATTAAATATAATCATGTCCTTATATGTCGTTTTGCTTGTTTAAATAATCAAACAACTATCAGCTATCAGTTAATTTTACCAAACACTTTTATACAATCAGCTAATACAATCCGCTAGTCAAATCATCTAATGCAATCAGCTATAAGCTATCAGCTAATGTAATCCGCTATCATCTATCAGCTATCCGCTAATTGCCAAACAAGGCCACTGTGTAAAACTCAATTACTTTTACACAGTTTTTGGGCCGTTGGATGATGGTAATTAATGGCTCAGATTATTACCTTATATTTTTTTCCAAGTGATAATCTTCACATTTTTTACTATTAATCTTATCCATCCATTTCTCTTATCCAATGGTCCTAAATTAGTGTAAAACTAAATGAATTTTACACCATGTAACTTGATCTCATCCCTATATATATATATATATATATATATGGAAAATACTTTGATGCACAAGCTGTGTAAACTTTAGTTTACACAAGCCCTTTAATTTTAGGGTTTAGGGTTTAGGGTTTTATGTTAGGGTTTAGGGGTTTAGTATGTAGGGTATATAATTTAAGGTTTATGGTTAGAATTTAGAGTTTAGAGTTTAGGGCTTAGGGTTTAGGGTTTAGGTTGCTAGGGTTTGTGATTTAGATTTTAAATTTTATAAAAGGATTGTGTAAAAAAAATTTACACACAAGAACCCTAAGCCCTAAACTCTAAACTCTAACCATAAACCTTAAATTATATACCCTACATACTAAACCCCTAAATCCTAACATAAAACCCTAAACCCTAAAATTAAAGGGCTTGTGTAAACTAAAGTTTACACAGCTTGTGCATCAAAGTATTTTCCTATATATATATATGGCTTTTTGACATTTCAACTAGGGTTTTATTTTGATGCACAAGCTGTGTAAATTTTTTTTACACATTCCTTTTATAAAATTTAAAATCTAAATCACAAACCCTAGCAACCTAAAACCTAAGCCCTAAATCCTAAACTCTAAATTCTAAATTCTACCCATAAACCTTAAATTATATACCCTACATACTAAACCCCTAAACCCTAACCTAAAACCCTAAACCCTAAACCCTAAAATTAAAGGGCTTGTGTGCATCAAAGTATTTTCCTTTCAACTAAGCAACAAATATAAACTTCCATAATAGTCCAACGTAAAGTGTTAGGATCTCAAGTAACCAATGGTTTGAAATCAAATGCTCAACACCCTTTTTCTTATAAAGCTAAGCAACCACAGGTTCGTTTTAGGTCGGTTTAGCGACCTAAAATCACTTTTAACTATGATTTTCTTGTTTAACAACCAATAATTTGGTCTGAACGGGAGTTTGTTAGAGCTGAAAAATTCAGCTTTTGTTCAAATGGCTTATGCAGATTGCAGCCAACGGGCGTTTGCCCGCAATAATGATAAACGGAGCCTAAATTATGTCGTTTTCCAGCACAACCGTAATATTTATGTGGCTGCTGGCTTGGTCCTTATCCAACCAGAACATAAAGTCTTGGAAGTCGTCTCATGATTTCATCTCAGTCATTCTATTACCTATTGCAGCCCAGACAAAGGATTGTTTTGTTTTTCCAGTCATGGATTGTTGGATTTTTCTCGGATTTCTTCTCCTTATTTCCATTCATTGCTGTTTAGGTTCAACTGAGATCATGAAAAGAGGAACTCCTTCTGTTCCCCTCGATCCCACTCGTGTTACTCAACTCTCATGGCACCCTAGGTGAATCTATTTTCCCCATTTCAATCCTGCATTTTATGAATTTTCCCCACTCCAATGTTTGGGTTTCTTTGGATGAATAAAATATTATTTATCCATTTTTTTTCAATGTGTGGAATTCATGTCTTTTTTGTTTGTTTGTTGGTGCAGGGCTTTTATTTATAAAGGATTTTTATCGAGTGAGGAATGCGATCACCTTATTACTCTGGTAGGCAAGGCAACTTCTTTTTTTTTTTAGCTAATTTGTTGAAGAATTTCAATTTCTGATTTAACCCTTTTTTCATAAAAAAAATGGGTGAATTTCAGGCTAAGAATAAACTAGAGAAATCAATGGTGACAGATGATGAGACAGGTGAAAGCATTGAAGGTGAAGAACGAACCAGCACTGGCATGTTTCTTCAGAAAGCTCAGGTATTACAATTCTGGGATTTTGAAATAATATTAAATTGCAGTTGCGGTGTCTTTCTCGACTGCCAGTGTTAGGTAACGCATAACGGTTGTCGTTGCGGACGTGATTTAATTTCCCATATGAAGGATGATGTAGTTGCTGATATAGAAGCCAGGATTGCTGCATGGACCTTCCTTCCAGTAGGTAATTTTTGGTTACTTGCTTCTTGTTATTCTATAATTTCTTAACCTATGTGGAAATACATATTCTCATCTTGAATACGGCAACAGAGAATGGGGAATCCATGCAAATACTGCACTATGAGCATGGTCAGAAGTATGATCCACATCTCGATTATTTTGTTGACGATGCTAACGAAATGGTGGGCGGCCACCGTATTGCCACTGTACTGATGTATTTGTCTGAGGTTGAGAGTGGTGGGGAAACCGTGTTTCCGAATTCTAAGGTAACCATTTGGGTGCAGATTTCTTCCCTTTCCATTTTGTTTTGTTCATCACTCGTCAATTTGTCTTCTGTAGGGAAAACTTACTCAGCTCAAGGATGAAAGCTGGTCGGATTGTGCCAAAAATGGATATGCAGGTATTGTTTTCTCAGATTTCGATATGCCACAGACCATTTGAACTGTTGATAAGAAGTTGTTTTGATTCCAACTGATCAAATCTCACTTAGTGAACAAGTATACGAATAGAAAATAAAATTATTTTGTTTGATTCAAATTCTGTATTGGTCATGACTCATGATCCGTTTTGATCATGATCGTCCTTGCAGTGAAACCCAGAAAAGGCGATGCTTTGCTATTCTTCGATCTTCATCTTGATGCAACACCTGATCCCGACAGCTTGCATGGAAGTTGCCCTGTGATAAAGGGTGCGAAATGGTCTGCAACAAAGTGGATCCACGTCAGGTCTTTCGATGCAGTGATGAGGCATTCTGAAAATGGGGACTGTGTTGATGGAAACGAGGACTGCCCTATCTGGGCTTCGACCGGTGAGTGTGAAAAGAACCCTGCTTACATGGTGGGATCTGAAGACGATCCCGGACTCTGTCTGAAGAGTTGTAAGGTATGCTCCTCATAGAAAGCTGTTTCCGGCTTTCTAAAGATCAGTGTTTACCTTTTAATAACTGTATGTATATACAGACATTTTCTAGTTATGCTCAATGCACTACATAAAAACGAAACATTGTTCAAGAAGTATTACATTTTTTCACCTTGGCAAGAACTTGATCGTAAAAAAGGCACGATACAACCTGCAAGATCTATATGTCACTCGAAAAACAAGCCGAAATCAAGGTTGTAATGGAATGGGGAAGGTTTAAAAAATAAATGAAAATTCTATTTATATTCATGTTCAACTTTTGGTTGGATGGCAAATACAATATCTAAGCATTTGCCTTTGTAAAAAAGAAGAATTCTTGCCTACAGCTGCAGCTGACCATAATTGCTAAGGTTGATTCGATTCTGTCCTGAAACGCCTCGAAACATTTTCTAGAAATGTAGCTAAATCGATGCAAATCTAAATCGATCTCGAAGTAGTTTTGACCCTGAAAGAGTTTTAACTCATCAGAATCAAATGTGCATTGTGAAGAATAGAACTATCCCAATCCACAGTATTTATCATGGAATAATCTTGTTTAAATAAAAGAAAACTTGAGGGAGAAAATACCAAGTAAAACTCATGCTGGGGACGTGAGAGAACGGGCTTTTCATTATAAGCATTCATAAGCTTCTTCTCAGCTGTTCTTAAATGAAGATCCGGCAAATTCGCCACTCGGCCGGTCATTTTTAATCTATCTCTAAACGGTGCAATAGTATCGACTGGGAATCCTTTAACTCGCTCAACCTCATCATTAAACCTCTGTTGGTAAAAGTATTAAGGAGAAATGTTAATGAAATAACACAAACGACAAAGCAAGGAGTTCTTTCGAGTAACTTTCGGATAGTTTAAAGTACAACACCAAATTCATCCCTTCTCCATCGTTTTCACTTTGAAAGATTGTAATAGGGTACAGGGGAATCTGCAGGCCAAAAGAAAACATCATTATTAGACCAACAATCAGGCATGTTCTTCTCCTTCGGCGAAGCTAAAACGAAATAAGACCATGCACACATAAACATATCACATATGGCTATGATAAATCGATAAGATACTTAAGGACCGGTAGCATAACACTCACCTAATGTCGGAGTGACATGTCCCTCCCTCCATTTAAAGGATAGTTTCAGAGGTGCTTTCTTCTTTGAACTAAGAGTACCCGGGTTAAACGATCTTTTTCTCTCGAGTGAAGAGGCAGTTGAAGGAATACAAGGAAAACAATTATATGGTGAAGCAATCAGTATCAATTTCATTAAAAAAAAGAAGCAAAGGAGCAAAACAAATACATCTCTTGAAGGTACAGGAACCTACAGTTTAACATGTTCAAAGGTGTCATTCAAACTATTTATAACAGATATAGAAAGGCATCCAAACCTACATTGATTCATCATCTTGGTCATTGAAAATCAGAGGGAAATAATCTAACTGTTCCGAGAAACCTTTCTCCTCGGCCATGGTTTGCAATGACTGATAAACCTTGAACATGGACCATCTGTTCTTAGTCTGAGGAACCACACAGTTGCATGCAATTTTGAGCAACTGCAGAATCTCTTCATCATGCCCCTGTCCGCGGAGTTCTTTGTCGATGGCATCCTTGATTCTACCGGAGTTGGAGAGATGGTTTATCCAATTCACCAAATCACCTTTGAATCCTTCTTCACCTGCATTGACTTCTAGGGGTTTTTGCCTAGTTACCAATTCAAGAAGCACGACACTGTATCCGTACACATCGGATTTCATCGAACCAACCATGGTACTTGAACTCTCCGGTGCTATGTAACCGAATTCACCTATGTCCATTTTCTCGAAACTAGATTCACTCGTGAGGTTTGCCAATCCGAAGTCCATTATCCTACCATCAAAGTCCTCATCAACAAGAATCACATTGGAACATATGTTGTGCTGCAGAATCGGAGGTTGACACCCATGGTGCAGCCAAGCTAAACCCTTGGCTGCACCCAAACCTATCCAGAACCTAGTCGGCCAATCTATGGCGGCAACACTCTCATGCAGCAAGGAATAGAGAGTCCCATTCAACATATGCCTATAAACGAGCAGCTTCTCTTCCTCAACCACACAAAACCCCAAAAGGGGTGTCAAATTCGGATGCCTAAGCTGGCCTAATCTATTCATCTCCCATCGAAACTGCTTCTCGCCGAGCTTGCAAGTTGTCAGCCGCTTGATTGCAAGGGCCGATCCATCAGGAAGCAATGCCTTATAGGCAGTTCCACTCCTGGTGGAAACTATGATGTTCCCTGCACTGAAATTGTTGGTTGCAGCCATTAAATCAGCCAATTTAACCTTCACAAGTGGTTTCTGAAACAATGAAACTTGAGTCAATTTATGAGCCCTGAGTCTCTCAGCTCAATCTCCCCTTCCAAAAAACCCTTTCTTCCTCTTACTTTCCCCTCTCAAAGGGAACCACCACCAAACCCCAAATGCCAACAACATTGAACCGGCTGCAATTAAAATGGCTAAATTCCTCTTACTCAACCCCCCACACTTTCCAATAGGACCCCCACAAAGATCACTGTTTCCAGCAAAATCAGCCTTATCACCTTCCTCAAAAGATGAAGGAATAGCCCCTGAGAGATCATTGTTTGCTACAGAAAACTTCTTCAGCCTGTTTAAACTAGATAATTGGAACGGGATCGAACCCGAAAGTATCAAGCTATTCAGATAAGCACAGTTTGATAACTCAGGGGGGATGGAACCATACAGATTATTGCTAGACAAATCAAGGGTAACTAAATAAGGTAACCAGGAACATATCTGTGGAGGGATCGAACCGGAAAGCTTGTTAGCCGACAGATCCAAGGTCTGCAAACTCCGACAGTACTCTAAAGATTGAGGTAGCTGTCCTGAAAGCTTCATGTCTCGGAGCTGGAGACTTAAGAGGCGGTTCTCTTGTTCATTCTAACATGAAACACCGACGAATTTGCATATAAAACCGACAGAATTGTTGTTGAAATTCCATGAACTTAACTTCCCGTCTGGGTCATTTAGAGAATTCTTGACGCCTTGCAGGCACTTGAGATCATCTTCCGCCACAGCTGAGAAAACAAATGCAGGCAAAAGAATACATGGTAAAACAAAGCTGAAGATCTTTAACTTCCTGCAAAAAGATCCCTTCATAGCTTAATGGCTTATCACAAGTCACAACAAAGGAAAAAAAAGAAAGAAACCCAAAGTTTATTTGTGAATTTAGATCACAAAAGCAACAATGAAGTCCATGTCATAAAGTTTTGATATTTCTTCAGAAAATAGATCGCTTGGATTGGAAGGAAGCGAAATTTTGGTTTGTCAAGGCGTTGAATGGTCAAAGGGAAGAAAGGTCGTTGACTTGGATATGAATACGAGAAATTACACTACACCATCATTGATTTGTACTTATTTTCTGGAATACTAACAATATTTTTTTATGGGTAATTATTCTATGGCCTAAGTTTTATGGTTTAGGATTTTATTTGGGGTTAGGGTCTAGAGATTTAAGTATAGTAGTATTGAATTTAGGGGTTTGATAGAATTTTGAGTTTTAGGTTAAAATGTAGGATTTATAGATAAAAACTTAAACCCCTAACTGTTGAGATGATCAAACAATGTCGAACTGGCCAAGAGGGGTGAATTGACTTTTTAAAATGAAAGGGAGCAAAATAGCAAAATAAAAATTGAAGGTAAAAAGATTTAGAGCGGTTCAAGCTTTTAACAAGCTTTACATTCATTACCTTAGCTTTCACAAAGAATTTTGACCAATTCACTACTGAATTCTTCGCCTTTTCTAGGATTATGAGGAAACCGTTACAAGGATTAAAGCTTTCTACCCAAAACTTGATCAAAATCACTCTTTTACAAGAAGAAGTTGACAAATTGAAAACTGATCTCTCAATAGATAAAAATACTTGCTCAATTACAATAGCACACTAGCCAAACTTGAAATGAAAAATTACAAATGAATTACACAAGTTGGGTGTAAGGGTTTGACTCTAAATGGCTCAACGGGATTGGATTTTTGCATAATTTTGCTTGACTTGATGAATAGTTGTTGTTGTAGCTTTAGAGTCTTGCTTTTATATCTTCTCATTGAATTCTAGGTGTTTGGGGTTGACATTATCAATAGAGCCGTTGAGCTCTCTTTTTCTCACCATAAATGCACTTCTGCAACCTACCATATCGGCACATGGGGTAACCGTATCGATACATGTCTCAAAACAGAAAGAACTGTTGTAGGTAATAAAAAGGACGTATCGATACACATGAAGGCGTATCGAAATGATAAAGAAGCTGTAGCGAAACGACTATAGGTTGTATCGATACAATTTTTGCAAACTTTGACATTGTCAAAATCTGTATTGATATGCTACCGGGTGTATTAGTACAGGTAACTGAAATTCAAAAGTTTGTTGATCTCTTCTAACTGAGAAGGCAACGATCATTTAATAAATGCAAAGATTTAAAAATTTTAACCTCCGTATCGATACGGTATAAGTCCGTATCACTACGCTTAAACAAAAACCTTAAGCCTAGATGAATGTCGTATCGAAACATGCATGTCCGTATTGAAACACCCGTATCGAAACAGACTCATCTGTATCGAAACGTGAAATTTCAGTAGCCAATTAAGATGAGGTCATATCGAAACGTTGGGATGACGTATCGAAACACATGTGTAGTTTTTTAAAATTTGGCTTTGAAAAGGCAAGGCCATATCGAAACACTTATATAGTGTATCGAAATGTCTGGACGATTTTGTTAAGTTTGGCTTTAAAAACACTTAGAAAATTTTGTGGGGTTTAAGATTTGACTTGGAAACATTTTAGCTTTAAAATCTTTGTCAATAGTGGTTCCACGTCACTTCTTGAGTTTTTTGCTGGTTTTGAGCAGTGACCGAGTCGTTTGGGTTGGGATGGTGCCCTTGTTAACCGTTTATGTGGGTAATGGTTGTTTGGTGCGGTATGGAGTTGGCATTTGATGTAGTGTTTGGCTTCCATGTTTTGTTATTTACTCTTTTCATCCATTCTAAGTTAGGGAGGTTTTTAACGAGGCCTTAAGTGATGTTTGTATGATTTCCTTTCTTAATAAAATCATACAGTTTTTCGACTAAAAAATAATTAATATATAGATCATTCAAATATGTTTAGTAATGTTATATTAAAAATTAATTTTCATAATCTAATTAATATTAATAGATATAAAATATTGATAATTAATAAACTATTCAAATAAGTATCGAATATAATCATGTCCTTATATGTCATTTTACTTGTTTAAATAATCAAACAGTTATTAGCTATCAGTTAATTTTACCAAACATTTTTATGCAATAAGCTAATATAATCCGTTAGTCAAATCAGCTAATACAATCAGCTATCAGCTAATGTAATCCGTTATAAGCTATTAGCTATCCGCTAATTGCCAAACAAGGCGTCCAACAAGAAGAAAATGTTGGATATGTGTCAAAGAGACAAACACGAACCGGGACAGGTGACAGCTACATTACATCTGTATGTGTCTCGTCTTAAATCACTCAATGAGTGCATGTTTAAAAATCTATTTAAACACTGAAAAACTGAGATCCACTAATTGGCCTTGGGGCCAAAAATACTTATATTGTTATATTTTGTAAAAGCTCGAATCCTTATATTTACCTTGAAAATGTAAGACTTCTCTATTTAATAAAAAAACACTTAAATACTATTTTTAAACAATTAAAAATTAATATCTAGAATAAGTGAACAAATATATATTACTCATACACGTGTGTCGTTGCTGTTGTCTGATCTAATTCGTGAATATGTGAACACATGTCTTCAAAGGGTAAAAATCTCATACCCCTTAACTATGCCTCCTTCTATGTCCCTGCCTAAAAATAGTTAAAAATTAAATCTTGCCCCATAACCCTAATTTTCATATCCTAAACCCCAAACCTTAAACCCTAAAAAATACACCCTACCTTTAATTCCCTACACTCTAACCCTAAGCCCCAACCTTAAACCATAAACCATAAACCCTAAACCCACTATTTTAAAGTAGAGGCACAAATGGAGGTATACTTAGGGACATATGATTTTCATCCGTCTTCAAAACGTACCATCCATGTTTTTTTAACAAAATGTATAGAGACACCCTGTTTGGCAATTAGCGGATAGCTGATAGCTGATAGCGGATTGCATTAGCTGATAGCTGATAGCTGATTGCATTAGCTGATTTGACTAGCGGATTGTATTAGCTGATTGTATAAAAGTGTTTGGTAAAATTAACTGATAGCTGATAGCTGTTTGATTATTTAAACAAGCAAAATGACATATAAGGACATGATTATATTCAATACTTGTTTGAATAATTTATCAGTTATGAATATTTTGTATCTAATAAATATTAATTAGATTTGTAAAAATTATTTTTAATATAAATTTCTTAAACATATTTGAAAGATTTATATATTAATTTATTATTTAAATAATTATTAAAAAATTATATGCACATATAAATATGTGATAATAAAAAATAGAATTAACTTGCAAATATCACCATATAAATTAGTAGTAACAACAAATAAGTCGAATATTTAATATGTTATTATTTATATTAAAAAATATTATTATTTAATTTAAGTTATTTTGAGATTTTTAGTAATTGTTAAGGGTAAAAGAGTCATTACAACTCTAATATCAAACCTCTAATCTCAAAAAGCTCATATTAAGAGCTTTTTCAAAATTAGCTTTTTCACCTCAATCCGCTCTTTCAATCCGCTATTTACCAAACATCAATATTAGCGGATTTGACTAGTCAAACCTCTAATTATACCTCAAACCTCTAATTTTTGCCCAAACCGCTATTTACCAAACAAGGCCATAATTAGGATTTTCGAAAAAAGAGAGAGGGAAAGAAAATGCTTTATTTAGGGGAAAACAAATTATTTATGGAAAATAGTTCATACAAACAACTTTTTAGGAAAATGATCATTTTTTTTTACGATAACACAAGGGAGTCGTATACATGTGACCATTTTCAACAAAAATAGGGTAAAACCGGGTTAAATTTTCTAAATTCTAGTGTAATTTACGATAAGCAACGATTAATAATTGTGTTTTAGTACCAATAATCAGTTGGTTTAGAGGGATGAAGTACTAAGTCACTTAAGCAAGGTTAGAAGTTCGAATATAAATTTGAAAACTCAATATGAATTTGTCGACCAAAGAGTCAGATACAATTTACAAATAGGGATGGCCACTTGACCCATAGCTGTCAGGTTCCGACCCGACCGAATCCTATATGGTCGGGTTTTTTTAAAGAAAATTTCGGGTTCGAGTCTAATTTTTTGAGGATGAGGTCGGATCGGGTTGAGTTTGTGTTTAAGGCGAAAAATACAACACCCAGAATAATAGTTTAATTTTATTCTAGATATTTAGGTATAATTGCTACAATGCCCCTCTCTTAATATATATATTTCAATTATCTCCCTATTTGTCTAATAAAAATAGAATAATTTTTGCAATGCTCCTTCTCTAATTGCATTTTTCAATTATCTCCCTATTTTGTAGAATAATAATAAAAATTAAATTTTTTATTTATAATTGGATCGGGTCGGGTTTGAATTTTTACTCTAAAATTTGAATTCAGGTTTGGGTCGGGAGATCATCATAAAATATCAGGTTGAATTTAGATGGAGGTATTACAATTTCAGATCAGATGCGGGTCCGCAAAAAACCAAACCCATAGTCACCCCTAGATACAAATAGTTAAAATAAAAAAAATTGTGTTTTAGTAAGGTAATCCATAATTGAATTAATTGGTCACAACTGAATTTATTTCAGTTAGTTGAAAAAAAAATCGTTACCTAACCAATGTAGGTTCAGCTGAAAAAATTAATTTAATTTCGTTAGCCAATTGAATTAGTTGAATTCATTTTCATCTAATGGAATTCGAGTTAATTAACAATTAAAAATAGTTTGCACACCCCAAACTTTTTATCGGCAGTTTCCGCTTAACATTTTGATGCGAGCAGGTTCGTAAAAGAACAAGTAGAGTTGGCAAACGGGTCGTTCGGTTCGTGTTATTTTGGACCTAACTACATTTGATTTTAGTTCGTGTTTATGATAATTTCGGTCTGGGTATCAGGTCGGTTGATTTTCAGTTCGGTTAATTTTCAGTTCGAGTGAAATTGATTCGAGTTTATTCGGTTCATTTTGTGCCCTGAAAAGGGGCAGAGAATTTCTATTCACACCCAACATGCTTTATCTTTGGGACAAAACTCATCTCCCCTTTGTCTGTGCCCTTTCTATAACCTAACACTAGAAAATACTAAAAAAATTAAATTATAATCCCTAACTTTAAATTTTAAATCTTAAACTCTAAACCATACACCTAAAAATACACCATACCTCTAATTCTCTATACTCTAACAATAAATCTTAAATTCTAAACCTAATTTTTAGTATGAGACACAAATAAAAACACTAAAAAAATAGAGAATTTCTATTCTTATCTTTTGAGTCGTGGACTGCGCTCTAATGTTGTTCCAATTTCCACATAATCAGGATCAAAGATGGGTTTATTCTGTTGAAGCCATAGTCCATAGACACTAAATGATTGATCCAAACAAAAAATCCCAATCGGAACAATCCTTGGTAAAGTATTCTCTATATTTTAGTGATACTTACAATTATCTTAAAATTGTTTAAGAATTATTTTTCACTAACAATATATGAAATAATGTCTAAAAATGTGAAATTTTTGTAAATTGAATAAGATAATTCTCAAAATTAGATTTTAATTATAATCTAATGTACAATACAGTACAAATATTTTAATTTGATGTAACTGTAGGCATAAAATTTATTTTTGATTTAGTTGTATACATAAAACTAAAACTAAAAAAAATATTCAAACACTTAAATAAATTAAGAAAACCTAACATAACTTAATTTTGTTATGTTATTTATGAAACTAAAGCATGATCTATTTCGTAGTTTAATAAATTGAATTCTCTTCCCTTATCCCTGCATGATCTTTAGGTATAAATAGGCATGAAGACAAGCACCAAAACCCACCCAAAACAGTTTAAGTAATTCAACTTGCTACTTCTATCATGGCTGATAAATTTCCTACTCAACTTTTTGGAGCATTCCTTCTGTTTTTTGTGCTTCAACCCTTTGTAATAAAGTCTCTAGAATTAGAATCTGTTCAGAATCTGGAAGGGGCACAAAAAGGAGACGTTGTGAATGGGCTGAATCAAATCAAGAAATACCTCCACAGCTATGGCTACTACCACCATGACATCGAGGACACGCTCGACGATCGGTTCGACGACTCGTTGGAGTCTGCTCTTAAAGCCTACCAGGATTATCTTGGTATTGATTTAACCGGCAAGATCGACTCCGATACAATCAAGGGAGTGTTGACCCCTAGATGTGGTGTCCCTGATCACTTGGTTTCTAACTATAGTTTCCCGGGAGGGATTCCCGAGCTGTACAAGTGGCCGTTCACATCACTTAGTTGGAGTGTTAAAAATTCTGTCGATGTATTTATCGAAGATGAACTGACTCCCGTCTTCACTGCGGCATTCAAATCATGGGCAGATGTTTCTGCGCTCGAATTCGCAAAGGCGGCGGAAGGCAGGGAAGGAAATATCAAAATCGGGTTCTTTCCGAGATATCACAGGGATGGTCATCCTTTCGAGGATAGAGTATTCGCCCATGCTTATTTCCCAGAAGATGGCAGGCTTCACTTTAATGCAGCCTGGAATTGGACCTTTGATCCTACTAAAGAGGGTGAAGAGAATAAAGTAGATGTGCAATCAATTGGTGTGCATGAAATTGGACATACTCTCGGCCTTGGCCATAGCTCTGATGAGTCTGCCGTCATGTATCCTTATTCTATTCCTGGAAGTATAAAGAGGGACCTCACCGATGATGACAAAAATGGTATAAACGTTTTATATCCTAAGTGAAGAACTTGCATCACTTAAACCTATGCAAGTTGAAACACTATAATAAGATACGTACATGTAAGCTAACATATGTGAAAGCTTCAGTTTCCATGTATGGTAAGCATTATCTATGATATAGTTCAAACTTATGTGATGACTTGAATAAAAGAACCCGTTACTATATTATAAGTGCGATTTATACTTTTTTATTTGTTCTATAAAATGATCATTGGTGTTATATTTATAATTTACTATTGTTAGAGAATAATAATTATATGAATTTGCATCGTTCGCATGCAGACTCTAAAAGATCTCTTGCATCTCTAGCTAGCAGCGAAAACATTAAGCCAAAGCCAAGAACTCAGACACTATTAATTAAACTTTTTTTTATTGAAGCGAGTCATGTTTTAAGAACGTCAATTCAAATACTACGTCATTTTGAAAAAGTTCAAGGGATCAAACAAAGTAGTTTTGGTCCCTTGTAAAGCTTCAACTCTCCCTTCTTCCCTCAGTTTTCTTTTCCCCCTATCTCTCCAGATTTCTTTTTCTTCCTTCTCTCTAAAGTCTCGGTCCAGAGTTCGACAGAAATCAACCGTTGTTCACCGTGTCGTCAGGAATGGAGCTACTTTATATATATATATATATATATATATATATATATATATATATATATATAAAGTATTTAACCATGATAAGAAGTTAACAACACTGAAAATACACGTGTAAACTAAAATTTACATAGCCTATGCTTGGCCATCTTCTTTTGAAAAAAGGAGAAAATGTTTTCTCTGTACGTGGAGAATATCCCAAAAGCAATGCATTGGAAGGGTCTTTGGCATGCTTTCGCAAGACACGAGGATGTAGCGGACGCAGTGATAGCTAGAAAGCTGACCAGAGGAGGAAAGAGGTTTGGTTTCGTAAGATTCAATAAGAAGGAAGATGCCATGAGAACGATAGAAAGATTGAATGGATTTGTAATGTATGGGTTTCGATTATTAGTTTCGTTAGCCAAGTTTTTAATGGGGGCACACACGCGAAGGACCGAAGTAAGGGGGATGAAGTCGGGGGCAGAGGCAAAGGAAAGGAATGGTGTGAATGAAAGGAGTTTCGCTGGAACCAAGGGTAGCCACGAAGGAGAGGTTATTGAGAAGCAGAAAAATCGTGAATTAAAAAGAATCATAAGCCATGTAGTAGATGAAGAACTATGGAATATGAAGCGGTGTTTGATTGGGGAGATGAGCACGGTGACCAGCGTGAGCAGTGTCAAAAATAGACTCCAAGGTTGGGGAATGGGTGAGATTAAGGTTCAAAGCATGGGTGGGAAACATTTCCTTTTAAGCTTTGAGGATGATGAATTGTACCTAATGTTGGAGGAGCTAAATTGGTCCTACTTAAAGGAGGTTTTCGAGAAGGTTGAACCATGGTCGGAAGAGAGCTCGAACGGCCCCAGAGCGACCTGGATTGAGGTGTCGAACTTACCACTACATTGCTGGAATCATATAACAATTAGAAGGATTGCAGAACAATGGGGGACTGTGGAAGCATTCGGTGAGAACTTGAATCATGTACTAGACTGCGAAAAGGTGTCGGTCTTAATATACACAGAACAATATAAACAGATCAATGAGGCGGTGGAGGTAGAAGTGGGCAATAAGTTGTTTGTTGTACATGTCGAGGAAGTTGGTTGCAGCACCAGATTGAACCGGATGGGGAGCATGAGTGGGAAGATGGAAGATCGAAAAGTGAATCCGGTGAACGAGGACCCATCGGAAACTGAATCAACGGTTGGAGGAGAAGACGTAAGGTCACCAGAGGAAGCAAAGATGGATCAAACGGTGGAGCTGGAAGCATTAAAGGCAATGTACTCGGGGAAAGAGTTTAATGATAGCTGCTTTAATGAAAATAGAATGTCGGGAGATCTATTTCGAGAAGGGCTATTAATGGGGAAGGGGCTCAAGGAGTCGACGTCGGTTGTGTCAGGAGAGAAGGAGGATAATTTAGAGAGAAAGGAGATTGAGCAGTGCCACGTAATAGAGGTGGCTAAGCGGGATATAATAAAAGCTGATAAGGTGGAACATAGCCCAAATAGCTTTTTAGTTAATGAGGGGGTAGTGGAGGATCATCAAGGTGTTTTGTTGGACCGGGCCAGGGTAGATCTACAGAACATGGGCCTGTTGAGTAGCAAGCCCTTATGGGAGGCTTTGGTAGATAATGAAATGAACGCTGGTTTTCATTTGGATGCGACGACGGAGGAATTTGGTGATTGCCAAGGGAGTCAGAGTGAGAGGGATGGGGAAACGCCGTTCTTTGAGGAATTAGAAAAGGGTAATCGCTATAAGAGAAAGAAGAGATACGGCTCTCTTTGGGAGTACCAGGATAAGGCCTTGAATGTGACACAGAAGAAAAATCGAGATAGAGCTTATCGCAAAATTAGAGTGCAGAAGGAGTTGTTGGTGTCTTGAGAACTCTCAGAAAGATCGCTCTTAGATTCCGACCTGTTGGCAAGGTGGGAGATTGCTACGAAGGAAGCAAGAAAGACGCTCAGATTGGGTAAGAAACTTGGAATGCAAATTGAGGGTAATGAGAAGGAAGCCATGTTCGAGCTAGCGGAGTTGGTAGCAAATTAAGTTTTGGAAAGGAGGTAGGGGGCAGTGGTGGTCGCGTCAAGTTTTGCCCTGGTAGTTTGGTAGTTTGTATCGTCATGAGGATAGTTTCGTGGAATATTCGAGGCTTGGGGAAGCCTGAGAAAGTTACGGCAATTAGGAATTTACTTAAGGAATATCAGGTGGAGATGTTGTTGTTGCAGGAGACCAAGAAGGAAAAATTGGAGGAGGATATTAGACGCATGTGGTTTGATGACGATTTCGAGTTTTGCCATGCGACTTCGACGGGAAAAGCTGGGGGTCTGGTCTCGATTTGGGACAGAAATAAATTCAAGGCAGAGATGACCTATATTAATTCAATGTTCATCGTGGTCAAGGGAGTATGGATTTCGTCAGGCATTCAAGCCAATATTTGTAACGTGTATGGGCCTTGTAAGGTTTCGGAGCAGATATTGTTGTGGGAGGAATTGGAGACTCGGAAAGCAGGCGATTCAGTATACTGGCTATTCGACGGAGATTTCAACGCAGTTAGAAGTAGGGATGAAAGAAGCGGGTGTGCTGGGATTTTTACAGGTTGTACAGAATTTAACGATTTCATCAGAAGGTGCAACGTAGTCGATCTACCTATGGTGGGCAGAAAATTTACATGGTTCGGACCTTTTAATAAAAAGAGCAGGCTTGATAGATTTCTCATTGATGATCGGTGGCTGAGCAATGCAACAGATATGGTTCAATTGGGAGTGAAGAAAGCTGTGACTGACCATATACCAATTCTGTTATCGTACGAATATGTGGATTGGGGTCCCCGACCTTTCAAATTCATTAATAGTTGGCTGCACATAGGGGGTTGTCGAGAGGTAATCAAGGAGGTGTTTGGGAATAGGGAGAACAAACGAGGAGAGCTGGTGCAGAAGTTAAGATTTTTGAAACAAAAACTAAAGAGATGGAACTTAGAGTCGTGTGTTAACTTCGATGACAAAGTGAAGGATCTCGAGGAGAAAATAAGCAAATTGGAAGATATTGAGGGAGCTGACAGATTCGATAGTGAGAGTATGGTTGAATTAAGACAGTGCCGGATTGACTTGTGGGAATCTTTGAAATTGCAGGAGGAATTATGGAGGCAAAAATCAAGAACCGATTGGTTAAAATTGGGTGATTCAAATAATGCTTTCTTTCACAAGGCTGTTAAGATGAGGGCAAAGAGGAGTTTAGTGCAGGGGATCAAGATTGGCAATAAGCGATGTTGTGATCTAAAGAGCTTGCGGTCGATGTTGTTTAATTATTTTAATTCCCACTTCAGCTGCAATAGGAGAGCGTGGAGGACAGTGGCGAACTTAGATTTCAAGAGAATAACATGTGAGGATGCTGCTAGCCTTGAAATTCCTTTCTCCGTGGAGGAGATAAAAGAAGCTATTTGGAGTTGTGAGGATTTTAAAGTGTCGGGACCGGACGGGTATAACATGAGGTTCTTCAAGCTTTGCTGGGAGGAAGTGAAGGAGGATTTGGTCAGATTGTTGAAGAGGTTTCACAGCACTGGAAAAATCGATCCGAGTGTTAATTCTTCGTTCATTGTGCTCATTCCGAAGATGAAAAACCCGGTGGACATTTCAGATTTTAGGCCTATAAGTTTGGTAGGCTCGGTATATAAGATAATTGCGAAGTTGTTGTCGAGACGCCTGAGAGTTGTGATGGAGAATATTATAAGCGAAACATAATGTGCTTTCGTGGGAGGTCGATAGATTTTTTATGGCATTCTCATTGCGAATGAGATTATTCACTCAATGGAGAAGGGGGGCAGTGATGCAGGGGGGTGATATTAAAGTTAGTTTTTCCAAAGCATATGATTGTGTGCGATGGGATTTTTTGGATTTGGTCCTAAGAAAAATAGGCTTCAACATTAAATGAAGAACATGGGTTATGGAGTGTGTTACGTCGGCAAAATTATCCATTTTAGTAAATGGCTCACCTACGAAAGAGTTTCGCATGAGGAAAGGTTTGAGGCAAGGTGATCCTCTTTCGCCATTTTTATTTATTATGGTTGCGGAGGTACTACACTTATTGCTGGATAAAGCCGAGGAATTGGGAGTGATACAAGGGATTAGAGAGGTGTTACCGGGGCAGGTTTTCACCCACCTTCAATTTGCTGACGACACAGTTCTTTTTTTGAAGCCTTTGGAGGACACAATGATTAACGTAAGGAGAATACTTAGGCTCTTTGAGCTTTGTTCGGGACTGAGTATCAATTTTAGGAAGTCATGCATTGTGGGAATCAAGGTAGAGAACGATGTCGCAGTCTCTATGGCGAAAGTATGTGGCTGCTCTATGAGCTCAATTCCATTTTCTTACTTGGGAATTCCACTTGGGGCAGATCCGAGAAGGGCTTTAACGTGGGAACCTGTGTTAGAAAAATTTCAATTAAAATTAGCAGGTTGGAAGTGCAAGAAATTGTCTTTCGCAGGGCGAGTAGTTCTATTGAATTCAGTACTCTCGTCTCTCCCATTGTATTACTTATCTCTATTTGAAATTCCTAAAATGGTGCTATGGAAAATTGATACGATCAGAAGGCAATTCCTATGGGGCAGTTCCAATGAAAACAAAAGAATGGCAAAGGTGAGTTGGTCGAAGGTGTGTCTACCGCGATATAAGGGCGGCGCGGGTGTTGTCAATCTCAGAGTGAAGAACAAAGCCTTGTTAGCTAAATGGGGGTGGAGATTCGCCACAGAGAAATCAACCCTTTGGAGGAAAGTTATTTTCGCGAAATATGGAGGCGCTTCAGTAAATGGTTGGATTAACCCTTGCAATTTGAAAAAAATGTCGATAGTGTGGAGGGGTATTGTTAAAAATTGGTTGCGCCCGGAGGTCAATGGATGGTTGAATTGTGATTCATTTAGATGGCAAGTAGGAGAAGATACATCTATATTATTTTGGGAGGATACATGGTGCGGCGACAGTCCGTTGCGGATAAAATTCTCACGTTTGTTTAGACTTGCAACAAATAAAGAGGTGGTGATTGCAAGAGTGGCAGTGTCAAATTCCTTCGCAAACGTCCAGTGGAAATCGATTTTCTCAAGGACATTACTCGATAGGGAATGGAAAATGGTAGAGGAGCTGAAAGAGAAAGTATCGAAGGTAACTCTAGATCCTGTTTTTTCTGATAAATTAATATGGATTCATGACAAAGCTGGTAGATTTTCTGTTAGGAAGTTATCGGAACTGATTGTCAATGTGGGTTTGGATGAGCCGAAATTTGAGTTTGGTTTGCTGTGGAGGATTAAAGTTCCTCCCAAAGTAAAAAATTTCATGTGGTTGCTTAGAATTAATCGATTGCCAACTTTAGATTTCCTTTTAAGGAGGGGAATAATCAAGGAGGATGATTTATGTAAATGTGGTGAGTGCAACAGCGGGATTGAAGATGTGAATCACGTGTTTGCTGGGTGTAGTAGGGTAGGGGAATTTTGGGATGCTTTTTGCGCTTGGTGGGATGTAAAGTGGGGGGAGGAGAAGAACTTAGAAGGACTGTTTTCTTTTTGTTTTGAGAATGGTTTTACGGGATGGACTGGAAGCTTATGGCAGATTGCTATCTTGGTAGCTTTGTGGAGCATTTGGTTGGCTCGAAACGAGAGGGTATTCAAGGATAAAAGGGCATCGATTAAGGAACTCGTGTTTCACACAAAAATCAGATCCTTGGTGTGGATCAAAGCTTTCAAGGACGAGGCAAATTTCAGCGTGGATTTGTGGTGGAATAATCCGTTAGGTTGCGCGCAACGTCGAAACACAGGTTTGAGCTCAGATTGGTGTCCACCAACGGATGGCTGGCTCAAATTCAACGTAGGAGGGGCAGGAAAAGAAGGAGCTTCGGGGTGTGGTGGTGTGTTGAGAACAAGCGACGGTGTAATCAGATCCATTTTTCTGGGGCCGTTGTGCGGAGGCAGTGCTGAATTCGCAGATCTTACAACAATAAAGGTTGCCTTAGAGGTGTTTTTCGATGCAGGGTGGGCAGGAGCAGGTGGTTTAATTGTGGAGTTGGACTCAAAGGTGGTGCTGAACTGGTTAAAAAATCCGATGCATCGTCCGTGGACATGGTGGGAAACCTTTATGGCAGTCGATAAGGCAGCAAGGAATTGTGGTAAGGTTGTGTTTAATTTTGTACCCCGGTATAATAATGTCTTAGCGGATGGTTTAGCTAAAGAAGGTTTGAATCGGGCTGACTTTTTTAAATCTTGGTGGTAAAGGGAAATCTCTTGTTTTCTTTCATCCTTGTGCGAATTGAAAATGTTACAGTGAGGTATTGCATAGCCAAGGAATAGCTAGTTTGCATGGTTATATTTTGTCTGAAGGTGGAAATTGGTATTTAGCGTGTTATTGGTTGGATGAGAAGCACTGGATACAAGAGCCTTGAGGTGAAGGGGTCGGCGTTTTGAAGGTCAAGGACATGGTCTGCTGTGTTCCTAGAGCCACAGAAAGTTTTTTCCAGTTTTGGTTTGGTTGCATGGTCTGGACTGTCTTTTGTTTTGTGTTTGTACCCCTGTAATGTGTCGTACTCTTTTCCTCCATCTAGGTCTAGGGAGGTTTTTAACGAGGCGCACATTCAGGGTAAGACGTGTAATCTTTCTAGATTCAATAAACGGGTCTTTGCCAAGCAATATATATATATATATATATACACACACACACACACACACCAAATTTTTACCACATTGAATATTGAAAATAATTGAACCCAAACATACCAAGCCCAAATCCTAAACCCGAGTCCATATCATTCCCCCTCAAATATCGGTCAAACCTGATACAAACATCCCTTAAAAATCTCTGTCACTCACCTACTGTCCATTCAACTTAAATCCCACAAGAATCTCACCAAACTCAATTATCCTCTATTATTGGGCATTCTAGCCCTTTATAAACAAAGGAAAAACTAGATGAAAAAGAGGAGAAAACACAAGTGAGATGCCTGCAAAATAAAACAAAAAAAGTCTTGAAACTAGTTTGAAAGCAAAAGATAAGGTTGAAAAGTTTTCTCACCATTTTTCGGCGAACGAGACATCAGCCATCGAATCTGAACGGTGAGGAGGAAGCCCAGACGACGAAGAGTGACATATTCTGAAATCAAGTCGATCCAACGGCGAATTTAGCAGATCGAAACTATAAGAGACGAAGAGTTTCGATCTAGATTTGCGAGCTTTGAAGCATTTTCTGGTGAAACGGTCATCAGATTCGAACTCATGGCATTGAGACGAGTCCCTTACTGAAATTTCGAGTTGAACGGTCGTCTTCGACCGCCGGTAGTGGCGGCGCAAACGGTGACCGAAGATGGCAGTGACACATGAATTGAAAAAGACGAGAGAGCCCTCTATTTCATTTGAAATAAAAAAATAAAATTAATAAAAAAATGTTGAAAACTCTTTTAATGGGAGTTGGGAAATGGCGCAGTGGGGGGAAGGGATTCACGCAAATCAACGTGCATGCATGGAGTTTATGGTTTATTTACATCTTAAGTCCTTCTTTTAGGAGCTTTGCATTTATGTTTTTTTTATCCTTTAGGTTTTTAGTTTAATTTATATTAGTCTCAATTTTAGATTTAATTTAATTATTTTTTGCCTTTAGGTTTAGGTTCTTTCTTTGATTAGACCGGCTTTCATAAAATTAATTAATAATTAAACCTTTTAATTCGCTTTAAGATTTGGTAATTGATTGACTTTAATAAATTGATTAATTGTGATTTGGTTTCTAATTAAAATTGTTTTAGTTTAATTAGGTGTCTAATTTGAGTTTGATTAATAATTTAACAGGTTTTATTTGATTAATAATTTTGTTTGTTTGATTTAGTTTATGCATTTGCATTTTTTTGAGTATATTACATTATTTTGGTAGCTTTTTTAGAAGTGCTATTAATCTTTTTTTTCAAGTTTTCCTTTTTTAGATAACCATAACCTTTAGGTACCAATTTTGGGCGTAGTGGGGGTGCTATAACCTTCCTCACTCGTAACCGACTCCCGAACCCGACGAAGATCTCGGTAATGACGCAGACCAGTTTTTAGGTTTTCGGTCGTACCCAACCCAAAACGACCGATGGCGACTCCAAATGTTTGTTGGGCTTTTGAAGGCCCAACTCAGTTAGGCTCGGATGAAAAACAGTGTCAACAGCTTGGCGACTCTGCTGGGGACGTTAGAGAGTCGAGCCACAAAAGGGTAAATGTAGTCTCAAAAAAAGGAAAAAGGAATTTGAAATATTGGTGATAGCAAAAATTGAAGGTTTTCGTATTCTTACGAAGATTGTTCAATATTGGTCACCTCGTGTTTAATGTTCCTTCGCGCATGAGCATATCATAAGCTCTCAACCCGAGCTTCGTCCCGCTTAATTGGTTGCAATCACTACCCTTCGAGAGGTTAATCCTCCGTACAAGAATGCGTGTTGCTTCCGGGGTTTACATACTTTTTGTCTTCGAGAGGTCAATCCTCCGTACAAGCTGTAACCCCCTCATCCCGGTCTGGCCGGATGACCGGTCCAAGTGGGCCACACGGGGAAAACCGAAGCGAAACCCAAAGGATTCCCCCTCGGTTAGCAACCCTATTTTTTTCATTTTAATCTTGCCTAGATGAATGTTAAGTCCTAAGTGATTCACAACAGCGGAAACCATTCAAAGGAAAACACATTCGAACCACGACCATGCATAACAGTTAAATATTAAACTTATAGGGCAGACCGTATCGGTACCCTAGCTAGGGGTATCGATACGCCCTGTCTAGGTCAACCCAAGAAGTCAACCACGAGAAGTCCGTATCGATACCGCCCTTGAGCGTATCGATACGCCCTTCTGGATCAACCCTTCTTGGTCAACAGGGTAGACCCGTACCGATACTCGGGAACCCCGTATCGGTACGCTCTACTCTCACTCACAACTCCAGATTCCAGTAACTTTGGAGGGTATCGATACACCCTAGTGTATCGATATGCCCAACATAAACTGAATTCCAGTGACCCAAGACAGTATCGATACGCCCCCGCGTATCGATACGCCCAGCCTAATCTGAGCTCTACAGGCAAGACCGTATCGATACGGCCCTTAGGCGTACCGACACGCCCTGCACTGCAACACCAGAATTTTCAACATAAAAAACTCCAACTCGACTCTAAATGCATTCCTCGACTCACCTAAGCGTACACAGACATGTGAGCAATCATACTTAAGCCAAAGGAAGCATTCATACATGGATCAAAGCATTCATTCATGACATTCCAATTAAAGAGCAATTTAGGCAAAATTGGCATACATAAAGGCTCAAAAGGGTCTTAAAAGGCACAAGTCAATCACAAGAGGTTTGCACTCATACACAAGGCAACCTAGACATTCTAAAGCATGCCATCACACACACCAACATTCAACATAGTATTACATGCTTACAATCCATAGTCAAACTCAAACATCCACATTCAAATGAGTCATATAAAGCACATACAAAAACCCTTGCCACATTGCTAACTAATACGAAATTGTTAACCGTACTTGAGCCGCAAAATTTGGAAAGCCCTTCTTGCCTTGCCTCGAGCTAACACCACGCTAATGATCTGCATTGTTGAACATTGAGAGCGTAAGCTAATAGCTTAGTGAGGGTGCTCTAAAACGAAAAACATCAACAATGCAGGGTTCAAGCATGTAAATCCTAATCTCACATACATCATGCATAGGCATAAAATCAAGTAGACCTAGCTAGTCTTTCAAGAGGCAAAATATGGTTTCTCAATCCTACCAAGCTCAATCATCATATATCAACATCATGTAGCAACAACATATATCACAACATATATCACCATATAAGAACAAGTTAATTGGCCACTATTAATTACCCCGATTGTGCGGATTTAAACCTCAACAACACTTTACCTCGGTGGGATTACACTCATCACTGGACCTTGCATGTGCGGGATTCCTCTCATCGCCACATGCCCTACGGATGGGATTCCACTCATCATCCCGTAGAAATATATAACAAGCTTCCGGTGGAATGTTACATCACCGTACTCCTCCTTGATGACTTAACGCCATCAAGGCCACGTACGTTTTAACTCAATTTGTGTGCACACTATCCTAATGATCGATCATTTACAACCGGTAATTATTTTAGTGCCAATTATCATAACCACATTATATAAATATCATCAACCACCATTCATGCTCAATCTCATAGATACATATCAAGATAGACTTACACCAATCAACCACACTCACAAGGTGCATAACCAAATAAGCATATTAGCATTTATAGAGAGCAATGGCTAAATTAACAACTTGAATTAACTAGAAGTGGCCTACCAAGCACACTTTACACACACACACTACACATACTCGAACCAAACTTTAAAACAAGTTGAAACCACTCACCGCCCTTCCTTAGCAAATCGAAACAATCCTCCTACGAACCCGGATTCGGTCCCAAAGCCTTTTCAACGCTTCCTCTTGCTACTAGCCAAACAAAACATATACATTACTTCCCAATTCAATGCTAAACTCAACCATCAACTTACTTTACAAACACAACCCAAATTCCACAAATTCCCAAACCACATAATCTCCCAAAATCCCAATTTTCGTGCTTCCCTAAAGCCTTGCTGAAATTTCCATTTCCAAACACCCAAATGACCTCCAAAATGTCCCAAATCACCCTCCTATCATACCTAAACCATCAGCCCTTTGTTTTCAACCTAAAACCCACCAAAAATGGTGTTTTTGACAACTCAAAAATGGGTATAAGAGCTCACTTCGGATTTTCATTGGAATTTAACCAAATTAATATATATATATATATATATATATATATATATATATATATATATATATATATATATTGTGCATTTTAACATGAGTAAACAAAGCCCCAACTCAATTTATCAAAACTAATTGGAAAACCCACTTAAAAACCCAAACTTGATATAAACTCTAATTTTCAAAACTTCATAACTTTGAAATCTAAGACCATGGGTTGATAGGGAATAAAGAGGAGAGTTAGAAAACATAATTACCTTTGAAAAACACCTTGGATTGAAGAAGATGTTGAATGGAATAGTAACCAAAGTTTGAAGGGGTTTTGAAGATGGTTGGGAGGGTTTCCAACGTTTGGAAAGGGAATGGGAAAGAGAAGATGACTTTAATTTTAAAGTTATCTTGCTTTTTAAAAGTTTTGGGTCAAATTGCAACATAGGTCATCCCCTTTTTAGTAAAGCTCAATTAGGTCATTATTTAGAGTTGAATTGATTTAATTAAATTTCATTGACTCGAACTATAAACCCGGTTAACTCCTAGGCCCAAAACACTGGTGTTACAACTCTCTCCCACTTAAGGAATTTCGTCCCTAAAATTACCTGACTGAAAGAGATACGGAAACTGCTTTTTCATATCCTACATCCTCTCCCAAGTGGCCTCGTCCACACCTCTACGTTGCAACCGCACCTTCACTAACTCAATCGATCTACCCCTCAACACCTTACTGTCAGAAGCTAAGATCTCCACTGGTTCTTCCTCATAAGTCAAATCCGGATTCAATTCAATTTCTTCTACGGGCATAACATGTGATGGATCGGACCTATACTTACGAAGCATCGAAACATGGAACACATCGTGTATCTTCTCAAGCTCGGATGGCAAACGCAACTGATAAGCAACGGGACCAACCCTCTTCACAATTTCATACGGCCCTATGTACCTCGGACTCAACTTCCCTTTTCGGCCAAATCTCATCACTTTCTTCCACGGAGATACTTTCAAGAACACCTTTTCACCCACTGAGAACTCAACTTCCTTCCTCTTCAAATCGGCATAGGACTTCTGCCTATCCGAAGCAGCCTTCAAACGGTCACAAATCAATTTTACCTTGTTGGTTGTCCCCTTGAGAAAATCCGGCATAGGTAACAATTTCTGTCCCACTTTGGCCCAACACACCGGAGTCCTACACTTCCGGCCATACAAGGCCTCATACGGAGCCATCTGAATGCTCGACTGAAAGCTGTTATTGTACGCAAACTCTACTAGAGGCAAATGCTTCTCCCAAGTACCCTGAAAGTCAATGATGCAACAACGTAACATATCCTCTAAGATCTGAATAACCCTCTCTGACTGACCATCTGACTGAGGATGATAAGAAGTGCTGAAGTTCAAACGGGTACCCAAAGCTGTATGCAGACACTCCCAAAATCTAGAAGTAAACCGCAGATCTCTATCTGACACAATGGACTTCGGCACACCATGTAGTCTCACAATCTCACCAATGTACAAGTCGGCCAATCTATCTAAGGTGTAAGTAGTGTTGATTGCCAAGAAGTGAGCACACTTCGTAAAGCGATCTACTATCACCCAAACTGAGTTCTTCTTCGTAAGAGTCAAAGGCAAACCCGAAACAAAATCCATGGTAATGTTCTCCCATTTCCATTCCGGAATTCTCAACGGCTGTAACAAACCTGAGGGAACCTGATGTTCCGCCTTCACTCTCTGACACACTAGGCACTTACTCACAAAGTCGGCTACATCTCTCTTCAAGCCAACCCAAAAGTACTCATTCTTCAAATCACGGTACATCTTCGTACTTCCAGGATGCATAGCAAACGGACTACTGTGGGCTTCAGTCAAGATCGTACGTCTCAAATCACTGTCTTCTGGCACAACTATTCTGTCCTTGAAACACAAAACCCCGTCAGTACTGAAACTGTAATCTGAAGATCTACCCTCGGCTACATCTTGCACGTGAGGTGCCAAAGATCTATCTAAGAGTTTTTCTCTCGAATCAACTGACCTAGAGTAGGTCTAACCTGAAGCTCGGCTACCAAGGCACCATCTCCGGACAAACTCAATCTAGCAAACATAGCTCTCAAGTCTACGGCCACCTTCCTACTCAATGCATCGGCCACTACATTGGCCTTACCCGGATGGTACTCAATAGTAAGATCATAGTCCTTTAGCAACTCTAACCATCTGCGCTGTCTGAGATTCAAATCTCGCTGAGTCATAATGTATTTCAAACTCTTGTGATCGGTGTACACTGTGCATTTCTCACCGTACAAATAATGCCTCCAAATCTTCAGAGCAAACACAACTGCAGCTAACTCTATGTCATGGGTCGGATAGTTGCGCTCATGGGTCTTCAACTGTCTTGAGGCATACGCCACTGATCTTAGGTCTTGCTTAAGAACACATCTTAGTCCTACATAGGAAGCATCACTGTAAACTACATAGTCCTTCCCGGACTCAGGCTGAATCAAGATCGGCGCTTGGGTCAAAGCTTCTTTCAATTTCTCAAAGGCTCTCTGTCTTGTATCTGTCCACTCAAACAGAACACTCTTCTGAAGTAACTGTGTCAATGAAGCGGCTAACTTAGAGAAACCCTCTACAAATCTCCTATAGTATCCGGCTAAGCCTAGGAAGCTACGTACCTCTGTCACAGACTTCGGTTGCTTCCACTCAACAATGGCTTCAATCTTCTTCGGATCAACTCTAATCCCATCGACTGACACTACATGTCCTAAGAAGACTACCTCACGGATCCAGAATTCACACTTGCTGAGCTTCGCATACAACTGATGATCTAGCAAGGTCTTCAGAACAAGTCTCAAATGTCGGTCATGGTCTTCTTTAGTTCGAGAGTACACCAAAATGTCATCAATAAATACAACTACAAACTATCTAGATACTGATGAAAGATCCTATTCATCATGTCCATGAAAGCAGCCGGTGCATTAGTCAACCCAAATGGCATGACTAAAAACTCATAATGACCATACCTAGTTCTAAAGGTCGTCTTCAGTACATCAACCTCTCTTACCTTTAGCTGGTAATAACCCGATCTCAAATCAATCTTCGAAAAGACTGATGCTCCTCTCAACTGATCAAACAAGTCATCAATTCTAGGCAACAAATATTTGTTCTTCACTGTCAACTGATTTAACTGTCAATAATCTATACACATTCTCATGCTTCCATCTTTCTTCTTCACAAACAACACTGGTGCACCCCAAGGTGAAGAACTAGGCCTAATAAAACCTCTATCTGTCAATTCTTGCAACTAAGTCTTCAACTCTTTCAATTCTTTCGGTGCCATACGATACGGAGCAATCGAAACAAGAGCTGAATCAGAATAAGTCTCAATGCTGAACTCTACCTCCCTGTCCGGTGGTAAACCTGGCAATTCTTCCGGAAACACACTAGGAAAGTCACATACTGTCCGGATGTCCTGAGGTCTAACCTCACTCATGTTAGGGTTCATCACATTCGCTAGGTATGCTTCACACCCCAACTCAACTAATCTCTTAGCCTCTAACATTGAAACCACATTGGACAAGAACTTCACGTTCTCACCCACCACTACAATCTCATAATCATCTGTGAGCCTCAAAGAAATCCGCTTAGTTTCAAAATCTATCTTAGCTCTATGCTCCGTGAGCCAGTCCATACCCAGAATCACATCAAAACCATAGAAAGGAAGTTCCATCATATCCACTGGAAACACATGCCCCTGAACCATCAACGGACACCTTCAGTACATCTTCCTAACTACTACCGTGTCCCCAAAGGAACTAGTAACACTAACTCCTACCTCTAACATCTCACAAGGCAAATTCAAAGACTGTGCATGCTCACTCAATATGTAGGAATGTGTAGACCCAGAGTCAATCAAAGAAAGCAAACCCAAAGACTGTATCGAGAAGTTACCTGCGATCACATCGGTGTCATGCTGATCCCCACGCTGAGCATAAACTCTGGCCCGACCTCCGCCCTCTGGCTGAACTGCAACTACATGTGCTATGTTCTTCTGACCATCGTTCCTCGGCTAGAAGTTACCTCTACCTCGCCCGCGGCCTCTCTGAAAGTCATTGGCTCTAGCAGGAGCCTGAGCTGGTGTCTGTCCCACCTGATGTGGACAGTCACGCCTAATGTGGTCTCTAGCACCACAACTCCAACAAGAATGATAATTTCCCCAACACTCACTGGTGTGGTTCCTCCCGCAAGTAGCACATGTGGGCAACTTCCCACCAGCTCTCTGACCCTGATGGCCTCTACCGTGGTTACCGCCACCACGCCTATGATCATAATGATGTTTGTTGTCTCGATGCCTCTTGGCATCACCTCTATCAAAGTTGCTGGACCTCTTACCCGAACTAGATCCACCTGACCGCCTGGTCAAACTCAAGCTGTGCTCTAAGTCCTTGGCCCTCGCGACCAAGACATCAAAATCAGTGTAATCTGAAGCTAGAGTGTACGTCTTGATCTCTTCACTCAGCCCATAACGGAAGCGGTTACAACACTCCACCTCAGTAGGTACAAGCTCAGGTGCATACTGACTCAATCTGACAAACCGGATTTCATAATCGGTCACGGACATATTCCCCTGAAGCAATGCCATAAACTCCCTCTTCCTCTCATCGAGGTATCGCGGACCCAAATACTTCTTCCGGAAGGCTGTCTCAAAGAACTCCCAAGTGATCTCGGCCTCATCCATACCCGTAGTGATGGTGACCCACCAAGTGTAGGCATCACCCTGAAGCAGAGACTCAACACATCCCAACTTGCGCTCACCAGTACATCGCATCTGAGCAAGAATACAGACAGTCTTCTCAAACCACAACTCTGACCTCTCCGGAGTAGCTCCTCTAAACTCTTCGGCCCCAAGGCCCCAAAGTCTCTCTAAAGGTAATCCGGTGCCCTCTCCCTGATGATGAGCTGCCTGACCTCCAGCTACTGCAGCCTGAAATGCCCCGGCTATTGCTTGAACCAACGAAGCTAAGTCTATCCCGGCCAGTCCTTGTCCACCTTGGGGTCCCTCTCCTTCGACCCCGGCCTCACCTCCCGCTCCCGGTGGAGGAAGTGGTGGTGGTGGAGGTGGTGGAGGAGCTCCAACTCCAACCACATGCTTTCCCACTTGAGCCTCAACTCTCACTACTGGCTCAACTCCTGGAGCCTCTGCTCGTGGTTTCGGTCGAACCATCCTAGGCCTCCCACGTGGTCTCATGATACAACTAGCAAGGTATAAACTACAACAAGAAACAGATAGGATTACGTTAGCCAAAGCAAGGGTCCAATAGTGCTCAAGTACTCCTCTTTCCAAAAATCTTTTCAAATTAAGTAATAGTAGCAATGGGCACACACTCTACACTAGACACCACAATTCATGCATTCAAGACATCATACGATCAATCAAGCATCAAGGATTCATGGCTAAACATGCATCGAACAACATAAGCATTTAACACATTAAGCTTACCTCACTTACCTGCCCGAGGTCTCGGTAACCTCAGGCTCTGATACCAACAAATGTAACCCCCTCATCCCGGTCTGGCCGGATGACCGGTCCGAGTGGGCCACACGGGGAAAACCGAAGCGAAACCCAAAGGATTCCCCCTCGGTTAGCAACCCTATTTTTTTCATTTTAATATTGCCTAGATGAACGTTAAGTCCTAAGTGATTCACAACAGCGGAAACGATTCAAAGGAAAACACATTCGAACCACGACCATGCATAATAGTTAAATTTTAAACTTATAGGGCAGACCGTATCGGTACCCTAGCTAGGGGTATCGATACGCCCTGTCTAGGTCAACCCAAGAAGTCAACCACGAGAAGTCCGTATCGATACCGCCCTTGAGCGTATCGATACGCCCTTCTCGGTCAACCCTTCTTGGTCAACAGGGTAGACACGTACCGATACTCGGGAACCCCGTATCGGTACGCTCTACTCTCACTCAAAACTCCAGATTCCAGTAACTTCGGAGGGTATCGATACACCCTAGTGTATCGATACGCCCAACACAAACTGAATTCTAGTGACCCAAGACAGTATCGATACGCCCCCGCGTATCGATACGCCCAGCCTAATCTGAGCTCTACAGGCAAGACCGTATCGATACGACCCTTAGGTGTACCGATATGCCCTTCCTAATCTGAGCTCTACAGGCAAGACCGTATCGATACGGCCCTTAGGTGCACCGATACGCCCTGCACTGCAACACAAGAATTTTCAACATAAACGACTCCAACTCGACTCTAAATGCATTCCTCGACTCACCTAAGCGTACACAGACATGTGAGCAATCATACTTAAGCCAAAGGAAGCATTCATACATGGATCAAAGCATTCATTCATGGCATTCCAATTAAAGAGCAATTTAGGCAAAATTGGCATACATAAAGGCTCAAAAGGGTTTTAAAAGGCACAAGTCAATCACAAGAGGTTTGCACTCATACATAAGGCAACCTAGACATTCTAAAGCATGCCATCACACACACCAACATTCAACATAGTATTACATGCTTACAATCCATAATCAAACTCAAACATCCACATTCAAATGAGTCATATAAAGCTCATACAAAAACCCTTGCCACATTGCTAACTAATACGAAATTGTTAACCGTACTTGAGCCGCAAAATTTGGAAAGCCCTTCTTGCCTTGCCTCGAGCTAACACCACGCTAATGATCTGCATTGTTGAACATTGAGAGCGTAAGCTAATAGCTTAGTGAGGGTGCTCTAAAACGAAAAACATCAACAATGCAGGGTTCAAGCATTCAAATCCTAATCTCACATACATCATGCATAGGCATAAAATCAAGTAGACCTAGCTAGTCTTTCAAGTGGCAAAATATGGTTTCGCAATCCTACCAAGCTCAATCATCATATATCAACATCATGTAGCAACAACATATATCACAACCATATATCACCATATAAGAACAAGTTAATTGGCCACTATTAATTACCCCGATTGTGCGGATTTAAACCTCAACAACACTTTACCTCGGTGGGATTACACTCATCACTGGACCTTGCATGTGCGGGATTCCACTCATCGCCACATGCCCTACGGATGGGATTCCACTCATCATCCCGTAGAAATATATAAAAAGCTTCCGGTGGAATGTTACATCACCGTACTCCTCCTTGATGACTTAACGCCATCAAGGCCACGTACGTTTTGACTCAATTTGTGTGCACACTATCCTAATGATCGATCATTTACAACCGGTAATTATTTTAGTGCCAGTTATCATAACCACATTATATAAATATCATCAACCACCATTCATGCTCAATCTCATAGATACATATCAAGATAGACTTACACCAATCAACCACACTCACAAGGTGCATAGCCAAATAACCATATTAGCATTTATAGAGAGCAATGGCTAAATTAACAACTTGAATTAACTAGAAGTGGCCTACCAAGCACACTTTTACACACACACACTACACATACTCGAACCAAACTTTAAAACAAGTTGAAATCACTCACCGCCCTTCCTTAGCAAATCGAAACAATCCTCCTACGAACCCGGATTCGGTCCCAAAGCCTCTTCAACGCTTCCTCTTGCTACTAGCCAAACAAAACATATACATTACTTCCCAATTTAATGCTAAACTCAACCATCAACTTACTTTACAAACACAACCCAAATTCCACAAATTTCCAAACCACATAATCTCCCAAAATCCCAATTTTCGTGCTTCCCTAAAGCCTTGCTGAAATTTCCATTTCCAAACACCCAAATGACCTCCAAAATGTCCCAAATCACCCTCCTATCATACCTAAACCATCAGCTCTTTGTTTTCAACCTAAAACCCACCAAAAATGGTGTTTTTGACAACTCAAAAATGGGTATAAGAGCTCACTTCGGATTTTCATTGGAATTTAACCAAATTAATATATATATATATATATATATATATATATATATATATATATATATATATATATATATATATATATATATATATTGTGCATTTTAACATGAGTAAACAAAGCCCCAACTCAATTTATCAAAACCAATTGGAAAACCCCCTTAAAAACCCAAACTTGATATAAACCCTAATTTTCAAAACTTCATAACTTTGAAATCTAAGACCATGGGTTGATAGGGAATAAAGAGGAGAGTTAGAAAACATAATTACCTTTGAAAAACACCTTGGATTGAAGAAGATGTTGAATGGAATAGTAACCAAAGTTTGAAGGGGTTTTGAAGATGGTGGGGAGGGTTTCCAACATTTGGAAAGGGAATGGGAAAGAGAAGATGACTTTAATTTTAAAGTTATCTTGCTTTTTAAAAGTTTTGGGTCAAATTGCAACATAGGTTCTCCCCTTTTTACTAAAGCTCAATTAGGTCATTATTTAGAGTTGAATTGATTTAATTAAATTTCATTGACTCGAACTATAAACCCGGTTAACTCCTAGGCCCAAAACACGGGTGTTACACAAGCTTAAAGAAGTAAGCCCCCTAAACTGAACTCGGTCCATAGGAGCCTATAATGGGTGAAGATCGAGGTCTTTGTTGACCTTCATTTGTCAGTAAGGACAATTTGGGTACCCTTTTAGAACCTTGAACCACATGTAGTGAGCCGTAGGAGTCCACCCGATTAGAGCCATGATGAACCAGAATTGTTAGTGGTCACCTACATATGTACACTCACACACTTTTTACCATGCATTAACTTTGTATTTGTACATATTAATTTGTTTATGATGTACTAACCATGTTTTTTTGTTTTTTTTTCACACACATCATGTTTAGAATGTCTAATAATGGGATGCTGATATATGATTAGCCGTTTAAAATAGAAAGTTTTCGAAATCAAAGTTTTGAAGATTGTTCTATGAATGGTTAATTCTAAAGAAGCACCTTTTATGCATTTAATCAATCGCATTGCATTTGCATGCATTCATAATTCATATGGGTAGATAATCGAGAAGCGATGTGTGGTGAAGAATAAAAAATTTAAGAGGAAGATTTTTGGTGCCCACACGAAAGAGACACTTGTCATTTTTTTATTAAAATTTGTTTTGAGAAATCATTTTTATAAATAAATTTTGAGCAGTGAATAAATGATGATAATTTTCGAAAATGAGCTTTCAAACAGTAGGCTATGAACAATGAACCAGATTTATAAACTTTGAAGTTCTTTGAAAATCGAATGAATGAAATACTTTTTTGAGAATTGAGATTATAGAGCTTTGACATATGAAAAGATTAACCTTTCATATTCCACTTAAAACCAAAAACAAGATTCCTTGATCTTTTATCACAAATTCCTCATGTCCAATACTGGAAAAGCCAAACATTCTAAGGAAGACGATCATAGAGTAACACCATTGTTTTTTTTTTTGAAAGTTCGACTTAAAGTCAACTTTTTTTACAAGATTAGCTTTTCGAGGAAGACGACATCCAAGCCACGCCTTTGTTTTTGAAAGTTCGACCTACTGTCAACTTTTTTTTCTGACCAATACCTCAAAGACATGAAAATTAAAATGTTCACTGGTGTACGAATCTTCCAACAAGAAGATAAGGTGGGGCATCTTGTGTTGGTTCTGCGAATGAGATCAAATAGTTGGGGCATGTATGAAGAAAAAAAGAAAAAAAGAAAAAAAAAGAGAAAAAAAAAGATTAACTTTATCATTCATGATTTGTTTTTAGATGATTCTGTGTATAAATGAGTTAATTCTGAATACCTTTTATTCTAAGGGTAACTCTTTTGCGAAAATATCTATGTATGAAATGACATTTGGCATTCCTTCATCATTCCTTCACAAAAAGAGAAAATTATCATTTGTTGTCCCCGTTTGAGCCTTATAATTTTCTTTAACTTGAACCCTAACCAAAGATCACCCTCAACACTGGGGGGAAAAGGTGAAGAAATATCTGCTTACATGAATAAATTGACGATTCTGGTCATACTACGAGGATGAAGCCTTATAGACCAGGGGTCAAGAACAAAAAGACGTGTTTCAACCACAAGAAGTGACTTGTGCTCAATTCAAAATAAAATTCTGAACTCATGAAAAAAGAGAACGAAGAAGAAAAAAAAAAGAGAAAAGAAAACAAAAGAAAACAAAAAAATATGAAATGAATAGAACAGAACGAGGAGCACACATGTGGGGTCCCTCTTCAAAAATGATTATCTTGAGTCTAGTTATCTTCAAGATGAAGCGTGCGACACAATTTTGTTCGAAGTTTTGGTTCCAACATTCGTGGAAATATCATGAATCCTTGAAGATAAAAATGAAATAAAGGAAATGAACTCTGGGGTGAAAACCCAAAAATGGGCAGTCTAGAGTGATCCGAAAAAGAAAATATGTGGAAGCAGATTCAAGTCGAGCAAAGTGAGATTCCAACGAAAACAATTGATCCTTAGTTATTGACCCTTAAACACTTGTTTGAGCCTATGTATCCTTTCTTTTATAACTCTAAACCATAGCCTACGTTACATGCCTATAAAGCCCATTTTGATCATACATGGATATTTGAGTTGAAGAGTCTATTTTTAGAATTGATACATTCTCTTAGGGTTAACTCGTTTGTTTGCAGAAGATTTCTAAACCTTATAATGCATGATGAATAATCAAAAAAGGAAAAAAATAAAATGAGGGTTCCAAATGAAAACCCGCAAAGGGAATTTTGAACCAATGGTGAATTTGAGTCAAAACCTGAAACGGCGGTTCGAATATGAAGCTAAATATACATGACTAGCATGCGAGAGATGATCCCCTAGAAGTTCAATGAAGTTCCACACACTCTAAAATCATGAGAAAGGGTTTGAAGTTAGTGAACAGTTCTAGAAGTCGCACACAAAGCTTCTAAGATCATTCGATCATTTCTGAACAAATCAATGAACATTTGAAGAATTATGTCTCATTCAAAACAACCGATCCCAAAATACACTGTACTCCAAACAGACTCGTACCTTGAAATCACCAATAGTCTTGACACATGTTAAAGAGCTATAATTTTGAAAGATTGAAAGAGTAATTGATTTGTTTGATCTTCAATGAACTTAAATTTTTATGAAATGTTTCAGTTGTGAGCCTTGAGTGTGGGGCACATTTTCCTTTCGCAAAAATATTTTTGAAAGCTCTTTATGATTTGAAAAATATTTTAAAATAAACTATCTTAAGAATGAAAATGATTCGTTTGACAAGGTTCACTCAGATTTGAAGAGCCTAGAATCAAGAATGGGGCAAGGAAAAGAAAAGACGAAAGTTCGGAGACAAATTTGTTGGGGCAAAACTGAATTGTCACAATCTGGAAGTGATGAATTTACGCCCAATTGGAAAAAAAAGTCAAGATGATCAAGCTTGGTTCGAGAAGGAAGACTTCCCAAATATCTTTGCATCACCATTAACCATGAGAGCATTCATTTACATCATTGATATACATTTTTCCGTATGCATTCTTTGCACATTGATTATCAAACAGGTACAAACAAAACCTTGTCTCAAGCACGAATGAGTGGTCCTACATCCAATCCAGACTCAAGAACGAAGGAGTGCATCTTCATTTATCGAACCTTGCCTTAATTACGAGTAAGCGATTCTACATCAAATCATGCTTCAAACACGAATGATCAGATCTTCGCCTCCAAGATGGAGTGCCACCATTTACCTCCAAGATGGAGTGCCACCATTTACCTCCAAGAGGGAGTGCCACCATTTGCCTTCAATATGAAATGCTACCATAAAGCCTCCAAGATGGAGTTTCATATTTGCCTTCAAGAAGAAGTGTCACTATTTGCCTCCAAGATGGAGTGTCACCATTTACCTCCAAGAGGGAGTGCCACCATTTGCCTCTAAGTGGGAGTGCCACCATTTGCCTCCAAGACAGAGTGTCATCGTCAAGCTTTCAAGATGGAGTGCCACCAACTACCCCCAAAAGGGAGTGCCATTTGCCTTCAAGATGGAGTGCCACCAATTACCTCCGAGATGGAGTCTCATCAAGCATCCAAGATAGAGTGTCATCAAATTACCTTCGAGATGAAGTGTCAAGAATTACCTCAAAGATGAGTGTTATCATATCTAATTACTTCAAAGATGAGTAAATGAAGATGTCAAAACCATCGCCTCCAAAGATGAGGGAGTGGAGTCTTACAACCAAATTAGAATTCGACCCAGCATCCTTAGGTTTGGAAGAGTTGAGTCAGATTTGGAATCCTCGGGTTTGAAAGAGCTAATCAAATTTTCAACTCAGTATCCTTGGTTTCGAAGGATCAGAGTTTTCGACACAGAGTCCTCGAGTTGAGGAATAGAGTTTTACATTGAGAAATGAGTTCTAGACTTCCAATGCCCTTGAGACGAGCGGGGTACATGTCGAATTCCCAGTGCCCTTGAGACGAGCGGGGTACACCTTACAATGCCCTTGAGACGAGGGGGTGCATTTTACATCAAGAAATGAATTCTTGAATCCCAGTGCCCTTGAGACGAGCGGGGTACACCATATAGCGCCCTTGAGACGAACGGGGTGCATTTTACATCAAGAAATGAATTCTTGAATTCCCAGTGCCCTTGAGACGAGCGGGGTACACCTTACAACGCCCTTGAGACGAGCGGGTTGCATTTTACATCAAGAAATGAGTTCTTGAAACCCAGTGCCCTTGAGACGAGCGGGGTACATTCTACATCAAGAAATGAATTCTTGAATCCCAGTGCCCTTGAGACGAGCGGGGTACACCTTACAGCGCCCTTGAGACGAGCGGGGTGCATTCTACATCAAGAAATGAATTCTTGAATCCCAGTGCCCTTGAGACGAGCGGGGTACACCTTACAGCGCCCTTGAGACGAGCGGGGTGCATTTTACATCAAGAAATGAATTCTTGAATCCCAGTGCCCTTGAGACGAGCGGGGTACACCTTACAGCGCCCTTGAGACGAGCGGGGTGCATTCTACATCAAGAAATGAATTTTTGAATCCCAGTGCCCTTGAGACGAGCAGGGTACACCTTACATCGCCCTTGAGACGAGCGGAGTGCATTTTACATCAAGAAATGAATTCTTGAATCCCAGTGCCCTTGAGACGAGCGGGGTACACCTTACAGCGCCCTTGAGACGAGCGAGGTGCATTCTACATCAAGAAATGAACTCTTGAATCCCGGTGCCCTTGAGACGAGCGGGGTACACCTTACATCACCCTTGAGACGAGCGGGGTGCATTTTACATCAAGAAATGAGTTCTTGAATCCCAGTGCCCTTGAGACGAGCGGGGTACACCTTACAACGCCCTTGAGATGAGCGGGGTGCATTCTACATCAAGAAATGAATTCTTGAATCCCAGTGACCTTGAGACGAGCGGGGTACACCTTACATCGCCCTTGAGACGAGCGGGGTGCATTTTACATCAAGAAATGAATTCTTGAATCCCAGTGCCCTTGAGATGAGCGGGGTACACCTTACAGCGCCCTTGAGACGAGCGGGGTACACCTTACAGCGCCCTTGAGACGAGCGGGGTACATGTCGAATTCCTAGTGCTCTTGAGGACGAGCAGAAGCGTCATGTTTGCAAGTTCAATATTCAATGGAAATATTTGTTGTTTTTAGTCTTTGCTCATTTCCTCTTGCTCGAGTAATGAGCAAAGAGGGGCAGTTGTACACACCAAATTTTTACCACATTGAATATTGAAAATAATTGAACCAAAACATACCAAGCCCAAATCCTAAACCCGAGTCCATATCATTCCCCCTCAAATCTCGGTCAAACCTAATACAAACATCCCTTAAAAATCTTTGTCACTCACCTACCGTCCATTCAACTTAAATCCCACAAGAATCTCACCAAACTCAATTATCCTCTATTATTGGGCATTCTAGCCCTTTATAAACAAAGGAAAAACCAGATGAAAAAGAGGAGAAAACACAAGAGATATGCCTGCAAAATAAAACAAAAAAAGTCTTGAAACTAGTTCGAAAGCAAAAGATAAGGTTGAAAAGTTTTCTCACCATTTTCCGGCGAACGAGACATCAGCCATCGAATCTGAACGGTGAGGAGGAAGCCCATACGATGAAGAGTGACATATTCTGAAATCAAGTCGATCCAACGACGAATTTAGCAGATCGAAACTATAAGAGACGAAGAGTTTCGATCTAGATTTGCGAGCTTTGAAGCATTTTCTGGTGAAACAGTCATCAGATTCGAACTCATGGCATTGAGACGAGTCCCTTACTGAAATTTCGAGTCGAACGGTCGTCTTCGACCGCCGGCAGCGGCGGCGCAAACGGTGACCGAAGATGGCAGTGACACATGAATTGAAAAAGACGAGAGAGCCCTCTGTTTCTTTTGAAATAAAAGAATAAAATTAATAAAAAAATGTTGAAAACTCTTTTAATGAGAGTTGGGAAATGGCGCAATGGGGGGAAGGGATTCACGCAAATCAACGCGCATACATGGAGTTTATGGTTTATTTACATCTTAAGTCCTTCTTCTTTTAGGAGCTTTGCATTTATGTTTTTCTTATCCTTTAGGTTTTAGTTTAATTTATATTAGTCTCAATTTTAGATTTAATTTAATTATTTTTTGCCTTTAGGTTTAGGTTCTTTCTTTGATTAGACCGGCTTTCATAAAATTAATTAATAATTATACCTTTTAATTCGCTTTAAGATTTGGTAATTGATTGACTTTAATAAATTGATTAATTGTGATTTGGTTTCTAATTAAAATTGTTTTAGTTTAATTAGGTGTCTAATTTGAGTTTGATTAATAATTTAACATGTTTTATTTGATTAATAATTTTGTTTGTTTGATTTAGTTTATGCATTTGCATTTTTTTTAGTATATTACAATATTTTGGTAGCTTTTTTTAGAAGTGCTATTAATCTCTTTTTTTTCGAGTTTTCCTTTTTTAGATAACCATAACCCTTAGGTACCAATTTTGGGCGTAGTGGGGGTGCTATAACCTTCCTCACTCGTAACCGACTCTCGAACCCGACGAAGATCTCGGTAATGACGCAGACCAGTTTTTAGGTTTTCGGTCGTACCCAACCCAAAATGACCGATGGCGACTCCAAATGTTTGTTGGGCTTTTGAAGGCCCAACTCAGTTAGGCTCGGACGAAAAATGGTGTCAACAATATATATATATATATATAATATTTTAAACATATTTTCCTTAATTGGCTGAAGACCATACCCGTACACATGTGAGGTAGTTTTTTCCCTCCGCAAAGTGTAATTTATTAAAGGGTTTAAGAAATACAAATCCAAGACCTACGTTAAGTGCCTCGTTATAAACCTCTCTAAACTTAATTAGAAGAAAAGAGTACCCAATAGGTATCAAATTTAAAAAGAGTACACGCAAGTAATGTAGTTGTTTTCACGTACTTAATTATCCAGTTCAAATCGCAAAGCCCACGCCAAAATTAATTCAAATATTGTAGAATATTAAAACGAAAATGGCGAAGCTAGATTGTCAGAGGTTGTGTTCTACTGGGCCTGTAGTTGGTTATCAGGCGTGAGTTAGTTTTGCCCAAACAGAATTGGGTCTCAGCAGAGTCATAAAGTTGTCAAAATCATTTCTAGACTGGAAGATATTAGTCTTTTGAAAAGATGAAGTTATCATAGGCCATATTCGGACTAGACGTGACCGATCACCTATAAAATCATTCTTTATAAAAAAAATAATGTTTTTTTAAATAAAGGTGAATTTTAAAAGATTTGTGTTCTAATTTAGCGAAAACAATTTGAAAAAATTGCTTACTTTTTTTCAATATGATTCCGGTCTCAAGATCAATTTCTCTAAATCTTGTTTCTTTGCCATGGGGTGAAGGAAGAATCTGTATCCGAAATGGCGGGGGTGTTGGGTTGTAATGTATGGGTTATCCCTTTCAATTATCTAAGCTGCCTATGGGTGTAAACCCTCGAAACCTAAGTGTGTGTCGCCTTTAATTTAGCGTTTCGCATGCGATTAGCAGGGTTGAAAGGTAAATCCATGTCATTTGCGGCTAGATTGGTTTTGGTGATTTCTATGTTGTCGACCCTTCCTCTATACTATATGAGTGTGTTTATGATGCCAAAGAGTGTGATCTCAAAGATAGACAAGATTAGATGAAAGTTTCTTTTGGGTAGTTCTGACGAGAAAAGAAAGATGAGTAGAGTTAAGTGGTCGACGGTTTGTCGCCCTCGTCATTTGGGGGGACTTGGAGTTGTGGATCTACTAAGAGAAATTTGTGTCTTTTGGAGAAATGGTTGTGGCGATATTCGCATTCTGATAGTTCTTTATGGCATGCAATTATCATAGCGAAATATGGGGAACAAGTTTTGCATCGGAGTCCAAATTTGATGGGACAGAATAATATGTGGAGAGTTTGGCAACAAATTTTAGAGGTAAATAATGTAGATTGTGAACAACAGTTTATGAGTGAGGATCGGTTCTTTTGGATTTGGGGAATGGAACACATGTCCTATTTTTGGCACGATAGGTGGTGCCTCGATGTACCTTTGAAAGTGGCGTACCACGGCTATTTTGGATATCATCTAATAAGTTGATTCGTGCCTCGTCTATTTTAGAAATGGTGGATCTGGATGTACACGGCTGGGTGATGTTGTTTGGACGCCTTTTGCGTGGCTTTGAGTTGTGGCAACTTGAGGAATGAGGAGTTAAGGGCTCTAGTGTGCGCAATGTCTGTGTCAGTTTTGCTGGAAAACAAGTTGATATGGAAGCCAAGTAAACCAGACGAGTTTTCAGTCAAGATTTTATGTCTCATATGTCTTCGTTTAATCTGGAAAAAGACTATTTTGAACACACGATGAGTTGGCAAATCGAAGTTCCCCCGAAAGTCAAATGCTTTCTTTGGTTCACTCTTCGTGGCCGACTACCTATGATGGTTTTTCTTCGGGATCGTGGTTTGCAGATCAGTTCAGATGTGTTGAAGTGTGTCGGGTGTGAGGTTGGAGTGGATGAGCTTAATCATGTCTTGTTTACATGTCCGAGAATCTATGTTTTATGGTCCAGTTTTTTGAGCTGGTGGAATGTTGCTATGGTTCATCCTTTATCGCTGTTGGATTTTATGGTTATTTGTTTTTATGGCCAGTTTGAGGGGGTTGTTCGGCAGGGGTGCCTTGTGGCTTCTGCAGCCGTGTTATGGACTGCTTGGCTTGGACGTAATGAGAGCGTTTTCAATAAGAAAACACAGCCGGTTGATGAGTTATTGTTCCTAGTAAAACTTCAATCTATGTATTGGATGAAAGCTTCTAAATGGGCGACTGATGTTGTAGAAAATCAATGGTGGTTCTGTCCATGAAGTGTGGTGTCGTTGGCTCCAACTAGAGTGGTGTGTTCGGGTACTGCTTGGGAACCTCCTCCACGAGGGGTCCTAAAATTCAATGTGGATGGCTCTGCAAAAGGAAAACTGGGACTGGCGAGTTGCGGGGGTATTTTGCGTGATTCTTTAGTGTTGTGCTTGCGTTATTCTCGGGACCTTTGGATGTGATTGAGTCCAATGAAGCTGAATTATGTGCGATCCATGCTGCTTTGTTTTTTATTTTTTGCGTCAAAGTGGCGTGATTTACCCTTGGTTATTGAGTCCGATTCTAGGATTGTTGTGGCATGGGTTTTACTAGGGATGTAAAAACAGGTCAACAGTTGGGTTTCAGGTCGGGTCAAATCGGTTACAGGTCATTTCAGGTCATTTTTTGTTTTGACTCGATTCGGTTCGGGTTCGGGTTCATTTCGGGTCGGGTTCATTTCAGGTCGGGTTCAATTCAGGTCGGGTTCATTTCGGGTCGGGTTCATTTCAGGTCGGGTTCATTTCAGGTCGGTTCATTTCAGGTCGGGCCAAAACGGTTAATTGACAGGTTGATTTCAGGTCGGTTTCGTTTCAGGTCGGGTTCATTTCAGGTCGGTTTCGTTTCAGGTCGGGTTCGTTTCAGGTCGGTTTCGTTTCAGGTCGGGTTCGTTTCAGGTCGGTTTCGTTTCAGGTCGGGTTCGTTTCAGGTCGGTTTCGTTTCAGGTCGGGTTCTTTTCAGGTCGGTTTCGTTTCAGGTCGGGTTCATTTCAGGTCGGGTTCCTTCGGGTTTATGGTCGATTGATTTTCTACCCTATATATGACTTTATATAGCATGTATATTTGGCTTTTTTGTGAGTTATGCGGCAATTCACATCTCATCTTTCTTTCTTTATTTTAATATATTTTCTTTATTTCGGGTTGCCTTCGGTTCGAGTGAAATCGGTTTGGGTCCATTCGGTTGAAAATCGGTTCGAGTCCATTTGATTCAACTAAAATTAAGGTTGGTTTTGGTTTAGTTCGGTTTATTTAGAGTTTCGAATCAAATTTGAATAAACGTGTTTGGGGTCAATTTTGAGTCTCAATTCGGGTAAATCGGTTTGAGTTTTGTGTCTCAGGTCAAGTTTACTAGGTCTAAGAACAAGGCAACATCGAACAGGATAAAAATCATCTGCCCCTTTCCGGTGCCCCTTTCTATGCCCCAACACTAAAAAACAAAAAAAAACAATTTCTAAGCCCTAACCCTAAATTCTAAATCCTAAACCCCTCCACCCTAAAAAATACACCCTACCCTAAATTCCCTAAACCCTAACCACAACCCTAAACATAATTATTAATTTGGGGAGTAAATAGGAGAACCGAAAATGGGCAGAAAATTTCTATTCACTCCCAACATGCTTCATCTTTGGGACAAAACTCCTCTTCCCTTTGTCGGTGTCCCTTTCTATATTATAACACTAGAAAATACTAAAAGAAAATTAAATTATAAGCCTTAACTCTAAATTTTAAATTTTAAACTCTAAACCCTACACCTAAAAATACATCATACGCCCAATTCCATATAGCCTAACAATAAACCTTAAATTTTAAACCTAATTTTTAGTGTGAGGCACAAATTGAAACAATTCTTCGGAAAGTATTCTATATACTTTAGTGATATATACAATCATCTTAAGACCGTTTAAGAATTATTTTTCACTGACAATATATTAAATAATAATCTAAAAATGTGAAATTTTTGTAAATTGAATCAGATAATTCTCAAAATTAGATCTTAATTATAATTTAATGTACAATACAGTACAAATATTTTAATTTGATGTAACTGTAGGCATAAAATTTATTTTTGATTTAGTTGTATACATAAAACTAAAACTAAAAAAAATATTCAAACACTTAAATAAATTAAGAAAACCTAACATAACTTAATTTTGTTAGGCTATTTATTAAACTAAAGCATGATCTATTTCGTAGTTTAATAAATTGAATTCTCTTCCCTTATCCTACTCAACTTTTTGGAGCATTCCTTATGTTTTTTGTGCTTCAACCCTTTGTAATAAAGTCTCTAGAATTCGAATCTGTTCAGAATCTGGAAGGGGCACAAAAAGGAGACGTTGTCAATGGACTGAATCAAATCAAGAAATACCTCCACAACTATGGCTACTACCACCATGACATCGAGGACACACTCGACGATCGGTTCGACGACTCGTTGGAGTCTGCTCTTAAAGCCTACTAGGATTATCTTGGTATTGATGTAACCGGCAAGATCGACTCCGATACAATCAAGGGAGTGTTGACCCCTAGATGTGGTGTCCCTGATCACTTGATTTCTAACTATAGTTTCCCGGGGGGCCGGTACAAGTGGACGAACAGGTCACTTAGTTCGACAGTAGATTCGCTTGGCTAGCCATTGGAGGATTCCCTCTTCAACCATGGTCTACAAGTACGCTTAAAAATATAGTAGAGACATGGGGCTCCTTCATAAAAATTGGTAGAGATACAGCTGAGCTGCAATCATTCGAGAGTGGAAGGGTTTTAATCGAGACGAATCAATGTCTGATCAGATTAGAAGTTACTCCTCTGCGTTGTAATTTGACTATGAATAACGAAGCTCAAAATTCACAGGAAACATTCGTGCCAAACTCAATCGAGATGGTAGATTCCGGACCAAAACAAGACCTATTGGAAGCATCAAGGCGCATTGATCTACGAGTATGTGATAGCCAAGACATGGGAGCGGAGGACTTCTCGGATGCACATGTGGGATTAGTATCCCGTAGCGAAGGTGATTTTATAAAGTTTGATGTGATGCAGTCTGAAGTGAATAAGAGCCTGACACCCCAAATTTACATGATAAACCAAGGGAAAATATGGGTGCAAAGGCCACATCGTCTAGGGCATTTTCTATTACTCTAGAATAAGATACATACATGTAAGCTAACAGATGTGGAAGCTTCAGTTTCCATGTATGGTAAGCAAGTTTTCGATCACTGTGTTATGGGAGATTGGGTGGATCGTTTTAACCAATTAAAGCAATTGAATTTGCTGAGGTGGATTTCCGACTACACTCCGTTGTTACTAGTGGGAGATTCCAATGCTAAAGATTGGGGTCCGAGACGATTCCAATTTATTAATTGTTGGATGGACCAACAAAACATGTTAAAGATAGGGAGATGGAATGGATGAAAATCTCTAATGCTACTGGGGGACGTCCAATTTATAATCTAATGTACAATACAGTACAAATATTTTAATTTGATGTAACTTTTTAATTGTGGAGATTAACTCGGCTTAAGGAATTGATTTCGGGTAAAAAAATAAAGAGCGGAGACCGTAATGCGCGCTTCTTTCATCGCACGACAAAAATAAGGGCGATGCGTAACATGATTTCGGGTTTGCGATGTCAAGGGAGATGGATTTCAAAGCCGAATGAGCTTAAACAATATTGCTTTCGAGAGTTCCGCAAACATTTTTCATATCCAGCATACTCTGGTTCGATTGATATGGTAGTACAATTTCGATCCATTTCGGTGAACCAAAGTCGATTATTGGAAGCTGATTTCACTAAAGATGAGGTAAAATTGGCAATATGGTGCTGTGACGGTGCTAAAGCTCTGGGTCTGGACGGCTTTAGCTTTGCTCTTTTCAAGAAAGGTTGGTCCTTTTTACGGAATGATATGATGGCTATGTTGGAGAATTTCTTTATTATTGGGTCATTGTCGCGAGGTATAAATTCAACTTTAGTTACTTTAATTTCGAAGAAGGATGAGTTAGTGGAAATAGGGGATTATAGACCTATATGTCTTCTTAATTCGGTGTATAAAATTTTATCGAAAATGCTTGCCGAAAGACTTCAAATGGTGATTGACATGATTATTAGTGACACACAATCGGCTTTTATTTGGGGACGCCAAATCATGAACGGTATTCTACTGACGAATGAGGTGATACACTCTATAGGACATAAGAAATTTGGTGAGGGTGGATTGATTCTGAAACTGGATTTTGCGAAAGCCTACGACTATATCCGATGTGATTTTCTTGACCATATTATGGACAAAATGAAGTTTAGTATTAAGTGGCAAGGTTGGATTTTGGAATGTATTAGTACTGCGCATTTGTCCATTCTAGTGAACGGGAGTGCTACTAAGGAATTTGCTATGAAACGTGGTTTACGACAAGAAGACCCTTTTTCCCCACTTCTTTTTGTAATGGTTGCTGAGGCTTTACACATGCTATTGGTAGAAGCCGAGGAGCAAGATTTATTTAGAGGTGTTCGTAGCTGCAACTGTCCAAATTTCACACCTACAATTAGCCGATGGCACGGTGTTATTTTTCCAGAATGACATACGGTATGCCCATAATTTGAAAAAATTGCTTACTTGTTTTCAATATGATTTCGGTCTCAAGATCAATTTCTCTAAATCTTGTTTCTTTGCCATGGGGTGGAGGAAGAATCTGTATCCGAAATGGCGGGGGTGTTGGGTTTTAATGAATGGGTGATTCCTTTCAATTATCTAAGCTGCCTGTGGGTGTAAATCCATGTCATTTGCGGCTAGATTGGTTTTGGTGATTTCTATGTTGTCGACCCTTCCTCTATACTATATGAGTGTGTTTATGATGCCAAAGAGTGTGATCTCAAAGATAGACAAGATTAGATGAAAGTTTCTTTTGGGTAGTTCTGACGAGAAAAGAAAGATGAGTAAAGTGGTCGACGGTTTGTCGCCCTCGTCATTTGGGGGGACTTGGAGTTGTGGATCTACTAAGAGAAATTTGTGTCTTTTGGAGAAATGGTTGTGGCGATATTCGCATTCTGATAGTTCTTTATGGCATGCAATTATCATAGCGAAATATGGGGAACAAGTTTTGCATCGGAGTCCAAATTTGATGGGACAGAATAATATGTGGAGAGTTTGGCAACAAATTTTAGAGGTAAATAATGTAGATTGTGAACAACAGTTTATGAGTGAGGATCGGTTCTTTTGGATTTGGGGAATGGAACACATGTCCTATTTTTGGCACGATAGGTGGTGCCTCGATGTACCTTTGAAAGTGGCGTACCACGGCTATTTTGGATATCATCTAATAAGTTGATTCGTGCCTCGTCTATTTTAGAAATGGTGGATCTGGATGTACACGGCTGGGTGATGTTGTTTGGACGCCCTTTGCGTGGCTTTGAGTTGTGGCAACTTGAGGAGTTAAGGGCTCTAGTGTGCGCAATGTCTGTGTCAGTTTTGCTGGAAAACAAGTTGATATGGAAGCCAAGTAAACCAGACGAGTTTTCAGTCAAGATTTTATGTCTCATATGTCTTCGTTTAATCTGGAAAAAGACTATTTTGAACACACGATGAGTTGGCAAATCGAAGTTCCCCCGAAAGTCAAATGCTTTCTTTGGTTCACTCTTCGTGGCCGACTACCTATGATGGTTTTTCTTCGGGATCGTGGTTTGCAGATCAGTTCAGATGTGTTGAAGTGTGTCGGGTGTGAGGTTGGAGTGGATGAGCTTAATCATGTCTTGTTTACATGTCCGAGAATCTATGTTTTATGGTCCAGTTTTTTGAGCTGGTGGAATGTTGCTATGGTTCATCCTTTATCGCTGTTGGATTTTATGGTTATTTGTTTTTATGGCCAGTTTGAGGGGGTTGTTCGGCAGGGGTGCCTTGTGGCTTCTGCAGCCGTGTTATAGACTGCTTGGCTTGGACGTAATGAGAGCGTTTTCAATAAGAAAACACAGCCGGTTGATGAGTTATTGTTCCTAGTAAAACTTCAATCTATGTATTGGATGAAAGCTTCTAAATGGGCGACTGATGTTGTAGAAAATCAATGGTGGTTCTGTCCATGGAGTGTGGTGTCGTTGGCTCCAACTAGAATGGTGTGTTCGGGTATTGCTTGGGAACCTCCTCCACGAGGGGTCCTAAAATTCAATGCGGATGGCTCTGCGAAAGAAAAACCAGGACTGGCCGGTTGCGGGGGTGTTTTGCGTGATTCTTTGGTGTTGTGCTTGCGTTATTCTCGGGACCTTTGGATGTGATTGAGTCCAATAAGGCTGAATTATGTGCGATCCATGCTGCTTTGATTTTTTTTGTTGCGTCAAAGTGGTGTGATTTACCCTTGGTTATTGAGTCCGATTCTAGGATTGTTGTGGCATGGGTTTTACAGCGTGAGCGTCGACCTTGGCGACATTGGCAGTATTTCAACCATATTGATGACGCCTCTTTGCAAATTCCTCACTTATGTTTCCATAATGTTTTACGAGAGATTAACTCTATAGCGGATGCTCTTGCAAAGGGAGGGGTTAACCAAACCTCTTAGCCTGAGGTGGTTTTATGATTGCTCTATTAGCGTCGGATGTTGATTGTTTGGGAATTTCATTGTTTTTGCTTGTGTTGGCATTTTGTTCATGAAAGTACTTTTGTTTAGCATGTCCATGAGTACTCTTTTCCTCCATTTAGGTGTATGAAAATTTTTAATAAGGCTTGTGGTCATACAGGCTTGTATAATTATTCAATAAAATCATACTTTACTGATAAAAAAAAATTGACCATTTACACTTCCTATTAAATGTGCTTGACTTTTGTAATTCTCAATAACATATATATAACATTTTTAGGGTTATATTTTAGGCCGTAAAATTTAAATCCCTAGCTCTAAACCGTAACTTCTAAACTTTAAACCTAAACTCTAAATTCTAACCATAAACTTTAAACTCTACGCCTTACAACATAAACCCCTAAATCACAATCTAAATCTTTAAGCCCTAAAATTGAAATTTAAATTCATTAAAAATAGTCTAATAATTGTAGCGACGTTTTGGAAAATATTTTAGAGGTGTACCCCAAATTGATTTTGGGGAAATTTTTAAAAATTATTTGTATTTAAAAATGAAAACAAATGAAATCGTCACCGGTCAATTAGATAAGGTAGACTAAATACCGAAAAAAGCAAAATCAGAGATTCAAATAGTTTAGAAGTCGGTTAGGTGTGGGGAAGGGTTAGCACCCCCACCATGCCCAAAAATCGGTACCTAAAGGTTTGTATCACATTTAATTAAGAAAAATTAAAATTAAAATCTAATCTAATCTAATTTTTAATCCCTAAAAATGGATGGATGCATGGTCATATAAGTCGAACAACCTAACTCGCAACCCACTGTAACCAAAGGAGATGGCGTCTGAAGACTCAAGACGACACTTCCACTAGAATATCGAGGCTTCGAATACTAAACTATATGTAACCCCCTCGTCCCGGCCTAGCTGAATGACCGGTCCGAGTAGGCTACACGGGGAAAACCGAAGCGAAACCCGTTAAGGCTCCCCTTCGGTTAGCAACCCTATTTTTTTTCTTTTCTTTATCTTTTCTAGATGCATTTATTAACTCCTATGTGATAGGACACGCAGCGAACAAACACGGATACAAAACTCGCAAGACATGCAATTAAACAACCCAATTTTCCTTTTTAAGCATGCCGTATCGATACACCTACAGAGGGTATCGATACGCCTTGACCAAAGTCAACCCTCTTAGTCAACTCAGGGAAGACCGTATCGATACAGCCCTTGAGCGTATCGATACGCCCCTCTCGGTCAATATTTCGAGGTCAACGAGATGGAACCGTACCGATACGCTACAACCCCGTATCGATACGACCTAAACCCGCCAACTCGTCTGAATTCCAGAGAGTTGGGACCGTATCGATACACCCCCGTCTATCGATACGCCCAGCCAAAACTGAGTTCTGCAGGCAAGACCGTATCGATACAGCTCTTAGGCGTACCGATACGCCCTGCTCTGCAATACTCCAATTTCAGCAAAAACACAAAAGGCTCACACTTTAGATGCAAAACAAGACCTCCCTAGACACATCCAAGCATTCATACCACATCTATTAACCACAATCTAGTCATACAAAGCACCCAACGTGGACGAACATCATTCAACCAAGGATTCCATGTAATCATTCAAAGAAGGCATACAAAGCATACATGAGTTTCATGCCTTAGCAAACAAACACAAAACATTCATATAAGGCAATCTAAACATGAATTTAAGAGCCAAGCGTGACATTCAAATACTAGAGCAACATAAGCATCCAAAAGACATGGTTATAAGCCTCCCAAACAACACTTAGGCATCAACACAAACATGGTTTACAAATCCATCAACATAAGGCATTAACAACATAAAGCCAACACAAAGGAGTCTAGATACAAGCTCCTAAAACACGTAGCATTTCTCATTGCTAAACTACTACATTATTTAATAAACCATACTTGAGCAATTACCACACGCTTGGACACCACTTTCTTGCTCCTTGCTAACTCCAAGCTAATTATCTGCATTGTCGGAAAAAGGAGAGCGTAAGCATAAAGCTTAGTGAGCGGAGCTCTAAAACATAACAACGACAATGCAGGGTTCAAAGCTTTCTTTAAAATAAGGGTCAACGCATACAAATCATCCAACGACCTAATCCTTCTACTAACATACAAGTTCAACCAAAGGTCAACAATATAGACATTTATCATAGCATTTCACTTCATGGTATGCATGAGAACATAATCCTAGATTAAAGCAAAACCATAAAAGAGTATGATATAGTGAGATACAACATGAGCACACATGGCATGCACGAGCATAACCAGTCACACACGGTGGGACTACACATCACCGTTTCGACTAGTAGTTTTCCAATGGGACTACACATCAAAGTACTCTTCTACTAGTCACTACCGGTGGGACTACACATCACCGGAGTCTTATACCACTCGCTACCGACGGGACTACACATCACCGGAGCAACGACAACCATCACGTGAGGTTCGACACCAACCATGCAACACGACATACAATCACTACCATACGACACACACTCACTATATCATGCACAACCAAATCAAGATGTAACAAAATCCACAATTAGGCATCACTTACTACTTGAAATCTTACCAATCACAAATGGTCTTACTCACCATTTTCGTGCACAACTTGCACCAACTTACTCACACCTTACAAGGCATATCAACAACATCATTAATACCATCATACATGATCAACAATATAATATTAAGCAATCATACTTCTTCCCAATTTATTTAAATTTCATGCTTAACAAAACATCACCACAAGTAATGAAAACAAATGGAAAAAGGGGAAATTAAAGAGGCAATTCACAACAACTTACTCTTGAGTTTAATTCGACTTTTCAAGCCAAATCTAAATTCTTTCAAAACCATCTTTGAACCAAAACATTACTTGAAAACATTTTCACCTCCACATGCTAGAACCAACCTTTGAAATCAATTTAAAACATTAACCACTCACCTTACTTCCTTAAGCAATCCAAGCAAAGCCGACTCAAGTCTCCACAACTTCCGAAATTGTGCCCGAACCTCCCAAGGCCAAATCCGATGTCTCTAATCAATCAAAAGCAATATATTAACCTCTTAATCAACCACAATTTACTGGTACACATCAGCTCTCAATTCTCTAACATTTTCTCAACAATTCAAAGCCGAAATCTTCCCAAATAATCCCATTTTCGTACTCCAGCAAAACCCAGCCATTTCCTCCCAATTTAAACACTTAAAACACTCGAAAACATGTCCAAAACATCATCATAATGCTGTACAACCATCAGCCCTTCATTTCCCCACACAAACACTTCAAAAACTCTTAATTTCCACTCCTAAAAACCACCTACAGCAGTAGCTACGGGAATCCCATCAAACTAACATTATAACCTCTCAAAAATCATCACAAAACATCTAAAAACACCCACCCAATGTTGCTATAACATCAACCCAACAATTTCTCACAAAACCATTCCAAAAACACAAATTTTTGACACTTTAAATACACCCCTAAAACCCATTTCGGAATTTTTTTAGAAAACCCAATCAAATTGAGATATAATGTTCCATTGGGCAAGGTTAGATCAAAACTCAACTCTATTAATCAAAACAACCCAAAAAGCTATTAAAGTTCCATGCTTTTCTTCAAACTTGAAAACTTCAAAAACTCAAAAAGATGATTTCTATGAAAACTAAAGCTATGAAAATGTTGGAAATTATGAGGAGAATTCAAAATTGCAATTACCTCAAAGAGAGCCTTTGAATTGATGAAGAGATTTGATGAAATAGTGCTTTTGGGGTAAGAGGGGTTTTAGGTTTTCAACAATGGTGGAATGAAGAAGATGAGCATTTTTCCTTTCAAATAAAACCCCTTTTGTCATCTTATTTCTCATTCATTTTGCAATTGACCAAAATGCCATTAATGAATGGCCAAACCACATCTCTTAAAGCCCATGGGTTTGGACTTAAGAGATAGGCCCAACATAGCCTTAAACATTTGAAATTCCGAGGCCCATAAAATATTTTATTATTTAATTACAAAACCGAACCCGAAATAAAACTAAAATATTATTTTCACCCAACCCCTAAACCCAGGTGTTACACTATACCAATGCAATAAATTAAATATGACAATTTTAAATATGCATGAACAAATACATGAACATAAATGAAAGGTAACGTAAGTAAAAGATGACATGTACAAAACAATATATAAATAACATCTATGTGTATGAGGATATAATAATATATATATAGCATATAACATATATAAGTGCGATTTATACTTTTTTATTTGTTCTATAAAATGATCATTGGTGTTATATTTATAATTTACTATTGTTAGAGAATAATAATTATATCAATTTGCATCGTTCGCATGCAGACTCTAAACGATCTCTTGCATCTCTAGCTAGCAGCGAAAACATTAAGCCAAAGCCAAGAGCTCAGACACTGTTAATTAAACTTTTTTTTACTAAAGCGAGTCATGTTTTAAGAACGTCAATTCAAATGCTACATCGTTCTCAAAAAGTACAAGGGCTCAAACGACGTAGTTTTGGTCCCTTGTAAAGCTTCAACTCTCCCTTCTTCCCTCAGTTTTTCCACCTCTCTCGCTCAAGATTTCTTTTTCTTCCTTCTTTTCTAAAGTCTTGGTCCAAAGTTCGACGGGAATCAACTGTTGTTCACCGTGTCGTCAGGAATGGAGCTACTTTATATATATATATATTAGTTGAAGACAATACCCGTACACATGTGATGTAGTTTTTTTTCCTCCGCAAACTATAATTTATTAAAGGGTTTAAAAAATACAAACCCAAGACCTACGTTAAGTGCCTCGTTATAAACCTCTCTAAACCTAATTAGAGGAAAAGAGTATCCACAACTAGATAACAAATTCAAAAGAGTACACACAAGTGATGTAGTTGTTTTCACGTACTTAATTATCCAATTTAAACCGCAAGGCTCGCGCCAAAATTAATTCAAATAGTGTAGAATATTAAAATGAAAATGGTGAAGCTAGATTGTCAGAGGTGGTGTTCTACTGGGCCTGTAGTTGGTTATCAGGCGTGAGTTAGTTTTGCCCAAACAGAATTGGGTCTCAGCAGAGTCATAAAGTTGTCAAAATCATTTCTAGACCGGAAGATATTAGTCTTTTGAAAAGATAAAGTTATCATAGGCCATATTCGGACTAGACGTGACCGATCACCTATAAAATCATTCTTTATAAAAAATAATGTTTTTTTTAAATAAAGGTCACTTTTAAAAGATTTGTGTTCTAATTTAGCGAAAACAATTTGGATTCTGGAATGGTTTTGGAGGGTTTAGTTTCTTTATTTTGTGATGGGAGTTCAGTACTAGTTATGAACACAGAGATTCCACTAGCCTCACCTGATGGAATCAAATGAAAAGTCGTTATCTTGGTAAATATGAGGAAATAGTTTTAAAATAATGATGGTTGGATTTATTAATTTTTTTGAATTATAAAAATTGTTTGAATTTGTAAATTTAGAGGACTAAATGTATTATTATACAAATTTTGTTAAATGTCATGTCATCCTTTTAACGGTTGTTAACGACTCAGTGGTCAAATTGGACCGAAACTAATAGTTTAATGGTAACATTGAAGCAATTGAAAGTTTAGTTATTGAATTAAAGAATTTACTAAAGTTTAGTGACTATTTGTGAACTTTACCCAAAAAATTAACCGGACTTTGTCCAACAAGAAGAAAATGTGTGATATGTGTCAAAGACACAAACACGAACCGTGAGAGGTGATAGCTACATTACATGTTTATGTGTCTTGTCTTAAATCACTCAATGAGAGCATTTTTAAAAGACTATCTAATTAAACACTGAAAGCTGAGATCCACTAATTGCCTTGGGGCGAAAAATACTTATGTTGTCACATCTTGTATGAGTTCGAATTCTTACATTTACCTTGAAAATGTAATACTTCTCTATTTAATAAAAATACACTTAAAAGTCAACATCTAACTATTATGATATGTTAAAATGCTATATTTAAACAATTGGCTGCGATCAAGGACCTCCTGTTTGTTACAAAGATAAGAGCTTACATATGGTTAAGGGCAATTAATGAGAACTTGATATACAATGATGGAGATTGGTGAAAAAATCCCATAGCAAGTATAGTGAATTGTAATAGCACCAATGAAGTTGCATTGTAGAGCCCTCCTCCGGCTAACTCACTAAAATTCAGCATTGATGGAGCGTTTCGAGAAGAAAGAGCTGGTTGTGGAGGTGTTTTACGAAACTCGAAAGGAGATATGCATGCGTTATTCTCTGAACCAGTTGAAAAACTCTGCTCCGACTTTGCTGAGCTGATGGCTATACACACTGAGCTAAAAGTGTACTTGGAAGCTGAGTTGAAAGGGAAATCTGCTCTGCTGGTAGAATCAGATTCACAAGTGGTCCTCAATTGGATTGCAAACCCTATGTCAAGACCATGGAGATGGTGGGATATCTTCGATGAAATTGATGGCATGAAACGGGATATTACAAAGGTGGAATTTCAGTATGTATTGCGTGAGCAAAACAGTACGGCGGATCACTTGGTGAAAATTGGAACCACTAGACCGATGTTATTTAAAGCATGGTGGCGAGTTTGTTATTGAATCTTGTTTTGTATTTGAACAGATTTGATTGTTGGTGTAAAGTGAAAAACGTCCTTGTAGTGGAAACCAAATTGAATCGTACTCTTTTCCTCCATTAGGATTAAAGAGATTTTTAACGAGAAGTCCAATTTTAGTCTTTAATAAAATAAAATAAATTGATTTTTCTGAGAAAAAAAAGAAAAATTAATATCTAACCCATGTGAATGTCAGAATAAGTAAATAAATATATTATTTATACACGTGTGTTGTTGCCGTTGTCTGATCTTATTTGTGAATATGCTAATGCATATGTTCGAAACGTAGCTTCCATGTTTCTTGTTTAACAAAATGTTGAGAGACATAATTAGGATTTTCGGAAAAAAGAGAGGGAAAGACAATGCTTTATTTAGGGGGAAACAATTTTTTTTTTGAAAATAGTTCATACAAACAATATTTCCAAATTATAGTGTAATTTATGATATGCAACGATTAATAATTGTGTTTTAGTACCAATTATCAGTTGGTTTGGTGGATATGTTGTTAAGTCCCTTAAGGAAGACACGAGTTCAAATTCCGACTTTGTAAATAGAAAAAAATTGGGACGGGTGGGTCATCTCATATGTCTTTGAAAACCCAATATGAATTTGTCAGCCAATGAGGCGTATACAAATAGGGATGATCATTTGACCCATACCTGACGGGTAGGGTAGGGTAGGGTTCAAATTTTTACTCTAGAATTCAGATTCGGGTCGAGTTTGGATGGAAGTGTTATAATTTTGGGTCGGATGTGGATCCGCAAGATACCCGACCCTGGCCATCCCTAGATACAAATGGTTAAAAAGACAATTGTGTTTTAGTAAGATAATTCATAATTGAATTAATTGGTCACAACTGAATTTATTTCAGTTAGTTGAAAAAATAGTTAGCTAACCAAATTAGGTTCAGCTGAACAAATTGAATTAATTTGGTTAGCCAATTGAATTAGTTGAAATCAATTTCATTTAATGGAATTCGAGTTAATTAACAGTTAAAAATAGCTAGCACACCCCAAACTTTTTTCGGCGGTTGCCGCTTAACATTTTGACGCGTTGGTGTTAGAACCTTTAGCAGGTTCGTAATAGGAGTATAGGTGATAAACGGTTTATTCGGCTCGAGTAATTTTGGTTTGGGTTATTTTGGGTCTAACTATATTCGGTTTAAGTTCGGTTCAGGTCTAGTTTGATTTTAGCTCGGGTCTATGGTGATTTCGGTTCTGGTATTGGGTCGGTTGATTTTCGATTCATTTAACTTTCGGTTCATATCCATTAGGTTCGGTTGATTTCGGGTCGGGTCAATAGGAGATCGATCGGTTTTAGTCGGCTTTTCAGGTTGAGTTAGGTTTTCCACCCTATATATGACTTTATATAACATGCATATTTGGCTTTTTGGTGAGTTATGCGAAAATTCACATCCCATCTTTATTTATTTTAATATATTTTCTTTATTTCGGGTTGCCTTCGGTTCGAGTTGCTTTCGATTTGGATGAAATCAGTTCAACTAAAATTCGGGTTGGTTTTGTTTCGGTTCGATTTATTTTAAGTTTCAGATTAAATTTGAATTATCGTGTTCGGGTCAATTTCGAGAGTCTCTCAGGTAAATCGTTTCGGGTCTTGGGTAGAGTTTGTCAGGTCTAAGAACAAGCCAACACCTAACAGGCTTCATCTTTGGGACAAAAATCCTCTAAACTTTAGCGATGCCCCTTTCTATATCCCAACACTAGAAATTACTAAAAAAATATAAATTCAAATCTTTAAACCTAAATTTTAAATCCTAAACTTTTTGTTGTTGCTAAGGATGTTATATAAGTTCACATTGAAATGTAAGTCTTATTTTGTTACTTTTGTTAATAAAGAAAATAAGAAAACATTAGATCTTAGGAAGCTTGAACCCAAGACCTTTCAGATGAAAGGCTTATACCAAACCACCAATTCAACTTAAATACTTGATATTATTCTAACGAAAATAATATATAAATAGTACTACAGTTGAACTTAATTTCATTTACCTCATGATATAATTTTATAATATAATTTTATAAATATATTAACTTTATAAATAAATATTTTTTATAATTTATATATATATTTTAATAGATGTAATATATATAATTAAACCCTAAATCCTAAATCACAAACCCTAAACCATATATTAGTTAAAAGCACAAAACACAAACCCTAAATCATATATATAAAAAATCATAAACCCTAAACCATATATATAAGTATATTAAATTTATAATTAAATATTATTTATAATATATATATATATATTTGAATAGATATAATATATATAATTAAACCCTAAACCCCAAAACCCAAACCTTAAACTATATACATAAATAAATCCTAAACCTTAACCCTCTAAACAATATATGTAACTAAACCCTAAACATAAACCCTATATTACAAATCCTAACATATATTATAAATAATATATTAATTTTAAGATTTTAGGTTTGGGATTTATGATTTAATTGTGTTTAGGGTTTAGGATTTATTTATATATATGGTTTAGTGTTTTAATTAATATATGGTTTAGGGTTTGATGTTTTATTTAATATATGATTTAGGGTTTGTAGTTTTTAGGATTTCGGGTTTAGTGTTTTAATTGATATTTGATTTAGGGTTTGGGTTAAATTATATATATTAAAAAATATATATTAATTATAAATAATATTTATTTATAAATTTAATATATTTATAAAATTATATTGTAAATATTATAAAATTATATCATGAGATAAATGAAATTAAGTTCAACTGCAGTACTATTTATATATTATTTTCGTTAGAATGATATCAAATATTTAAGTTGGCTTGGTGGTTTGGTATAAGCCTTTCATCTTAAAGGTCATGGGTTTAAGCTTCCCAAAATGTAATGTTTTTTTATTTTCTTTATTAATAAAACGACGTCGTTTTAGCCTATCTTAGGCTCAACTAAAACGACGTCGTTTTGGATTTAACGACCCGTTATAAGTTAACAGTCGAGTGCTTAGATTGAAGCCAAAAGCTAAGTTTAGTGGTACAATTGTATCAAATTATAGTTCAGTGGTATGTTCGAGTCAAAGGGTAAAGTTGAGTGGTATTTCATGTAGTTTACCCTTATTTATTTATTGTTAACTTAGTTAAAATTTATGAACATATAAACGAACATATTCGCGGACGTATAAACGTTCAAGTTCGAGAACACTTAAAGCAACACGCTCGCGAACACTTAAATGAACACGTTCTCGAACACTTAAACGAACACATTCGTGAACACTTATACGAACACATTCGTGAACAATAAACAAACGAACACGAATACAAACGAACATGAATATCTTTAAAAATAAACAAATGAACATGGTCATAGTCTTGTTCGTTCAATTGCGGTTCATTTACACCCCTAGCCATAGACACTAAATGATGGATCCAAACAAAAAATCCCAATCGGAACAATCCTTGGTAAAGTATTCTCTATATTTTAGTGACACTTACAATTATCTTAAGATTGTTTAAGAATTATTTTTTTACCGACAATATATCAAATAATAATCTAAAAATTAAATGTGAAAGTTTTGTGATACTTACAATTATCTTAAGACTGTTGAAGCCATAGTCCATAGACACTAAAGGATGGATCCAAAAAACAAATCCCAATCGGAACAATTCTTCGTAAAAGTATTCTCTATACTTTAGCGATACTTACAATTATCTTAAGACTGTTTAAAAATTATTTTTCACTGACAATATATCAAATAATAATCTAAAAATATGATTTTTTATAAATTGAATCAGATAATTCTCAAAATTAGATCTTAATTATAAACTAATGTACAATACAGTACAAATATTTTAATTTGATGTAACTATAGGCATAAAATTTATTTTTGATTTAGTTGTATACATAAAACTAAAACTAAAAAAAATATTCAAACACTTAAATAAATTAAGAAAACCTAACATAACTTAATTTTGTTATGCTATTTATTAAGCTAAAGCATGATCTATTTGCATGATCTTTAGGTATAAATAGGCATGAAGACAAGCACCAAAACCCACCCAAAACAGTTTAAGTAATTCAACTTGCTACTTCTATCATGGCTGATAAATTTCCTACTCAACTTTTTGGAGCATTCCTTATGTTTTTTGTGCTTCAACCCTTTGTAATAAAGTCTCTAGAATTCGAATCTGTTCAGAATCTGGAAGGGGCACAATAAGGAGACGTTGGCAATGGGCTGAATCAAATCAAGAAATACCTCCACAACTATGGCTACTACCACCATGACATCGAGGACACGCTCGACGATCGGTTCGACGACTCGTTGGAGTCTGCTCTTAAAGCCTACCAGGATTATCTTGGTATTGATTTAACCGGCAAGATCGACTCCGATACAATCAAGGGAGTGTTGACCCCTAGATGTGGTGTCCCTGATCACTTGGTTTCTAACTATAGTTTTCCGGGGGGCAGTACAAGTGGACGAACAGGTCACTTAGTTGGACTGTTCAAAATTCTGTCAATGTATTTACCGAAGATAAACTGACTCCCGTCTTAACTGCGGAATTCAAATCGTGGGCAAATGTTTGTCCGCTCAAATTCGCAAAGGCAGGGAAAGGCACGAAAGGAGATATCACAATCGGGTTCTTTCTGAGATATCACGAGGATGGTAATCCTTTCAGTGCTGAACAATTCGCCCATGCTTATTTACCAGAAGATGGCAGGCTTCACTATAATGCAGAATGGCGTTGGACCTTTGATCCTACTAAAAAGGGTGAGAAGAGGAAAATAGATGTGCAATCAATTGGTGTGCATGAAATTGGACATACTCTTGGCCTTGACCATAGCGCTGATAAGTCTGCCGTCATGTTTCCTTATTTTGCATCTGGAATGAAAAAGAGGGACGTCACTGATGATGACAAAAATGGTATAAAAGCTTTATATCCTGAATGAAGAACTTGTTGAAAAAAAATATATAATTTAAACTTTTCATGAATAGGTACAACTATTCATGAATATATATTAATGAATGGATGCAACCATTCATCATGAATAAATGTAACCTTTGCATGATGAAAGGGTGCAAAATGAAGAGATGTAATTTTTTGAATAGCCACTAACAAGCCTATATAAAGGATTGTTAGTGATGGAACAAACCATTCCAATTTTGTATTCTTGTAATAACATTCTTACTTCTCTTCCTCTCTAAAAGTCTTACAATTTCTTCCACCTATTTCTAACAAAGTGGTATCAAGAGCTTGGTTCGATAGTTAAAAAAAAGAGAGAAGAAGATGGCCAACAATGGTATGTTTCCATTTCAAACTCCTCGTCTTACAAAAGACAACTATGAAAATTGGTGTCTCCGTATGAAGGCTTTACTTGGGGCACAAGATGCTTGGGAGATCACTCACAAGGGTTATGAGTCTCCACAAAACGAAGCGTCGTTGTCATGACAAGAAAAGGAGGCTTTGACGAAAACAAGGATGAAAGATCAACATGCTCTCACCTTCATAAAGTACAAGTGGACGAACATGTCACTTAGTAGGAGTGTTCAAAATTCTGTCAATGTATTTACCAAAGATAAACTGACTCCCGTCTTAACTGCGGCATTCAAATCGTGGGCAAATGTTTCTCCGCTCAAATTCGCAAAGGCAAGGAAAGGCACGAAAGGAGATATCACAATCGGGTTCTTTCTGAGATATCACGAGGATGGTAATCCTTTCAGTGCTGAAGAATTCGCCCATGCTTATTTACCAGAAGATGGCAGGCTTCACTATAATGCAGAATGGCGTTGGACCTTTAATCCTACTGCAAAGGGTGAAAAGAGAAAAGTAGATGTGCAATCAATTGGTGTGCATGAAATTGAACATACTCTTGGCCTTGACCATAGCGCTGATAAGTCTGCCGTCATGTTTCCTTATTTTGCATCTGGAATGAAAAAGAGGGACGTCACCGATGATGACAAAAATGGTATAAAAGATTTATATCCTGAATGAAGAACTTGTTGTTGAAAAAAATATATAATTTAAACTTTTCATGAATAGGTACAACTATTCATGAATATATATTAATGAATGGATGCAACCATTCATCATGAATAGATGTAACCTTTGCATGATGAAAGGGTGCAAAATGAAGAGATGTAATTTTTTGAATAGCCACTAACAAGCCTATATAAAGGATTGTTAGTGATGGAACAAACCATTCCAATTTTGTATTCTTGTAATAACATTCTTACTTCTCTTCCTCTCTAAAAGTCTTACAATTTCTTCCACCTATTTCTAACAAAGTGGTATCAAGAGCTTGGTTCGATAGTTAAAAAAGAGAGAGAAGAAGATGGCCAACAATGGTATGTTTCCATTTCAAACTCCTCGTCTTACAAAAGACAACTATGAAAATTTGTGTCTCCGTATGAAGGCTTTACTTGGGGCACAAGATGCTTGGGAGATCACTCACAAGGGTTATGAGTCTCCACAAAACGAAGCATCGTTGTCATGACAAGAAAAGGAGGCTTTGACGAAAACAAGGATGAAAGATCAACATGCTCTCACCTTCATTCACCAATGTTTGGATGATTCGATGTTTGCAAAAGTGGCAAATGCCAACACCGCAAAGGAAGCATGGGAGATTTGGCAAAATTCTCTCCAAGGAGTTGACAAAGTGAAGAAGGTTTGACTCCAAGTATTACGAGGTGAGTTTGAAACCTTGCGGATGAAGGAATCCGAGTCCATTTCGGATTATTACTCAAGGGTGATGACTATTGTTAATCAAATGAGGAGATATGGAGAAACCATAGAAGATGTTCGTGTGATTGAAAAGATCCTTCGTTTTTTGACTCCAAAGTTTGATTATGTGGTTTGTGTCATTGAGTCAAAAGATTTAGACTTTATGACTATTGAAAATGTTATGGGCGATTTGCAAGCTCAAGAAGATAAATTAAATAGAAGACAAGAAGAGTCCATTGAACAAGCCTTCAAAGCTAAGGTATTTTTGAAAAATAATCGAGAAGAAAAGAATCAAAAAGGACGAGGACGTGGACGAGGTCGAGGTTATGGCCAACGAGGATGTGGAAGAAGTGATCGTGAAGATCGTACATCATCAAGAAACCGAGGAAGATCAAGAGGAAGAGGAAGATTTAATTATCAAAGACTGAATGAAAAGAAGCATGACAAGTCCAATATTGAATGTTATAATTGTCAGAAATTTGGTCATTTTTCTTGGGAATGCCAAAATGAAAGTAGAAATTAGGAGAAAGTCAATCTCATTAAAGATCAACAAGATATTGAAGAGCCAACCTTGTTGCTAGCATTGAAGAATGAGGAGAAGAATGATGCAAGCACATGATACCTTGACAATGGAGCAAGCAATCACATGTGTGGAGATAAAGAGGCATTTGTGGAACTTGATGAGAAAGTTCAAGGCAGTGTTTCATTTGGAGACTCCTCGAAAGTCCAAATTCAAAGGAAAGGTACAGTCTTAATTTCTCTAAAGGATGGGAGCCATAGCCTTATTACTGAGGTTTATTATGTGCCTAAGCTAAGAAGTAATATTTTAAGTTTGGGACAACTCCTTGAAAAGGGTTATGAAATTCATATGAAAGATTGTTGTCTTTGGCTAAGAGATCAATGTGGAAACTTGGTGGCTAAAGTATCAATAGCTAAGAGACCAATCTCAAGACGATTAGTGCAAAGTGCTTGAAGGCTAGCGTGGAAAATGAAGCTTGGTGTTGGTACATGAGATTTGGTCACTTGAATTTTGGAGCCCTCAAAATGCTTGGAGAAAAAAAGATGGTAAATAGAATTCCAACCATTAGTCACCCTAACCAATTGTGTGAAGCGTGTCTTCTAGGCAAGCATGCAAGGTCAAGTTTTCCAAAAGAAGCAACATCAAGAGCGACCGAGCCCCTTCAACTTATTCATACTGATGTATGTGGACCCATCAAGCCGTTATCATTTGGTAAAAGCAGATACTTCTTACTTTTTATTAATGATAACAGTAGGAAGACTTGGGTGTACTTCTTGAAGCAGAAATCTGAAGCATTCGTTGCTTTTAAAAATTTTAAAGCACTCATTGAAAAAGAAATTGGCTACGAGATAAAATCTCTAAGGTCCAACAGAGGAGGCGAATTTACTTCTAATGAATTCAATGCTTTTTGTGAAGCAAATGGAATTCGTCGTCCTTTGACAGTGCCCAGATCCCCACAACAAAATGGCGTTGCAGAACGAAAAAATAGGACCATTTTGAACATGGCAAGAAGTATGTTGAAGGCAAAGAATATGTCCAGGGAATTTTGGGCCGAAGCTGTTTCATGTGCAGTTTATCTATCCAATCGCTCACCAAGAAAGAATGTGGATAATATAATTCCTCAAGAAGCTTGGAGCGGAAGAAAGCCAAGTGTAAGACATATTCAGGTGTTTGGAAGCATTGCCTATGCACATGTACCTGACCAAGGTAGATTAAAGCTTGATGATCGGAGTTCTAAATATGTTTTCATTGGCTATGATTCAAACTCCAAAGGCTACAAGTTGTACAATCCAAGCAATGGAAGGATTATCATAAGTCGTGATGTTGAGTTCGATGAACAAGCAAGTTGGAATTGGGAAGCACAAGAAGAACAATCTTATGATTTCTTTCCATACTTTGTGGAAGAACAAGATGTGACTCCAACACAAGTAATGAACCATCTGCCAGACATGACTCCTCAACAAGACATGACTCCTCCCCCTTCACCTGCTCCGGTCCATGAAAGTTTTGAAGAAAGCTCTAGCTTTGGAGAAAGCTCAAGTGAAACACCACATAAATTCAGAAGTGTCGAAGATTTATACCGCTCCATTGAAGCTATCAATAACTTGTTTTGTCTATTTTTAGATAACGAGCCACTTAACTTCAGTGATGCAGTGAAAGATGAGAGTTGGAGACTAGCCATGGATGAAGAAATAAAATCAATTGAGAAGAACAACACTTGGGAGCTATCAGAACTTCCAAAAGGACATGAAGCTATTGGGGTCAAGTGGATTTTCAAGAAAAAGAAGAATGTAAGAGGAGAAATGGTGAGATACAAAGCAAGACTTGTTGTTAAAGGCTATAAGTAGAAGAATGGGATCGATTATGATGAAGTCTTTGCACCAATTGCTCGAATTGAAACTATTCGATTGATTATTTCTCTAGCGGCTCAAAAGAAGTGGAAAATCCATCAACTTGATGTGAAATCAGCATTTCTTAATGGTTTCTTAGAAGAGGAAGTTTACATTAAACAACCCATTGGATACAAAGTCAAAGGGCAAGAAAATAAATGTCTAAGGTTGAAAAAGGCATTATATGGATTGAAGCAAGCGCCTCGTGCATGGTACAGCCGCATCGACAAGTATTTTCAAGATAAAGGTTTTGATCGTTGCCTACATGAACATGCACTTTATATTAAAGTGAAAGGTGGTGGAGATATCTTGATAGTTTGCCTGTACGTGGATGATTTGATTTTTACAAGCAACAATCACAACCTAATTGAAGAATTCAAGAAGGATATGTCACTTGTTTTCGAGATGACTGATGTGGGTCTAATGTGTTATTATTTGGGCCTAGAAGTGGAACAATCTGAGGATGGAATATTCATCTCACAAAAGGGCTATGCAAAAGAAGTGTTGAAGAAATTCAAAATGCTCGATTGCAATCCTGTTAATACTCCAATGGAATGCGGAGTAAAGATGTCAAAGTTCAATGATGGAATAAAGGAAGATTCAACACTCTTCAAAAGTCTTGTGGGAAGTTTGAGATACTTGACTTGTACAAGACCCAATATCCTATTTGCAGTTGGTGTAGTAAGTCGCTACATGGAAGCTCCTACATCAACTCACATGAAGGCTGCTAAAAGAATTCTTCGTTACTTAAAGGGTACTATTGAGTTTGGGCTATTCTACTCCTCTTCTCATGACTTTCAACTCATGGGATTTTGTGATAGTGATTTTGCCGGCGACATAGATGATAGAAAAAGCACCTCTGGATTTGTGTTTTTCTTGGGAGATTGTTGCATCTCTTGGAGTTCAAAAAAGCAACCCATTGTGACTCTTTCCACATGTGAGGCAGAATATGTAGCAGCAACTTCTTGTACGTGTCATGCTATTTGGTTTAAAAGATTAGTTAAAGAACTTCACTTGCCACAAGAAGGGCCTACTAAAATTTGCATCGATAATAAGTCTGCACAAGCACTTGCCAAGAATCCGGTGTTTCATGATCGAAGTAAACATATTGACACCCGATATCATTTTATTAGAGATCATATTGCCAAGAATGAAGTGGAGCTCAAGTTTGTAAAGACTCAAGATCAAGTTGCAGACATTTTCACAAAACCTCTCAAGTTTGAAGATTTTCGAAGAATGCGTGAAAGCCTTGGTGTGATCAAGAAAAGTTAAAATTAAGAGGGAGTGTTGAAAAAAATATATAATTTAAACTTTTCATGAATAGGTACAACTATTCATGAACATATGTTAATGAATGGATGCAACCATTCATCATGAATAGATGTAACCTTTGCATGATGAAAGGGTGCAAAATGAAGAGATGTAATTTTTTGAATAGCCACTAAACAAGCCTATATAAAGGATTGTTAGTGATGGAACAAACCATTCCAATTTTGTATTCTTGTAATAACATTGTTACTTCTCTTCCTCTCTAAAAGTCTTACAATTTCTTCCACCTATTTCTAACACTTGTATCACTTAAACCTATGCAAGTTTCACAATATCGTATCATATTATAGCTATAGATATATCACAGTTGAAACACTAGAATAAGACAGTGATATACATACATGTTTAAGCTAACATATGTTGAAACTTCAGTTTCCATGTATGGTAAGCATTATCTATGATATAGTTCAAACTTATGTGATGACTTGAATAAAAGAACCATTTACTATATTATAAGTGCAATTTATACTTTTATATTTGTTCTATAAAATAATCATTGGTGTTATATTTATAATTTACTATTGTTAGAGATTAATAATTATATGAATTTGCATCGTTCGCATGCAGACTCTAAACGATCTCTTGCATCTCTAGCTATCAGCGAAAACATTAAGCCAAAGCCAAGAGCTCAGACACTGTTAATTAAACTTTTTTTACTGAAACGAGTCATGTTTTAGGAACGTCAATTCAAATGTTATGTCATTTTGAAAAAGTTCAAGGGATCAAACAAAGTAGTTTTGGTCCCTTGTAAAGCTTCAACTCTCCCTTCTTCCCTCAGTTTTCTTTTCCTCCCTCTCGCTCCAGATTTCTTTTTCTTCATTCTCTCTAAAATCTCGGTCCAAAGTTCAACAGGATTCAACCGCTGTTCACCGTGTCGTCAGGAATGGGGGAATGAATGGCTCAGATTAACTCCTTACTCTTTTTTCTCAAGTGATAATCTTCACATATTTACTGTTAATCTCATCCATTCGTTTCACTCATCCAACAGTCCAAAAAACGTGTAAAACTTAATGAGTTTTACACCGTGTAAACGGATCCTATCCCTATATATATATATAGTATTTTAAACATATTTTCATTAATTGGTTGAAGACAATACTCGTACACATGTGATGTAGCTTTTTTCCTCCGTAAAGTGTAATTTATTAAAGGGTTTAAGAAATACAAACTCAAGACCTACGTTGAGTGCCTCGTTATAAACCTCTCTAAACCTAATTAGAAAAAAAGAGTACTCACAACTAGGTAACAAATTTAAGAAGAGTACACACAAGTAATGTAGTTGTTTTCACGTACTTAATTCTCCAGTTCAAACCGCAAGTCCCGTGCCAAAATTAATTCAAATATTGTAGAATATTAAAAGGAAAATGGTGAAGCTAGATTGTCAGAGTCAGAGGTGGTGTTCTACTGGGCCTGTAGTTGGTTATCAGGCATGAATTAGTTTTGTCCAGAAAGAATTAGATCTTAGCAGAGTCATAAAGTTGTCAAAATCATTTCTAGACTGAAAAATATTAGTCTATTGAAAAGACAAAGTTATCATAGGCCATATTGGGACTAGATGTGACCGATCATCTATAAAATCATTTTTATAAAAATAATATTTTTTAAATAAGGGTCACTTTTAAAAAAAAATTGTTTTAATTTAGAGAAAACAAGTTGGATTCTTGAACCAGTTACTCTTGGAGAAGATGTAAAACACTCATTTTTTAAAAGTGGGATAAAATATTATGAACCAAATGAAGAAATAGGTATACATCTTTCGAAACAATAAATATAATCGTCCCAAAAAAAAACCAAATCAAAGATATGGCAATTAAAATGATATCTTTTAAAAGAACAAATAAAATTCGGGTCACATATACTAACAATATTATTATTAGGAAAATGAAAACAAAACTGATACATCTCGATTTTGGGGGATATATCATCAAACATCCTTCATCATTTCACTTTATCAATTAATGATTAAATAATAACAACAAGATGATGTTATGATTGTTATTTTCTGATTTTAAATTCTTTATATTGTTGACATTTATCGATATTTATGGTAAAAACAGTTCTTACTTTCATATAATCATATTGTTCTTAAAACACTGGGATAGCTTTTCTTAGCTTCTGTTTATAGATTTTTATGGTGCTTTTGATATGATATTTTTTTGGAGCGTGAGAGTGAGGTAATGGTTGAATGTTGATAAAGATGGTTGTTTTGCGGGTAAACGTGTGATATTGTGACCATTTGATGCTTGGAAGACGAGACAGTGAGAAAATTGGGGAGGAAGATGATGTGATGAAGATGAGGGTGTTTTAGGTATTTTGGGAAATATAATTAAATTAATAAAAATTTTAATATATTTTATTTTAAAATTTAAAAATAAATAAAGAAAATAATGCGGCGTGTTCTGATTGGTCAAGATAAATTTTTTTTAATGTTAGGTGCTAATATGGGTAATAGAGAAAACGTTAGAGGGACAAAAGTGGTCAAAATGAACTTTAGCGTAGCAAGTTGAGAAACATATAAAATGGAAAAAATGTATTAAGCCAATTAATTATTTTAAAAGAATTTAAACTATCGGAATTTAAAGTGGTCAAAGTGTGGAATTCATGTTTTTTTTGTTGGTTGGTGCAGGGCTTTTATTTATAAAGGATTTTTATCCAGTGAGGAATGTGATCACCTTATTACTCTGGTAGGCAAGGCAACTTCTTTTTTTTTTAGCTAATTTGTTGAAGAATTTCAATTTCTGATTTAACCCTTTTTTCATAAAAAAAATGGGTGAATTTCAGGCTAAGAATAAACTAGAGAAATCAATGGTGACAGATGATGAGACAGGTGAAAGCATTGAAGGTGAAGAACGAACCAGCACTGGCATGTTTCTTCAGAAAGCTCAGGTATTACAATTCTGGGATTTTGAAATAATATTAAATTGCAGTTGCGGTGTCTTTCTCGACTGCCAGTGTTAGGTAACGCATAACGGTTGTTGTTGCGGACGTGATTAATTTCTCATATGAAGGATGATGTAGTTGCTGATATAGAAGCCAGGATTGCTGCATGGACCTTCCTTCCAGTAGGTATTTTTTGGTTGCTTGTTGTTATTCTATAATTTCTTAACCTATGTGGAAATACATATTCTCATCTTGAATACGGCAACAGAGAATGGGGAATCCATGCAAATACTGCACTATGAGCATGGTCAGAAGTATGATCCACATTTCGATTATTTTGTCGACGATGCTAACGAAATGATGGGCGGCCACCGTATTGCCACTGTACTGATGTATTTGTCTGAGGTTGAGAGTGGTGGGGAAACTGTGTTTCCGAATTCTAAGGTAACCATTTGGGTGCAGATTTCTTCCCTTTCCATTTTGTTTTGTTCATCACTCGTCAATTTGTCTTCTGTAGGGAAAACTTACTCAGCTCAAGGATGAAAGCTGGTCGGATTGTGCCAAAAATGGATATGAAGGTATTGTTTTCTCAGATTTCGATATGCCACAGACCATTTGAACTGTTGATAAAAAGTTGTTTTGATTCACACTGATCAAATCTCACTTAGTGAACAAGTAAGTATACGAATATAAAAGAAAATTATTTTGTTTGATTCAAATTCTATATTGGTCATGACTCATGATCGTCCTTGCAGTGAAACCCAGAAAAGGCGATGCTTTGCTATTCTTCGATCTTCATCTCGATGCAACACCTGATTCCGACAGTTTGCACGGAAGTTGCCCGGTGATAAAGGGTGAGAAATGGTCTGCAACAAAGTGGATCCACGTCAGGTCTTTCGATGCAGTGATGAGGCATTCTGAAAATGGGGACTGTGTTGATGGAAACGAGGACTGCCCTATCTGGGCTTCGACCGGTGAGTGTGAAAAGAACCCTGCTTACATGGTGGGATCTGAAGACGATCCCGGACTCTGTCTGAAGAGTTGTAAGGTATGCTCCTCGTAGAAAGCTGTTTCCCGGATTTCTAAAGATTACAGACATTTTCTAGTTATGCTCAATGCACTACATAAAAACGAAACATTGTTCAAGAAGTATTGCATTTTTTCACCTTGGCAAGAACTTGATCGTAAAAAAAGGCATGATACAACCTGCAAGATCTATATGTCACTCGAAAAACAAGCCGAAATCAAGGTTGTAATGGAATGGGGAAGGTTTAAAAAATAAATGAAAATTCTATTATATTCATGATCAACATTTGGTTGGATGGCAAAAACAATATCTAAGCATTTGTCTCTGTAAAAAAGAAGAATTCTTGCCTATAACTGCAGCTGACCATAATTGTTAAGGTTGATTCGATTCAAGCATATGCAGCATAGCATGTTCTCCGGTATATCTTCGGGTTTATTTCCCTGTTCAGAAGTCGAAATTATATCAACTGCAATATCCGAGTAAAATCTCAAAACACAGCTTATATCTGTCCTGAAATGCCTCGAAACCTTTTCAAGAAGTGTAGCTAAATCGATGCAAATCTAAATCGATCTCGAAGCAGTTTTCACCCCGAAAGAGTTTTAACTTATCAGAATCAAATGTGCATTGTGAAGAATAGAACTATCCCAATCCACAGTATTTATCATGGAATAATCTTGTTTAAAGAAAAGAAAACTTGAGGGAGAAAATACCAAGTAAAACTCATGCTGGGGACGTGAGGGAACGGGCTTTTCATTATAAGCATTCATAAGCTTCTTCTCAGCTGTTCTTAAATGAAGACCCGGCAAATTCGCCACTCGGCCGGTCACTTTTAATCTTTCTCTAAAAGGTGCAATAGTATCGACTGCGAATCCTTTAACTCGCTCAACCTCATCATCTAACCTCTGTTGGTAAAGGTATTACGGAGAAATGTTAATGAAATAACAGAAACGACAAAATCCATCCCTTCTCCATCGTTTTCACTTTGAAAGATTGTAATAGGGTACAGGGGAATCTGCAGGCCAAAAGAAAACATCATTATTAGACCAACAATCAGGCATGTTCTTCTCCTTCGGCGAAGCTAAAACGAAATAAGACCATGCACACATAAACATATCACATATGGCTATGATAAATCGATAAGATACTTAAGGACCGGTAGCATAACACTCACCTAATGTCGGAGTGACATGTCCCTCCCTCCATTTAAAGGATAGTTTCAGAGGTGCTTTCTTCTTTGAACTAAGAGTACCCAGGTTAAATGATCTTTTTCTCTCGAGTGAAGAGGCAGTTGAAGGAATACAAGGAAAACAATATGGTGAAGCAATCAGTATCAATTTCATTAAAAAAAAGCAAAGGAGCAAAACAAATACATCTCTTGAAGGTACAGGAACCTACAGTTTAACATGTTCAATGGTGTCATTCAAACTATTTATAACAGATATAGAAAGGCATCCAAATCTACATTGATTCATCATCTTGGTCATTGAAAATCAGTGGGAAATCATCAAACTGTTCCGAGAAACCTTTCTCCTCGGCCATGGTTTGCAATGACTGATAAACCTTGAACATGGACCATTTGTTCTTAGGCTGAGGAACCACACAGTTGCATGCAATTTTGAGCAACTGCAGAATCTCTTCATCATGCCCCTGTCCGCGGAGTTCTTTGTCGATGGCATCCTTGATTCTACCGGAGTTGGAGAGATGGTTTATCCAATTCACCAAATCACCTTTGAATCCTTCTTCACCTGCATTGACTTCTAGGGGTTTTTGCCTAGTTACCAATTCAAGAAGCACGACACCGTATCCGTACACATCGGATTTCATCGAACCAACCATGGTGCTTGAACTCTCCGGTGCTATGTAACCGAATTCACCTATGTCCATTTTCTCGAAACTAGATTCACTCGTGAGGTTTGCCAATCCGAAGTCCATTATCCTACCATCAAAGTCCTCATCAACAAGAATCACATTGGAACATATGTTGTGCTGCAGAATCGGAGGTTGACACCCATGGTGCAGCCAAGCTAAACCCCTGGCAGCACCCAAACCTATCCAGAACCTAGTCGGCCAATCTATGGCGGCAACACTCTCATGCAGCAAGGAATAGAGAGTCCCATTCAACATATGCCTATAAACGAGCAGCTTCTCTTCCTCAACCACACAAAACCCCAAAAGGGGTGTCAAATTCGGATGCCTAAGCTGGCCTAATCTATTCATCTCCCATCGAAACTGCTTCTCGCCGAGCTTGCAAGTTGTCAGCCGCTTGATTGCAAGGGCCGATCCATCAGGAAGCAATGCCTTATAGGCAGTTCCACTCCTGGTGGAAACTATGATGTTCCCTGCACTGAAATTGTTGGTTGCAGCCATTAAATCAGCCAATTTAACCTTCACAAGTGGTTTCTGAAACAATGAAACTTGAGTCAATTTATGAGCCCTGAGTCTCTCAGCTCAATCTCCCCTTCCAAAAAACCCTTTCTTCCTCTTACTTTCCCCTCTCAAAGGGAACCACCACCAAACCCCAAATGCCAACAACATTGAACCGGCTGCAATTAAAATGGCTAAATTCCTCTTACTCAACCCCCCACACTTTCCAATAGGACCCCCACAAAGATCACTGTTTCCAGCAAAATCAGCCTTATCACCTTCCTCAAAAGATGAAGGAATAGCCCCTGAGAGATCATTGTTTGCTACAGAAAACTTCTTCAGCCTGTTTAAACTAGATAATTGGAACGGGATCGAACCCGAAAGTATCAAGCTATTCAGATAAGCACAGTTTGATAACTCAGGGGGGATGGAACCATACAGATTATTGCTAGACAAATCAAGGGTAACTAAATAAGGTAACCAGGAACATATCTGTGGAGGGATCGAACCGGAAAGCTTGTTAGCCGACAGATCCAAGGTCTGCAAACTCCGACAGTACTCTAAAGATTGAGGTAGCTGTCCTGAAAGCTTCATGTCTCGGAGCTGGAGACTTAAGAGGCGGTTCTCTTGTTCATTCTAACATGAAACACCGACGAATTTGCATATAAAACCGACAGAATTGTTGTTGAAATTCCATGAACTTAACTTCCCGTCTGGGTCATTTAGAGAATTCTTGACGCCTTGCAGGCACTTGAGATCATCTTCCGCCACAGCTGAGAAAACAAATGCAGGCAAAAGAATACATGGTAAAACAAAGCTGAAGATCTTTAACTTCCTGCAAAAAGATCCCTTCATAGCTTAATGGCTTATCACAAGTCACAACAAAGGAAAAAAAAGAAAGAAACCCAGAGTTTATTTGCGAATTTAGATCACAAAAGCAACAATGAAGTCCATGTCATAAAGTTTTGATATTTCTTCAGAAAATAGATCGCTTGGATTGGAAGGAAGCGAAATTTTGGTTTGTCAAGGCGTTGAATGGTCAAAGGGAAGAGAGGTCGTTGACTTGGGTATGAATACGAGAAATTACACAACACCATTAGTGATTTGTATTTATTTTCTCGAATACTAACAATAATTTTTTATGGGTAATTAATCTATGGCCTAAATTTTATGATTTAGGATTTCGTTTAGGGTTATAGTTTAGGGATTTAAGTGTAGTAGCGTTGAATTTAAGGGTTTGATAGAATGTTGAGTTTTGGTTAAAATTCAAGGTTTATAGATAAAAATCTAAATCCCTAACCATTGAGATAATCAAACAATGTCTTTTTCTTTTTAACTATGATCAAACAATGTCAAATTGGCCAAGAGGGAGTGAATTGACTTTTTAAAATGAAAGGGAGCAAAATAGTAAAATAAAAATTGAAGACAAAGAGATTTAGAGTAGTTCAACCTATACATCCATTAGCTTAGCTCTCACTAAAGATTTCGACCAATTCACTACTGAATTCTTTCCCTTTTATACGATTATGAGAAAATCGTTACAAGGACCAAAATTTTCTACTCAAAGCTTGATCAAAATCACTTTTTTACAAAAAAGAGTTGACAAATTAAAAATAAACCTCTCAATAGGTAAAAATATTTGCTCAATTACAATATCACACTCTCCAAACTTGAAATAAAAGATTACAAATGAATTACACAATTGAGTGTAAGGGTTTGATTCTAAATGGCTCAAAGGAATTGGATTTTTGTTTAATTGTGTTTGACTTGATGAATAGTTGTTGTTATTGTTGTAGCTTTAGAGGTTTTTTTTATACATTCTCATTGAATTCTAGCCGTTTGGGTGTTTGGCATTATCAATAGAGCCGATGAGCTCTCTTTTTCTCATCATAAATGCACTTCTGCAACTTACTATATCGGTACACGGGTACTCGTATCGATACTTGTCTCAAAACAGAAAGAGCCGTTGTAGGTAATAAAAAGGATGTATCGATACACAAGAATGCATATCGAAACGATAAAGAGGCTGTATCAAAACGGTTATAAGTCGTATCGATACAATTTTGGCAAAGTTTGACACTGCCAAAATCTGTATCGATACGCCACCAGGGTGTATCGGTACGGGTAAATGAAATTCAAAAGTTTGCTGATCTCTTCTAACTGACAAGACAACGGTCATTTAATAAATGCAAAGATTTGAAAATCTTAACCCCGTATCGATACGGTATAGGTCTGTATCGATATGCTTAAACAAAAACCTTAAGCCCAGATGAATGTCGTGTCGAAACAGGCATGTCCGTATTAAAACACCCGTATCGAAACGTGAAATTCCAGTAGCCAATTAAGATGAGGCTGTATCAAAACGCTGGGATAGCGTATCGAAACGCCTGTGTAGTTTTGTAAAATTTGGCTTTGAAAAGGCAAGGCCCTATCGAAAAACTTATATAATGTATTGAAACGCCTAAGCGATTTTGTTAAGTTTGACTTTGAAAACACTTAGAAAAATTTGTGGGGTTTAAGTTTTGACTTGAAAATATTTTAACTTTAAAACCTTTGTCAATAGTGAGACTTTCGAATACTTAAAAATTTATATACTTTGCAATTTGGTCTTTAGACTATTTGTTATATCAAAATTAAACATAGATTTTACACTACCATATTACCTTAAGACTTAAATTCTAATCATAAACCTTAAGTTCTGAACCCTAATTTCTAAACTTCTACACTAAAACTTCATAAACTCTAAACCACAAACTAAAACTCTAAATTTTAAAAAACCAATGTAAAAATAAAAAAATTCTACGGCCTAAAATAATAATCATTTTTTATTACTACTTACCAGTAGTAGTGTTTTTCTTGGGAGTGCTTTTCTGTTGAATATGAATTTCTTTTTCTTTTAATTTGGAGATATTGTGCTTTGATGTTACGTTTTGTTTTGACTATGAGATTGACTTATGATTTTATTCAAAAGAAGCGGGTTGAATTTTCGGAAGATTTATAAAATTTTATCATTTTTGATAAAGTTTATGGATTATATTTTGATACACACAAGCTGCGTAAAAAAGATTTAGATAATTTTTTTATAAAATTTAAATTTCAAAACTTAGTACCCTAAAACTTAAACTTTAAACTCTAAACCCTAAACTCTAAATTATAACTATAAATTTTAAATTCTACACTCTACACACAAAACCCCTAAACCTTAAACTCTAACCTAAAGCCCTAAAAACTAAAATTAAAAGGCTTGTGTAAACTTTAATATATATAAGTTTGTGTATCAAAGTATTTTCCAAAATTAATTGCACCACACATTTTTAAATTAAGATTATTATTTTAAATTAATCTTTAAATTTTTAGATATTTAATTCTATCCTCGAATTATGATTTTCATTCTAAGTTGGTCTCTAAACTTTTAAATGTTTCAGTCTTTTTCTCAAACTATGACCCTTCTAAATTGATCCCAAAATTTTTTAAACGCTCTAATTTCGTCCTAAACTAATTTTTAGGTTGACCCCGCTGTTTCACCTGAAGAAATGGAAACAGTTCTTGGGTTTTTTTATGTGAATGATTTCTATGTTCTTTTCGGGCTTCATAGAGTACATAGGATTTCTAAAGCTTTTTAGACTTTTCTAAACCATTCGTATGGCTTTTAAATAAATATTAAAGAGACCTTAATTTCTTTTTTAGATTAATAAAGAAATACTATCAAGGACCTTGTTAAAAAAACCTCCCTAACCTAATTAGAGGAAAAAAAGTATCATTAATAGCAATTACATAAACAAGTGAGACAAACTCGGTAATAGATCAAAACACAACATAGGTCTATCCTGGTACATCCAACTGAAAAGCGTAAAACCTCACAAGATGGATCAACAAACTCATGAAAGTCAAAGGGAAGTTTCCAAGCAAGTTTGGCAAGGGCATCCGCCACCTTATTGCCCTCCCTAGCAATGGTCGAGAACTTGACTTCCCATTGTCGGTCTATGAAGTCTCATATGTGTTGTACTATAGATAAGCTAGTCTGGGATGCTTCACTATCGGTAACCACCGGTACCTCAATTGCATGCATAGAATCCGCCTCAATTGTCGGTCTATGAAGTCCCATATGTATGTATGCATGTATGTATGCATGTATGCAACATGTATGCATGTATTATGTATGTATGTATGCATGTATGTACGTATATAGGTATGTATGTATGTACGTACGTACGTATGCATGTATGTAGGTATGTATCTAAAGTAACAGATTCAACTCGGGTTCGGGTCAACAACTGTCGGTTACAGATCGAATTCGGGTCATTGAATCCTCGAGTTAAACTAAGTTCCGACTCGAGCAGGTTTTAGTCGGGTTTTCAGGTCGAGTCGACTTTTTACATCCTTGTCTATATTCTTTCCGAAGGCGCTTAACACGCGATTTTTCCGACATTCCTCAAATAGTAAAAGTATTCTGCGCCAAAAAAAAAACCCACCCCTGTTTCGTTTTTTCAACTTTTAAATTAAAATTATCACTGACAAAAAGGAAAAAAGAGTAAACTACAAAAAACACTTAAAACATAGAAGAGCTATACCAAATATTCTACAAGCATTAGCCTAAAATCATCTACCTAAAGATCCATATAAGCAGGCAAATCAAATTAGTTGATTAAAAGAAAATTGATCCAGTGAAATCATCGACTAATCAAGACCTAAAAACTCTAAAAATCGGAAGATAAAAGGAAGAAATAAAAGCGAAAAAATGTATAAAAAGAGAAAAATTACATGGGATCGAGGCAAATCAAATTTGCTCCAACGTCTAAGCTCTTTCTATCTTCAGATGCCTGAAATCAATCCAAAAAACAAACATAAGAATCAACAAAAACAATGGTTCTTTGACTAAAAAATTGCAACATTGTTCACATTTCGGAATTTCATACCTTATTTACAAATAATTCCCACAATAACTCCTCGGATATCTGGAAAGTGAGTAAACAATTTCAAACTGTAAAATTAAAAAATTGACGGGGAAACGGAAGGGGGAAAGGGGAAGGGAACAACAGGGAGAACCTGAGGATCGAGATTGCCGACATAAGCAGTGGCATCTTCGTTCCTCTCAGTGGAGTGTTGACCGAGCAAGTTTGCTCCAACACCCGGAGCGATTCGCGTTGTCATTTGCTTGGGCTTTGGCTTTGCTTCTTCCCCATTCTCTCCTTCTAGTTCTTCCGCTAAAACCCTGATTAAACTCTTTTCCACTTTCTGAAGATCTGTGACATGAGGGATTACAGAGTGATGGACTAACTTGCGAAAGCGAGATAGAGGATGATTATTTTTGAGTTGGGGATTGTAGGTTTGATTTGGGGATCGGGTGAGGGAGAGTGAACGAGAGTGAAAGTATGACCATGTTTGGCAATTAGCGGATAGCTGATAGCGGATTACATTAGCTGATAGCTGATAGCCGATTGCATTAGCTGATTTGACTAGCGGATTGTATTAGCTGATTGTATAAAAGTGTTTGGTAAAATTAACTGATAGCTGTTAGATTATTTAAACAGACAAAATGACATATAAGGATATGATTATATCCAATACTTGTTTGAATAGTTTATTAGTTATCAATATTTTGTATCTAATTAATATTAATTAGATTTATAAAAATTACTTTTAATATAAATTTTCTAAACATATTCGAATGATTTATATATTAATTTATTATTTATATAATTATTTTAATATAATTTAATTAATTAATAAATTTAAATACACATATAAATATGTGATAATAAAAAGAAAAAAAATAAATAGGATTAGCTTATAAATAGGGTGAGAAAATGTTTAAATTAGGTTATTTGGAAATTTTTGGTAACTAGTAAGGGTAAAAGAGTCTTTACAACTCTAATATCAAACCTCTAGTCTCAAAAAGCTCCTATTAGGAGCTTTTTCAAAATTAACGTGTTAACCAAATCCGCTCTTTCAATATGTTGTTCACCAAACAACAATATTAGCAGATTTGACTGGTCAAACCTCTAATTATGCCTCAAACCTCTAATTTTTGCCCAAACCGCTTTTTACCAAACAAGGCTCGTGAGTTTACCTATATGTTATTGCGACGTTTATTTTTTTCAAACGTTATTAAAAACTAAACATGTGCAGCGTTTTATTCACAAACGCCACTAAAAGTTATTTATTTGTGGCGTTTTAATCATAAACCCCACTAAAAATCACACCTATTGCGGCGTTTTTTTTTTCCAACAAACGATGTTAATTTTTTTTATTTGTAGCGTTTTTATGTAAACGCCGCTATTTGTGCAACATTAGCGACATTTACTCCAAAAATGCTGCTATATACCAGGTTTGGTGTAGTGAGCTCTACTTCAATGGCCAAACACATACCGATACTCTTAGCGAAACCCACAACCCATTCACCGCTTTGATTCCGCAAGATACCCCCACACGTAGCATCACCTTGAACAGTATGAAAAGAGCCATCGATGTTGAATTTAACCCATCCATGGGGGGAGGAGACCAACGCCGAGACCAAACCTGCTTGCGGCATGATTGTCCCACAACCACCCTAAGAGACCTTAAAATTTTTAATATTTATTTTAAAGTTATTAAAAGATTTTATTGTGTATTGCGGTGTGTTACGTTAATGGTATATAACGGTGTATGTCGTCCATTCTAAACTTATTCCATCAATATTGACTTCAATAAAATCTGACTGTGACACAACCAAAGATCGACATGTGGCGCCGTCTACATTGGTTTTTAAAAATCTTTAATGATTACTTTGTTTGCATAAATAATTAGATTTAATACACTTCCTCCCCCTAAATTTTACCTATTTTCTCAACTTGCCTCCTAAAGTTTATTTTGATCACTTTTGTCCCCTAACGTTTTCTCCGTTACCCATATTGCCCCCTAACGTTAAAAAAAATCTATTTTAAACAATCAGAATGCACCACGTCATTTTTTAATTTACTTTTAAATTTTAATATAAAATAGATATATTAAAAATATTTATTAATTTAATTATATTCCCAAAATATCCCCATCTTCATCTTCTATTGAATCAAATTTTCTCTGATTAAGCTTTCTTTAGAATGGAAGAAGAAATCAAAGGAAGAGGAAGAATAGTCGGTTCAACTCATCGAGAGTTGCTTTCGATGTAAACAGAAACAAGTCAAGAGTCAAAGAGTAAAGGAGTTGTTTTATTAAATTGGCTTAATTGAAAAATACACCCTGAACGTTTATTATTTATACAACCAAGCATGTATAAAGAGAATCTTTACAATCTTGCCACCTAAGCTTATTATTCTAACTAACCACCTTAACAACCTCAACTAACTTTGCCAACTAACCAATATTCTATTAGCCCCCCTCAAGGTGGAGCATACAAATTTTGTATGCCCAGCTTGGAAATAGAGGTTAAGAAGACATTTGTAGGTAGAGCCTTGGTGAAGCAATCAGCTAACTGATTTGGACTTGAAACTTGAAGGAGAGTAATGAGCTTGCTGTGAATTTTTTCCCAGATGAGATGGCAGTCGATCTCAATGTGTTTGGTTCGCTCATGGTGAACTGGATTTTTTGCAAGTTTAATTGTAGAAAGATTGTCACAATATAAATTGGATGTAGAAAAAGGAATATGTAAATCATTTAAAAGATAAGTAAGCCACTGGATTTCACAAGTAACAGAGGCAATAGCCCTGTATTCTGCTTCACTGGATGATCTATAAACAGTTTGTTGTTTCTTAGATTTCAAGGAAATCAAAGAATGACCAAGGAAAACACAAAAACCAGTTGTAGAACGTCTAGAGTCTGGACAAGATGCCCAATCCGAGTATAAAAAGCATGAAGTTTAAAAACATTAGAAGCAGGGAAAAACAATCCTTGTCCAGGAGAACTTTTTAAATAACGAAGGACTCTATGAGAAGCTATCAAATGCGAAGAAGTAGGGGCTGAAATAAATTGAGAAAGTTGTTGAACTGCAAAGGAAATATCAGGCATGGTATTTGTTAGATAAAGCAATCTTCCCACAAGCCTTCTAAAGGAAAAAATATCAGATAAAGGTTCTCCTTCTGATTTAGAAAGCCTGGTGGTCGTGGCAATAGGTGTAGAGGCAGTTTTAGACCGTAAAAAACTAGTATCTTTTAATAGATCAAGTGTATACTTCCTTTGACTAAGATTAATTCCCTTATCAGACCTAGCAATCTCAAGGCCTAAAAAGTATTTCAAGTTGCCAAGGTCCTTAATTTTGAAAGTGTCATGAATAAAAGATTTTATAGAAGCAATCTCAGACATATTAGGACTAGCTATTATTATGTCATCAACATAAACAACTAATGCTATAAAATCTAAATCAGACCCTTTAACAAACAAAGAAGAATCAGAATCAGCTCTTTTAAAACCTTGCATCAAAAGGGCAGAAGTTAAACGTTCATTCCACTGTCTACTTGCTTGTTTTAGACCATTAAGGCTTTTATTAAGCTTACAAACTAACCCTTGACTCTGAAAACCAGGGGGAGGATCCATGAAAACTTCTTCATCTAAATTACCATGAAGAAAAGCATTATTTACATCTAACTGATGTAAAAACCAGCCTTTAGCAGCAGCAACAACAATTAATAATCTAACAGTAGTTTTTTTTGTGACAGGACTAAAAGTATGAAGAAAGTCTATACCAGCTTGCTGTGTATAGCCTTTTGCAACTAACCTTGCCTTATAGCGTTCTAAAGATCCATCAGATTTTAATTTGGTTTTAAAAACCCATTTACAACCTATAGTTGTCTTACCATTAGGAAGAGGGACTAGTTCCCAAGTATTATTCCTTTCTAATGCAGCTATTTCTTCATTCATAGCAGTTTGCCAACAAGAGTGTAAAACAGCTTCTTTATAGTTTTTAGGTTTAGTTAAAACTTCCACAACATTAATATAAGTTTGATAATCAGGAGAAATATGATGGAAGGACATCACCTGAGAAATAGTATGTGGAGTAGACTTGGAACTAGGTAGATTAACTTGATAATCTTTAAACTTCTGAGGTAATTGCCTGGTTCTGGAAGGCCTACTAGAAACACTCAGATCTTTTGTTAAATGCTGAGAATGAATTCCATTCTCCAAAACAGAAATAGAAACAATATCCTGATGTAAATCAATAGTCTGATTATTTTGATTCAAGTCAGGAGTAGGAAGATTAGTTTGACTTGAATTAATAGAATTAGTCACAATATCTGAATCAGAACTGATATCTACAAAAGCTTTGTTATGATTGTAATTATCTTCAAGATTAGCAGATCCATCATGTGTAGGGAAAACAAGATTATCTGAGGATTTAGAATTAATTTTCTGAAAAGGATAAATGTTTTCTGAAAAAATAACATCTCGAGACACGAAAGCACTTCTAGTTTCAAGATCATACAACCGAAAACCTTTAATGTTCTTAGGAAATCCTAAAAAAACACAACGTTTAGCCCTAGGATCCATTTTAGTAGAGGGTTTAGGTAGTACAGATGCATAAGCTAGGCACCCAAAAACCTTTAAAACATCAAGTTTAGGTACTTTCTGAAATAAAACTTCATATGGAGTTTTATTTTCTAAAACAGGAGTTGGGGTAACATTTATCAAAAAAGCAGCATGAAGAATGCAGTCAATCCAGAAATGCAAAGGCAAAAAAGAATTAATTCTTAATGTTCTAGCAACAGTCAACATGTGTTGGTGTTTTCTTTTAACCAAACTGTTCTGTTGAGGAGTATAGACACAAGAATTCTGATGAACAATGCCCTTGGATTTATAAAAATCAACCATGTCAAACTCTTTTGCATTATCACTTCGTATACACTTAACATTTCTAGAAAATTGAGTTTGAACTAATTGACAGAAATCAACAACTAACTGCCTAACTTCAGATTTAGCATGCATAGGAAAAATCCAGACAAACCGACTTTTATCATCTACAATAGTTAAAAAATATAGATGACCATAAATTAGGAAAGGGTCCCCAAACATCCATGTGAATCAAATCAAAAATATATTCAGATTTGGAAATGCTTACAGGAAAGGAAAGCCTCTTTTGCTTTGCCATATGACACACATCACAATCAAAAGAATTCAAAGAAGCACTAGGTATACTATCGTTCAAAACATTAAAAAACTTCATCCTCTGTCTAGAAGGATGTCCTAGCCTTAAATGCCAAAGCTGAAACATACTAGATTTTGTAGAACCAGAATCAGAACTTGCAAAATTACAAGACTTAGCAGAATGATACTCACTAATTGCAGAATTACAACTAGCAAATGGAAATGAAGCTTCAAGCTGATACAGGCCATTGTGTCCTCTAGCTATACCAATCATTTTCTTCATCTTTGTGTTCTGAATATAACAAGAATCAGAAGAAAAAAACAGAAATATGAGCATTAGATGTCAATTGAGAAACAGAAATCAAATTAAAATCAAATAAAGGAATATAAAGAACATTTAGAAGAACAAGATCATGATTAATCTTAATATTACCAACATGAGTTACTTTAACTAGTTGACCATTAGGTAACTTAACAGCTTTATTATTAACAGTCCTAAAATCAGAAAAAAAAACTAAAGATTTCACTATGTGATCTGTTGCTCCAGAATCCACAACCCAAGAGACAATAGAACAAGAATTAAAATATGAACAAGTTAAGGCCATACCTGCATCTTCATTATAGGGAACATCAAAAGCAGAGGTAAGCATATTGACTCTAGATGAACTAGCAGAAGGCTGAGCAGCAGAATTAGCATTACGTTCTTGCAACATGCTCAGGATGTCATTATACTGTTCTTTAGAAAAGCTAACAGTCTGACTAGAAGCCTTAGGCAAAGAATTAGACATAGGATCATCATCAACAGAGAAAGAACCAGACTGACCAACAAGATTAGACCTACTAATCTGAGCCTTGGTTTTGTACCCAGGTGGAAACCCATGTTTCCTATAACAATGGTCAATTGTATGCCCAACAAGACCACAAAAGGTACAAATAGGTCTTTTATTCATAGTATTATTGTAAAATCTCTTTTGCGATTTATGTGACTCCCCTGACTTCCCACTAAACCTATCCACCAGAAGGATATTAGAATAATGAGAAATACCCGAAACAACAGTGCGTTCATGCTGAATGACAATAGCAAAAATCTGATTTATTTTGGGGAAGGGCTTTGTCATCAAAATCTGGGACTTAGGAACAGAGAAATGTTCAAAACAAATCATACCAAATCATACCAATATTCTATTATCTTCCCCAACTTACCATTTCCCCTAAACCCATATGGGAAACAAGTGGTTTTCCATGGCTGCAAATGCCCAAAACAAATCATCTCCACTACCCCTTTTGAAAATCATACCAATCACATATAATATGTTTCCAACTAAAAACCAAAAAAACTAAATTAACAAAGCCAAATAAAGATCAGTCCCAAATTACCTCATTTCTTCATTTCCAAACTCTACAAGCCATGGCTTCAGCTTCCTCCACTGCACTATCATTCTCTTCCTCCTCTACCTTTGTGGATGCCAAGGATGTAGCTCGTCAAAAAGCTGTTGTATTCAGATGAGGGTATTTTAGGTATTTTGAGAAATATAATCAAATTAAAAAATATTTTAATATATTTATTTTATTTATTTTATTATACAATTTAAAAATAAATATAGAAAATGATGTGGTGCCTTCTAAACTTTAGGGTAACAAGTTGAGAAAACATATAAATTTTAAAGGGAAAAAGTGTATTAAGCCAAATAATTATTTTAAAGAATTTAAACTATCAGAATTTTATGCATATAAAAAAATTAATTATAAAAGAAACATAAGATAAAAGTATCGAAACACGAAGTTTTTCCACATGTGTGCCTCCACCCGTAGAAGCAAAAACCATGTAAGTTGTATTAAAGTAGGGGAGGAGTGTTTTAGCAATCAATCTGATATCCGAAAGGCGATTGAAGTTCATTTTAAGAAGATCTACAATCGGCAGAACACGGTCCCTGTTGATATGTCAAGTTGGGATTTAAAGTCTATTTGCCCGGAGGAGGCTGCCTGGATTGAAAGACCATTTACGCTAGAGGAGATACGGGCAGCGTTAGCATCGGTTGGTTCGTCCAAAGCTCCAGGCCCGGACGGTTTTAACATGGGGTTCCTAAAGAAATTTTGGAACAGCCTAAAAGAAGGAATACTGAAATTTTTTGTCAATTTTCATAAGGGTCAGCTCCAGGACTATGCGTTCAATCACTCGTTCATAGTCTTAATTCCTAAAAAACAGAACCCAGTTTCCATAGATGATTACAGGCCGATAAGCCTCGTTGGATGCATTTATAAGCTGCTAACCAAAGTCCTCGCACTACGTTTGAATGAGGTAGCGGGCAAGGTGATTGGAGAAAATCAGTTTGCGTTCAGCACTGGAAAACAACTGATCGATTGCTCCTTGATAGCAAATGAGGCCATCGACTTTATGAGAAAAAGAGGCTTAGAGGGGGTGGTGCTTAAACTAGATTTCAACAAGGCCTACGATTCAGTAGACTGGGGTTTTTTACTGAACATATTGAGTAAAATGGGTTTCGGAACAAAGTGGCAATCCTGGATTTTCTCGTGCCTTTCTACTGCTTATATTTCTGTGTTGGTTAACGGATCACCAACAGCGCCCTTTGCGATCGGGCGGGGACTAAGGCAAGGATGCCCGTTGTCTCCGATGCTGTTTAATTTAGTGGCGGAAGGACTTAGTGTATTACTCCACAAGGCTGCAGCGTCGGGTTTCTTCCAAGGATTCCAGATTGGACAAAATGGTATGAATCTTTCCCATATTCAATATGCTGATGATGCCATTATTTTCAGTGGCACAGGGGAAAACCAGATTAGGAATGTTTTTAGAATTCTCAAAGGTTTCGAGATTGCGGCGGGCTTGAAGCTAAATCGTCGTAAATCCAAGATTATAGGTGTCAATACCCAGAATGAACTTATAAACAGGGTGGCCACAAGTCTGAATTGCCAAGTTGAATCCCTGCCATGTATTTATTTGGGACTACCATTGGGCGAAACAAAGAACAGCTTAAAAATTTGGGCACCGGTTATTGACAACTTCAAAAAGAAGTTGGGAGGATGGAAGTCTAAATGGCTATCAATGGGAGGAAAGATTACGCTCATCAAAGCAGTGTTGACAAGTCTGCCGGTTTTTTTCATGTCGCTCTTTCACATGCCGAAAGCTGTTAACTCGGAACTTACTAGTCTCATATCTAAATTCCTATGGGGTTCCTTGGATTCAAGAGCGATACATTGGATTAGCAAGGAGGTGATTTGGAGTCCACAGAGCAGTGGCGGCTTGGGATTGATTAACTTTGAAGATCGAAATAAAGCACTACTGGGGAAGTGGTTGTGGAGATTCGGTGGTGAGCAGTCTAGTCTATGGCGAAGGATTATAAATGCCAAATATTTGGAGATGGACGACGCCCTATTACCAAGGAACACCACTCCCGGAAGGAAGTCGTGGATATGGAGTAATATCGTGGCACCGTTGGACAAACCGGACAGCATCCTTGCACAAAATTTTCACTTATTGGTTGGTAATGGAGCTAAAATTCAGTTCTGGTCGGACGTTTGGGCAGGCCCTGAAGCACTCCAAGTTTCTTTTCCCAGAATTTACAGTATAGCAGTGGAGAAAACAGGTAATATTGCTAGTTTCGGTAACTTTGTCGATGGCATTTGGGTATGGAATATCCGTCTTCGCAGGGAATTGTTTGAATGGGAAAAGGTAGTTTGGAATGAGTTCATGTCGGCGATAGACCAAAGAAAACCAGGCATGTTTAAGTCGGATGGGATTCGATGGAAAGGGGCAGCCAATGGCATGTATAGTGTAAAGAGCTATTGCGAAACTGCTTCCGATGCTTCCATGGAGGCTGACGATGTATGGAGTATAGTGTGGTCGAAACTCGCCCCGCCAAAAATTCAAGCGTTCATGTGGAGGATGGTCCACGAAAGGCTCCCAACCAAAGACGAACTCGCCAAAAGAGGAGTGGGCGATCCTCTAAATAGGGTATGTCCTCTTTGCCTTAAAGAGATAGAAACAGTGAATCACATTTTTTGTGCTTGCGAGGTGGTTTGGGATATATGGACTAGATGGCTTCGATGTTGGGGTGTTACTTTTGTCATGCCGGGAAAGGTGAAAACGTTAGTGCTAGCTTGGGCTGATATTTATGTTCCTTCGCTTACTTTCGATATTTGGATGGCTAGTTTCTTTATAATATGTTGGTCTATCTGGTTGTTTAGGAATGGCACAATTTTTAAACATTGCAGAACTAGTGTAAATCTGTTGTACACTAAAATCCTCGCCCGCATCGGCTGGTGGTGCAAAAACAGATGGCCTGGGGCCATTGTTTCTTCGGATATGGTTCTGATGGATCCCAAACTGTTGCGAGGAGTCAAGCCGTCGAGGAGGGAAGGGCAGGTTTCGAAGTGGATGTGCCCTCCGTTGAATCACTTGAAATTTAACGTCGACGGGGCTGTTGTAGGAGGGTTCGGAAACGCTGGAATAGGCGGCATTTTAAGGGATTGGAATAACCGATCAATCGCGATGTTTTCTAAAGGTGTGGGAATTATGGATGTCACTTCTGCTGAATTGATCGCAATTAGGGAAGCCATTGAGATGTTCAAGAGACTCAAGAGTGCGGATAAGTTCGTCTTGATCATCGAATCAGACTCGTCCTTGTGTGTGAATTGGCTGTCCAAACAGGTGTCTGCTCCATATGTTTTCGAAGGAACTGTCAATGAATGCCTTAGTCTCGTTTCAAAGCTACAGTGGTCGATCCAATGGGTGCCCAGGGAAGCTAACATCTCGGCAGATAAGTTGGCTAAAAGTGGGATCAGCCGAAGCTCTCCTTTGATATGGGAATTTGATGGAGAAGAAGATCAATAGCGTTTTACTGTGGCCGTGAGAATAAGTGTATGGCTGATGTTCTGCTTGAGTTTGACTGTTCTGTATCAGTTAGCGAACCGTTTCCATAATCATGTGTATTTTACATTAGCAAGTCGCACTCTTTTTCCTCCACCTAGGGCTAGAGAGGTTTTTTAACGAGGCACTTGCTAATGTCTCATTCATAATAATAATATATAAGTTTCAAAAAAAAAAAAGGACAAAATGACGCTTTATATTTCAAGTAAAATGGTTCCTTCGACTAAAATTCTTGTGTCACATTGCGAGTTGAATCAACATTCATTTATATTTTCTAAATTTATCCCACGTAAATTTAATAATTAATTTTAATATTTTAAATATTAAACAATTTTCTACTCGAGCAAGTAAATTTTGTATTATTTAAATGGGTAAATTGCACAGATCATCACTCAATAATTTTCTCACTCCTATTTTGGTCACTCAACTTTCAAAATTTTCTATTTAATAAATAAACTTTATACATGAAAAGTTTTTTATCACTCACGAATATTTTATTATTCTTTTTAAATTTTTTTAATATTATTAAATATAAAAATAATTTAAAATATATAAGAAAATAATATTTTATTATTATTATTAAATTTTTGCCTACCTAATTCATTATATAATCTTAAAAAGACACGGTTGACGAAGAACATCTTTCTTAGTTTTTAAATCGCTACATTTTGGTGTGATATTCATCCTAAAAGACAGAGGTTTAAATTGCTCCATCTACAAAGTGTATGTGCAATGTCAAAGGGTTAAGAATATTTATGAACATATACTACCTTGTAATCATCTTTAGACTATTAAAAATATCGTCCAAGTTTACATTAACGAGGAACAAAATTAAAAAAAAAGTGATGAAGAAAAAAAATAAAAATTAGGATAAAGTTCACAAATGGTTATTAAACTTTTATCAATTATTCAATTTGGTAACTAAACTTCAAATTGCTTCAATATTACCATTAAACTTTTATTTTTGCTCCAATTTGACCACCAATCTGTTAACAATAGTTAAAAGGGTGATGTGCTGATTAAAATATTTTGTATAATAATATATTTAGTCCTCCATGTTTGCACATTCAAATAATTCAGTCATAATTCGAAAAAAATTTAATAAATTTAATCCTCATTATTTACACATTCATTCAATTTGGTCATATTTTAATTAAAAGTAATTTAATAATTCTATTGAAAAATGAAAAATATTTTTCAAATATATTTAATAGAATAATAAATCAGATATGATTTTGATGTTCTTGGATTGATTATCTTGCCGTATACTTGGGGTGCAATTCACGGGAATTGAGTTTCGAGGAAAAAGATCGACTCAGGAGTTCACTACCTGCTGCAGAGAAAGAACTTTTCTCAATAGATTGGATTTGGAGGGTTTAGTTTATTTATTTTGTGATGGGAGTTCAGTACTAGTTATGAACACAGAGATTCCACTAGTCTCACCTGATGGAATCAAATGAAAAGTCGTTATCTTGGTTATTATAGGGAAATAGTTTTAAAATAATGATGGTTGGATTCATTATTTTTTTGAATTATAATTAAATTGTTTGAATTTGTAAATTTGGAGGACTAAATATATTATTATAAAAATTCTGTTAACTGTCATGTCATCCTTTAAATGGTTGTTAACGGCTCAGTGGTCAAATTGGACCAAAACTAAAAATTTAATGGTAACATTGAAACAATTGAAAGTTTAGTTATCGAATTGAAAAATTTACTAAAGTTTAGTGACCATTTGTAAACTTTACCCTAAAAATTAACCAGACTTTGTCCAACAAGAAAAAAATGTGTGATATGTGTCAAAGAGACAAACACGAACCGTGACAGGTGACAACAACATTACATGTTTATGTGTCATGTCTTAAATCACTCAATGAGTGCATGTTTGAAACAATGTTTAAACACTAAAAATTGAGATTCACTAATTGGCCTTGAGACAAAAAATACTTATGTTGTTACATCTTATATGAGTTCGAATTCTTACATTTATCTTGGAAATGCAATACTTCTCTATTTAATAAAAATACACTTAAAAGTGAATATTTAACTATTATGATATGTTAAAATGCTATATTTAAACAATTGAAAAATTAATATCTAACCAATGTGAATGTCAGAATAAGTAAATAAATATATTATTTATACACGAGTGTCGTTGCCGTTGTCTGATCTGATTTGTGAATATATTAACACATATATTCGAAACGTACCTTCCATGTTTCTTGTTTAACAAAATGTTGAGAGACATAATTAGGATTTTCGAAAAAATAGAGGGAAAGACAATGCTTTATTTAGGGGGAAACAATTTTTTTTTGAAAATAGTTCATACAAACAATATTTTTAAATTATAGTGTAATTTATGATGTGCAACGATTAATAATTGTGTTTTAGTACTATTTATCAGTTGGTTTAGTGGGATGTGTTGTTAAGCCCCTTAAGGAAGACAGGAGTTCAAATTCCGACTTTGTAAATAGAAAAAAAATTGGGTTGGGTGGGTCATTTCATATGTCTTTGAAAACCCAATATGAATTTGCCAGCCAATGAGGCAGATACAAATAGTGATGATCATTTGACCTATACCCGACGGGTTTCGACCTGACCCAATCCTCTATGGTTGGGCTTTTTAAAGAAAATTTAAGGCTTAGGTCGGGTTTGGGTCTAATTTTTTGAGGATGAGGTCGGATCGGGTTGAGTTTGAGTTTAAGGTGAAAAATACCATACCCGAAATAATAGTTGAATTTTATTATAGATTTTTAGGTATAATTGCTACAATACCCCTCTCTTAATATATATATTTCAATTATCTCCCTATTTTGTCTAATAAAAATAGAATAATTATTGCAATGCTCCCTCTCTAATTTTATTTTTCAATTAGCTCCCTATTTAATCGAATAATAATGAAAATTGGTAATATTTTATTTGTATTGGGTAGGGTAGGGTTCAAATTTTTACTCTAAAATTTAGATTCGGGTCGAGTTTGGATGGAAGTGTTATAATTTTGGGTCAGATGCGGATCCGCCGGATACCTGACCCTGGCCATCCCTAGATACAAATGGTTAAAAAGACAATTGTGTTTTAGTAAGATAATCCATTATTGAATTAATTGGTCACAACTGAATTTATTTCAGTTAGTTGAAAAAATAGTTAGCTAACCAAATTAGGTTTAGCTGAACAAATTGAATTAATTTGGTTAGCCAATTGAATTAGTTGAAATCAATTTCACCTAATAGAATTCGAGTTAATTAACTGTTAAAAATAGTTAGCACACCCCAAACTTTTTTATTTGTTCTATAAAATGATCATTGGTGTTATATTTATAATTTACTATTGTTAGAGATTAATAATTATATGAATTTGCATCGTTCGCATGCAGACTGTAAATGATCTCTTGCATCTCTAGCTAGCAGCGAAAACATTAAGCTAAAGCCAAGAACTCAGACACCGTTAATTAAACTTTTTTTTACTGAAGCGAGACATGTTTTAGGAACGTCAATTCAAATGCTACGTCGTTTTCAAAAAGTTCAAGGGCTCAAACGACGTAGTTTTGGTCCCTTGTAAAACTTCAACTCTCCTTTCTTCCCTCAATTTATTTTTCCCCTCTCTCACTCTAGATTTCTTTTTCTTCCCTCAATTTATTTTAAACATATTTTCATTAATTGGCTGAAGACAATACCCGTACACATGTGATGTAGTTTTTTTCCTCCGCAAAGTATAATTTATTAAAGGGCTTAAGAAATACAAACCCAAGACCTACGTCCTAACCCCCTCGATCCAGTCTAGTCGCAAGACCGAATCGGGAGAGTTGTACGGGGATAATCGGAGAAAAATCCGAGAATTTCCCTTCGATTAACATCCCTATATTAAGATTTATCTTGTCAAAATGCAATTTAACGGTCCTATGGTGTTAAGGGTAACAACGGAAGAACAACGTCTCAATCGGATGTCCAATTGAAGACAGACAGTCACAAGGGACCATTTCGCAAAAACCACACTAAACAAGAGCAAAAAGGTAATTTAATCTTACCAAATAGTTTATTAGTCAAGTTCCAAGCACATGAGGCAAAACCAACTCAAACAATACATACAAACTTGTTTAGGAAGCATACAAACACTAGGGACTAAAAGGTAACATTTGGAAACCTTCAAAGATGCCTTTCAAACACTTTAACTACCTGTGTTTCAAAACAGAGATGCCCGTTTCGAAATGCGGGCTCTCAGCAAAAAACAATATTAGGATGTTCTGAAACAGGAGCCTCAAGTGGCAAAAAGTACCGAAACGGCTCCACCCCCGTTCCGATATGGGTGCCCCAAAAGCCTGGCCGTTCCGAAACCATACCAGATGTTCTGAAACGCCTGGGCATAGATTGGCCCGAAAATGCATTTTGGCATCCCCTAACATTCCCAAACTTACCCCGAAAGTCCACAAACCGCATGGCATCATACCAAGCAAACATTCTAGAGGCATTACACCCTAAAAACAGGCTTCAAACATGCATACACATAAACAAGGATCTCAACCTCAAAAGCTCATAAAAACAGTTTAGCTCAAAAACACCAATACTCAAAACACATGTCACTTAACCAAAAGCCATAACAAGCCTCAACATAGCATGGTATCAACATTTAAAACATGTAGCAAAAGGTCTAACATGTGGGAGTTTACAACCACCTCCCTAACCACAAAAGCAAGTATTCCCATTGCTAAATCATTATTACAACTTAAAACCATACTTGAGCTTACGCTACGATCACCAGAGCCTTTCCCTCGCCTTCCTTTGCTTCCCGGGTCGCTAACGATATGCATTGTTGGAAAGGAACGCGTAAGCATAAAGCTTAGTGAGTGGTGCCTAAAACCATAACAACAACAATGCAGTTTTTAGATAAAACCATTTATAAGTTAAAAACAAGGCCACAAGCATGAATTCCATCAACATGAATATCAACAATCTTACATATGCTTGGCATCTTACATCAAGCAATGCAACACTTATAACATTCAACTTTCCAACACAAGGGTATAATGGCAATTATGGTTACATTACTCGGATACAAGGATTGGACTTGATGGCATCTTATATCACCGAATCTATAGGAACAACAAGACTTACGATGGCATCTTACATCACCGAGGTCTAATAATAAAGCTTCCGGTGGCATCTTACATCACCGTACTCCTCCTTAATGGCATCTTATGTCTCAATAGCAAACTCAACATCCCTATTTGGAGGCAAACCTAACAATTCTTCTGGGAAAACACTCGGAAAGTCACAAACTATTCTGATATCTTGTGGTCTAACCTCACTCATATTCGGATTCATTACATAGGCTAAGTAAGCCTGACAACCCAAATCCAGCATCCTCTGAGCCTCTAAAGCTGAAACAACATTGGGCAAGAACATAATGTTCTCGCCAACTACTACTAGCTCGTAATCATTGGAAAGCCTCAAAGAAACTCTTTTATTCTAAAAATCTATCCTAGCTCTATGCTCCACAAGCCAATCCATACCCAGAATTAAATCGAAACTGTAACCCCTTAAACCCAGCCCAGAAGAAATGGGTCGGATCTAGGAAGTATCAATTGGAAACTTGTCCCTCAAGAACAATTTGGGTTAAAATATTTTATAATTTAAAAGAATCGATTAAATAAGTAAAACTCAACAAATATTCCGATTAAAATAAAACTCAATCTTTTGAACGATGTTCCGATAATTAATTAAAAACCCGAAAGTAACTTCATAGATGCATGCCTTTAATAAAATTCAAATTAAAAACAGTTTCAATGTCCATATTACACAAATATCCAAAAATATATTAAAATAATAATTCTGAGGTAACAGAAAAGTTCGTACTGAATAATAATTTATCTAAATAAACAAGAGATGCTCCAAGTACCGATCGCTTAAAAAGTCTGAGATATCTGAAAAGTAAAAACTAAAGGGTGTAAGCTAAAGAGCTTAGTGTGTCTCTAAAGTGCAACCGAAAACAAAACAAAACAATATTTTATTTTCTGATAAATACTTTTCTGAAAACACAATAAAACTGAATCATGATGATATGATGTCTGATGCACATGAATCATAGTACCCATCTCCGATACACCGAAAAGTAAGGTTCCCCAGAACCTACTTTCTCCATGTCACCATCCGAAGTGGAACTCAGCCCGAAGGGTGGAACCACTAATCCGAAGCGGAATTCAGCCCGAAGGATGAAACCACTGATCCGAAGCGGAATTCAGCCTGAAGGATGAAACCACTAATCCGAAGCGGAATTCAACCCGAAGGATGAAACCACTGATCCGAAGCGGAATTCAGCCCGAAGGATGAAACCACTAATCCGAAGCGGAATTCAACCCGAAGGATGAAACCACTGCACTTCCCCGAACAAATCTCAATCCATATACCCACAATGATATGATGCAGAATTTAAAATCTGAGTCTGATCCGAAACTTGAAAATTCAAGTTGCACAATACTATAAATCCGATATTTTACAGTTATGAAAATCCGATATTTCACTTAAATCACAGTATGACATGTTATGCATGATGTCTGAAAACATTCACCCAATCACAACAGAGTATGCACACAAAATGTACAAAACATTTACTTATATTAATACCAGAAAAGCACAGAAAGAAACACATAAGTTTATAAACAGGAAGAGACACACCTTTAAGCAACAAAAGCTCTAATGCCGAGAAAAGCGCGTCTTACGCTCAGATCTAGCTGAATCAGAACCTACGAGGTAAAACTCTATATTAGCATTTAATACTAACACTAAGCCACCGACTAAAACACTGAAAACTGAACTGAAGATATACTCACGTGAAGACCTCGAAGAACGTGCACGATCGATCTGAACAACTGGAGGTAACCCAACGGTCTCAAGGTCGGCACCTGAACACGAGAATATTCCGAATTAAATTCTAAAATCATAACTTATCATATTCCAACAACAATTACTTAAAATGAGTAAAACGGAGCTTTCGGGATCTAATTTGACAAAACGGGCAGCGGATACGAACTCAGGACGTTGAGAAAGGTCAAGAGGAACGTTTCCCGAAAAAGTCAACTCTGGTCAAAGTCAAACTGGTCAAAGGGTCAAACTTAGTCAAAGGTCTGGTCAACAGTCAACAAGTCAACTCCAGTCAACTATCAGGTCGGTCAAACGGGTCAAAGGCAATTCTATCGGTTCGGTCCAATTCATCTGGTTCAGTTCACAATTGGTTCACTGGTTCGGTTCAATGCTCACTGATCTGGTTCGGGTTAAATGATTCAAAGACCGATTCAGTCTAGCACACTGATCCGGTTCGATTCAATCCGAGTCACATATGGTTTCACAGATCCGGTCTGTCCATTCAATTAAACGGGTTACACTCGTGGGCTCAGGGGACTACTCCTACACCAGGTCATGCTCATATGGGCCTGATTTGGTCTCAACAATTTACACACAACACAATCAGCCCAAAACTTATCTCCTCTCAACAGATCAATACAACCAGGGTTTACAAACGCCACCAACGGCGTGACTGGTGCCCGAACGGCGGCGGTTCGACATAGCGGCGGCGGTAGCAGTTCGACACGATGGCGACAAAGATCTCAGATGGCTTAACGCCTATAACCACAACCATGAAAACATAAGTTAAATGCTTGCCCCAAACACACAACCCACTCTACCCTTTTCAACATACATGGGGTTAGGGTTTCTGAGTGCTTACCGGCGGTGCGATGAAATAAAGCCAAATCTGAGGGGAGCAAAGGTGGGACATGGCGGCACAAAAATACAACAGAAAACGACGGCAGCACAGTTCGACTTTGCGGCGGTACGACAACGCATCAACGACAGATACTCGAGGACACCGAGGCGACGACGGACGCAGATCGACGGCGACAGTGACGCAAAGGGGAGCCGAACGGGTTTATATCATTTCCGAGCAAACAATGGCCGGTGGAAAAGAGCCAAGGGTCGGGGTTTGTTCGCACGACAATGGTGGTTGCGATGGTGTTGGCCGAGCAAGCCACGGACGGCGGACGGAGGGTCGTCGGAGATGAAAAGGAGTGAGGATGATGGTGAGATGAAAAACGAGAGAGGGAAAACTGAGATAAGGGGAGTGCGGCTGCTCAAAACAAATGTGGGCGTTCAAACGGTGATTAGGGCTGAACCAAAATGTAAATAACAAGACAAAAAGGGTAAATTACACATATGGTCACCTGAACATTTTAGGGCTTACAAAAAGGCATGAAAACTTTACTTATATTACAAATTGACCCCCGAAATTCGAAATTAAGCCAAGAAATTCTGAATTTGCTCAATAAAACCACTTAGTCAAATTAGGGTTTTAAACCAGAAATTCCCAAATTCTAGGGTTTCTGATTTAGGGATTTTAAAATTAGGGTTTTTAAATTAGGGTAATTTTTGGGGTGTTACAACTCTCCCTCCCTTAAAAGAAATTTCGTCCTCGAAATTTTCGGACTTAGCAACAGATGTCACAACTGACTAGCACATTCAATACTTTCTTATTCTGAATTCAAAATCCATCATGACCAAAAATAGAACTGAAAACATCATAGATGTAGCTACTACGTCATTTTGCATATCATCACATCCAACGCAAACTCCGGTCGAATATATTAAACCTAGTAATCTAATCTCATATCCAGCTGACAAATCACTTTGAGCAGGTCTACTTCTACTAGCAGTACCAGAAGCAGCTGATCTAAACTGCCCTCTACCTCGATGAAGTGCCTGAACTAATGCATGAATCTAAATCTGAACGGATGAACCAATAGCTGAACGTGGACAATTTTTTAAGTAATGATCTTGAAATCCACATCTGAAACATGTTCTATTCATCAATCTGCACTCTCCGTTACGCTTTTTATTGCAAAAACCACATACAAAAATAGGCCAACGAACTTTTGAACTACCATGACTATCAGACGGAACTGTCGATACAGCGGGTCTTACATTCTGATAACTCTGAGGAACAAACTCATCCCTAGGTCTCTTTCCAAACGAGCTTACAAAACTTGGTTGTACAAATGTGTCCGGTTGCTTCCCGACTTGATCAAATTATGAAGTTCTTCTTTTTCCATTTGTGAAATTTATCCTCTCAGAAGTTTTAGCTCGATCAACCATGTCGCTGAATACTTTATCATGATGTGTTGCAACGTCTCTCTTAATAGATAAACAAAGTCCTTTCAAAAACCTATCACATTTATCTTCCTCAGTCGCAACTAACCCAAAAGCATACTTGGCCAACCTCCAAAATTCTATCTCATACTCATTTACTGATATATTGTTCTATTTCAGATTCATAAAATCATCACAAAACTTCGCTAAGAACTCAGCTTCCATATTTCGATCAGCGATCTCAATATCAAGTGAGTTACCTCTTCCGATCTGATATCCTCCTAACGAATGGTTCTCATCAACATGTAACTTATTCTGAATTTCTACTTGCCCAACAGAAGGCGGGTGATCAATACCAGAAACAACAATACGGCCTCGGTCACGACCTCGAACAAACGATAGATTAAGACTCCTACACGGTGGCATAATGAACTATATACCAAAAGCTAATAACCTAGAGTCAGAATCGGTACTGGAGTCTCAGATTTAAAACACATTGAAAACGTTGAAGTCAAAATCACATAATATCATAATACTTTTTTTATTGGAAATTCTCATCCGTCCCAAAATATTTTAAATGCATGCAGAAGCCAAAAACATTTTGAAAACAACTTTTGTGAGCCACACAGTCCGAGTGTTGAACCTGGCTCTGATACCACTAAATGTAACCCCCTAAACCCAGCCCAGAAGAAATGGGTCGGATCTAGGAAGTATCAATTGGAAACTTGTCCCTCAAGAACAATTTGGGTTAAAATATTTTATAATTTAAAAGAATCGATTAAATAAGTAAAACTCAACAAATATTCCGATTAAAATAAAACTCAATCTTTTGAACGATGTTCCGATAATTAATTAAAAACCCGAAAGTAACTTCATAGATGCATGCCTTTAATAAAATTCAAATTAAAAACAGTTTCAATGTCCATATTACACAAATATCCAAAAATATATTAAAATAATAATTCTGAGGTAACAGAAAAGTTCGTACTGAATAATAATTTATCTGAATAAACAAGAGATGCTCCAAGTACCGATCGCTTAAAAAGTCTGAGATATCTGAAAAGTAAAAACTAAAGGGTGTAAGCTAAAGAGCTTAGTGTGTCTCTAAAGTGCAACAGAAAACAAAACAAAACAATATTTTATTTTCTGATAAATACTTTTCTGAAAACACAATAAAACTGAATCATGATGATATGATGTCTGATGCACATGAATCATAGTACCCATCTCCGATACACCGAAAAGTAAGGTTCCCCAGAACCTACTTTCTCCATGTCACCATCCGAAGTGGAACTCAGCCCGAAGGGTGGAACCACTAATCCGAAGCGGAATTCAGCCCGAAGGATGAAACCACTGATCCGAAGCGGAATTCAGCCCGAAGGATGAAACCACTAATCCGAAGCGGAATTCAACCCGAAGGATGAAACCACTGATCCGAAGCGGAATTCAGCCCGAAGGATGAAACCACTAATCCGAAGCGGAATTCAACCCGAAGGATGAAACCACTGCACTTCCCCGAACAAATCTCAATCCATATACCCACAATGATATGATGCAGAATTTAAAATCTGAGTCTGATCCGAAACTTGAAAATTCAAGTTGCACAATACTATAAATCCGATATTTTACAGTTCTGAAAATCCGATATTTCACTTAAATCACAGTATGACATGTTATGCATGATGTCTGAAAACATTCACCCAATCACAACAGAGTATGCACACAAAATGTACAAAACATTTACTTATATTAATACCAGAAAAGCACAGAAAGAAACACATAAGTTTATAAACAGGAAGAGACACACCTTTAAGCAACAAAAGCTCTAATGCCGAGAAAAGCGCGTCTTACGCTCAGATCTAGCTGAATCAGAACCTACGAGGTAAAACTCTATATTAGCATTTAATACTAACACTAAGCCACCGACTAAAACACTGAAAACTGAACTGAAGATATACTCACGTGAAGACCTCGAAGAACGTGCACGATCGATCTGAACAACTGGAGGTAACCCAACGGTCTCAAGGTCGGCACCTGAACACGAGAATATTCCGAATTAAATTCTAAAATCATAACTTATCATATTCCAACAACAATTACTTAAAATGAGTAAAACGGAGCTTTCGGGATCTAATTTGACAAAACGGGCAGCGGATACGAACTCAGGACGTTGAGAAAGGTCAAGAGGAACGTTTCTCGAAAAAGTCAACTCTGGTCAAAGTCAAACTGGTCAAAGGGTCAAACTTAGTCAAAGGTCTGGTCAACAGTCAACAAGTCAACTCCAGTCAACTATCAGGTCGGTCAAACGGGTCAAAGGCAATTCTATCGGTTCGGTCCAATTCATCTGGTTCAGTTCACAATTGGTTCACTAGTTCGGTTCAATGCTCACTGATCTGGTTCGGGTTAAATGATTCAAAGACCGATTCAGTCTAGCACACTGATCCGGTTCGATTCAATCCGAGTCACATATGGTTTCACAGATCCGGTCTGTCCATTCAATTAAACGGGTTACACTCGTGGGCTCAGGGGACTACTCCTACACCAGGTCATGCTCATATGGGCCTGATTTGGTCTCAACAATTTACACACAACACAATCAGCCCAAAACTTATCTCCTCTCAACAGATCAATACAACCAGGGTTTACAAACGCCACCAACGGCGTGACTGGTGCCCGAACGGCGGCGGTTCGACATAGCGGCGGCGGTAGCAGTTCGACACGATGGCGACAAAGATCTCAGATGGCTTAACGCCTATAACCACAACCATAAAAACATAAGTTAAATGCTTGCCCCAAACACACAACCCACTCTACCCTTTTCAACATACATGGGGTTAGGGTTTCTGAGTGCTTACCGGCGGCGCGATGAAATAAAGCCAAATCTGAGGGGAGCAAAGGTGGGACATGGCGGCACAAAAGTACAACAGAAAACGACGGCAGCACAGTTCGACTTTGCGGCGGTACGACAACGCATCAACGACAGATACTCGAGGACACCGAGGCGACGACGGACGCAGATCGACGGCGACGGTGACGCAAAGGGGAGCCGAACGGGTTTATATCATTTTCGAGCAAACAATGGCCGGTGGAAAAGAGCCAAGGGTCAGGGTTTGTTCGCACGACAATGGTGGTTGCGATGGTGTTGGCCGAGCAAGCCACGGACGGCGGACGGAGGGTCGTCGGAGATGAAAAGGAGTGAGGATGATGGTGAGATGAAAAACGAGAGAGGGAAAACTGAGATAAGGGGAGTGCGGCTGCTCAAAACAAATGTGGGCGTTCAAACGGTGATTAGGGCTGAACCAAAATGTAAATAACAAGACAAAAAGGGTAAATTACACATATGGTCACCTGAACATTTTAGGGCTTACGAAAAGGCATGAAAACTTTACTTATATTACAAATTGACCCCCGAAATTCTAAATTAAGCCAAGAAATTCTGAATTTGCTCAATAAAACCACTTAGTCAAATTAGGGTTTTAAACCAGAAATTCCCAAATTCTAGGGTTTCTGATTTAGGGATTTTAAAATTAGGGTTTTTAAATTAGGGTAATTTTTGGGGTGTTACAGAAACCATAAAAGGGTAACTCCATCATGTCAACGGGAAACACGTGACCTTGAACCATCAAAGGACATCTCCGAAATACTTTCCTGACTACAACCGTCTCACCAAAAGAACTCGTAACATTCATACCTATATCTAACAACTCAAAAGGCAAACCTAAAGATATTGCATTCTCATCCAAAATATACGAATGTGTCGAGCCAGAATCAATCAACGAAAGCAAAGATAAGGGCTGTAACACAAAATTACCTGCGATCACATCTGTCTCATTCCCAGCCTCGCGCTGTGCATAAACCCTAGCTGGTCCACCTCACTCGGGCTGTACCGCAACAACATGAGCCACATTCCTCTAACCATCATTCCTCGGCTGAAAGTTACCTCGATCGCGCCCACGACCTCTCTGATACTCAACAGCTCTAGCAGGTGCCTGGCCATCCCTAGCCAGATGAGGAAACCCACACCTTAAATGCGCCTGAGATCCACAATTCCAATAAGCACGAAAAGTACCCCAACACTCTCTGGAATGGTTCATCCCACATCTAGCACACTCGGGTGTGCGAGCAAAAAAACCTCGACCCTGATGGCCTCGTCCCATGTTACCACCTCCACGCCTAAAGTCCGGTTGGTGCCTTATGTCCTTGTGCTTCTTGTTACGGTCTCCCTCCCACTCGGCGGACCTTTTCCCTAAACTAAATCCACCCGATCGAGCAGCCAAGATTAGACTTTGCTCAATGTCCTTAGCCCTAGAGACCAAGACATCGAACTCGGTGTAATCAGAAGCTAGCATATAGGTCTTCACCTCCGTAACCAAACCGTAACAGAACCGTTCACACCTTTCCCTCTCAGTGGGAACCAACTCTGAAGCATACTGACTCAAGCGCACAAATTGTACCTCATACTCAGATATGAACATACTACCTTGCACTAAATCCATGAATTCTCTCTTCTTCTTGTCTTGATAACGAGCACCAAGGTACTTCTTGCGGAACATACCACAAAAGAACTCCCAAGTAACATCAGCCTCGGGCATACCTGAGATAACGGTGGTCCATCAAGCATACGCATCTCCCTGAAGCAATGAGACAATACAACCCAACTTATGAGTGTCCGAGCACTCCATCTGACCCAAGATACGTGTATTACTCTCAAGCCATGCGTCCGAACCCTCTGGAGACATACCACGAAACTCGACTCTGCCTAGGTTATGAAGTCACTCCAGAGGCAAACCCGTCCCCGCACCCTGAGGTGGTGTTGCAGCATGAAGACCAGCAACAACCGTCTGAAAAGCTCTGGCTAAATTCTGAAGTAACCGAGCCATATCCACACTGGCCTGACCCTGGCCAACCTGAGGTCCATTACCATCACCTCTAGCATTCGCCCCATTACCATTGGGAGCAGGAGGAGCAAGAGGCACATTCCCAGGTGCCTGGTCACCCGCTCTAGGCTGTCATCTTGGTCTCACCATAACAATAAACAATCTAAAACAACAAACACACAAATCGCGAGATAAACATTGGGTCAGTAAAGGCATGGATCCGTGTGTTAAGCTCTTTCAAATCAAAACCACTTTTTCATAATAACACCTAGCAATGGGAATGCTTAACCAACCTTCAAACATCAACAGGAACACAAGGTCATGCTCACAAACACCGTGCAATTCAGTCAAACATACACGGAATCAACTTACCTGACTTACCTTCCCGAGGATACCTCGTAACTGAGGCTCTGATACAACCATATGTAACCCCTCGACCCGGTCTAGTCGCAAGACCGAATCGGGAGAGTTACACGGGGATAACTGGAGAAAAATCCGAGAATTTCCCTCCGATTAACAACCCTATATTAAGATTTATCTTGTCTAAATGCAATTTAACAGTCCTATGGTGTTAAGGGTCACAACGGAAGAACAACGTCTCAATCGGATGTCCAATTGAAGACAAATAGTCACAAGGGACCATTTCGCAAAAACCACACTAAACAGGGGCACAAAGGTAATTTAACCTTACCAAATAGTTTATGAGTCAAGTTCCAAGCACATAAGAAAAAACCAACTCAAACATACATACAAACTCGTTTAGGAAGCATACAAGCACTAGAGACTAAAACGTAACATTTGGAAACCTTTAAAGATGCCTTTTAACCACTTTAACTACCCGTGTTTCGAAACAGGGCTGCCCATTTCGAAACGCGGGCTCTCTGCAAAAAGCAATATTAGGCTGTTCTGAAATGGGTCGTCATGGTTCCGAAATGAGAGCCTCCAGTGGCAAAACTTACCGAAACGACACCACCCCCATTTCGATACAGGTGCCCTAAAATCCTGGCCATTCCGAAACCATACCAGATGTTTCGAAATGCCTGGGCACATATTGGCCCGAAAATGCATTTTGGCATCCGCTAACATTCCCAAACTTACCCCGAAAGTCCACAAACCACATGACATCATAACAAGAAAACATTCTAGAGGCATTACACCCTAAAAATAGGCTTCAAACATGCATACACACAAACAAGGATCTCAACCTCAAAAGCTCATAAGAACACTTTAGCTCAAAAACACCAATAAGCCAAAACACGTGTCACTTAACTAAAAGCCATAACAAGCCTCAACATAGCATGGTATCAACATTTAAAACATGTAGCAAAAGGTCTAACACGTGGGAGTTTACAACCTCCTCCCTAACCACAAAAGTAAGTATTCTCATTGCTAAATCATTATTACAACTTAAAACCATACTTGAGCTTAAGCTACGATCACTGGAGCCTTTCCCTCGCCTTCCTTTGCTTCCCGGGTCGCTAACGAACTACATTGCTGGAAAGAAGCGAGTAAGCATAAAGCTTAGTGAGTGGTTCTCAAAACTACAACAACAACAATGCAATTTTTAGATAAAACCATTTATAAATTAAAAACAAGGCCACAAGCATGAATTCCATCAACATGAATATCAACAATCTTACATATGCTTGGCAACTTACATCAAGCAATGCAACACTTATAACAACATGGCATGACTCTCAAATACCAACACGATAACATTCAACTTTCCAACACAAGAGTATAATAGCAATTATGGTTACATTACTCGGATAGACAAATTAGACTCGATGGCATCTTACATCACCGAATCTATAAGAACAACAAGACTCACGATGGCATCTTACATCATCGAGGTCTAATAATAAAGCTTCCAGTGGCATCTTACATCATCGTACTCCTCCCTAATGGCATCTTACATCACTAGGGCCACGCACGAATTTTACAAGTGCACTCTAATCCTATGGTCGACCAATTATACTCGGTAAGACCTTCATATTTGCCAATACTCAAACATCATATAAACCAACATAACAATACCACATTCATAAATCAATTACACACATTCATCTCATCTCAACAAAGCATAACAAGCTCAAAAAGAAATTTACGGAAAAGTAAATCGTAAACTTTAAATACTTACTCTCGAGCTTAGGTTGGCCTTTCAAGCTCAACCTAAACTCTCAAAATATTTCCACTCACCGGTAGAACCCAAACGATAGCCGAAACACCGATTCAAGCCTCCGAACTACTCGGTCTCGCGTCCAAAGAACCCAAACTTGTTTCCCCTGTTTCTAGCCAATTCAAAAATGATGCATTAGACCCAAAACAAACCCCCAAACTTGCAGCAACACATAAACTCATCAATCATCATCAAAACCAAGTCGATTCATACTCGAAACACTTAGAAACACCATCAAAAGGACCCAAACCAACTAGCAGCCAAAACCCAACAAATTTGTCATCAAAACTAAATCTTTCAGTCATCCAAAACACTTACCCAAGGTCTAGCAACCATCAGGCCAAGGTTCCACACAAGAACAACCCAAAAACCCACATTTTCAACTCCAAAAACGTCTCTTTTTCACTAGTTTCGGGTTTCCTACTTTTAGCCACTATTTTAGCATTTTTAGGACACCAAAACAAGATTAAAAACACCCTTAAACATGACATCAAACTACCCAAACGAAATCCTCTCATTTTCCTCTTTTTCAAACTCAAGGCATTTTGAAATAATTTCAAACAATGAGTTTTAAGGAAAATTTAACTAATAACAAGTTTAAGGAAAGAAAAATCAAAAAAAGGGAGAGCTTACCTTGAAAACCTGTTTGTAGGAAAGTTTGGAGCAATGAAATAGTTAAAAATGGTGTTTTTTGCAAAGTAACGTGAAAAGGAGATGTTGGTGGAGAAGATGATGATATTTAAAAAAAACCCCTTTTTAAAAATTTCAAATTTCCCCCTTTGCCCTTATTCATTAAAATCCTTTTTTAGTGCTCATTAAAAATGTTTTCTCCCAACTAATATAACCCGAACCAGTTTAACCAAACCCGACTATCTCCCGGGCCCTAAACCCAGAGCGTTACATACGTTAAGTGCCTCGTTATAAACCTCTCTAAACCTAATTAGTGGAAAAGAGTACCCACAACTAGGTAACAAATTCAAAAGAGTACACACAAGTGATGTAGTTGTTTTCACGTACTTAATTATCCAATTCAAACCGCAAGTCCCGCGCAAAAATTAATTCAAACATTGTAGAATATTAAAACGAAAATGGTGAAGCTAGATTGTAAGAGGTGGTGTTCTAATGAGCATGTAGTTGGTTATCAGGCGCGAGTTAGTTTCTCCCAAACAGAATTGGGTCTCAGCAGAGTCATAAAGTTGTCAAAATCATTTCTAGACTGGAAAATATTAGTCTTTTGAAAAGATGAAGTTATCATAGGCCATATTCGGACCATATGTGACCGATCACCTATAAAATCATTCTTTATAAAAATAATGTTTTTTAAATAAGGGTCAATTTTAAAAGATTTGTGTTCTAATTTAGAGAAAACAATTTGGAATCTGGAATGGTTTTGGAGGGTTTAGTTTCTTTATCTTGTGATGGGAGTTCAGTACTAGTTATGAACACATAGATTCCACTAGCCTCACCTGATGGAATCAAATGAAAAGTCGTTATCTTGGTAAATATGGGGAAATAGTTTTAAAATAATGATGGTTGGATTTATTAATTTTTTTGAATTCTAATTAAATTGTTTGAATTTGTAAATTTGGAGGACTAAATGTATTATTATACAAATTTTGTTAACTGTCATGTCATCCTTTTAACGGTTGTTAGCGGCTCAGTGGTCAAATTGGACCAAAACTAATAGTTTAATGGTAACATTGAAGCAATTGAAAGTTTAGTTATCGAATTGAAGAATTTACTAAAGTTTAGTGACCATTTGTGAACTTTACCCTAAAAATTACCAGACTTTGTCTAACAAGAAAAAAAATGCGTGATATGTGTCAAAGAGACAAACATGAACCATGAGAGGTGACAGCTACATTACATGTTTATGTGTCTTGTCTTAAATCACTCAATAGGAGCATGTTTAAAAGACTATTTAAACACCGAAAGCTAAGATCCACTAATTTGCCTTAGGGCCAAAAATACTTATGTTGTCACATCTTTTATGAGCTCGAATTTTTATATTTACCTTGAAAATGTAATACTTCTCTATTTAATAAAAATACACTTAAAAAGTCACTATCTAACTATTATGATATGTTAAAATGCTATATTTAAACAATTGGCTGCGATCAAGGACCTCCTGTTTGTTACAAAGATGAGAGCTTACATCTGGTTAAGGGCAGTTAATGAGAACTTGATATACAGTGATGGGCATTGGTGGAAAAATCCCATAACAAGTATAGTGAATTTAATAGCAGCAATGGAGTTGCATTGTCGTGCTCTCCTCTGTCTAACTCACTAAAATTCAGCGTTGATGGAGCGTTTCGAGAAGAAAGAGCAGGTGTAGGAGGTGTTTTACGAAACTCGAAAGGAGATATGCAGGCGTTATTCTCTGGACCAGTTGAAAAACTCTGCTCCGACTTTGCTGAGCTGATGGCTATACACTGAGCTAAAAGTGTACTTGGAAGTTGAGTTGAAAGGAAAATCTTCTCTGCTGGTAGAATCAGATTCACAAGTGGTCCTCAACTGGATTGCAAACCCTATGTCAAGACCATGGAGATGGTGGGATATCTTCGATGAAATTGATGGCATGAAACGGGAGATTACAAATGTGGAATTTCAGTATGTATCGCGTGAGCAAAATAGTCTAGTTGATCACTTGGCGAAAATTGGAACCACTAGACCGATGTTATTTAAAGCATGGTGGCGAGTTAGGTATTGAATCTTGTTTTGTATTTGAGCAGATTTGATTGCTGGTGTAAAGTGAAACGTCCTTGTAGTAGAAACCAAATTGGATCGTACTCTTTTTCTCCATTAGGATTAGGGAGATTTTAACGAGGCGTCCAATTTTGGTCTTTAATAAAATAAAATAAATTGATTTTGCTGAGCAAAAAAAAACGAAAAGAAAAATTAATATCTAACCAATGTGAATGTGAGAATAAGTAAATAAATATATTATTTATACACGCGTGTCGTTGCCGTTGTCTGATCTGATTTGTGAATATGTTAACACATATATTCGAAACGTACCTTCCATGTTTCTTGTTTAACAAAATGTTGAGAGACATAATTAGGATTTTCGAAAAAAGAGAGGGAAATACAATGCTTTATTTAGGGGGAAACAATTTTTTTTGAAAATAGTTCATACAAACAATATTTCTAAATTATAGTGTAATTTATGATATGCAACGATTAATAATTGTGTTTTAGTACGAATTATCAGTTGGTTTAGTGGGATGTGTTGTTAAGCCCCTTAAGGAAGACAAGAGTTCAAATTCCGACTTTGTGTATAGAAAAAAATGGGTTGGGTGGGTCATCTCATATGTCTTTGAAAACCCAATATAAATTTGTCAGCCAATGAGGCAGATACAAATAGAGATGATCATTTGACCCATACCCGACGAGTTTCGACCTGACCCAATTCTCTATGGTCGAGCTTTTTAAAGAAAATTTCAGGCTCGAGTCGGGTTCGGGTCGAATTTTTCGAGGATGACGTCGGATCAAGTTGAGTTTAAGTTTAAGGTGAAAAATACCATACCCAAAATAATAGTTTAATTTTTTTTCTAGATTTTTAGGTATATTTGCTACAATTCTGATGAGTTCTCAAATGTGACATATTTCATATGCTACTTTTCTAGTTATTAGGACTTCTTGCTGCTTAATACATGCTGCTTTTGCTATATTTTGTGCAGGGATCCAATTCTTGAAATAGCAGTGAAAAGGGGGCATTTATGCAGTTTTTATTATTATTCTTTCATGACTGGCATCATGGGCACGGCACTGGGCACGACGCGTCTGACGTGGCAGTGACGTGGCAAATACGTGGCGACTTCTAGAAGATTCTGGACCATCTTATCAGTTTATCCGTTTCGTTTTGCTGTATTTAAATTTTAAAACATTTGAATTATTTATCTTTTGTTTATTATTTTAAATTATCTCATCACCTTATCTTTGTAAATCTAAGCCTATAAATACCAACCATTGGTGAAGGCTTAAGATCATCTTCTAGCTTTGAGTTTCTTTTATCTTTGTAAACATTTTCAGTTTTAATCCAAGTTCTTTTCTTTGTCTCGTTTATTCTATTTAATTATTTTTCCAAAACCAAGTTAAGCATGATAATCAATATCATGCTTAGCTAAATATTTTAAGCCAAGAACCAGCCAAGTCAATTCGATTCGTGAGAATTGAACTTGCTTAAATTCTTTTGGGAAATCATTTTTATCTTTCTGCTTAGATAGTTTGGCAATCGGCCTTACTAAAGGTTTTTAACCGTTTTTCAAATAAAAAGAGCTCGTTGGTCTGGAATCGTTTAAAAACATAGTTGGGAGGAAGGATCGGCCTGTGGAAAATTTCGACTTCCTGTGAACACTCTTAGCGGCGGTCCGCTAAGGAAAGATAAAATCAGAAGCGATTCTATTTTAGACAATTTCTGAGTCGGGTTTTTCCTGCTTTTATTCTAAATATTTTAACGAAGATAGACGTGGTTGATTTATTTAAGAACCATCTTTCGAAGATAGACTTGGGAGAATTGGTTACTCGAGAGAGAAACAAGTTATGACGGGTTGGGCCTCGTAGACTGTAACCGACATGATCCCCGAAATAAAAATCTATTTCAGTGATCGAAAGAATTGAAGGAGCTGGTTCGAGGCTATTTCACATACTTGGTTTTTCTTATTATTTTTAATTCTTGCATTTTATTTTATTACTTCACTCAAAATCAAATCACTCCCCCCATTTTATTTAATCACTTTGCAGATATTCCTGGAAGTACTAATCGAAGCAGTCTTCAGTCAATAATTCTAGCTAATCTCCTTGCGGATCGACCCTCTTTCCCTATATTTATTCAATTTCTTTATTTTATTTATTGTTGAAAGAGGTTAAACATTTATTTATTTTTGACCGGTTAAACGACGACTTGTCAAAATTGGCGCCGTTGCCGGGGAGATTTATTTTCGGCAATTTTTGACTGATTTTGTTTTATATTTATGACCAGGAAAAACCCGGGTACTTTAGCTCCATATAACCCGGAAATCGAAGCAAGCGCTCGTAGAACTCACGGCGAAACACTTCGACGAAAGAAACAACACAGCACACGACGACCCGAACAAGAATCCACCTCCGAAACTACACCAATCGAAGAACCTACACATGAACCAGAACCGATGGCGGACCAAACGATTCAAGAACTGAACGCAGCCCCTACTATGCATCAACCACTCTGCATCGCCTTTCCTCAAGGCGATACTCCCTTCCAGCTCAAAACGAGATTAATTCACCTACTCCCTACCTTTAATGGCCTGCCTACTGAAAGCCCACACAAGCATCTTGCCGAATTTCATATGGTGTGCAGCAGCATGAAACCACAAGGGGTCTCAGAGGACCAAATAAAACTAAGGGCTTTTCCTTTTTCCTTAGCCGGAACGGCTAAAGAGTGGCTATTTTATTTACCTCCGAATTCGATTAATACATGGTCTGACCTTTCTCGTGTTTTTCTTGATAGATACTTCCCTGCGGCAAAAGCGACAGAAATTAGGCGAAACATATTGAGTATCCAACAAATGCACGGTGAATCCCTATATGATTATTGGGAAAGGTTCAAGAAGCTGTGCGCAAGCTGTCCGCAACATGGCTTATCCGAGCAAACTCTCCTTCAATATCTATACGAAGGAATGTTACCAATGGACAAAAAGATGGTAGATGCAGCAAGCGGTGGCGCGCTCGTTAACATGACTCCTACTACAGCGAGAACATTAATCTCCGCAATGGCTGCAAATTCGCAGCAATTTGGTTCTGCAAGTGAACCCAGTCGACGAGTTCAGACAGTAAGCACAATTACATTAGAAAATAAGATTGATAATTTGACTAATATTGTGCATTCACTTGTTTCAGGAGAAATAGGAGCTGCTAAGGCGTGCGGGATTTGTACTATGCAAGATCACACAACCGATTTATGACCATTGCTAAGGGAAACGTCTGGTGCCCAAGTCAACGCCATACACAACTTTCTCGGACCTCCCCAAAGGCCATATAATCCACAAAGCAACACGTTCAACGCCGGTTGGAGAGATCATCCTAACCTTAGCTATGGTAATAGGAATCCAAATTTCCAAACTAGACAACCTCCCTACCAAAACCAAGCTCCCCAGAAATCTTCCCTTGAATCTATTGTTGAGAGGTTAGCCGTTTCACAGGAAAAGTTCCAAACCCAAACGCAATCTCACCTTCAGGAACAAGACAAACAAGTTAGCCAATTAGCTCAAACAATAGGGCGTCTAGAGTCACAAGGAAAATTGCTGTCACAAACTGAAATCAATCCAAGGGAAAATGTGAGCGAAATCACTTTGCGAAGCGGAACCGTGATAGCACCTGAACCGCCAAAGAAGGACGAGCAAAAATCCGAAGGCTCTTCGGAACACCAAAAAGAAAAATCTCCTTCAACTTCAGGTAACATCAAATCTAAAATTCCTATTTCTACTTACGAACCTGTTCCACCTTTTCCAGGAAGACTAGCAAAAAGAGACAAAAAGGAGGAAGAGAAGGAAATAATGGAGGTGTTCAAAAAAGTGGAAATTAACATTCCACTATTGGATGTTATCAGGAAGGTTCCTAAATACGCGAAATTTTTGAAAGACCTGTGTACAAACCGAAGAAGGTTGTCAGGAAACGAGAGAGTCAACCTTAGCGAGAATATTTCAGCCATTTTTCAAAGGCCGTTGCCACCAAAGTACAAGGACCAAGGTATGTTTGCGATTCCCTGTAAAATTGGGAATGTTGGGATCAAAAGAGCTATGCGCGATTTGGGTGCCTCCATCAATGTCATGCCTCTAAGTGTTTATAGAAAAATCTCAAATGATCCACTGAAGGAAACTAAGGTAACAGTACAATTGGCTGATAGATCGATTATTTATCCCGAAGGGGTATTGGAAAATATTCTGGTTAAGGTAAATAATCTTATTTTTCCCGCCGATTTTTACATTATTGATATGGAGAATGATCATAGCAACAATGGGTCTGAAATTTTGCTTGGACGTCCCTTTCTATCAACCGCACACACAAAAATCGATGTTCGTAATGGAATTTTAACCATGGAATTCGACGGGGAGGTAGTGAAGTTTGATGTGTAGAAAGCTATGAAATATCCTGATTTCGTCGCAAGCCTTAATTTTATTGATATTATAGATCCTTTGGCTAATGACTTTATCGGAACTGATTTATTTCATGATTTTTGTAGGGAATTGGAAGATCTCAACGATGATGACTTAGGCGAAACAATCTCTACTCTTTCTTTAATTTCTGAACTTCAATTAACTCCATCACAATCTAAACCTCTTCCCTCAATTTTGCAGGCACCTCAACTAGAATTGAAACAACTCCCACCACACTTGAAATATGCATATTTGGGCGACAAGGAAACTCTACCTGTCATCATATCAAGCGAATTGTCGTCGCAACAGGAGGAAGAGTTGATAGCTACGTTGAGCATCCATAAAGAGGCAATCGGATGGACATTAGCCGATATCAAAGGCTTAAGTCATTCCACGTGCATGCACAAAATAAAAGTGGAGGATGGCGCAAAACCTATCCGAGAAGGAAAACGACGATTGAACCCACCAATGATGGATGTGGTAAGACAAGAAATACAAAAATTGCTAGATGCTGATATCATCTACGCAATATCTGACAGTAAGTGGGTTAGTCCAATTCATGTTGTGCCTAAGAAAACGGGAATAACTATTGTCGAAAATGATGAAGGGGAAAAGATTCCAAAGAGAGTTCAAAACGGATGGAGAATGTGTATCGATTACAGGAAACTTATTTCTCAAACTCGAAAAGACCATTTCCCTTTACCATTCATCGATCAAATGATCGAAAGACTTGCTGGAAAAACATATTATTGTTGTCTTGACGGATTCTCTGGATTTTTTCAGGTACCTGTAGCACCCGAAGATCAAGAAAACACTACATTTACTTGTCCATTTGGCACCTTTGCATATAGGCGAATGCCTTTCGGGCTATGCAACGCTCCAACCACTTTCCAACGTTGCATGCTAAGCATTTTTTCCGACCACATCGAGCGAGGTATAGAGGTATTTATGGATGATTTTACCGTTTACGGTGATTCATTTTCTAAATGTCTCTGTAATCTTTCATATGTGCTTAACCAATGCATTGAGTATAATTTAGTTTTAAATTATGAGAAGTGTCATTTTATGGTAAGTAAGGGTTTAGTTCTCGGTCATGTGGTTTCTGCCCAAGGTATAGCCGTCGATAAGGCTAAAGTAGACGTTATTCGCTCACTTCCATACCCCATTTCGGTGAGGGAAATTCATAGTTTTCTTGGCCATGCAGGATTCTATCGACGCTTCATAAAGGACTTCTCCAAGCTTGCGCAACCACTTTGTCGCCTATTACAAAAAGATGTGCCGTTCGATGTAGACAAAGCTTGTAGAGAGTCATTTGATGAGTTAAAATTATGACTTATTTCCGCCCCAATTGTACAGCCCCCGGATTGGTCGTTACCCTTCGAAATTATGTGCGATGCCTCCGATCTAAGTGTAGGCGCAGTGCTTGGGCAAAGAACCAAAGACGGACCACATGTTATCGCTTATGCCTCTAGAACTCTTGATTCGGCACATCGAAATTATTCTACAACAGAAAAGGAGCTTTTTGCTGTCATTTTCGCATTAGATAAGTTTCGCCCTTATTTGTTAGGAACTAAAATTCTTATTTTTTCTGATCATGCAGCATTGAAATACTTGATCAACAAAAAGGACGCGAAACCTTGTTTTATTAGATGGATACTCTTGTTACAAGAGTTTGACATACAGATCAAAGACAAGAAGGGCAACGAGAATTTGGTGGCGGATCATCTAAGCCGTTGAGCGACATCGCCGATCGAACTCCCTTTACGAGATGAATTCCCCGATGAATCGCTAATGGAAGTTAAGGCAACGTTCCCTTGGTTTGCCGATTTGGCGAATTTCTTAGCCACTGGTAAGGTCCCTAGAAATTTGTCTCAATCCGCGGTTAAACGTATTAAAAGAGATGCTAGATATTATATATGGGATGATCCATATTTGTGGAAATTGTGTTCTGATCAAATAATTCGTCGTTACGTAGGTAATAGCGAGGTAACATCTATACTTAAATTTTGTCATTCTTACGCTTGTGGCGGACATTTTGGCCCTAAACGAACTACGCACAAAATCCTTGAGTGCGGTTTCTTTTGGCCTACTTTATTTAAAGATACTTACGATTTCTGTAAATCATGTGACAGATGCCAGCGGGTTGGGAATTTAAGCCGTCGAAGCGAAATGCCATTAAATCCAATACATATATGTGAAGTATTCGATGTGTGGGGTCTTGACTATCTGGGACCTTTTATTTCATCCTATGGAAATCTCTATATCATTTTAGCGGTCGATTATGTTTCAAAATGGGTTGAGGCGAAAGCCACCCGTGAAAATGATGCAAGAACCACGACTAATTTTTTGCGTGACTTTATTTTTTCTAGGTTTGGAACCCCGAGGGCGATCATTTGTGATAGAGGAACACATTTTGTTAATCGAATTGTCGAGGCTTTGATGAGGAAATATGGCATGACGCAACGCATATCTTATCATCCGCAAACAAACGGACAAGCGGAGGTTTCAAATAGGGAATCAAATCAATCCTAGAGAAAATCGTCAAACCCAATCGAAAGTATTGGAGCTTGAAATTAGTCGATGCGTTATGGGCATATAGAACCGCTTACAAAGGACCTATCGGCATGTCACCTTACCGCCTTGTCTTCGGTAAACCTTGTCATCTTCCAGTCGAACATGAACATAGAGCGTTTTGGGCAGTGAAAGAATGTAATATGGAGATGAATGCCGTTGGCGAAACACGGAAACTCCACATTGAAGAACTTGAGGAAATTCGCCGAAACGCTTACGATAGCGCGCAACGTTATAAAGAACAAACTAAAGCGTTTCATGACAAGCACATTTCATTTAAATCCTTTTCAATTGGACAAAAAGTTCTCCTATTTAATTCGAAGTTGAAAATTTTTGCAGGAAAACTTAAGTCTAAGTGGAGCGGACCATTTACCGTAGTCAATACCTTCCCTCATGGAGCCGTGGAGATTGAAGACAGCTCGGGTGCACAGTTTAAAGTGAATGGACAGCGACTTAAACCATTCTTCGATAGCACACCGATCGAACAAATTGAAGAAATTATCCTAGAAGAACCTAAAATCTGAGCAATGAATTGGTCGAGCTTAACGACAATAAACAAAGCGCTAAATGGGAGGCAACCCATTGGTTCATTTTTTTTATTTTTTATTTTTACTCTACTGCTTCATTTTTCATTTTTTTGCCTTAAATTTTTTCTTTTTCCTACAGGGTTTTCTTTCGAATGCAGCAGGACAATAAAATTCCCACATCCAAAAGTGCACCGTTTCATTAAACACGGTGCATTTTAGCACAATCAAATGAACGGTGCACGATAGCCCCAAACCCTTCCCCCTTAAGCATATCGTCAAACTCTCCCCCTTTTCTCCTTTCTTTCCTTCTCGCAACACCACCAAACCCTAGCAAAGCTCACCCCGCCGCAAAACACACCCAAGCCGGATTACCACCTCCGAAATCAGCCCACAATGCCACGCACAAGACAACAAGCCCGCCGGCTCCCTAAAGAACCACCGTTGGTTATCGGCGGATGGCGTCGTTTCCAACCGCCCCAATTCATGGCGATTAGCAGCGAGTCTGAACCCTCCACCACACCTCCTACTCGTCACGGAGGTCGTCAACGGCAAGCCACCACTCCGCCGGCCGAAAATCCTGTCCCTTCGCCTACCGCCAATCCTCTGCCTCCTTCCCCGAACGCCAGCCGCCGTTCACGCCGCTCCAACAGCGCCACCGGTCCAAGCACCAGCCGCCGTCCGCCATCCCCACGGTCCCCGTCACCATCATTTTACTCGATGCCCACTGTGGACTCCTCCACACCCTCTCGGCAGCATCCATCACACACCCAACAGAGGGATTCCACCATCCCTTCATTTTCTATGCATTCTGCCGAATTAGAGCAACACCCCGAGGTAAATTCTACTCCGATTTTAACACGCCCATTACTAATGTATCACCCCTCTTTTGGTTACACAGAAGATTTCTCGGCCGATTACGGTTTCCATAACGATCACCAAACCTCTACAAACTATCACCACGACGAGCACTCTGCCCAACAGTAAAGCGCATCATCTTTTCCCTCTCCGCCCAGAGGCGACGCAGGAAATTCAGAAAGAAATAGGCATGGGCGTAAATACGCAGTTCCGGCCGAAGAAGAACTCAAAGGTTTCCTTATTTTTCCTTCTGATCAGATTGACCAATTTCAGAATATCAGACATCGACCTTTTCGGGTTTGCAAATTCATTCCCCAGCTTACTATTGTTAATCTGAATATCTCTGAATATGTCACAAACTATTTTAATGCTATCGGTTGGACTGCTTATTCTGAAATAAACTGTAGAACATTTTATGAGTTAGTGTTTGAGTTCTACTCTACTTTCTCTTTTGCCGAAACTAGTTACATTACGCCTGATTCCCCTGCTATTATCAAATTTCGACTATGTGGTGAAAACTTTGCTATACCTGTCAATAAATTTAATTTGGCTTTGGTTTTTGTGACTAACGTCACAGACCCTGATTATCTGACAACATTGTTTGAGATTCCTGCAGATTTTGATGAAAATGCAGCTTATTTTGAGCTCTCCGGACAAACAGACATAGCCTTTGACCCTCGTTCCACCAAAGCTATTACGCTTCAAGATCCAGGGCTACGTTACGTTCATCCCTCCCTTGCCTACAATTTTTCTGGACGTAACGATGCCTCTGCTACTCTGAGTAAGACCAAACTGTTTTTCTTTGGTGTATGCATTCGGGAAGAAAGGTAAACTTAGGATTTTGGTTAGCTCGCCAATTCAAAGTCGCAATCCGGTATAATCGCCCCTTAATCTCTGGTCCTTTAATTACTCACCTCGCATCTAGAATAGCTCACTTTGATATTGAGAATTTTACTTATGCCTTTTCTATGGATGCTTTAGATGAGCGTTGCTTGGATTCCATGGGACTACTTGATGTACCACCGGATGCGCCCTTCTTCAATCCACCAGGAATATTAACACCAAGAACGAGGAGAGTTTTCGCTCGCAGAAATGCCCCACGCGCCCCTCGATCCCCTCCTCCCCAAGAGCAACCTTCACACGATATTCCGGATTTCGCTGCGCGCCTCCACGCACTAGAAGACAACATTTCCGAAATCCTCTCTTACCTACGTCCTGGGCGCGGCCGCAGACGTGGCCGCAATCATCGTTGATCACGGGGAGTTCCCTTTACCCCTCTTTGCCTTACTTTTTAAATTATTTTCCCTGAATTGGGGCAATTCATTTAAGTGAGGGGGAGGGTGCAAAAACACCACTGGTCCTATGCTTGTTTGATAATATGTTTGACTTTAATTAAACTTGAGATGAATTTTCCGATTCATGCTTGGTCACAACAGTCCTTCGAGAGCATCGCGAGTATTTGGGGCAGTTTGGTTCGCTTGGCAGCCTCCACCACCTCGCCTCAATCGTTCGAGTGTGGTTGGATTTTAATTGAGACGCGAACCATGGAAAATATAGAGGCTACGGTAAAGATGGAGGTGGATGGCATATCATTTCCTGTACAAATCCGAGAATGCACTTTTGGACCATGGTTGGAATGCGAATGCACTCTATTACAATCTGACGATGAAGACGATGCGTCTTCGACACAGGGATTGGATGGGGGATATCAATGTAACGGAAACCAAATCGCGTCTATGCCACAGGAGGAGTCGCTCGGGAATCAGGTACAATTGGCCGAGTCACGGCAGTGGCGTAATAATTCACTTTGGGATCATAGGATGGCTACCAGCCATGTAGAGGAGGCTGGTTCGAAGGATCACACGGCTTCTTCACAATTGCAGGGAGATGGGGATGTGGCTGGTCCGGTGGAGGAACAGGCCTCCGGGGAGGTGGCCGGCCCGGTGGAGGAGCAGATTTCCGGGAGGTTCACAGGCGAGGGTGGGAAGAGTCCTGTCACAGCAAAACAAGCTGATGTATTTCAATCTAACTCAAACTCTGTGGATTTGAATGCAACTATATTGGAGATGGTTAAGCCTATCTCAAAGTCGATAGATTTGGTGGATAAAGCAGATTCAAAAATTGAGAAAATATGGAATAAATCTGGAGGTAAAACAGGTGATTCAGACAATGGCAATGTAATTCGGATTAACGGTAGAAAAACAAAATCCATCAATGTTCTTTCAGGAGTGGTTTCAACGACAAAAAATGGTAGGGGCAGACCGCGCAAACATGTAAGTCAAAAGCCTATTTCGACACAAGTAGTAAACGCGTCTCTTTCGGATTCGGATTTGCAGAATCGTCAACGTTTGATCTCTAAAGAAATAGAGGCGACAGTGGCTTTAGGCAGCATTGTGGGAGTGCGAACAGTGGGATGTAAAGCAGACATCATAAAGGATCTTCAACAGGTTTTTCCGGGGAAAGGCGATAGACATAGCGATGCGTATCGTGTCTTGGAATGTTAGGGGTTTGGGATCGAGCTTGAAACGCAGGACAGTGGGTGATGTAATAAAGAAGCAACGGGCGGATATGGCAATGATACAGGAATCAAAATTAGAGGATGTATCAGCTCTAGTGGTTACGAGTTTGTGGGCATCGGATGGGTTTGATTTTGTTTTCTCACCTTCGATAGGTGCCTTAGGGGGCTTGATCAATGTTTGGGAAGCATCACGCTTCAGTGTCGCTGCACTGGAGGTGGATCGAAATTTTATATTTATCAGAGGTAGGTGGCGTGCGAAAGAATTAAACTGCTGTATGTTGAATATATATGCTCCTTGTGATGCGGAGGCACAAAAACAGTTGTGGCAACGGTTAGGGGAGATTATACTGGGTATCACAGAACCTTGGTGTATCGCAGGGGACTTTAACTCCATACGTTGGCTATCAGAACGTGCAGGGTGTAGCTCGATGGCGACATGTATGAAAGAATTTTCTGATTTTATTGAAAATGCTGATCTCGTTGACTTGCCGTTGATAGGGAAGCAATTCACATGGTTTGGGAGGGGTTTTAGGCGTAGTCGAATTGATAGATTTTTGATATCTTCTGCTTGGGTGGATGATTTTAACAACATTGATCAGCATGCTTTGCCGAGAGGGGTGTCGGACCACACACCACTGTTATTGGCGTGTGACGAGCAGGATTGGGGGCCTAGGCCCTTTCACTTTATAAATTGTTGGTTGGAAGATAATAAACATGTCCTTGAATTGTCTAAAGAATGGTGTCGTTTGTCGGAACAAGGGGTTGGAACTGCTAACATAATGGTTAAGCTCCGAACCATGAAGAGTTTTCTGCGTAATTGGAACCGTGTGGTGTTTGGCGATGTGGAGCAAGAAATACAGTCGATCCAAACTAAGTTGGATGGTGTAGATGAGGCGGGTTTGGAAGTTGTGCATTGTGAATCGGAAGCTGATTTGATTGAGTGGAAAAGGGAGTGGCTACAACGATTATGATAGGCAATCAGGCGTAAGGAATCGCTTTGGAGACAGAAATCGAGGGCGAATTGGCTGCGATTAGGAGATCGCAACACAGCATTCTTCCACCGTGCGGCAAAACTTAGAGCTGTGCGGAATTTGATTTTGGGGCTGTAGATAAATGGCCGGTGGGAAACGAATGTCCATCGACTTCGGAAACACATCGTGGCGGCTTTTACCATGCACTTTGAGGCAATCAAACGACTTTGCACTTGGACTATTGTAGGTGAGTTCGGTAGGGTTGATAGGGCCACAAATGAAGCCTTAGTGGCACCTTTTTGTCATGAGGAAGTTTGGGAGGTTTTACGTGGTTGTGATGGTTCGAAAGCGCCAGGACCGGACGAGTTTAGCATGGCTTTCTTTAAAATATGCTGGAATACAGTGAACGAGGATGTGCTAAGGTTCTTAGGTGAATTTCACGCATCCGGCAGATTACCACCGAGTGTAAATTATACCTTCTTAGTCTTGATTCCGAAGATTGATTCACCTAAGGTCCTCAGCGACTACCGTCCGATAAGTCTTGTTAATTCAGTTTATAAAATTCTCGCGAAGTTGCTAGCTACACGTTTGCAAAGGGTGTTGGGTTCGCTGATCAGTGAGCATCAATCGGCATTCATTCGTGGCCGACAGATAGTAGATGGCATTTTACTTGCTAACGAGGTAATCCACTCGATGCGAAAGAGTTCGAGGGGTGGATTGGTGCTCAAGTTAGACTTCGCTAAAGCATATGATTGCGTGAGGTGGGATTTTCTAGATCACATGCTGGATTGTATGGGTTTTAGTGAGGTATGGCGTCAGTGGATCATGGAATGTGTTTCAACGGTCCGAATGTCTGTATTGTTAAATGGGTGTGCTACGACAGAATTCACAATGGGGCGTGGATTACGACAGGGTTGTCCATTGTCACCATTATTATTCGTTATTGTGGTGGAGGCGCTACACAGTTTATTGGTTCAGGATGAGACAGCGGGTTTAATTCAGGGCGTATGTGTTGCACCGGGGTAACAATATCACATTTGCAGTTTGCAGATGATACAATATTCTTCTTTGAGGCTACTCCTGGATGTGCTGATTCCATCCGACGTCTACTTAATTGTTTCCAGGTATGCTCAGGTTTGCAAATAAATTTCAGTAAATCGTCCTTATTTGCTATTGGTGTTGAAGAGGAGTTCACCGAGTTGTGTGCTAAGACATTGGGATGCAGACGTGGTTCATTCCCTTTAACTTACTTGGGGATGTCGTTAGGATCTAATCCGCGAAGTTTGGCGGTTTGGGAACCGGTTATTGCTAATGTTCGTCGGAAGCTAGCAGGTTGGAAGCGTAATTCGATGTCATTTGCGGCACGAGTTACCTTGGTTAACGCTATCCTCTCTCCTTTTCCAATCTATTATATGGGTGTGTTCCGTATTCCCAAAAAAGTTATTGCAGCAATTGATAAGATTCGGCGCGCTTTTCTCTGGGGTGGTGTAAACTTACATAGAAAAATGAGCAGAGTCAGCTGGAAGATGGCGTGTAGACCGCGACATTTGGGTGGTCTGAGAGTAGCAGATTTACAAGTGCGCAACACAGCTATGTTATCTAAATGGTCGTGGCGGTATGCCACTGATGCATCGTCTCTATGGAGGGCCATTATAGTGGCTAAATATGGGGAGGATGCTCAATGGTGGCGCTTTAATTCTTCCCGTCAGCGCGCGATGTCGGTTGTATAGAAACAGATAGTGCAGACTGCTAGTTCGGCCGAAGTGCAGCGGAGTTTACATGAGAAGCTGTTGTGGCAAGTGGGGGATGGGAGTCGAGTTCTCTTCTGGTTCGACACATGGTGCGCGAACAAGCCCTTAAAAGACATATTTCCACGGTTGTTCTCTTGTGTTAGCAATAAACTCGCGCTGGTTGTGGATTATTCAGTACAGGGGGCCTTCGTTATTCACGCTGGGCAGAGTTTTTCCGTCGTCCGCTTCGCGCATTTGCGGTGGGGCAGTTGCGAGATTTGTGGGCTGTGATAGGTGACGTTTACGGGTACCCGAGACAAGTTGATTTGGACACCGGATAGTAGAGGTATGTTTACGGTTAAAGCTGTTTCTCAGATTTTGATGATAGATGAAGCAGGGGAGAGCGATTTTGGGGCATGTTTCACGTGGAAAGTCTTGGTTCCACCGAAAGTACAAGCATTCCTGTGGTTTGTTTGGTTGCGTCGCCTGCCAACTTTTGATTTTTTGAGCCGTAGGGGTATCGTTTTTGAGGGGCAAAGCACGTTGTGCTTTTGGTGTAGGGAATGTGAGGAAGATGCCGACCATTTGTTGTACTCTTGTCCTGTGGTTCAGCGCATTTGGGATTGGTTTCGATGTTGGTGGAGAGTTTGTTTACCACTGCCGCAGAGCTTGTCTGAGTTCTTTTTACCTGACTTCCATTGTTCGCTTTCGGGTACGCGTCGCTGTATGTGGGTGTCGTGCATAGCAGCGATGTTATGGTCGATATGGTTAGCATGGAATGAGATGGTTTTCAACAAGAAATTTTTACCGGTCGAGGAGGTATGTTTATTGATTAAATTACGCTCGTTTTATTGGATGTGTACTTTAAGGAATGATATTTGCATTGGCGAGGCGATGTGGTGGGAATGTCCGAGTCTTTACTCTGAGTCTCCACATTCGCGACCAGAGCAGCTTGGTATTTGTTGGGAGCCACCGTTGACGAGGTCTTTGAAATTTTCGGTGGATGGTTCCGCACGCGGTAAGCCGGGTCCAGCAGGCTTTGGGGGCGTGTTACGCGATGAGCACGGTAGTATTTTGGCGTTATTCTCTGGCCCTCTTGGTTGTATTGAATCTAACGAGGCTGAACTGCGAGCGATTGCTTTTGCGTTATCATATTTTCGGCAGTCAGCGTGGGCAACACTTCCTTTGGTGGTGGAGTCGGATTCCATGGTTGCTATTAGTTGGGTGTTACATGTGGACAAACGGTCATGGCGGTTTTGGGAGGTATTTCGTGAGATTGATAGTTGATGTACCAATCTACACTCGGTATGTTTTTCCCATATTTTCCGTGAGGCGAATGGCTTAGCAGATGCGTTGGCGAAGGAAGGGGTAGCGCGGATTTCATTTTTTTGTGCTTGTTAGCGATAGCGTTTTGGTTTTGTTTTCGTTTGTTTGTTCGTTGGACTTCGTTGTTTTGCCACATACGGTCCGTACTCTTTTCCTCCACTAGGTTTTAGGGAGGTTTTTAACGAGGCGACCGTTGTGGTGTTTTTGGTTGTATATTGCTTATTTAATATACGACATCATTGAGCAAAAAAATTTTTTTTTCTTGCCATTACTTGTTGCCCAACATGTTGTACTTGTTCTAGTGCGTAGGAATGATTGAATTATAGCATTTTGATAATCAAAGGATATGGGTAATCTGCAGTTTGACATCTCTTTTAATTTCTCTTGATTGTGTTAATTAGATTTCTCGCCTAGCTTAATCAAATTAGCCCAATTTTGGTAAGATTTGAGCCTTGAGCATGCATTCTTCATATTATGCTCGTTTATTTTGCTTGAGAGTGTCATCCTGAATTTTAGGAATCTAGAACTTGTGGCTTGCTTACAATTCGAGACTACACTAAGAACGAGGTGCTTTAAAATGATTTAGGCATTAGGCTTTAAACCTCTTCCATCCCTTTCATTTTAATTTACCCTTTCTCATCGCCTAGTGAGCCTTTGTTAGCCTTACATCCCATTTCCTTGACTTAACCATTTCAATTGATCAAATGCTGGAATCTTTATTAGACATGAAAGATATACTTTTCAAATAAGGGCATAAATTTTCCTAGAAAAAAAAAAGAATAAAAGAAGCAATTGCTTCGAAAAGAAAAGAAAAAAAAAAGAGAAAAAAAGAAGAAAAAAAGTTTCGAAAAGAAGAAAAAAAAGAAAAGAAAAAAATGCGAGTTTGCTTGCCCATTTTAGCTCCTTTTTAATGTCTTCACTGCTGAATGTTTTATCTTGCATTGATCTTCCTCTTTTGTTTTTCTTCCCATCTTTCTATCCTTTTTCTAAATCCACATTACACCTTGAATAAAAGACCTAATGATTTTTGCACCTCGATTCTAATACAGTAGTGGAGAATTGAACTTGTTACAAGCTTATGGAAACCTTTGTTCATGCATGATTTAGAGTGTTTTTGTTTCACATTTCCCTTTAAAACACTTTGAGTGCTCTTGAGTGTATCTTGGTGAGGCTTAAGACTAGGTTAGGATTTGATTAATGCTGGATAGGTAATTGGAAGAGATAAGGGCTGATCTTTGCTTGAATCCATTTGGTTTGATAATGCTTTCTTTCATGATACTCCAATTGCGCTAGAACTCTTATGATTATGTTTGATGCTTGTAATGGCTTGAGAAATGCATTCTTGGGCTTATGATTTTTTCGAACATACTTGAGGACAAGTATGAGACAAGTGAGGGGGAATTTGATGAGTTCTCAAATGTGACATATTTCATATGCTACTTTTCTAGTTATTAAGACTTCTTGCTACTTAATACATGCTGCTTTTGCTATATTTTGTGCAGGGATCCAATTCTGGAAATAGCAGTGAAAAGGGGGCATTTCTGCAGTTTTTATTATTATTTTGTCATGACTGGCATCATGGGCACGACACTGGGCACGACGCGTCTGACGTGGCAAATACGTGGTGACTTCTAGAAGATTCTGGACCATCTTATCAGTTTATCCGTTTCGTTTTGCTGTATTTAAATTTTAAAACATTTGAATTATTTATCTTTTGTTTATTATTTTAAATTATCTCATCACCTTATCTTTATAAATCTAAGCCTATAAATACCAACCATTGGTGAAGGCTTAAGATCGTCTTCTAGCTTTGAGTTTCTTTTATCTTTGTAAACATTTTCAGTTTTAATCCAAGTTCTTTTCTTTTATTTTCTTTGTCTCGTTTATTCTATTTAATTATTTTTCCAAAACCAAGTTAAGCATGATAATCAATATCATGCTTAGCTAAATCTTTTAAGCCAAGAACCAACCAAGTCAATTCGATTCGTGAGAATTGAACTTGCTTAAATTCTTTTGGGAAATCATTTTTATCTTTCTGCTTAGATAGTTTGGCAATCGACCTTACTAAAGGTTTTTAACCGTTTTTCAAATCAAAAAGAGCTCGTTGGTCTGGAATCGTTTAAAAACATAGTTGGGAGGAAGGATCGGCCTGTGGCAAATTTCGAATTCCTGTGAACACTCTTAGCGGCGGTCTTCTAAGGAAAGATAAAATCAGAAGCGATTCTATTTTAGACAATTTCTGAGTCAGGTTTTTCCTGCTTTTATTCTAAATATTTTAACGGCGATAGACGTGGTTGATTTATTTAAGAACCATCTTTCGAAGATAGACTTGGGAGGATTGGTTACTCGAGAGAGAAACAAGTTACGACGGGTTGGGCCTCGTAGATTGTAACCGACATGATCCCCGAAATAAAAATCTATTTCAGTGATCGAAAGAATTGAAGGAGCTGGTTCGAGGCTATTTCACATACTTGGTTTTTCTTATTATTTTTAATTCTTCAATTTTATTTTATTACTTCACTCAAAATCAAATCACTCCCCCCATTTTATTTAATCACTTTGCAGATATTCCTGGAAGTACTAATCGAAGCAGTCTTCAGTCAATAATTACAGCTAATCTCCCTGCGGATCGACCCTCTTTCCCTATATCTATTCAATTTCTTTATTTTATTTATTGTTGAAAGAGGTTAAACATTTATTTATTTTTGACCGGTTGAAGCTGAAGAGCTTGAAACAGATTTTGAAAGGATGGAATCGGGCTCAATTCGGTGATTTGGATAAGGAATATGATGCTTTGGCGAATCAAATTGCGGAGTGTGATGCGAAATGGTTGTCGTCACCTATGACGAGGGCGGAGGAAGTTGAGTATCGGAGTTTACATACTCGGTTATGGAAGGTGGCGAATTTGAGGGAATCCATATGGCGACAACGTTCGAGAGCATTATGGTTAGCGGAAGGTGACAGAAATACAGCTTTTTTTCACAAAGCGGCCAAAATAAGACAAGCTCAAAACACAATTCGGGGCCTCCTTTTTGGGGATTTATGGGTGAGCGAAATTGGACAATTGAAACAGTGGGTGAGATTGGAATTTCAGAATCATTTTGGACAACACCCGACAGGGGGCATCCTTGTGCCTGAGGTGGGTTTCGCTAGTATTTCGGGGCAGCAAAGAGAGAGGCTGATCAAGCCGTTTACGGAAGAGGAAGCGAAACACGCGATTTGGAGTTGTGAGGGGTCTAAAGCGCCGGGTCTAGATGGATTTCCTTTTGAATTTTTTCGTAAGGGATGGGAATTTGTGCGTGACGATGTAATGGCTTTTTTGGATGATTTTCATGGTACAGGGCGACTGGCGAGGGGTTATAATTCGGCGTTTGTTGTGTTGATTGCAAAGAAAGAAAATCCCCGGATGCTGGGGGAGTTTCACCTGATTTGTTAGCTTAATTCGGTTTATAAAATTCTAGCTAAATGTTTAGCTCGTCGCCTTCAAGTGGTTTTGCCTCAGCTTATCAGTGATGTTCAGTCTGCTTTTATTGATGGGCGACAGATTTTGGATGGGATCATGCTAGCTAATGAAATTATACATTCTATGAAGTCTTCGGGGGATCGAAGGGGTAGCTATGTGCTGAAGCTGGATTTCGCTAAAGCCTACGACTGCATTGATTGGGGTTGCTTACGGTTTGTTCTAAATAAAATGGGGTTTGGGGAAATATGGTGCGGATGGATAGCGGAATGTGTGGAAACAGCGAGATTTTCAGTGTTGGTTAATGGTAGTCCGACGGAGGAATTTCCGATGCGGCGTGGGTTGAGGCAAGGGGATCCCATCTCGCCTCTGCTGTTTGTTATCGTGGCTGAGGTATTGCACATCTTCCTTCAGAATGCTGAACAAAGGGGTTTAATTGCTGGGGTTCGGGTAGCAGGGGATGTTTCGGTATCGCATCTTCAATTCGCAGATGACACGGTACTATTCTTGCAAGGTGATGTTGAGATGGCGAGGAATTTAAAGAGAGTGCTGACCTGTTTTGAACTCACCACAGGTTTAAAAATTAATTTTTCTAAGTCTTGCCTTTATGGAGTTGGTCTTGAGGATTCGATTATGGAGGGTGTGAGCAGTGTGTTGGGTTGTCCGAAAGGTGTGTTACCGATGACGTACCTGGGAATTCCGATTGGGGTAAATCCGAGAGGCTTGGCTATGTGGGAACCTTTAATTCAACGGTTCCGAAGGCGTTTGGCGGGGTGGAAACGGGACTCGCTTTCATTTGCGGGGCGTTTGGTGTTGGTAAATTCGGTTTTGTCTGCCCTTCCGGTATACTATATGGGAGTATTTATGATCCCAAAGCGGATAATTTTGAAAATAGATCGGATTCGGCGGAACTTCTTATGGGGAGGTAAGGAAGAGCGAGCTAAATTTAGCCGTGTGGGTTGGGAAGTGGCGTGCCGGCCGAAACAGTTAGGAGGGTTAGGAGTGATTAATTTGCATGACCGAAATGTAGCTTTGTTGGCGAAATGGGCATGGAAGTATGCGGTGGAAGATGAGTCGCTGTGGAAGAAGATTATAGTCGCAAAATATGGTTCTGAGGTGCTGTCTTGGCGGATCCATCAGCGAAGTTCACGTTCGATGTCAGTAATGTGGAAGCAAGTGGTAGATGTGCAGCAAAATGAGCTGGTTGGTAGGTTCCTGAATGTTTCCCAATTCGCATGGATTATTGGAAATGGGATGCGGGTTTTGTTTTGGCATGACCGTTGGTGTATAGCCGAGCCGTTGAAGGAGGTTTTCCCAAGGTTATATGCGCTGGTCGGGAATAAAATTGAGCGTGTGGGGGAGGTGTTGGGTTGAACAGCAGTAGATTGGTGTGAATGTTTTCGCAGGGAGCTGAGAACTTTTTAGAAGGATTTATTGAAGGACTTGTTGGCTTGTGTTCAGGGTTGGGTGTTGAGACATGACATAGAAGACCGACTCGTGTGGACTCCGGAGACAACGGGGGAATTTTCGGTGAAGGCTTTAAATAAATTAATGTCCTCGTTGGGAATGTCGGATATGTCGGATGTAAGCTGGCCGTGGAATTTGCCAGTCTTACCAAAACTACAATGCTTTATTTGGTTCCTCCTTATTGATAGACTACCGACGTTGGCTATGTTGTTGGCACGAGGTGTGCCGTTAGGGGAGACATATGTTGTTTGTCGATTTTGTGGGGCCGGTGAGGATGCAATAGATCATATTTTTTGGGACTGCCCAACGGCATGGATGATTTGGGACAGCTTCTTTACATGGTGGGGTGTGGCGGTGATACGTCCGAGGAAGGTACGAGATTTTATTGTTATGTGTTATAGTAGTTTCTTTAATGGGGAGTTGAGAGAGTGGTGGCTGATCGGATGTACATGTGTATTGTGGTCTATTTGGCTCGAAAGAAATGCGATATTATTTCAGGATAGGAGAATGTCGATTGGGGGGATTACGTTCTTAATACAATTGCGGTCATTCCATTGGACGCGCATTAGAGGTGTGACGGGTGACATTCGGGAGGAGGGCTGGTGGGACAGCCCGTTGTTGTGCGTGAGTGAAGCAGTGGGTCGAACTGTGTGCAGAGGACCGGTGTCGTGGTTACCACCTTGGAAAGGGACTTGGAAATGTAATGTAGATGGTGCAGCTCGAGGACAGCCGGGATTCGCGGGATGTGGGGGTGTGATCAGAGATTGGGAAAGCCGAATACGAGGCTTGTTTTCGGGAGCAATTGGCATTGCGGACTCGAATGAGGCCGAGGTCCAAGCGATTGCTTATGCGCTTAAGCTGCTAAGGGAATCGGTGAGCGAGGGGGTCAAATCGATAGTGATCGAATCTGATTCAAGGGTGGCTCTTGCGTGGGTTCAAGGGCTTGAACGGCGACCATGGCGGTTGTGGCGTTGGTTTTTTCAGATTGATGAAGCTTGTGAGGCTTTGCCGAATGTGTGTTTTGCGCATGTTCTTCGGGAAGGTAATCAATTGGCGGATGCTTTAGCAAAGGGGGTGTTGAGCGGAGATCATGGCTTTGGGTTTTGGCGTGAGTTGTATGCGTGTTTGCTCTCGTTGTGACATTACTAATGGTACTCTTTTCCCCCATTTAGGATTAGGGGGTTTTTTAACGAGGCCATTAGTAGTGTTTTGTATGATTTTGATTCAATAAATCATTCGCTTTTCAAAAAAAAAAATATATATTTCAATTATCTCCCTATTTTGTCTAATAAAAATAGAATAATTATTGCAATGTTCCCACTCTAATTGTATTTTTCAATTAGCTCCCTATTTAATCGAATAATAATGAAAATTGGTAATATTTTATTTATATTGGGTAGAGTAGGGTTTAAATTTTTACTCTAGAATTCAGATTCGAGTCGAGTTTAGATGGAAGTGTTATAATTTCGGGTCGGATGCGGATCCGCTAGATAACCGACCCATGACCATCCCTAGATACAAATGGTTAAAAAGACAATTGTGTTTTAGTAAGATAATTCATAATTGAATTAATTGGTCACAACTGAATTTATTTCAGTTAGATGAAAAAAAAATAGTTAGCTAACCAAATTAGGTTCAGCTGAACAAATTGAATTAATTTGGTTAGCCAATAGAGTTAGTTGAAATCAATTTCACCTAATGGAATTCGAGTTAATTAACAGTTAAAAATAGTTAGCATAACCCAAACATTTTTCGGCGGTTTCTGCTTAACATTTTGACGCGTTGGTGTTAGAACCTTTAGCAGGTTCGTAATAGGAGTATAGGTGATAAACAAGTTATTCGGCTCGAGTCATTTTGGTTTGGGTTATTTTGGGTTTGACTATATTCGGTTTAAGTTCGGTTCAGGTCTAGTTCGATTTTAGCTCGGGTCAATGGTGATTTCGGTTCTGGTATCGGGCGGTTGATTTTCAGTTCGGTTAACTTTCGGTTCGGATCCACTAGGTTCGATTGATTTCGGGGCGGGTCAATAGGAGATCAATAAGTTTTAGTAGGTTTTATAGGTCGAGTTAAGTTTTCCACCCTATAAATGACTTTATATAGCATGTATATTTGACATTTTGGTGAGTTTTGCGACAATTCACATCTCATCTTTATTTATTTATTTTAATATATTTTCTTTATTTTGGGTAGCCTTCGGTTCGGGTTGCTTTCGGTTTGGATGAAATCAGTTCAACTAAAATTCAAGTTGGTTTTGTTTCGGTTCGATTTATTCTAAGTTTCAGATCAAATTTGAATTATCGTGTTCGGGTCAATTTCGAGAGTCACTCGGGTAAATCGTTTCGGGTCTTGGGTCAAGTTTGCCAGGTCTAAGAACAAGCCAACATCTAACAGGCTTCATCTTTGGGACAAAAATCCTCTACACTTTGGCGATGCCCCTTTCTATACCCCAACACTAGAAATTACTAAAAAAAATATAAATTCAAATCTTTAAACATAAATTTGAAATCTTAGACCCTAAACCCTACACCTAAAAAATACACTCTACCCAATTCCTTGTACCTAACAATAAACCCTAATCTTAAACCATAAATTATAAATCTAATTTTTAGTGTGGGAAAATAAATAGGGGCACTAAAAAGAATAGAGGATTTCTATTCTTATCTTTGAGTCGCCGATTGCGCTCTAATGTTGTTTCAATTTCCACATAATCAGGATCAAAGACAGATTTATTCTGTTGAAGCCATAGATAGGGGTGTAAATGAACATATCATTCAATGAATCGTTCGTGAACTGTGCGTATAACTTTCGTGTATTAAGTTAAATAAATTAGTATGAACAAAAATTTTATGTTCATTTAATAAACAAACGAACTCAAACAGAGGTGTGTTCGGTTCGTTTATGTTCACGAACAAGCTCGTTTAGAAGCTCGTTTATAGGCTCGTTTATAGGGTCATTTATAAGTTCGTTATAGGATAAAATGTGGATATATCTAAATACTACTTTTTGTTGTTGCTAAGGATGTTATATAAGTTCACGTTGAAATGTAAGTCTTATTTTGTTACTTTTGTTTTATTTATTTATTGTTAACTTAGTTAAAATTTATGAACATATAAACGAACATATTCACGGACTATAGGAGTATAGGTGATAATCAAGTTATTCGGCTCGAGTCATTTTGGTTTGGGTTATTTTAGGTTTGACTATATTCGATTTAAGTTCGATTCAGGTCTAGTTCGATTTTAGCTCGGGTCTATGATGATTTCGGTTCTGGTATCGGGGCGGTTGATTTTCAGTTCGGTTAACTTTCGGTTTGGATCCATTAGGTTCGATTTATTTCGGGGAGGGTCAATAGGAGATCGATCGGTTTTAGTAGGTTTTTTAGGTCGAGTTAGGTTTTCCACCCTATAAATGACTTTATATAGCATGTATATTTGACTTTTTGGTGAGTTATGCGACAATTCACATCTCATCTTTATTTATTTTAATATATTTTCTTTATTTTGGGTTGCCTTCGGTTCGGGATGCTTTCGGTTTGGATGAAACCAGTTCAACTAAAATTCAGGTTTGTTTTGTTTCGGTTCGGTTTATTCTAAGTTTCGGATCAAATTTGAATTATCGTGTTCGGGTCAATTTCGAGAGTCTCTCGGGTAAATCGTTTCGGGTCTTGGGTCAAGTTTGCCCGGTCTAAGAACAAGCCAACACCTAACAGGCTTCATCTTTGGGACAAAAATCCTCTACACTTTGGAGATGCCCCTTTCTATATCCCAACACTAGAAATTACTAAAAAAATATAAATTCAAATCTTTAAACCTAAATTTTAAATCCTAAACCCTAAACCCTACACCTAAAAATTACACTCTACCCTATTCCTTGTACCTAACAATAAACCCTAATCTTAAACCATAAATTATAAATCTAATTTTTAGTGTGGTGACATAAATAGGGGCACTAAAAAGAATAGAGGATTTCTATTCTTATCTTTAAGTCGCCGATTGCGCTCTAATGTTGTTTCAATTTCCACATAATCAGGATCAAAGATAGATTTATTCTGTTGAAGCCATAGATAGGGGTGTAAATGAACAGAGCATTCAATGAATCGTTCGTGAACTGTGCCTATAATGTTCGTGTATTAAGTTAAATAAATTAGTATGAACAAAAATTTTATATTCATTTAATAAACAAATGAACTCAAACAAAGGCGTGTTCGGTTCGTTTATGTTCACGAACAAGCTCATTTAGAAGCTCGTTTATAGGCTCGTTTATAAGTTCGTTTATAGGCTCATTTATAAGCTCGTTTATAGGATAAAATGCTTGTGGATATATCTAAATACTACTTTTTGTTGTTGCTAAGGATGTTATATAAGTTCACGTTGAAATGTAAGTCTTATTTTGTTACTTTTGTTTTATTTATTTATTGTTAACTTAGTTAAAATTTATGAACATATAAACGAACATATTCACGGACGTATAACCGTTCAAGTTCGAGAACACTTAAAGCAACATGCTCGCGAACACTTAAATGAACACGTTCTCGAACACTTAAACGAACATGTTCGTGAACACTTAGAAGAACACGTTCGTGAACACTTAGACAAACACATTCGTGAACAATAAACAAACGAACACGAATACGAAACAAACATGAATTCCTTTAAAAATAAACAAATGAACATGATCATAGTCTTGTTCATTCAATCGCGGTTCATTTACACCCCGAGCCATAGACACTAAATGATGGATCCAAACAAAAAATCCCAATCGAAACAATCCTTGGTAAAGTATTCTCTATATTTTAGTGACACTTACAATTATCTTAAGATTGTAAAGAGCCATGGAGTATCAAAGAATTGGCGGCGAAATTAAAGTTACCAGAGATAGAAGGACTCTCAATTCTGCGCATAGCAGGGGACGGCATCTTACTCATGTTTAAGGATTCGAATACGCGCGATAGGGTGGTGCAATTGAAGTCGATCACAGACTGTTTCACGCGGATTGAAGTCTGGACCCCTACAACGATATTGAATTCACGGAGAGTTTGGCTTTCGATACAAGGGATGCCGATTCATACTTGGTCTCACCATTCGTTCGAGAATATAGCGAGAGTGTGGGGCAATCTGGTTCGAGTGGCAGACTCTACCATCTCGCCAAAATCCTTTGAGCGTGGCTGGATTCTAATTGAGACACGGACAATGATAAATATTGAGGCCACATTATGTTTAGAAGTGGAGGGCGATTCTTTTCCTATCAAAGTCCGGGAATGTACGTTCGGACCATGGTTGGAATGTGAGTGTAACTTGCTTAATTCCGAGGATGAAGATAATGATGAATCTTCGATGCAGGGGTCGGACGGATCGGATGAGGAACATCAGGGTGTTAATTATCAAATTACGGATGCGCCGAAGGAGGATTCTATTGGAAATCAGATTCAATTAGCCGAGTCACGGCAGTGGCACACGAATTTGTTGTGGGACCATAGGGTGGTGACCAGTCAATTGGAGGTGAATACGGCAAAGGAGCAGTCACAGTCGGCACAGTTACAGGCTGGTGGGGATACGACGGCTCTGTTGGAGGCACAGGGTATCGGAGAGGAAACTGACTTGATGGTAGGGCAAGGTTCAAGGAGTTTCACGAGTGAGGGGAAGCAGAGTCTTGGCTACACACCTTTAGTTGAGGAATTTCAATCCAATTCAAATTCCGCTGATTGGAATACTACACTTCAGGAGGTAATTACATCTATCCCTAAGGCTACAGAGGTGGTGGAAAACGTGGATTTTAATAGAGAGAAAATAAGAAATTCAGTGGGCAACAACGCAGGACTCTCAGATACTGGTACTACCATTTGCATAAACGGTAAAAAAACAAAATCAATCAACTCTATTTCTGGTGTGGTATCGTCAGTGAAACCTGGGAGGGGCAGGCCGCGAAAATTCTTCAACACACAGATTGTATCAACGCAAGTTGCAAACGCGTCTTTGACAGATTCTGATGTACAAAACCGGCAACGATTGATTGCTAAAGAGATAGAGGCGACAGTGGCATTGGGGAACATTGTGGGCGTGCGAACGGTGGGATGTGAAGCGGACATTATCAAAGATCTACAACAGGTTTTTACTGGGGACAGGCGATAGTTTCTGACATTATGCGGATCGTGTCTTGGAACGTTAGGGGGTTGGGTTCAAATTTGAAGCGTAGGACAGTAGGTGACGTAGTAAAGAAGCAAAGGGTGGATATGGCATTTTTTCAAGAGTCGAAATTAGAGGAGGTTTCAGCACGAATGCTTACGTGTATGTGGCTATCGGATGGTTTTGATTTTGTCTTTTCGCCGTCGATAGGCGCATCAGGGGGCTTGATAACGGTTTGGGAAACATCACGTTTCAATCTATCTTCTGTAGAGGCGGATAAAATTTTATTTTTGTTAAAGGTAAATGGCTTGCGGATGATTTAAGCTGCTGCATGCTGAATGTATATGCACCTTGTGACGCAGATGCACGAAATCAGTTGTGGCAAAGACTGGGGGAGATTATACTGGGTGTTGATGAACCTTGGTGTATCGCGGGGGATTTCAACTCCATACGTTGGCAATCGGAACGTGCGGGATGTAACACAGTATCGACAGGTATGCAAGATTTTTCTGATTTTATCGAACACACGGGGCTTGTTGATTTGCCGTTGATAGGAAAACAGTTTACTTGGTTTGGGAGGGGCTTTAGGCGTAGTCGGTTGGATAGGTTTCTGCTTTCTCCTAGTTGGGTCGATGCTTTCAACAATATCGGTCAACATGCCTTGCCTAAGGGGATTTCGGACCACACACCCCTCGTGTTGTTGTGTGATGAACAGGATTGGGGACCCCGCCCCTTTCGTTTTATAAATTGTTGGTTGGAAAATAATAAAAGTGTGTTTGAACTCTCCAATGAATGGAGCCGGTTGTCGGATCAGGGGGTTGGTAGTGCTAACATTATGGTTAAACTCCGAAGCATGAAGAATTTCCTGCGCGTTTGGAACCGGACGGTTTTTGGTGATGTGGAAAAGGATATACTGTTGATGCAAGGGAAATTGGACGTTGCTGATGCAGCGGCTTCGAATGAAGAATTGAACGTATCGGAAGCTGCGTTGATTGAGAAGAAAAGAGAATGGCTACAATGTTTATGGCAGGCTATAAGGCGCAAGGAGTCGCTTTGGCGACAGAAATCAAGGGCAAGCTGGTTGCGGTTAGGGGATCGAAACACTGCATTTTTTCACCGTACGGCAAAGCTTAGAGCTGTGCGCAATTTGATTTCTGGTCTGATGATACATGGACGATGGGAAACGAATATTAAGCGCCTTCGGAAATATATTGTGGCAGAATTTGATATGCATTTTAAAGCCACACAACGTCGATGCTCTTGGACCATTGTGGGTGATTTTGGACGGGTGGAGAGGCACGATAATGAGATGTTAGTGGCACCGTTTTGCCGTGAGGAAGTGTGGGAGATTATACGGGGGTGTGATGGATCGAAAGCGCCAAGACCGGATGGGTTTAGCATGGCTTTTTTCAAGGTATGTTGGAACACAGTGAGTGAGGATGTGCTAAGATTTCTTGGTGAGTTTCATGCAACAGGCAGATTACCGCCGGGTGTTAATTGCACTTTTCTTGTGTTGATCCCTAAGATTGACTCGCCAAAAGTACTTAGTGATTACCGTCCGATAAGTCTTGTTAATTCAGTATACAAAATTCTTGCAAAGGTGTTAGCTATGAGGTTGCAAAGGGTGTTAGGAGCGTTGATTAGTGAGCATCAGTCGGCTTTCATTCGTGGCCGACAGATAATAGACGGTATCCTGTTGGCAAATGAGATAATTCATTCTTTACGGAAGAGTTCGAGGGGTGGCTTGGTGCTTAAACTAGACTTTGCTAAAGCCTATGACTGTGTGCGATGGGATTTCCTCGATCATATGTTGGTCAGTATGGGTTTTTGTGAGACTTGGCGCCATTGGATATTAGAATGTGTTTCAACGGTTCGTATGTCTGTTTTGCTAAATGGGTGTGCTACATCTGAATTCAATTTGGGGCGTGGTTTGAGACAGGGCTGTCCACTGTCGCCACTGTTGTTTGTTATTGTAGTGGAGGCTCTTCATAGTTTATTGGTTCAAGCTGAGTCGGCGGGGCTGATAAAGGGCGTTTGTGTAGCACCGGGGGTGTCTATATCGCACTTACAGTTTGCAGATGACACCGTCTTGTTTTTTGAGGCTTCCCCTGGTTGTGCCGACTGTATCCGACGGTTACTCAATTGCTTCCAAGTTTGCACAGGTTTACAAATAAATTTCAGCAAGTCATCTTTATTTGCGATTGGGGTTGATGAGGATTTTACTGAGTTATGTGCTAAGGCATTGGGGTGTCGACGCGGGTCTTTCCCTTTCACATACTTGGGGATGCCGCTAGGCTCTAATCCGCGAAGTTTGGCAGTTTGGGAACCGGTCATTGCAAAGGTGAGGCGGAAATTAGCAGGTTGGAAACGCAACTCGTTGTCATTTGCGGCTCGAGTCACGCTGGTTAATGCCGTTCTGTCTTCCCTACCGATTTATTACATGGGAGTATTTCGCGTTCCTAAAGGAGTTATCGCAGCACTTGACAAGATCCGCCGTGCTTTCCTTTGGGGTGGTGTAAACCTACAAAGGAAAATGAGCAAAGTTAGCTGGGAATTGGTGTGCAAACCGAGACACTTGGGTGGTTTGGGAATATCGGATTTACAAGTTCGCAACATGGCTTTATTATCCAAATGGTCGTGGCGATATGCCACGGATGCATCGTCGCTTTGGAGGGCTATTATAGTGGCTAAATATGGGGAGAATGTTCAATGGTGGAGGTTTAATTCATCCCGTTCACATGCGATGTCGGTGGTATGGAAGCAAATTGTGCAAACTGCCTGCTCGGATGAAGTGCAGCGAAATTTACACGAGAAGTTGGTATGGCAAGTGGGGGCGGGTAATCGAGTCCTCTTTTGGTTTGACTCATGGTGCGCGAGCATGCCATTGAAGGATATTTTCCCAAGATTATTCTCTTGTGCTATCGATAAATTGGCGTTGGTGGTGGATTATTCGGTGCAGGGGGGGTTCCATCATTCACGTTGGGCTGCATTTTTCCGGCGTCCGCTGCGTGTGTTCGAGGCGGGGCTGTTGCGAGACATGCGGGCAGTGGTAGGCAATACGCATTTACACACTGGAATTAGTGATAAGCTGATTTGGACTCCGGATAGGAGAGGTAAGTTCACGGTTAAAGCTATTTCTCAGATTTTGATGTTAGATGAAGCTGGGGAGAGTGAGTTTGGGGCTTGTTTCACGTGGAAAGTATTAGTCCCTCCGAAAGTACAGGCTTTCTTGTGGTTTGTGTGGTTACGTCGCCTGCCGACTTTTGCTTTCTTGAGCCGAAGAGGTGTTGTGTTTGAAGGGCAATGCACGATGTGCATTTGGTGTCGGGAATGTGAGGAAGACGTTGATCATTTGTTGTACTTATGCCCGGTTGTTCAGAGTTTATGGGACTGGTTTCGTGGTTTGTGGGGAGTGAGTTTGCCGTTACCACGATCATTGTCCGAATTTTTTGTTCCTGACTTCCATTGCTCGTTTTCGGGTATGCGTCGTAGTATGTGGGTATCGTGCGTGGCAGCGATGTTATGGTCGATTTGGCTAGCACGAAACGAGATGGTATTCAACAAGAAACTCTTACCGGTTGAGGAGGTATGCTTTTTGATTAAATTGCGCTCGTTCTATTGGTTGCGGACTTTAAGGACTGACTTGTGCATTGGCGAGGCATTGTGGTGGGATTGTCCGAGTCTTTTTTCCGAGACGTCTCTTTCGCGACCAGAGCGGGTTGGTGTGGTATGGGAGCCGCCATCGAGGGGGACGTTGAAGTTTTCGGTGGATGGTTCAGCACGTGGTAAGCCGGGTCCGGCAGGTTATGGGGGTGTGTTACGCGATGAGTTTGGGAGTATATTGGCGTTATTTTCTGGCCCCCTTGGGTGTATCGAATCAAACGAGGCTGAATTGCGCGCGATTGCGTTCGCTTTGTCATACTTCCGGAAGTCAACATGGGCAATGATTCCTTTGATTGTGGAATCGGATTCTATGGTTGCGGTTAGCTGGGTGTTACATATGGACAAACGGCCATGGAGATTATGGGAGGTTTTTCGCGAGATCGACAATTGTTGTTCATCGTTGGCTTCGGTTTGCTTCTCCCACATTTTCCGTGAGGCGAATGGTTTAGCGGATGCTTTGGCAAAGGAGGGGGTAACTCGCATTTCGTTGTTTTGCGCTTGTTAGTGATAGGTTGCTTTGGTGTTATTCCCGTTTGTATTTTCTTTGGACTCTGGTTTCACCACATACGGTTCGTACTATTTTCCTCCGTTAGGTTTTAGGGAGGTTTTTAATGAGGCGACCGTTGTGGTCTTTGGTTGTATATTGCATCTTAATATACGACATTATTGAGCAAAAAAAAAATTATTTTTCACCGACAATATATCAAATAATAATCTAAAAATGTGAAAGTTTTGTGATACATACAATTATCTTAAGATTGTTGAAGTTATAGTCCATAGACACTAAAGGATGGATCCAAAAAATAAATCCCAATCGGAACAATTCTTTGTAAAGTATTCTCTATACTTTAGCGATACTTACAATCATCTTAAAACTGTTTAAGAATTATTTTTCACTAACAATATATCAAATAATAATCTAAAATTGTGAAATTTTTATAAATTGAATCAGATAATTCTCAAAATTAGATTTTAATTATAATCTAATGTACAATACAGTACAAATATTTTAATTTGATGCAACTGTAGGCATAAAATTTATTTTTGATTTAGTTGTATACATAAAACTAAAACTAAAAAAGAAAATATTCATACACTTAAATAAATTAAGAAAACCTAACATAACTTAATTTTGTTATGCTATTTATTAAACTAAAGCATGATCTATTTCGTAGTTTAATAAATTGAATTCTCTTCCCTTATCCCTGCATGATCTTTAGGTATAAATAGGCATGAAGACAAGCACCAAAACCCACCCAAAACAGTTTAAGTAATTCAACTTGCTACTTCTATCATGGCTGATAAATTTTCTACTCAACTTTTTGGAGCATTCCTTATGTTTTTTGTGCTTCAACCCTTTGTAATAAAGTCTCTAGAATTCGAATCTGTTCAGAATCTGGAAGGGGCACAAAAAGGAGACGTTGTGAATGGGCTGAATCAAATCAAGAAATACCTCCACAGCTATGGCTACTACCATCATGACATCGAGGACACGCTCGACGATCGGTTCGACGACTCGTTGGAGTCTGCTCTTAAAGCCTACCAGGATTATCTTGGTATTGATGTAACCGGCAAGATCGACTCCGATACAATCAAGGGAGTGTTGACCCCTAGATGTGGTGTCCCTGATCACTTGGTTTCTAACTATAGTTTCCCGGGAGGGAAGTACAAGTGGACGAACAGGTCACTTAGTTGGAGTGTTAAAAATTCTGTCAATGTATTTACCGATGATGATCTGACTCCCGTCTTAACTGCGGCATTCAAATCATGGGCAGATGCTTCTCCGTTCGAATTCGCAAAGGCGGGGAAAGGCACGGAAGGAGATATCAAAATCGGGTTCTTTCCAAGAGATCACGGGGATGGTAATCCTTTCAAGGCTGGAGAATTCGCCCATGCTTATTATCCAGAAGATGGCAGGCTTCACTATAATGCAAACTGGGGTTGGACCTTTGATCCTACTGCAAAGGGTGAAAAGAGAAAAGTAGATGTGCAATCAATTGGTGTGCATGAAATTGGACATAGTATCGGCCTTGGCCATAGCGCTAAAAAGTCTGCCGTCATGTATCCTTATTTTGCACCTGGAATTAAAAAGAGGGACCTCACCGATGATGACAAAAATGGTATAAAAGCTTTATATCCTAAATGAAGAACTTGCATCACTTAAACCTATGCAAGTTTCACGATATCATATCATATTATAGCTATAGATATATCACAGTTGAAACACTAGAATAAGATAGTGATATACATACATGTAAGCTAACATATGTGGAAGCTTCAGTTTCCATGTATGGTAAGCATTATCTATGATATAGTTCAAACTTATGTGATGACTTGAATAAAAGAACCAGTTACTTTATTATAAGTGCGATTTATACTTTTTTATTTGTTCTATAAAATGATTACTGGTGTTATATTTATAATTTACTATTTTTAGAGAATAATAATTATATGAATTTGCATAGTTCGCGTGCAGACTCTAAACGATCTCTTGCATCTCTAGCTAGCAGCGAAAACATTAAGCCAAAGCCAAGAACTCAGACACCATTAATTAAACTTTTTTTACTGAAGCGAGTCATGTTTTAAGAACGTCAATTCAAATGCTACGTCGTTCTCAAAAAGTTCAAGGGCTCAAACGACGTAGTTTTGGTCCCTTGTAAAGCTTCAACTCTCCCTTCTTCCCTCAGTTTTCTTTTCCCCTCTCTCGTTCTAGATTTCTTTTTCTTCTTTCTCTCTAAAGTCTCGGTCCAGAGTTCGACGGGAATCAACCGTTGTTCACCGTGTCGTCAGGAATGGAGCTACTTTATATATATATAGTATTTTAAACATATTTTCATTAATTGGCTGAAGACAATACCCGTACACATGTGATGTAGTTTTTTTTTCTCCGCAAAGTGTAATTTATTAAAGGGTTTAAAAAATACAAACCCAAGACCTACGTTAAGTGCCTCGTTATACACCTCTCTAAACCTAATTAGAGGAAAAGAGTACCCACAATTAGGTAACAAATTCAAAAGAGTACACACAAGTGATGTAGTTGTTTTCACGTACTTAATTCTCCAATTCAAACCGCAAGACCCGCTCCAAAATTAATTCAAATATTGTAGAATATTAAAACGAAAATGGTGAAGCTAGATTGTCAGAGGTTGTGTTCTACTGGGCCTGTAGTTGGTTATCAGGCGTGAGTTAGTTTTGCCCAAACAGAATTGGGTCTCAGCAGAGTCATAAAGTTGTCAAAATCATTTCTAGACCGGAAGATATTAGTCTTTTGAAAAGATGAAGTTATCATAGGCCATATTCGGACTAGATGTGACCGATCACCTATAAAATCACTCTTTATAAAAATAATATTTTTTAAATAAGGGTCAATTTTAAAAGATTTGTGTTCTAATTTAGAGAAACCAATGTGGATTCTGGAATGATTTTGGAGGGTTTAGTTTCTTTATTTTGTGATGGGAGTTCAGTACTAGTTATGAACACAGAGATTCCACTAGCCTCACCTGATGGAATCAAATGAAAAGTCGTTATCTTGGTAAATATGGGGAAATAGTTTTAAAATAATGATGGTTGGATTTATTAATTTTTTTTAATTATAATTAAATTGTTTGAATTTGTAAATTTGGAGGACTAAATGTTTTATTATACAAATTTTGTTAAATGTCATGTCATCCTTTTAACGGTTGTTAACGGTTCAGTGGTCAAATTGGACAAAAACTAATAGTTTAATGATAACATTGAAGCAATTGAAAGTTTAGTTATCGAATTGAAGAATTTACAAAAGCTTAGTGACCATTTGTGAATTTTACCCTAAAAATTAACCAGACTTTGTCCAACAAGAAGAAAATGTGTGATATGTGTCAAAGAGACAAACACGAACCGTGAGAGGTGACAGCTACATTACATGTTTATGTGTCTTGTCTTAAATCACTCAATGAGTGCATGTTTAAAAGACTATTTAAACAGTGAAAGCCGAGATCCACTAATTGGCCTTGGGGCCAAAAATACTTATGTTGTCACATTTTGTATGAGCTCGGATTCTTACATTTACCATGAAAATGTAATACTTCTCTATTTAATAAAAATGCACTTAAAAAGTCAATATCTAACTATTATGATATGTTAAAATGCTATATTTAAACAATTGGCTGCGATCAAGGACCTCTTGTTTGTTACAAAGATGAGAGCTAATTTCCATGAAGTGTGCCACAGGTTAGGAGCATAATTTAATTAGTGTCTGGAATACGTGAAAGTGTGGTTGGGTTTATGCTTTATTTTGAGTCTGGTATTGTGTATGGAAGAAGAGTTAAATTCAGTTTTTGTAATAGAATGTTCTGCGGTTGTACTTTTAATCCGACAGCGTGTACTCTTTTCATACATTTAAGTTTAGGGAGGTTTTTAACGAGTCATATTCTCGGATTTGAACTTCGGGCTTTATTAATAAAAATTCATATGATGAGCGAAGAAAAAAAAGATGAGAGCTTACATATGGTTAAGGGCAGTTAATGAGAACTTGATATACAGTGATAGAGATTGGTGAAAAAATCCCATAGCAAGTATAGTGAATTGTAATAGCACCAATGAAGCTGCATTGTGGTGCCCTCCTCCGGCTAACTCACTAAAATTCAGCGTTGATGGAGCGTTTCGAGAAGAAGGAGCAGGTTATGGAGGTGTTTTACGAAACTCGAAAGGAGATATGCAGGCATTATTCTCTGGACCAGTTGAAAAACTCTGCTCCGACTTTGCTCTGCAGATGGCTATACACACTGACCTAAATTGTACATGGAAGCTGAGTTGAAAGGGCAATCTGCTCTGCTGGTAGAATCAGATTCACAAGTGGTCCTCAACTGGATTACAAACCCTATGTCAAGACCATGGAGATGGTGGGATATCTTCGATGAAATTGATGGCATGAAATGGGAGATTACAAAGGTGGAATTTCAGTATGTATCGCGTGAGCAAAACCGTATGGCGGATCACTTGGCGAAAATTGGAATCACTAGACCGATATTATTTAAAGCATGGTGGCGAGTTAGGTATTGAATCTTGTTTTGTATTTGAACAGATTTGATTGCTGGTGTAAAGTGAAACGTCCTTGTAGCAGAAACCAAATTGGATCGTACTCTTTTTCTCAATTTTGATTAGGGAGATTTTTAACGAGACGTCCAATTTTGATCTTTAATAAAATAAAACAAATTTATTTTGCTTAGCAAAAAAAAAAGAAATATTAATATCTAACCAATGTGAATGTCAGAATAAGCAAATAAATATATTATTTATACACGCATGTCGTTGTCTGATCTGATTTGTGAATATGTTAACACATATATTCGAAACGTACCTTCCATGTTTCTTGTTTAACAGAATGTTGAGAGACATAATTAGGATTTTCAAAAAAAGAGAGGGAAAGACAATGCTTTATTTAGGGGGAAACAATTGTTTTTGAAAATAGTTCATACAAACAATATTTCTAAATTATAGTGTAATTTATTATATGCAACGATTAATCATTGTGTTTTAGTACCAATTATCAGGTGGTTTAGTGGGATGTGTTGTTAAGTCCCTTAAGGAAGACAGGAGTTCAAATTCCGACTTTGTAAATGGAAAAAAATTGGGTTGAGTGGGTCATCTCATATGTCTTTGAAAACCCAATATGAATTTGTCAGCCAATGAGGCGGATACAAATAGGGATGATCATTTCACCCATACCCGACGGGTTTCAACCTGACCCAATCCTCTATGGTCAGGCTTTTTAAAGAAAATTTTAGGCTCAGGTCGGGTTTGGGTCTAATTTTTCGAGGATGAGGTCGGATCGGATTGAGTTTGAGTTTAAGGTGAAAAATACCATACCCGAAATAATAGTTTAATTTTATTCTTGATTTTTAGGTATAATAGCTACAATTCCCCTCTCTTTATATATATATATTTCAATTATCTCCCTATTTTGTCTAATAAAAATAGAATAATTATTGCAATGCTCCCTCTCTAATTGTATTTTTCAATTAGCTCCCTATTTAATCGAATAATAATGAAAATTGGTAATATTTTATTTATATTGGGTAGGGTAGGGTTTAAATTTTTACTCTAGAATTCGGATTCGGGTCGAGTTTAGATGGAAGTGTTATAATTTCGGGTCGGATGCGGATCCGGCAGATAACCGACCCATGACCATCCCTAGATACAAATGGTGAAAAAGACAATTGTGTTTTAGTAAGATATTTCATAATTGAATTAATTGGTCACAACTGAATTTATTTCAGTTAGTTGAAAAAAATTAGTTAGCTAACCAAATTAGGTTCAGCTGAACAAATTGAATTAATTTGGTTAGCCAATTGAATTAGTTGAAATCAATTTCACCTAATGGAATTCGAGTTAATTAACAGTTAAAAATAGTTAGCATACCCCAAACATTTTTCGGCGATTGCTGCTTAACATTTTGATGCGTTGGTGTTAGAACCTTTAGCAGGTTCGTAATAGGAGTATAGGTGATAATCAAGTTATTCGGCTCGAGTCATTTTGGTTTGGGTTATTTTAGGTTTGACTATATTCGATTTAAGTTCGATTCAGGTCTAGTTCGATTTTAGCTCGGGTCTATGATGAGTTCGGTTCTGGTATCGGGGCGGTTGATTTTCAGTTCGGTTAACTTTCGGTTCGGATCCATTAGGTTCGATTTATTTCGGGGAGGGTCAATAGGAGATCGATCGGTTTTAGTAGGTTTTTTAGGTCGAGTTAGGTTTTCCACCCTATAAATGACTTTATATAGCATGTATATTTGACTTTTTGGTGAGTTATGCGACAATTCACATCTCATCTTTATTTATTTTAATATATTTTCTTTATTTTGGGTTGCCTTCGGTTCGGGATGCTTTCGGTTTGGATGAAACCAGTTCAACTAAAATTCAGGTTGGTTTTGTTTCGGTTCGGTTTATTCTAAGTTTCGGATCAAATTTGAATTATCGTGTTCGGGTCAATTTCGAGAGTCTCTCGGGTAAATCGTTTCGGGTCTTGGGTCAAGTTTGCCCGGTCTAAGAACAAGCCAACACCTAACAGGCTTCATCTTTGGGACAAAAATCCTCTACACTTTGGAGATGCCCCTTTCTATATCCCAACACTAGAAATTACTAAAAAAATATAAATTCAAATCTTTAAACCTAAATTTTAAATCCTAAACCCTACACCTAAAAATTACACTCTACCCTATTCCTTGTACCTAACAATAAACCCTAATCTTAAACCATAAATTATAAATCTAATTTTTAGTGTGGTGACATAAATAGGGGCACTAAAAAGAATAGAGGATTTCTATTCTTATCTTTAAGTCGCCGATTGCGCTCTAATGTTGTTTCAATTTCCACATAATCAGGATCAAAGATAGATTTATTCTGTTGAAGCCATAGATAGGGGTGTAAATGAACAGAGCATTCAATGAATCGTTCGTGAACTGTGCCTATAACGTTCGTGTATTAAGTTAAATAAATTAGTATGAACAAAAATTTTATATTCATTTAATAAACAAATGAACTCAAACAAAGGCGTGTTCGGTTCGTTTATGTTCACGAACAAGCTCATTTAGAAGCTCGTTTATAGGCTCGTTTATAAGTTCGTTTATAGGCTCATTTATAAGCTCGTTTATAGGATAAAATGCTTGTGGATATATCTAAATACTACTTTTTGTTGTTGCTAAGGATGTTATATAAGTTCACGTTGAAATGTAAGTCTTATTTTGTTACTTTTGTTTTATTTATTTATTGTTAACTTAGTTAAAATTTATGAACATATAAACGAACATATTCACGGACGTATAACCGTTCAAGTTCGAGAACACTTAAAGCAACATGCTCGCGAACACTTAAATGAACACGTTCTCGAACACTTAAACGAACATGTTCGTGAACACTTAGACGAACACGTTCGTGAACACTTAGACAAACACATTCGTGAACAATAAACAAACGAACACGAATACGAAACAAACATGAATACCTTTAAAAATAAACAAATGAACATGATCATAGTCTTGTTCATTCAATCGCGGTTCATTTACACCCCGAGCCATAGACACTAAATGATGGATCCAAACAAAAAATCCCAATCGAAACAATCCTTGGTAAAGTATTCTCTATATTTTAGTGACACTTACAATTATCTTAAGATTGTTTAAGAATTATTTTTCACCGACAATATATCAAATAATAATCTAAAAATGTGAAAGTTTTGTGATACATACAATTATCTTAAGATTGTTGAAGTTATAGTCCATAGACACTAAAGGATGGATCCAAAAAATAAATCCCAATCGGAACAATTCTTTGTAAAGTATTCTCTATACTTTAGCGATACTTACAATCATCTTAAAACTGTTTAAGAATTATTTTTCACTAACAATATATCAAATAATAATCTAAAATTGTGAAATTTTTATAAATTGAATCAGATAATTCTCAAAATTAGATTTTAATTATAATCTAATGTACAATACAGTACAAATATTTTAATTTGATGCAACTGTAGGCATAAAATTTATTTTTGATTTAGTTGTATACATAAAACTAAAACTAAAAAAGAAAATATTCATACACTTAAATAAATTAAGAAAACCTAACATAACTTAATTTTGTTATGCTATTTATTAAACTAAAGCATGATCTATTTCGTAGTTTAATAAATTGAATTCTCTTCCCTTATCCCTGCATGATCTTTAGGTATAAATAGGCATGAAGACAAGCACCAAAACCCACCCAAAACAGTTTAAGTAATTCAACTTGCTACTTCTATCATGGCTGATAAATTTTCTACTCAACTTTTTGGAGCATTCCTTATGTTTTTTGTGCTTCAACCCTTTGTAATAAAGTCTCTAGAATTCGAATCTGTTCAGAATCTGGAAGGGGCACAAAAAGGAGACGTTGTGAATGGGCTGAATCAAATCAAGAAATACCTCCACAGCTATGGCTACTACCATCATGACATCGAGGACACGCTCGACGATCGGTTCGACGACTCGTTGGAGTCTGCTCTTAAAGCCTACCAGGATTATCTTGGTATTGATGTAACCGGCAAGATCGACTCCGATACAATCAAGGGAGTGTTGACCCCTAGATGTGGTGTCCCTGATCACTTGGTTTCTAACTATAGTTTCCCGGGAGGGAAGTACAAGTGGACGAACAGGTCACTTAGTTGGAGTGTTAAAAATTCTGTCAATGTATTTACCGATGATGATCTGACTCCCGTCTTAACTGCGGCATTCAAATCATGGGCAGATGCTTCTCCGTTCGAATTCGCAAAGGCGGGGAAAGGCACGGAAGGAGATATCAAAATCGGGTTCTTTCCAAGAGATCACGGGGATGGTAATCCTTTCAAGGCTGGAGAATTCGCCCATGCTTATTATCCAGAAGATGGCAGGCTTCACTATAATGCAAACTGGGGTTGGACCTTTGATCCTACTGCAAAGGGTGAAAAGAGAAAAGTAGATGTGCAATCAATTGGTGTGCATGAAATTGGACATAGTATCGGCCTTGGCCATAGCGCTAAAAAGTCTGCCGTCATGTATCCTTATTTTGCACCTGGAATTAAAAAGAGGGACCTCACCGATGATGACAAAAATGGTATAAAAGCTTTATATCCTAAATGAAGAACTTGCATCACTTAAACCTATGCAAGTTTCACGATATCATATCATATTATAGCTATAGATATATCACAGTTGAAACACTAGAATAAGATAGTGATATACATACATGTAAGCTAACATATGTGGAAGCTTCAGTTTCCATGTATGGTAAGCATTATCTATGATATAGTTCAAACTTATGTGATGACTTGAATAAAAGAACCAGTTACTTTATTATAAGTGCGATTTATACTTTTTTATTTGTTCTATAAAATGATTACTGGTGTTATATTTATAATTTACTATTTTTAGAGAATAATAATTATATGAATTTGCATAGTTCGCGTGCAGACTCTAAACGATCTCTTGCATCTCTAGCTAGCAGCGAAAACATTAAGCCAAAGCCAAGAACTCAGACACCATTAATTAAACTTTTTTTACTGAAGCGAGTCATGTTTTAAGAACGTCAATTCAAATGCTACGTCGTTCTCAAAAAGTTCAAGGGCTCAAACGACGTAGTTTTGGTCCCTTGTAAAGCTTCAACTCTCCCTTCTTCCCTCAGTTTTCTTTTCCCCTCTCTCGTTCTAGATTTCTTTTTCTTCTTTCTCTCTAAAGTCTCGGTCCAGAGTTCGACGGGAATCAACCGTTGTTCACCGTGTCGTCAGGAATGGAGCTACTTTATATATATATAGTATTTTAAACATATTTTCATTAATTGGCTGAAGACAATACCCGTACACATGTGATGTAGTTTTTTTTTTCTCCGCAAAGTGTAATTTATTAAAGGGTTTAAAAAATACAAACCCAAGACCTACGTTAAGTGCCTCGTTATACACCTCTCTAAACCTAATTAGAGGAAAAGAGTACCCACAATTAGGTAACAAATTCAAAAGAGTACACACAAGTGATGTAGTTGTTTTCACGTACTTAATTCTCCAATTCAAACCGCAAGACCCGCTCCAAAATTAATTCAAATATTGTAGAATATTAAAACGAAAATGGTGAAGCTAGATTGTCAGAGGTTGTGTTCTACTGGGCCTGTAGTTGGTTATCAGGCGTGAGTTAGTTTTGCCCAAACAGAACTGGGTCTCAGCAGAGTCATAAAGTTGTCAAAATCATTTCTAGACCGGAAGATATTAGTCTTTTGAAAAGATGAAGTTATCATAGGCTATATTCGGACTAGATGTGACCGATCACCTATAAAATCACTCTTTATAAAAATAATATTTTTTAAATAAGGGTCAATTTTAAAAGATTTGTGTTCTAATTTAGAGAAACCAATGTGGATTCTGGAATGATTTTGGAGGGTTTAGTTTCTTTATTTTGTGATGGGAGTTCAGTACTAGTTATGAACACAGAGATTCCACTAGCCTCACCTGATGGAATCAAATGAAAAGTCGTTATCTTGGTAAATATGGGGAAATAGTTTTAAAATAATGATGGTTGGATTTATTAATTTTTTTTAATTATAATTAAATTGTTTGAATTTGTAAATTTGGAGGACTAAATGTTTTATTATACAAATTTTGTTAAATGTCATGTCATCCTTTTAACGGTTGTTAACGGTTCAGTGGTCAAATTGGACAAAAACTAATAGTTTAATGATAACATTGAAGCAATTGAAAGTTTAGTTATCGAATTGAAGAATTTACTAAAGCTTAGTGACCATTTGTGAACTTTACCCTAAAAATTAACCAGACTTTGTCCAACAAGAAGAAAATGTGTGATATGTGTCAAAGAGACAAACACGAACCGTGAGAGGTGACAGCTACATTACATATTTATGTGTCTTGTCTTAAATCACTCAATGAGTGCATGTTTAAAAGACTATTTAAACAGTGAAAGCCGAGATCCACTAATTGGCCTTGGGGCCAAAAATACTTATGTTGTCACATTTTGTATGAGCTCGGATTCTTACATTTACCATGAAAATGTAATACTTCTCTATTTAATAAAAATGCACTTAAAAAGTCAATATCTAACTATTATGATATGTTAAAATGCTATATTTAAACAATTGGCTGCGATCAAGGACCTCTTGTTTGTTACAAAGATGAGAGCTAATTTCCATGAAGTGTGCCGCAGGTTAGGAGCATAATTTAATTAGTGTCTGGAATACGTGAAAGTGTGGTTGGGTTTATGCTTTATTTTGAGTCTGGTATTGTGTATGGAAGAAGAGTTAAATTCAGTTTTTGTAATAGAATGTTCTGCGGTTGTACTTTTAAATCGACAGCGTGTACTCTTTTCATACATTTAAGTTTAGGGAGGTTTTTAACGAGCCATATTCTCGGATTTGAACTTCGGGCTTTATTAATAAAAATTCATATGATGAGCGAAGAAAAAAAAGATGAGAGCTTACATATGGTTAAGGGCAGTTAATGAGAACTTGATATACAGTGATAGAGATTGGTGAAAAAATCCCATAGCAAGTATAGTGAATTGTAATAGCACCAATGAAGCTGCATTGTGGTGCCCTCCTCCGGCTAACTCACTAAAATTCAGCGTTGATGGAGCGTTTCGAGAAGAAGGAGCAGGTTATGGAGGTGTTTTACGAAACTCGAAAGGAGATATGCACGCATTATTCTCTGGACCAGTTGAAAAACTCTGCTCCGACTTTGCTCTGCAGATGGCTATACACACTGACCTAAATTGTACATGGAAGCTGAGTTGAAAGGGCAATCTGCTCTGCTGGTAGAATCAGATTCACAAGTGGTCCTCAACTGGATTACAAACCCTATGTCAAGACCATGGAGATGGTGGGATATCTTCGATGAAATTGATGGCATGAAATGGGAGATTACAAAGGTGGAATTTCAGTATGTATCGCGTGAGCAAAACCGTATGGCGGATCACTTGGCGAAAATTGGAACCACTAGACCGATGTTATTTAAAGCATGGTGGCGAGTTAGGTATTGAATCTTGTTTTGTATTTGAACAGATTTGATTGCTGGTTTAAAGTGAAACGTCCTTGTAGCAGAAACCAAATTGGATCGTACTCTTTTTCTCAATTTTGATTAGGGAGATTTTTAACGAGACGTCCAATTTTGATCTTTAATAAAATAAAACAAATTTATTTTGCTTAGAAAAAAAAAAGAAATATTAATATCTAACCAATGTGAATGTCAGAATAAGCAAATAAATATATTATTTATACACGCATGTCGTTGTCTGATCTGATTTGTGAATATGTTAACACATATATTCGAAACGTACCTTCCATGTTTCTTGTTTAACAGAATGTTGAGAGACATAATTAGGATTTTCAAAAAAAGAGAGGGAAAGACAATGCTTTATTTAGGGGGAAACAATTGTTTTTGAAAATAGTTCATACAAACAATATTTCTAAATTATAGTGTAATTTATTATATGCAACGATTAATCATTGTGTTTTAGTACCAATTATCAGGTGGTTTAGTGGGATGTGTTGTTAAGCCCCTTAAGGAAGACAGGAGTTCAAATTCCGACTTTGTAAATGGAAAAAAATTGGGTTGAGTGGGTCATCTCATATGTCTTTGAAAACCCAATATGAATTTGTCAGCCAATGAGGCGGATACAAATAGGGATGATCATTTCACCCATACCCGACGGGTTTCAACCTGACCCAATCCTCTATGGTCAGGCTTTTTAAAGAAAATTTTAGGCTCGGGTCGGGTTTGGGTCTAATTTTTCGAGGATGAGGTCGGATCGGATTGAGTTTGAGTTTAAGGTGAAAAATACCATACCCGAAATAATAGTTTAATTTTATTCTTGATTTTTAGGTATAATAGCTACAATTCCCCTCTCTTTATATATATATATTTCAATTATCTCCCTATTTTGTCTAATAAAAATAGAATAATTATTGCAATGCTCCCTCTCTAATTGTATTTTTCAATTAGCTCCCTATTTAATCGAATAATAATGAAAATTGGTAATATTTTATTTATATTGGGTAGGGTAGGGTTTAAATTTTTACTCTAGAATTCGGATTCGGGTCGAGTTTAGATGGAAGTGTTATAATTTCGGGCCGGATGCGGATCCGGCAGATAACCGACCCATGACTATCCCTAGATACAAATGGTGAAAAAGACAATTGTGTTTTAGTAAGATAATTCATAATTGAATTAATTGGTCACAACTGAATTTATTTCAGTTAGTTAAAAAAAAATAGTTAGCTAACCAAATTAGGTTCAGCTGAACAAATTGAATTAATTTGGTTAGCCAATTGAATTAGTTGAAATCAATTTCACCTAATGGAATTCGAGTTAATTAACAGTTAAAAATAGTTAGCATACCCCAAACATTTTTCGGCGATTGCTGCTTAACATTTTGATGCGTTGGTGTTAGAACCTTTAGCAGGTTCGTAATAGGAGTATAGGTGATAATCAAGTTATTCGGCTCGAGTCATTTTGGTTTGGGTTATTTTAGGTTTGACTATATTCGATTTAAGTTCGATTCAGGTCTAGTTCGATTTTAGCTCGGGTCTATGATGAGTTCGGTTCTGGTATCGGGGCGGTTGATTTTCAGTTCGGTTAACTTTCGGTTCGGATCCATTAGGTTCGATTTATTTCGGGGAGGGTCAATAGGAGATCGATCGGTTTTAGTAGGTTTTTTAGGTCGAGTTAGGTTTTCCACCCTATAAATGACTTTATATAGCATGTATATTTGACTTTTTGGTGAGTTATGCGACAAATCACATCTCATCTTTATTTATTTTAATATATTTTCTTTATTTTGGGTTGCCTTCGGTTCGGGATGCTTTCGGTTTGGATGAAACCAGTTCAACTAAAATTCAGGTTGGTTTTGTTTCGGTTCGATTTATTCTAAGTTTCGGATCAAATTTGAATTATCGTGTTCGGGTCAATTTCGAGAGTCTCTCGGGTAAATCGTTTCGGGTCTTGGGTCAAGTTTGCCCGGTCTAAGAACAAGCCAACACCTAACAGGCTTCATCTTTGGGACAAAAATCCTCTACACTTTGGAGATGCCCCTTTCTATATCCCAACACTAGAAATTACTAAAAAAATATAAATTCAAATCTTTAAACCTAAATTTTAAATCCTAAACCCTACACCTAAAAATTACACTCTACCCTATTCCTTGTACCTAACAATAAACCCTAATCTTAAACCATAAATTATAAATCTAATTTTTAGTGTGGTGACATAAATAGGGGCACTAAAAAGAATAGAGGATTTCTATTCTTATCTTTAAGTCGCCGATTGCGCTCTAATGTTGTTTCAATTTCCACATAATCAGGATCAAAGATAGATTTATTCTGTTGAAGCCATAGATAGGGGTGTAAATGAACAGAGCATTCAATGAATCGTTCGTGAACTGTGCCTATAACGTTCGTGTATTAAGTTAAATAAATTAGTATGAACAAAAATTTTATATTCATTTAATAAACAAATGAACTCAAACAAAGGCGTGTTCGGTTCGTTTATGTTCACGAACAAGCTCATTTAGAAGCTCGTTTATAGGCTCGTTTATAAGTTCGTTTATAGGCTCATTTATAAGCTCGTTTATAGGATAAAATGCTTGTGGATATATCTAAATACTACTTTTTGTTGTTGCTAAGGATGTTATATAAGTTCACGTTGAAATGTAAGTCTTATTTTGTTACTTTTGTTTTATTTATTTATTGTTAACTTAGTTAAAATTTATGAACATATAAACGAACATATTCACGGACGTATAACCGTTCAAGTTCGAGAACACTTAAAGCAACATGCTCGCGAACACTTAAATGAACACGTTCTCGAACACTTAAACGAACATGTTCGTGAACACTTAGACGAACACGTTCGTGAACACTTAGACAAACACATTCGTGAACAATAAACAAACGAACACGAATACGAAACAAACATGAATACCTTTAAAAATAAACAAATGAACATGATCATAGTCTTGTTCATTCAATCGCGGTTCATTTACACCCCGAGCCATAGACACTAAATGATGGATCCAAACAAAAAATCCCAATCGAAACAATCCTTGGTAAAGTATTCTCTATATTTTAGTGACACTTACAATTATCTTAAGATTGTTTAAGAATTATTTTTCACCGACAATATATCAAATAATAATCTAAAAATGTGAAAGTTTTGTGATACATACAATTATCTTAAGATTGTTGAAGTTATAGTCCATAGACACTAAAGGATGGATCCAAAAAATAAATCCCAATCGGAACAATTCTTTGTAAAGTATTCTCTATACTTTAGCGATACTTACAATCATCTTAAAACTGTTTAAGAATTATTTTTCACTAACAATATATCAAATAATAATCTAAAATTGTGAAATTTTTATAAATTGAATCAGATAATTCTCAAAATTAGATTTTAATTATAATCTAATGTACAATACAGTACAAATATTTTAATTTGATGCAACTGTAGGCATAAAATTTATTTTTGATTTAGTTGTATACATAAAACTAAAACTAAAAAAGAAAATATTCATACACTTAAATAAATTAAGAAAACCTAACATAACTTAATTTTGTTATGCTATTTATTAAACTAAAGCATGATCTATTTCGTAGTTTAATAAATTGAATTCTCTTCCCTTATCCCTGCATGATCTTTAGGTATAAATAGGCATGAAGACAAGCACCAAAACCCACCCAAAACAGTTTAAGTAATTCAACTTGCTACTTCTATCATGGCTGATAAATTTTCTACTCAACTTTTTGGAGCATTCCTTATGTTTTTTGTGCTTCAACCCTTTGTAATAAAGTCTCTAGAATTCGAATCTGTTCAGAATCTGGAAGGGGCACAAAAAGGAGACGTTGTGAATGGGCTGAATCAAATCAAGAAATACCTCCACAGCTATGGCTACTACCATCATGACATCGAGGACACGCTCGACGATCGGTTCGACGACTCGTTGGAGTCTGCTCTTAAAGCCTACCAGGATTATCTTGGTATTGATGTAACCGGCAAGATCGACTCCGATACAATCAAGGGAGTGTTGACCCCTAGATGTGGTGTCCCTGATCACTTGGTTTCTAACTATAGTTTCCCGGGAGGGAAGTACAAGTGGACGAACAGGTCACTTAGTTGGAGTGTTAAAAATTCTGTCAATGTATTTACCGATGATGATCTGACTCCCGTCTTAACTGCGGCATTCAAATCATGGGCAGATGCTTCTCCGTTCGAATTCGCAAAGGCGGGGAAAGGCACGGAAGGAGATATCAAAATCGGGTTCTTTCCAAGAGATCACGGGGATGGTAATCCTTTCAAGGCTGGAGAATTCGCCCATGCTTATTATCCAGAAGATGGCAGGCTTCACTATAATGCAAACTGGGGTTGGACCTTTGATCCTACTGCAAAGGGTGAAAAGAGAAAAGTAGATGTGCAATCAATTGGTGTGCATGAAATTGGACATAGTATCGGCCTTGGCCATAGCGCTAAAAAGTCTGCCGTCATGTATCCTTATTTTGCACCTGGAATTAAAAAGAGGGACCTCACCGATGATGACAAAAATGGTATAAAAGCTTTATATCCTAAATGAAGAACTTGCATCACTTAAACCTATGCAAGTTTCACGATATCATATCATATTATAGCTATAGATATATCACAGTTGAAACACTAGAATAAGATAGTGATATACATACATGTAAGCTAACATATGTGGAAGCTTCAGTTTCCATGTATGGTAAGCATTATCTATGATATAGTTCAAACTTATGTGATGACTTGAATAAAAGAACCAGTTACTTTATTATAAGTGCGATTTATACTTTTTTATTTGTTCTATAAAATGATTACTGGTGTTATATTTATAATTTACTATTTTTAGAGAATAATAATTATATGAATTTGCATAGTTCGCGTGCAGACTCTAAACGATCTCTTGCATCTCTAGCTAGCAGCGAAAACATTAAGCCAAAGCCAAGAACTCAGACACCATTAATTAAACTTTTTTTACTGAAGCGAGTCATGTTTTAAGAACGTCAATTCAAATGCTACGTCGTTCTCAAAAAGTTCAAGGGCTCAAACGACGTAGTTTTGGTCCCTTGTAAAGCTTCAACTCTCCCTTCTTCCCTCAGTTTTCTTTTCCCCTCTCTCGTTCTAGATTTCTTTTTCTTCTTTCTCTCTAAAGTCTCGGTCCAGAGTTCGACGGGAATCAACCGTTGTTCACCGTGTCGTCAGGAATGGAGCTACTTTATATATATATAGTATTTTAAACATATTTTCATTAATTGGCTGAAGACAATACCCGTACACATGTGATGTAGTTTTTTTTTTCTCCGCAAAGTGTAATTTATTAAAGGGTTTAAAAAATACAAACCCAAAACCTACGTTAAGTGCCTCGTTATACACCTCTCTAAACCTAATTAGAGGAAAAGAGTACCCACAATTAGGTAACAAATTCAAAAGAGTACACACAAGTGATGTAGTTGTTTTCACGTACTTAATTCTCCAATTCAAACCGCAAGACCCGCTCCAAAATTAATTCAAATATTGTAGAATATTAAAACGAAAATGGTGAAGCTAGATTGTCAGAGGTTGTGTTCTACTGGGCCTGTAGTTGGTTATCAGGCGTGAGTTAGTTTTGCCCAAACAGAACTGGGTCTCAGCAGAGTCATAAAGTTGTCAAAATCATTTCTAGACCGGAAGATATTAGTCTTTTGAAAAGATGAAGTTATCATAGGCTATATTCGGACTAGATGTGACCGATCACCTATAAAATCACTCTTTATAAAAATAATATTTTTTAAATAAGGGTCAATTTTAAAAGATTTGTGTTCTAATTTAGAGAAACCAATGTGGATTCTGGAATGATTTTGGAGGGTTTAGTTTCTTTATTTTGTGATGGGAGTTCAGTACTAGTTATGAACACAGAGATTCCACTAGCCTCACCTGATGGAATCAAATGAAAAGTCGTTATCTTGGTAAATATGGGGAAATAGTTTTAAAATAATGATGGTTGGATTTATTAATTTTTTTTAATTATAATTAAATTGTTTGAATTTGTAAATTTGGAGGACTAAATGTTTTATTATACAAATTTTGTTAAATGTCATGTCATCCTTTTAACGGTTGTTAACGGTTCAGTGGTCAAATTGGACAAAAACTAATAGTTTAATGATAACATTGAAGCAATTGAAAGTTTAGTTATCGAATTGAAGAATTTACTAAAGCTTAGTGACCATTTGTGAACTTTACCCTAAAAATTAACCAGACTTTGTCCAACAAGAAGAAAATGTGTGATATGTGTCAAAGAGACAAACACGAACCGTGAGAGGTGACAGCTACATTACATATTTATGTGTCTTGTCTTAAATCACTCAATGAGTGCATGTTTAAAAGACTATTTAAACAGTGAAAGCCGAGATCCACTAATTGGCCTTGGGGCCAAAAATACTTATGTTGTCACATTTTGTATGAGCTCGGATTCTTACATTTACCATGAAAATGTAATACTTCTCTATTTAATAAAAATGCACTTAAAAAGTCAATATCTAACTATTATGATATGTTAAAATGCTATATTTAAACAATTGGCTGCGATCAAGGACCTCTTGTTTGTTACAAAGATGAGAGCTAATTTCCATGAAGTGTGCCGCAGGTTAGGAGCATAATTTAATTAGTGTCTGGAATACGTGAAAGTGTGGTTGGGTTTATGCTTTATTTTGAGTCTGGTATTGTGTATGGAAGAAGAGTTAAATTCAGTTTTTGTAATAGAATGTTCTGCGGTTGTACTTTTAAATCGACAGCGTGTACTCTTTTCATACATTTAAGTTTAGGGAGGTTTTTAACGAGCCATATTCTCGGATTTGAACTTCGGGCTTTATTAATAAAAATTCATATGATGAGCGAAGAAAAAAAAGATGAGAGCTTACATATGGTTAAGGGCAGTTAATGAGAACTTGATATACAGTGATAGAGATTGGTGAAAAAATCCCATAGCAAGTATAGTGAATTGTAATAGCACCAATGAAGCTGCATTGTGGTGCCCTCCTCCGGCTAACTCACTAAAATTCAGCGTTGATGGAGCGTTTCGAGAAGAAGGAGCAGGTTATGGAGGTGTTTTACGAAACTCGAAAGGAGATATGCACGCATTATTCTCTGGACCAGTTGAAAAACTCTGCTCCGACTTTGCTCTGCAGATGGCTATACACACTGACCTAAATTGTACATGGAAGCTGAGTTGAAAGGGCAATCTGCTCTGCTGGTAGAATCAGATTCACAAGTGGTCCTCAACTGGATTACAAACCCTATGTCAAGACCATGGAGATGGTGGGATATCTTCGATGAAATTGATGGCATGAAATGGGAGATTACAAAGGTGGAATTTCAGTATGTATCGCGTGAGCAAAACCGTATGGCGGATCACTTGGCGAAAATTGGAACCACTAGACCGATGTTATTTAAAGCATGGTGGCGAGTTAGGTATTGAATCTTGTTTTGTATTTGAACAGATTTGATTGCTGGTTTAAAGTGAAACGTCCTTGTAGCAGAAACCAAATTGGATCGTACTCTTTTTCTCAATTTTGATTAGGGAGATTTTTAACGAGACGTCCAATTTTGATCTTTAATAAAATAAAACAAATTTATTTTGCTTAGAAAAAAAAAAGAAATATTAATATCTAACCAATGTGAATGTCAGAATAAGCAAATAAATATATTATTTATACACGCATGTCGTTGTCTGATCTGATTTGTGAATATGTTAACACATATATTCGAAACGTACCTTCCATGTTTCTTGTTTAACAGAATGTTGAGAGACATAATTAGGATTTTCAAAAAAAGAGAGGGAAAGACAATGCTTTATTTAGGGGGAAACAATTGTTTTTGAAAATAGTTCATACAAACAATATTTCTAAATTATAGTGTAATTTATTATATGCAACGATTAATCATTGTGTTTTAGTACCAATTATCAGGTGGTTTAGTGGGATGTGTTGTTAAGCCCCTTAAGGAAGACAGGAGTTCAAATTCCGACTTTGTAAATGGAAAAAAATTGGGTTGAGTGGGTCATCTCATATGTCTTTGAAAACCCAATATGAATTTGTCAGCCAATGAGGCGGATACAAATAGGGATGATCATTTCACCCATACCCGACGGGTTTCAACCTGACCCAATCCTCTATGGTCAGGCTTTTTAAAGAAAATTTTAGGCTCGGGTCGGGTTTGGGTCTAATTTTTCGAGGATGAGGTCGGATCGGATTGAGTTTGAGTTTAAGGTGAAAAATACCATACCCGAAATAATAGTTTAATTTTATTCTTGATTTTTAGGTATAATAGCTACAATTCCCCTCTCTTTATATATATATATTTCAATTATCTCCCTATTTTGTCTAATAAAAATAGAATAATTATTGCAATGCTCCCTCTCTAATTGTATTTTTCAATTAGCTCCCTATTTAATCGAATAATAATGAAAATTGGTAATATTTTATTTATATTGGGTAGGGTAGGGTTTAAATTTTTACTCTAGAATTCGGATTCGGGTCGAGTTTAGATGGAAGTGTTATAATTTCGGGCCGGATGCGGATCCGGCAGATAACCGACCCATGACTATCCCTAGATACAAATGGTGAAAAAGACAATTGTGTTTTAGTAAGATAATTCATAATTGAATTAATTGGTCACAACTGAATTTATTTCAGTTAGTTAAAAAAAAATAGTTAGCTAACCAAATTAGGTTCAGCTGAACAAATTGAATTAATTTGGTTAGCCAATTGAATTAGTTGAAATCAATTTCACCTAATGGAATTCGAGTTAATTAACAGTTAAAAATAGTTAGCATACCCCAAACATTTTTCGGCGATTGCTGCTTAACATTTTGATGCGTTGGTGTTAGAACCTTTAGCAGGTTCGTAATAGGAGTATAGGTGATAATCAAGTTATTCGGCTCGAGTCATTTTGGTTTGGGTTATTTTAGGTTTGACTATATTCGATTTAAGTTCGATTCAGGTCTAGTTCGATTTTAGCTCGGGTCTATGATGAGTTCGGTTCTGGTATCAGGGCGGTTGATTTTCAGTTCGGTTAACTTTCGGTTCGGATCCATTAGGTTCGATTTATTTCGGGGAGGGTCAATAGGAGATCGATCGGTTTTAGTAGGTTTTTTAGGTCGAGTTAGGTTTTCCACCCTATAAATGACTTTATATAGCATGTATATTTGACTTTTTGGTGAGTTATGCGACAATTCACATCTCATCTTTATTTATTTTAATATATTTTCTTTATTTTGGGTTGCCTTCGGTTCGGGATGCTTTCGGTTTGGATGAAACCAGTTCAACTAAAATTCAGGTTGGTTTTGTTTCGGTTCGATTTATTCTAAGTTTCGGATCAAATTTGAATTATCGTGTTCGGGTCAATTTCGAGAGTCTCTCGGGTAAATCGTTTCGGGTCTTGGGTCAAGTTTGCCCGGTCTAAGAACAAGCCAACACCTAACAGGCTTCATCTTTGGGACAAAAATCCTCTACACTTTGGAGATGCCCCTTTCTATATCCCAACACTAGAAATTACTAAAAAAATATAAATTCAAATCTTTAAACCTAAATTTTAAATCCTAAACCCTACACCTAAAAATTACACTCTACCCTATTCCTTGTACCTAACAATAAACCCTAATCTTAAACCATAAATTATAAATCTAATTTTTAGTGTGGTGACATAAATAGGGGCACTAAAAAGAATAGAGGATTTCTATTCTTATCTTTAAGTCGCCGATTGCGCTCTAATGTTGTTTCAATTTCCACATAATCAGGATCAAAGATAGATTTATTCTGTTGAAGCCATAGATAGGGGTGTAAATGAACAGAGCATTCAATGAATCGTTCGTGAACTGTGCCTATAACGTTCGTGTATTAAGTTAAATAAATTAGTATGAACAAAAATTTTATATTCATTTAATAAACAAATGAACTCAAACAAAGGCGTGTTCGGTTCGTTTATGTTCACGAACAAGCTCATTTAGAAGCTCGTTTATAGGCTCGTTTATAAGTTCGTTTATAGGCTCATTTATAAGCTCGTTTATAGGATAAAATGCTTGTGGATATATCTAAATACTACTTTTTGTTGTTGCTAAGGATGTTATATAAGTTCACGTTGAAATGTAAGTCTTATTTTGTTACTTTTGTTTTATTTATTTATTGTTAACTTAGTTAAAATTTATGAACATATAAACGAACATATTCACGGACGTATAACCGTTCAAGTTCGAGAACACTTAAAGCAACATGCTCGCGAACACTTAAATGAACACGTTCTCGAACACTTAAACGAACATGTTCGTGAACACTTAGACGAACACGTTCGTGAACACTTAGACAAACACATTCGTGAACAATAAACAAACGAACACGAATACGAAACAAACATGAATACCTTTAAAAATAAACAAATGAACATGATCATAGTCTTGTTCATTCAATCGCGGTTCATTTACACCCCGAGCCATAGACACTAAATGATGGATCCAAACAAAAAATCCCAATCGAAACAATCCTTGGTAAAGTATTCTCTATATTTTAGTGACACTTACAATTATCTTAAGATTGTTTAAGAATTATTTTTCACCGACAATATATCAAATAATAATCTAAAAATGTGAAAGTTTTGTGATACATACAATTATCTTAAGATTGTTGAAGTTATAGTCCATAGACACTAAAGGATGGATCCAAAAAATAAATCCCAATCGGAACAATTCTTTGTAAAGTATTCTCTATACTTTAGCGATACTTACAATCATCTTAAAACTGTTTAAGAATTATTTTTCACTAACAATATATCAAATAATAATCTAAAATTGTGAAATTTTTATAAATTGAATCAGATAATTCTCAAAATTAGATTTTAATTATAATCTAATGTACAATACAGTACAAATATTTTAATTTGATGCAACTGTAGGCATAAAATTTATTTTTGATTTAGTTGTATACATAAAACTAAAACTAAAAAAGAAAATATTCATACACTTAAATAAATTAAGAAAACCTAACATAACTTAATTTTGTTATGCTATTTATTTTTTTTTTGATCGGCAACCGTATGTTTTATTAAATAAAAACATACAGCTTGACGAAATCGCACGCCTCGTTAAAAACCTCCCTAAACCTATTGGAGGAAAAGAGTACGATACGATCCGTCGATTACAAAAGAAAAAAACACAATAAGGCCAAGTCACAAACATGCCGCAAACATCGAAAGCCTATCTACTCCCTCTTTCGCCAATGCATCCGCAAATCCATTCGCTTCCCTCGGCACATAGCAGAACTTGGATATCGTAAATGACTTGACAAGCCTGATCAATTCCCAAAAACTCCTCCCAAAGCCACCAAGGTCTTTTTGCAGATTGAGTAATCCAACTCAACGCAACTTGAGAATCCGACTCCAAAATCACACAACCCTGTCGCCATTCCCTTTCCTGTATTATACCCAAGGCAATATCACATCTCGAACAAACCGTCGTTTAGGACTCCCTCCCAAGCCCCTAACATTCCACGATAACATTTTCATGATTCACAAACCCCGATGATCGCCGCTAATCACCCTTGAAATGTCTCGAATAATCTCTTCTTCCCTGCCGTTGGAATTAACCCCAATCAATGAACCCAGCTTCACCGTTTCAATTGCTTCTATTTCAATATTTTTTGTTGCTTGCCCGTCATCCAATCTTCCCGTATTCAATATTTCTTGGCTAACTTTAGACACTCGGTTACTCTTCTTTTTTCTATAGGACCGACAAACTTCCAAATTGCCCCCTACAAATCGTCTGATTTTGCAATACGCCTGACCCACCAGAACAACTTCGGGTTTGCTCAAATCTGATTGTGCGCATGTCGAAAAGATAGGAGGAAAAAATTTTAAATTCGGATTTAATTTAGAATTAAATTCTAAATTATCCACAGCATGAATGTTAGACTCCAATTCAAATGAATCACTATTTTTAGAATTAGCAATTCCCGCTATATCCAAACTCTTGCAATTTTGAATGTCTCTTATCTCTGTAGGACTCCTTTCACCACCAAACTTCTCCCCGCTCAAGCTTCTTTCCGCCGCCTCCATTGTCTTTGCCGGCAGGTTCTCCGATGGCCTGTCCGGCGATCGAGTAGAGTTGTTTGATGCCCCTTTTTCGTCAATATAATTCCGATCAGAATGTATTTCTTTTCCGGATGAATCTCCCTGTTGATATGCTTCATTCGCAAGCCATATAACCGGATTTGTAGGTTCCTGAATTGTTTCTGCATCCACTACGTTTTCAACTCTCTTAGTCGGTGGTGAATTGTTATCACTACTTCCTTCGTCGTCCGATGAATCTATTTCCCCACAATCGCATTCCACCACCGGGGAATTTCCATCCATTTCTAACACGCGAACTGTATATGATTCCCCCCCAAATTCAACTTCAATTTGTTCCTCAATCCTATTAAACGTGGATGTTTCGATCATAATTTTACCGCAATCAAATGAGGATGGTGTTTCCGTTTCATCATCCATTCGAATCAAAACACCCCATATACTTGTAATGTTCATGAACGTCCTTTTGTGCCATAGGTGTATTGGAAGGCCGGTTATCGACATCCATACCCTTCGCGATTCCACCTTGATCGCTGGAGACCATTTTTCTACCTTCGCGAAGCATTCTTTCACCCGGTCTAGCTGCAAAATTTTATCGCGAATGGATGCCGATGTACACATTAGCAAGATCATTGATCCGGATAATCGCAAGATCGAGAAACCATCGTGTTTGTCTACCTCCAACCTCTCCGCCAGAGCCTTTATGCTGCATGGATTCAGGCACCAGCCCACCGCACACCATTGTAGTATTGCCCATTTGTCTTCATCCACTATTCCTGATACTCTCGGTCTGTTTTGTTTCACTTCGTCTCTCTCTGTCGACGTTTCTGATTTTCTTGATTCCTCATTTTCCTTTTTCCCATGTTGTTCTGTGTTGCCCCCTCTTTTACGATACCACTCCGTTTTGCCCTTCCACGCCATAGATACTCTCAATCTGCCGCCGTAGATCCATTTACCGTTTAATCTCTCTATCACCCTGTTTGCATCTTCCTTCGACGCCATTCTAACGAAACCAAACCGCTGTCCATCTCTAGCCCTTTTGTTCGGTATGAATGCATCTTTTACAATCCCATGTCTGTCACACACTTGCCACAATCCTTTCCAGTGGATTGTCCGAGATAGACCACTGATGAATAAAGTCCAGACTTGTTGATTTTTCTGGTCTCTTTGCGCCGATCTGCTGCCTGTGTGTGATTCGCTGTTCCGGCCGGTGATATTTTCCCGTTCGGCGGCTAGGCGTTTCCAAATTCCCGTGGAGAGCATTTTCTAACTCTTAGCAAAATAATATTTTCTGAGGGAGATTATGTTATGCTATTTATTAAACTAAAGCATGATCTATTTCGTAGTTTAATAAATTGAATTCTCTTCCCTTATCCCTGCATGATCTTTAGGTATAAATAGGCATGAAGACAAGCACCAAAACCCACCCAAAACAGTTTAAGTAATTCAACTTGCTACTTCTATCATGGCTGATAAATTTTCTACTCAACTTTTTGGAGCATTCCTTATGTTTTTTGTGCTTCAACCCTTTGTAATAAAGTCTCTAGAATTCGAATCTGTTCAGAATCTGGAAGGGGCACAAAAAGGAGACGTTGTGAATGGGCTGAATCAAATCAAGAAATACCTCCACAGCTATGGCTACTACCATCATGACATCGAGGACACGCTCGACGATCGGTTCGACGACTCGTTGGAGTCTGCTCTTAAAGCCTACCAGGATTATCTTGGTATTGATGTAACCGGCAAGATCGACTCCGATACAATCAAGGGAGTGTTGACCCCTAGATGTGGTGTCCCTGATCACTTGGTTTCTAACTATAGTTTCCCGGGAGGGAAGTACAAGTGGACGAACAGGTCACTTAGTTGGAGTGTTAAAAATTCTGTCAATGTATTTACCGATGATGATCTGACTCCCGTCTTAACTGCGGCATTCAAATCATGGGCAGATGCTTCTCCGTTCGAATTCGCAAAGGCGGGGAAAGGCACGAAAGGAGATATCAAAATCGGGTTCTTTCCAAGAGATCACGGGGATGGTATTCCTTTCAAGGCTGGAGAATTCGCCAATGCTTATTATCCAGAAGATGGCAGGCTTCACTATAATGCAAACTGGGGTTGGACCTTTGATCCTACTGCAAAGGGTGAAAAGAGAAAAGTAGATGTGCAATCAATTGGTGTGCATGAAATTGGACATAGTATCGGCCTTGGCCATAGCGCTAAAAAGTCTGCCGTCATGTATCCTTATTTTGCACCTGGAATTAAAAAGAGGGACCTCACCGATGATGACAAAAATGGTATAAAAGCTTTATATCCTAAATGAAGAACTTGCATCACTTAAACCTATGCAAGTTTCACGATATCATATCATATTATAGCTATAGATATATCACAGTTGAAACACTAGAATAAGATAGTGATATACATACATGTAAGCTAACATATGTGGAAGCTTCAGTTTCCATGTATGGTAAGCATTATCTATGATATAGTTCAAACTTATGTGATGACTTGAATAAAAGAACCAGTTACTTTATTATAAGTGCGATTTATACTTTTTTATTTGTTCTATAAAATGATTATTGTGTTATATTTATAATTTACTATTTTTAGAGAATAATAATTATATGAATTTGCATAGTTCGCGTGCAGACTCTAAACGATCTCTTGCATCTCTAGCTAGCAGCGAAAACATTAAGCCAAAGCCAAGAACTCAGACACCGTTAATTAAACTTTTTTTTTGCTCAATAATGTCGTATATTAAGATGCAATATACAACCAAAGACCACAACGGTCGCCTCATTAAAAATCTCCCTAAAACCTAACGGAGGAAAAGAGTACGAACCGTATGTGGTGAAACCAGAGTCCAAAGAAAATACAAACGGGAATAACACCAAAGCAACCTATCACTAACAAGCGCAAAACAACGAAATGCGAGTTACCCCCTCCTTTGCCAAAGCATCCGCTAAACCATTCGCCTCACGGAAAATGTGGGAGAAGCAAACCGAAGCCAACGATGAACAACAATTGTCGATCTCGCGAAAAACCTCCCATAATCTCCATGGCCGTTTGTCCATATGTAACACCCACCTAACCGCAACCATAGAATCCGATTCCACAATCAAAGGAATCATTGCCCATGTTGACTTCCGGAAGTATGACAAAGCGAACGCAATCGCTCGCAATTCAGCCTCGTTTGATTCGATACACCCAAGGGGGGCAGAAAATAACGCCAATATACTCCCAAACTCATCGCGTAACACACCCCCATAACCTGCCAGACCCGGCTTACCACGTGCTGAACCATCCACCGAAAACTTCAACGTCCCCCTCGATGGCGGCTCCCATACCACACCAACCCGCTCTGGTCGCGAAAGAGACGTCTCGGAAAAAAGACTCGGACAATCCCACCACAATGCCTCGCCAATGCACAAGTCAGTCCTTAAAGTCCCGTTTTCTTTTCCCTTGTAAAGCTTTTTTTACTGAAGCGAGTCATGTTTTAAGAACGTCAATTCAAATGCTACGTCGTTCTCAAAAAGTTCAAGGGCTCAAACGACGTAGTTTTGGTCCCTTGTAAAGCTTCAACTCTCCCTTCTTCCCTCAGTTTTCTTTTCCCCTCTCTCGTTCTAGATTTCTTTTTCTTCCTTCTCTCTAAAGTCCCGGTCCAGAGTTCGACGGGAATCAACCGTTGTTCACCTTGTCGTCAGGAATGGAGCTACTTTATATATATATATATATAGTATTTTAAACATATTTTCATTAATTGGCTGAAGACAATACCCGTACACATGTGATGTAGTTTTTTTTTCTCCGCAAAGTGTAATTTATTAAAGGGTTTAAAAAATACAAACCCAAGACCTACGTTAAGTGCCTCGTTATAAACCTCTCTAAACCTAATTAGAGGAAACGAGTACCCACAATTACGTAACAAATTCAAAAGAGTACACACAAGTGATGTAGTTGTTTTCACGTACTTAATTCTCCAATTCAAACCGTAAGGCCCGCGCCAAAATTAATACAAATATTGTAGAATATTAAAACGAAAATGGTGAAGCTAGATTGTCAGAGGTGGTGTTCGACTGGGCCTGTAGTTGGTTATCAGGCGTGAGTTAGTTTTGCCCAAACAAAATTGGGTCTCAGCAGAGTCCTAAAGTTGTCAAAATCATTTCTAGACTGGAAGATATTAGTCTTTTGAAAAGATGAAGTTATCATAGGCCATATTCGGACTAGATGTGACCAATCACCTATAAAATCACTCTTTATAAAAATAATATTTTTTAAATAAGGGTCAATTTTAAAAGATTTGTGTTCTAATTTAGAGAAAACAATTTGGATTCTGGAATGATTTTGGAGGGTTTAGTTTCTTTATTTTGTGACGGGAGTTCAGTACTAGTTATGAACACAAAGATTCCACTAGCCTCACTTGATGGAATCAAATGAAAACTCATTATCTTGGAAAATATGGGGAAATAGTTTTAAAATAATGATGGTTGGATTTATTAATTTTTTTTAATTATAATTAAATTGTTTGAATTTGTAAATTTGGAGGACTAAATGTTTTATTATACAAATTTTGTTAACTGTCATGTCATCCTTTTAACGGTTGTTAACGGCTCAGTGGTCAAATTGGACGAAAACTAATAGTTTAATGATAACATTGAAGCAATTGAAAGTTTAGTTATCGAATTGAAGAATTTACTAAAGCTTAGTGACCATTTGTGAACTTTACCCTAAAAATTAACCAGACTTTGTCCAACAAGAAGAAAATGTGTGATATGTGTCAAAGAGACAAACGCGAACCGTGAGAGGTGACAGCTACATTACATGTTTATGTGTCTTGTCTTAAATCACTCAATGAGTGCATGTTTAAAAGACTATTTAAACAGTGAAAGCCGAGATCCACTAATTGGCCTTGGGGCCAAAAATACTTATGCTGTCACATTTTGTATGAGCTCGGATTCTTACATTTACCTCGAAAATGTAATACTTCTCTATTTAATAAAAATGCACTTAAAAAGTCAACATCTAACTATTATGATATGTTAAAATGCTATATTTAAACAATTGGCTGCGATCAAGGACCTCTTGTTTGTTACAAAGATGAGAGCTAATTTCCATGAAGTGTGCCGCAGGTTAGGAGCATAATTTAATTAGTGCCTGGAATACGTGAAAGTGTGGTTGGGTTTATGCTTTATTTTGAGTCTGGTATTGTGTATGGAAGAAGAGTTAAATTCAGTTTTTGTAATAGAATGTTCTGTGGTTGTACTTTTAATCCGACAGCGTGTACTCTTTTCCTACATTTAAGTTTAGGGAGGTTTTTAACGAGGCACATTGTCGGATTTGAACTACGGGCTTTATTAATAAAAATTCATATGCTGAGCGAAAAAAAAACAAAGATGAGAGCTTACATATGGTTAAGGGCAGTTAATGAGAACTTGATATACAGTGATAGAGATTGGTGGAAAATCCCATAGCAAGTATAGTGAATTGTAATAGCACCAATGAAGCTGCATTGTGGTGCCCTCCTCCGGCTAACTCACTAAAATTCAGCGTTGATGGAGCGTTTCGAGAAGAAGGAGCAGGTTATGGAGGTGTTTTACGAAACTCGAAAGGAGATATGCAGGCGTTATTCTCTGGACCAGTTGAAAAACTCTGCTCCGACTTTGCTGAGCTGATGGCTATACACACTGACCTAAATTGTACTTGGAAGCTGAGTTGAAAGGGCAATCTGCTCTGCTGGTAGAATCAGATTCACAAGTGGTCCTCAACTGGATTGCAAACCCTATGTCAAGACCATGGAGATGGTGGGATATCTTCGATGAAATTGATGGCATGAAATGGGAGATTACAAAGGTGGAATTTCAGTATGTATCGCGTGAGCAAAACAATATGGCGGATCACTTGGCGAAAATTGGAACCACTAGACCGATGTTATTTAAAGCATGGTGGTGAGTTAGGTATTGAATCTTGTTTTGTATTTGAACAGATTTGATTGCTGGTGTAAAGTGAAACGTCCTTGTAGCAGAAACCAAATTGGATCGTACTCTTTTTCTCAATTTTGATTAGGGAGATTTTTAACGAGGCGTCCAATTTTGATCTTTAATAAAATAAAACAAAATTATTTTGCTTAGCAAAAAAAAAAGAAATATTAATATCTAACCAATGTGAATGTCAGAATAAGCAAATAAATATATTATTTATACACGCATGTCGTTGTCTGATCTGATTTGTGAATATGTTAACACATATATTCGAAACGTACCTTCCATGTTTCTTGTTTAACAGAATGTTGAGAGACATAATTAGGATTTTCGAAAAAAGAGAGGGAAAGACAATGCTTTATTTAGGGGAAACAATTGTTTTTGAAAATAGTTCATACAAACAATATTTCTAAATTATAGTGTAATTTATTATATGCAACGATTAATCATTGTGTTTTAGTATCAATTATCAGGTGGTTTAGTGGGATGTGTTGTTAATCCCCTTAAGAAAGACAGGAGTTCAAATTCCGATTTGTAAATGGAAAAAAATTGGGTTGAGTGGGTCATCTCATATGTCTTTGAAAACCCAATATGAATTTGTCAGCCAATGAGGCGGATACAAATAGGGATGATCATTTCACCCATACCCGACGGGTTTCAACCTGACCCAATCCTTTATGGTCAGGCTTTTTAAAGAAAATTTCAGGCTCGGGTCGGGTTCGGGTCTAATTTTTCGAGGATGAGGTCGGATCGGATTGAGTTTGAGTTTAAGGTGAAAAATATCATACCCGAAATAATAGTTTAATTTTATTCTTGATTTTTAGGTATAATAGCTACAATTCCCCTCTCTTTATATATATATTTCAATTATCTCCCTATTTTGTCTAATAAAAATAGAATAATTATTGCAATGCTCCCTCTCTAATTGTATTTTTCAATTAGCTCCCTATGTAATCGAATAATAATAAAAATTTGTAATATTTTATTTATATTGGGTAGGGTAGGGTTTAAATTTTTACTCTAGAATTCGGATTCGGGTCGAGTTTAGATGGAAGTGTTATAATTTCGGGTCGGATGCGGATCGGGCAGATAACCGACCCATGACCATCCCTAGATACAAATGGTTAAAAAGACAATTGTGTTTTAGTAAGATAATTCATAATTGAATTAATTGGTCACAACTGAATTTATTTCAGTTAGTTGAAAAAAAATAGTTAGCTAACCAAATTAGGTTCAGCTGAACAAATTGAATTAATTTGGTTAGCCAATTGAATTAGTTGAAATCAATTTCACCTAATGGAATTCGAGTTAATTAACAGTTAAAAATAGTTAGCATACCCCAAACATTTTTCGGCGATTGCTGCTTAACATTTTGACGCGTTGGTGTTAGAACCTTTAGCAGGTTCGTAATAGGAGTATCGGTGATAAACATGTTATTTGGCTCGAGTCATTTTGGTTTGGGTTATTTTAGGTTTGACTATATTCGATTTAAGTTCGATTCAGGTCTAGTTCGATTTTAGCTCGGGTCTATGGTGATTTCGGTTCTGGTATCGGGGCGGTTGATTTTCAGTTCGGTTAACTTTCGGTTCTGATCCATAAGGTTCGATTGATTTCGGGAGGGTTCAATAGGAGATCGATCGGTTTTAGTAGGTTTTTAGGTCGAGTTAGGTTTTCCACCCTATAAATGACTTTATATAGCATGTATATTTGACTTTTTGGTGAGTTATGCGACAATTCACATCTCATCTTTATTTATTTTAATATATTTTCTTTATTTTGGGTTGCCTTCGGTTCGGGTTGCTTTCGGTTTGGATGAAACCAGTTCAACTAAAATTCAGGTTGGTTTTGTTTCGGTTCGGTTTATTCTAAGTTTCGGATCAAATTTGAATTATCTTGTTCGGGTCAATTTCGAGAGTCTCTCGGGTAAATCGTTTCGGGTCTTGGGTCAAGTTTGTCTGGTCTAAGAACAAGCCAACACCTAACAGGCTTCATCTTTGGGACAAAAATCCTCTACACTTTGGCGATGCCCCTTTCTATATCGAAACACTAGAAATTACTAAAAAAATATAAATTCAAATCTTTAAACCTAAATTTTAAATCCTAAACCCTAAACTCTACACCTAAAAAATACACTCTACCCAATTCCTTGTACCTAACAATAAACCCTAATCTTAAACCATAAATTATAAATCTAATTTTTAGTGTGGTGACATAAATAGGGGCACTAAAAAGAATATAGGATTTCTATTCTTATCTTTGAGTCGCCGATTGCGCTCTAATGTTGTTTCAATTTCCACATAATCAGGATCAAAGATAGATTTATTCTGTTGAAGCCATAGATAGGGGTGTAAATGAACAGAGCATTCAATGAATCGTTCGTGAACTGTGCCTATAATGTTCGTGTATTAAGTTAAATAAATTAGTATGAACAAAAATTTTATGTTCATTTAATAAACAAACGAACTCAAACAGAGGCGTGTTCGGTTCGTTTATGTTAACGAACAAGCTCATTTAGAAGCTCGTTTATAGGCTCGTTTATAAGTTCGTTTATAGGCTCATTTATAAGCTCGTTTATAGGATAAAATGCTTGTGGATATATCTAAATACTACTTTTTGTTGTTGCTAAGGATGTTATATAAGTTCACGTTGAAATGTAAGTCTTATTTTGTTACTTTTGTTTTATTTATTTATTGTTAACTTAGTTAAAATTTATGAACATATAAACGAACATATTCACGGACGTATAACCGTTCAAGTTCGAGAACACTTAAAGCAACACGCTCGCGAACACTTAAATGAACACGTGTTCGAACACTTAAACGAACATGTTCGTGAACATTTAGACGAACACGTTCGTGAACACTTAGACAAACACATTCGTGAACAATAAACAAACGAACACGAATACGAAACAAACATGAATACCTTTAAAAATAAACAAATGAACATGATCATAGTCTTGTTCATTCAATCGCGGTTCATTTACACCCCGAGCCATAGACACTAAATGATGGATCCAAACAAAAAATCCCAATCGAAACAATCCTTGGTAAAGTATTCTCTATATTTTAGTGACACTTACAATTATCTTAAGATTGTTTAAGAATTATTTTTCACCGACAATATATCAAATAATAATCTAAAAATGTGAAAGTTTTGTGATACATACAATTATCTTAAGATTGTTGAAGTTATAGTCCATAGACACTAAAGGATGGATCCAAAAAATAAATCCCTATCGGAAAAATTCTTTGTAAAGTATTCTCTATACTTTAGCGATACTTACAATCATCTTAAAACTGTTTAAGAATTATTTTTCACTGACAATATATCAAATAATAATCTAAAATTGTGAAATTTTTATAAATTGAATCAGATAATTCTCAAAATTAGATTTTAATTATAATCTAATGTACAATACAGTACAAATATTTTAATTTGATGCAACTGTAGGCATAAAATTTATTTTTGATTTAGTTGTATACATAAAACTAAAACTAAAAAAGAAAATATTCAAACACTTAAATAAATTAAGAAAACCTAACATAACTTAATTTTGTTATGCTATTTATTAAACTAAAGCATGATCTATTTCGTAGTTTAATAAATTGAATTCTCTTCCCTTATCCTTGCATGATCTTTAGGTATAAATAGGCATGAAGACAAGCACCAAAACCCACCCAAAACAATTTAAGTAATTCAACTTGCTACTTCTATCATGGCTGATAAATTTTCTACTCAACTTTTTGGAGCATTCCTTATGTTTTTTGTGCTTCAACCCTTTGTAATAAAGTCTCTAGAATTCGAATCTGTTCAGAATCTGGAAGGGGCACAAAAAGGAGACGTTGTGAATGGGCTGAATCAAATCAAGAAATACCTCCACAGCTATGGCTACTACCATCATGACATCGAGGACACGCTCGACGATCGGTTCGACGACTCATTGGAGTCTACTCTTAAAGCCTACCAGGATTATCTTGGTATTGATGTAACCGGCAAGATCGACTCCGATACAATCAAGGGAGTGTTGACCCCTAGATGTGGTGTCCCTGATCACTTGGTTTCTAACTATAGTTTCCCGGGAGGGAAGTACAAGTGGACGAACAGGTCACTTAGTTGGAGTGTTAAAAATTCTGTCAATGTATTTACCGATGATGATCTGACTCCCGTCTTAACTGCGGCATTCAAATCATGGGCAGATGCTTCTCCGTTCGAATTCGAAAAGGCGGGGAAAGGCACGAAAGGAGATATCAAAATCGGGTTCTTTCCAAGAGATCACGGGGATGGTAATCCTTTCAAGGCTGGAGAATTCGCCCATGCTTATTATCCAGAAGATGGCAGGCTTCACTATAATGCAAACTGGGGTTGGACCTTTGATCCTACTGCAAAGGGTGAAAAGAGAAAAGTAGATGTGCAATCAATTGGTGTGCATGAAATTGGACATAGTATCGGCCTTGGCCATAGCGCTAAAAAGTCTGCCGTCATGTATCCTTATTTTGCACCTGGAATTAAAAAGAGGGACCTTACCGATGATGACAAAAATGGTATAAAAGCTTTATATCCTAAATGAAGAACTTGCATCACTTAAACCTATGCAAGTTTCACGATATCATATCATATTATAGCTATAGATATATCACAGTTGAAACACTAGAATAAGATAGTGATATACATACATGTAAGCTAACATATGTGGAAGCTTCAGTTTCCATGTATGGTAAGCATTATCTATGATATAGTTCAAACTTATGTGATGACTTGAATAAAAGAACCAGTTACTTTATTATAAGTGCGGTTTATACTTTTTTATTTGTTCTTTTTTTTTATCATCAACTGTATGAATTTATTAATAATAAAAATCATACAGCTCGACGCAGCCCTTACGCCTCGTTAAAAACCTCCCTAAGCCTATTGGAGGAAAAGAGTACGTAAGTGCTCGTCTTGAAAAGAAAAGCCTAAATACAAGCTAAGAATAAAGAACTCCTATCCACTCCCTCCTTGGCGAGAACATCGGCAAAACCATTTGCTTCCCTCGGTGTGTATTGAAAATGAATCTGCGATATGTTTTGGCACGCCTGATCAATCGAAGCAAAAGAGTCCCATAACCTCCACGGACGTTTTGCCAAACCCGTTACCCAACTCAATGCAACTTGGGAATCAGATTCAATCACCACGCACCTCTCGCGCCACACCCCTTCCGCCACCACCTTCACTGCAAGTTCGATAGCCCTTACTTCTGCCACGTTAGAGTCCAAACAGCCCACAGGCCCGGAAAATATTGCCAAAATGCGGTTGTCCGCATCGCACATAACTCCCCCGACGCCCGCTGGTCCAGGCTTGCCCCGCGCCGAGCCATCGACGTTGAATTTCAATGTTCCTGCAACAGGTGGCTGCCATACCAACCCAGCTCGCACCTTCTTTAGACGTCGGCTAACCACACACGTCGATGGGCACGACCACCAAACTGATTCGGGCATAAAATCGCTATCGGCATCCACTTTTATCCAATAGAAAGATCTAAGTTTCACAAGGAAGCACACTTCCGCTACCGTCGATCGTTTGCCTTCAAAAATGTACTCATTTCGGGCGAGCCATAGCGACCAAAGCATAGCACTCACGCTAGCCACCCACCACTTTAGTTGACAACCATGAAAAGAGCTATGGAAATTCATGACGAAGAAATCTGAAAAACATGCTGGTAATGGTAATGCAATACCCCACCAATCTCGTAGCCAGTCCCAAATTTGTTGAATGCATGGGCAATCATAAAATAAATGGGCTATCGACTCCTCCACCCTTACACACCACGGACACAGCCCTTGTCCTTCCGCCAAAGGAACTCCCCTTATACGCAAAAAATCAGCAGTAGGTAACCTTTTCAACCAAATGAACCATAGGAAAGCTTGTACCTTTGGTGGAACGAGAACTTTCCAAGCGAAACAACCTCCGAAATCACTATCTCCCACCCTCTCTAATAGCAGCGCCTTAGTCATAGCTTGCACTGAAAATTCCCCATGTTCATCCGGAGTCCAAAACAGCGTATCCATACGATCAACTCTCAAGCGAACATCACGCACCATATCACACAGAGAACGCAATTGTTCCTGTTCGAAATTCCATAGATGCCGCCGGAAAAATCCAACCCAATTAGCATGATTGAAATGACCATCCGTTGTATAATCTTGTACCCAAGCTAATTTATTCAACGCTAAGGCAAATAAGCGTGGAAACACCTTCTTTAACGGCTGTTGCATCGCCCAAACATCAAACCAAAAGAGAACCATCTGTCCACTGCCGATTTTCCACTGAAAATTACCTCCCCCCACGTGTGAATCAACAACCGGGCAGCAAGCATTTGCTACTATTTGACGCAAAACCACCGACATAGAAGATAAATTTTCCGTGTTAAATCTCCACCATTGAACATTATCCCCATATTTGGCCGTTATTAGACGACGCCAAAGCGAATCATGGTCACGTGCATATCGCCAAACCCATTTGGACAGTAACGCCATGTTCTTCACTCTCAAGTCCGCCACCCCCAAACCCCGTAGATGTCGAGGTCGACAAACAATGTCCCATCCTACCCTACTCATTCGTCTCTCTAGATTGACGCCACCCCAAAGAAACGCTCTACGTATCTTATCCAGTTTCTCAACTACCCCTTTAGGCACAACAAATAAGCCTAAATAGAAAATAGGGAGTGACGAAAGTACCGAATTGACAAGAGTCACCCTAGCAGCAAAAGATAGAGAAGTGCGCTTCCACCCCGCTAGCTTGCGTCTGAAGTTAGCTACAATCGGATCCCACACTGAAAGACGCCTTGGATCAGCTCCCAACGGAAATCCTAGATAGACAAATGGTAGTTCCCCCAGCCTACAACCCAGAATAGAAGCTACCGATGCACTCAACTCTTCTGCCACACCAATCGCATACAAAGAGCTCTTTGCGAAGTTTATTTGTAACCCGGAGCATAACTGAAAACAGTGAAGTATCCGCTTAACATTACGTGCATATTCGACATTAGCATCAATAAACAGTATTGTATCATCGGCAAACTGTAGGTGAGTAAGCCTTATGTTTGAAACCACCTCCACCCCTCTAATCAGCCCTCCCGTTTCCGCGTTGATCAACATCAAATGCAAAGCTTCCGCGACTATCACAAACAGTAATGGTGACAAGGGACAGCCCTGTCGCAATCCACGACCCATCCTGAATTCGCTCGTCGCACTTCCATTCAGTAGAACAGATAAGCGTGCTGAACTGATACAAACCTGTATCCAATGACGCCATGTTGCGCAGAAGCCCATCTTTGCGAGTACAGAATCCAAAAATGACCAGCTCACGCAATCATACGCTTTGGCGAAATCTAGCTTTAAAATGAAACCCCCACTCCATTCCCTCGAAGAGAATGAATTACCTCCGATGCTAACAAGACGCCATCTACCAATTGACGGCCTTTGATGAAAGTCGATTGAGTGTCGCTAATCAGAGAATTTAGTACTGATTGTAACCGGGTCGCGAGGCACTTGGCTAGTAGTTTGTACATTGAATTTACCAATCCAATTGGTCGATATTCACCTAGCACTCGCGGTGTCGCCACCTTAGGTAGAAGTACAATAAAAGTACAGTTCGCTCCCTTTGGCAATGTTCCTCGCTCATGAAATTGAGTGAAGAAATTCAGCATATCATCTTTCACCACCTTCCAACTTTTCTTGTAAAATTCGAGCGTAAAGCCATCCGGACCCGGAGCTTTTGAGCCATCACAATTCCACAAAGTTCGCTTTATTTCATCAATAGTAAAAGGTGTTGTCAACATAACGCTTGCATCTGCTTGTATTCGACGGAATTGACCATCAAATTCCCACATTCCACTTCGATCATCACTAGCAAAATGTGCAGAAAGTGCCTTAACAACAAAAGCACGTAATGCGGCCGGTGCTGTAACCCATCTCCCGTTAATCGACAGCCCAGGTATAAAGTTTCTAACGGTCCGTAGCTTCGCCGTTCTATGAAAAAATGCTGTGTTCCGATCGCCTAACCTTAACCAGGTTGCTCGAGATTTTTGGCGCCACATTGCTTCTTTGTTGCGCATTGCTTTCCACAGTGCTTGCATCCATTGTCGCCGTTCACATTCTATCCCGTTATTACTCTCGTCCGTTATCAACAAGTCATCCGCCTTTTCTATTTGCTGCTGTAATTTCTCAATTTTCAAGTTCACGTCACCAAATATATCTTTGTTCCAACGTTTCAAGAACAACTTCAAATGCCTCAGCTTCACCATGATATTATTTTTTCCCAAACCAACTGTAGTCAAACGACACCACTCACTAGCTAAGTCCAGCACGTTAGATTTTCCCTCTAACCAGCAATTGAAGAAGCGAAAAGGTCTTGGACCCCAATCACAAACATCACACGCCAATATCAACGGTGTGTGATCAGATACTCCTCTCGACAAAGCCACCTGCTGTATGCTATTAAAATTATCAAACCATGTTGCTGAAATTAAAAATCTGTCTATCCGGCTACATCTATTACTAGGGCCAAACCACGTAAACCGTTTACCAGACATCGGTAAATCAATCAAGCCGGCATTGTTGACAAAATTCGCAAAATTTTCCATTTCAGCCTCTCTATCCGATACCCCAATCCTGTCCGAATTTTTCAGTATAGCGTTGAAATCTCCTGCCACGCACCAAGGCCCCTGAAACGTGCACATACTAGCCAACAAATTGTCCCATAAAACAGATTGACTTGTTACTTCACAAGGTGCATAAATCGCTACAATACCGCATACTAGTTCTTCAACATTCCATTTTCCCAATAACATAATATAGTGGCGATTAACATGAAATGACTCTAACATAAATCTCGTACCTTCCCATATGGCCAATATACCTCCGGATGCACCAACCGAAGGTGAGAACGCCAATTCGTAATTATCCGAGTACCACATATTAGCTCCCAACAATGCAGGAATCTCCTCCAACTTAGTCTCCTGTAATAATACCATGTCGCAATGATTTTTCCGTATGACCTCGCGAACATAACGCCTTTTCGCGCTCCCGCCCAAACCCCTTACGTTCCACGTTAGTAATTTCATGAGTCAAAAACCCCGGCACTCCCCGGCGATAACCCGCGAGATGTCGTTAATGATGTCTTCTTCCCTACCGATCGATTTCACTGCTATCAATGCTCCCAACTTCACTGTTTCTGCCACTTCGTTTGTAATTTGTTGTTGCCCAACGGGAAGCTCATAATTCTCATGCCCCTGCTCAATCGCGGCTGCCGTTGAGGCCTTCTTCCCCGACCCTCGACCACGGCTAGATAGAGAGTTGCCTGAGATTCCAGTAATCTCGCCTCCTACCACCCGTCAAACTTTGTAATATGAATTCCCCACACGAATCACATCTGTTTTACCCAATCCATGTGCTGCTGTGTTGTTTGCATAAGTGATAATTTTGGGGTTTGCACTGTCACCCACTACCGTAACCTCCCTGTTTTCCTTAGAGTTTGAATCCGAATTCACCACTCCAGCTATAGCAGGACTCTCCGCTAGAGTCCTATTATGAATCATCCTCTCACTCTCCAAACTATCGGAGCTGATCGGTGTGATCAGCTGTTGCGCCGGCAATGTTTCTGCCGCTGCAGTAACCGGCGTATGCTCTGTGTTCAATTCACCTTGAGTAGCTGTTGTATCAATCCCCCCAATCAGATTTGCTTTGTCCACCACTGCCGTGTTTTCCTCCACCCCTCTAATCTGAACCTTCGACAGACGGCTAGTGCTGCTTCCTTCATTTGGGTGTTTCGATTGTGATGCGTTACCCTCGTAACAGCCGCATTCGATCGTAGGACCTTGTCCATCAGATTCGAACACCCTCACCATGTACTCCGCGGCTGCTAATTCCACATTGATAGTTTCCTCAATGAGGTCCATCATTGTCGTTTCCACCAGAATACGACCGCAATCAAAGGATGAGGGGGTTTCCGTATCGTCGTCCATGCATATGAAGGATCCCCATAAAGTTGCTATGTTCGCAAATGTCTTCTTGTGCCACAAGTGGATCGGTAATCCCACCACGGAGAGCCAAACACGACGAGAATCGGTGGTAATTGATGGCGACCATTCAATCACCTTGGAGAAACAATCTCTGATACAGTCCATCTTTATTACTTCCTCGCGGATTTTCGCCGATGTGCACATTAACAGGATCATTGACCCCGATAGTCTCATGATCGAGAATCCCTCCGTCTTTTCCACTTCCAATCGATCCGCAAGAGTTTTCAAATTCCAAGGCTTGATACTCCATCCGATCGCACACCATTGGAGAATTGCCCATTTATCCTCGTCTAATACCCCTTCAATCACCTGTCGATTTGATCCACTTTCACAATCCCCTTGTATCGATGATTTCACTGTTTTTGAGCCCAATGTCTTACCGTTTATCGGCTGTTGAGACTCCTTCCTTTTCAAAGTGTTCTTCAAATTGTTTATGCCCTTCCACGCCAACGCCACTCGCAACCTAGCCCCATAAATCCACTTTCCGTGCAGCCGTTCAATCGCCCTATCCGCATCCTCCTTTGATGCCATTCGAACAAAGCCAAAACGTGCCCCGTCTCTAGCCCTCTTTCTTGGAATGAACTCATCTCGCACAACCCCATGGCGATCAAAGACTTGCCATAATCCCTTCCAGTGCAATGTCTCCGAAATTCCTCCCACATATATGGTCCAAACCTGTTGTGATTTGTCGATGGCCGGTTGTGGGTTAGACGGAAATCGGTCACCGCGTCCTTGATCACCGCTGCCTTGTTCCCTGTTTAGCCGTCGCCAAATACTCCCGTCCGTCGTTTCCTATTAGGATCAGATATTTGTGCCGACTTCAAGGCTTGTTACTCTTTTATTTGTTCTATAAAATGATTATTGGTGTTATATTTATAATTTACTATTTTTAGAGAATAATAATTATATGAATTTGCATAGTTCGCATGCAGACTCTAAACGATCTCTTGCATCTCTAGCTAGCAGCGAAAACATTAAGCCAAAGCCAAAAAATCAGACACCGTTAATTAAACTTTTTTTACTGAAGCGAGTCATGTTTTAAGAACGTCAATTCAAATGCTACGTCGTTCTCAAAAAGTTCAAGGGCTCAAACGACGTAGTTTTGGTCCCTTGTAAAGCTTCAACTCTCCCTTCTTCCCTCAGTTTTCTTTTCCCCTCTCGTGTTCTAGATTTATTTTTCTTCCTTCTCTCTAAAGTCTCGGTCCAGAGTTCGACGGGAATCAACCGTTGTTCACCGTGTCGTCAGGAATGGAGCTACTTTATATATATATATATATATATATATAGTATTTTAAACATATTTTCATTAATTGGCTGAAGACAATACCCGTACACATGTGATGTAGTTTTTTTTTCTCCGCAAAGTGTAATTTATTAAAGGGTTTAAAAAATACAAACCCAAGACCTACGTTAAGTGCCTCGTTATAAACCTCTCTAAACCTAATTAGAGGAAAAGAGTACCCACAATTAGGTAACAAATTCAAAAGAGTACACACAAGTGATGTAGTTGTTTTCACGTACTTAATTCTCCAATTCAAACCGCAAGGCCCGCGCCAAAATTAATTCAAATATTGTAGAATATTAAAACGAAAATGGCGAAGCTAGATTGTCATAGGTGGTGTTCTACTGGGCCTGTAGTTGGTTATCAGGCGTGAGTTAGTTTTGCCCAAACAGAATTGGGTCTCAACAGAGTCATAAAGTTGTTAAAATCATTTCTAGACTGGAAGATATTAGTCTTTTGAAAAGATGAAGTTATCATAGGCCATATTCGGACTAGATGTGACCGATCACCTATAAAATCACTCTTTATAAAAATAATATTTTTTAAATAAGGGTCAATTTTAAAATATTTGTGTTCTAATTTAGAGAAAACAATGTGGATTCTGGAATGATTTTGGAGGGTTTAGTTTCTTTATTTTGTGATGGGAGTTCAGTACTAGTTATGAACACAGAGATTCCACTAGCCTCACCTGATGGAATCAAATGAAAAGTCGTTATCTTGGTAAATATGGGGAAATAGTTTAAAATAATGATGGTTGGATTTATTAATTTTTTTAATTATAATTAAATTGTTTGAATTTGTAAATTTGGAGGACTAAATGTTTTATTATACAAATTTTGTTAACTGTCATGTCATCCTTTTAACGGTTGTTAACGGCTCAGTGGTCAAATTGGACAAAAACTAATAGTTTAATGATAACATTGAAGCAATTGAAAGTTTAGTTATCGAATTGAAGAATTTACTAAAGCTTAGTGACCATTTGAGAACTTTACCCTAAAAATTAACCAGACTTTGTCCAACAAGAAGAAAATGTGTGATATGTGTCAAAGAGACAAACACGAACCGTGAGAGGTGACAGCTACATTACATGTTTATGTGTCTTGTCTTAAATCACTCAATAAGTGCATGTTTAAAAGACTATTTAAACAGTGAAAGCCGAGATCCACTAATTGGCCTTGGGGCCAAAAATACTTATGTTGTCACATTTTGTATGAGCTCGGATTCTTACATTTACCTTGAAAATATAATACTTCTCTATTTAATAAAAATGCACTTAAAAAGTCAATATCTAACTATTATGATATGTTAAAATGCTATATTTAAACAATTGGCTGCGATCAAGGACCTCTTGTTTGTTACAAAGATGAGAGCTAATTTCCATGAAGTGTGCCGCAGGTTAGGAGCATAATTTTTTTTTTTGATCAGCAACTATATGTTTTTATTAATAAGTAAAAATAAAAACATACAGCTTGACGAAATCGCACGCCTCGTTAAAAACCTCCCTAAACCTATTGGAGGAAAAGAGTACGATACGATCCGTCGATTACAAAATGCAAAAAAAACATGCCGCGTAGGGACAAGTCACGTACAAGCCATGAACATTGAAAGCCTATCTACGCCCTCTTTCGCCAGTGCATCCGCAAATCCGTTCGCTTCCCTCGGCACGTAGCAGAATTGAATATCATGTATGACTTGACAAGCTTGATCAATTTCCAAAAATACTTCCCATAGACGCCACGGTCGTTTTGCAATCTGGTTGATCCAGCTCAACGCGACTTGAGAGTCCGTCTCCATAATCACACAAACCTGTCGCCATTCCTTCTCTTTGATCATTCCCAACGCAAAGGCTATCGCTCGGACCTCTGCTTCATTTGATTCCATCACGCCTATAGGGCCTGAAAAAAGACCCAAAATACGGCTATCCGCATCTCGTAACACACCACCAATCCCTGCCGGACCCGGCTTTCCTCGCGCTGATCCATCCGTGTTAAATTTTAGAATATTTTGTAACGGGGGCTGCCAGCATCTTTCTCCCCTCGTCCTCTTTGGTTTGGCAGCAACCTCAATTTTAGAAGGACATGTCCACCAAGCTGCCTCCGCTACCAATTCTCCCCGCCTATCAGCTTTTATCCAATAATAGGATCTCAATTTCACCAAGAAACATAATTCAGCCAAGTTCCATCTCTTCCCACGGAAAATAAATTTCATTTCTTGCAATCCATAAAGACCATAAAACAGCGGCAACACATGCTATCCACCACATATTCATGCATCCCTTGAAAATACTATGAAAATCAAGAACGTAGAATGCATCAAAGCTAACCGGTAAAGTCGTGTCTATTCCCCACCATTTCCGCATCCAGAGCCAAACCGATTGCGCAAACGGACATTCATAGAGGATGTGAGCGATGCTCTCCTCTACCATCGCACACCAAGGGCATCGGCCTTGATCTTCCGGCAGTGGAACCCCACGTGCTCGCAAGAAGTCAGCAGTGGGTAATCGGCGTAACCATGTAAACCATAGGAAAGCTTGAACTTTCGGCGGCACCAGCACCTTCCAAGCGAAACATTCTCCAAAGTCCATTTCCCCCACCTTATCTAGCATGAGCAGTTTCGATAAAGTCCCTACTGAAAAAATTCCACGCTCATCCGATCGCCAACATAACATGTCCAGCTTTCCTTCCCATGCGCGGAAATTGGATACCGTTTGAACCAAATCACGTAACATTCCCAATTCAAAAACTCGTAGTGGTCGTCTAAAAAAATCATTCCAACCATGGTGCGATAATCTACCCTCCACCATATAGTCCTCCACCCTCGCTAATTTATCACATACTAATGAGAATAGGCGCGGATATGAATCTTTTAATGTCACTTGATCAACCCACGGATCGAACCAAAACAAAATCGATTTACCATCCCCAAGCTTCCATAGAAAACCGGTCATGCCCATATGCTTTTCAACTTGTGCATCGCATGAGAGAGCTACGATTTGCCGCCATACAAGCGACATAGATGACATCCTTTCCGTGTTGAAACGCCACCATTGTGGATGTTCGCCATATTTTGCAATTATCAAGCCACGCCACAATGAATCTCTATCTTGTGCATAACGCCACATCCATTTTGATAGCATCGCCATGTTCTTAACTCGCAAATCCGCGACTCCCAAACCCCCTAATTGTTTCGGACGACAAACTACCTCCCATCCTACTCTGCTCATCCGCCGTTCCAAACCCATACCCCCCCACAAGAAAGCTCTTCTAATTTTATCGATCTTCTCAATTACTCCTCGGGGAGCGACAAATAATCCCATGTAGAATATTGGTAACGACGAGAGGACTGAATTGACTAACACCACTCGAGCTGCAAAGGATAGAGAGGTCCTTTTCCAACCTGCTAATTTGCGTCGGAAATTTGCTATCACAGGTTCCCACGTAGCTATTAGTCTCGGACTTGCGCCTATTGGAAATCCCAAATATACGAAAGGAAATTCAGCTTTTCTACAACCCATTACCTCGGCTACGTTGCTGCCCAGCTCATCTTCTATACCAATTGACTATAAGGAACTTTTACCGAAGTTAATCTTCAAACCCGAGCAAACTTGAAAGCAATGCAGAATTCGCTTCACGTTTCTCGCAGTTTCTAACGATCCCTCAAAGAACAAGAGTGTGTCATCGGCAAACTGTAAATGTGTCACGGATATCCCTGCCGCTACCTGAACTCCACGAATTAGACCCTCTAATTCCGCCCTTCGCAGCATCAAATGCAATGCTTCCGCGACTATCACAAACAGCAAAGGTGATAGCGGACAGCCTTGTCGCAAGCCTCTGCCCATTCTGAATTCCTTGGTGGCATTGCCGTTGAGAAGCACCGACAACCTGACTGAACTGATACATTCCTGAATCCATTTTCACCATGTGTCACAAAATCCCATTCTTCCTAACACCTCATCCAAAAAACACCAGCTCACACAGTCATACGCCTTGGCAAAATCAAGTTTCAATAAAAAGCCACGTGCACCCCGTTGTCGTAAAGAATGTACCACCTCAAGTGCTAGAAGTACACCATCCACCAATTGTCGACCCTTAATAAACGCCGATTGGGTATCACTTATTAAATCTGCCAATACCCCTTGTAGACGAGTCGCAAGGCATTTTGCCAAAATTTTGTACACTGAGTTTACTAGACATATCGGCCTATATTCACCAAGGGTCATGGGAGATGTTACCTTAGGAATTAACACGATGAATGTGCAATTTACGTCCTTAGGTAGCCGCCCACTTGCATGGAAATTCTCAAAAAATCGAAAAATATCAGCATTGATCACATCCCATCCTTTCTTGTAAAAATCAAGCGTAAAACTGTCCGGGCCCGGTGCCTTCGATCCATCACAACCTCTCACTATACCGTGTATTTCTGCCAATGTGAATGTCGCCACCAAATTTCCCCTAGCTGTCTGCGATATCATCCTAAAATCCCCCTCAAATTGCCATACGCATTCCCTCTTATCACAAGAGTAATGTTTCCTGAAAAATTGAACTATGTGGCGTCGCATAACAGATGGTGAGCTGATCCAATTGTCATTAATCATGAATCCCAGAATATAATTTATTGCCGCTCTCAACTTAGCGGATCGATGAAAGTAGGTTGTGTTTCGATCCCCCAGACGCAGCCATGTCGCTCTGGATTTTTGTCTCCACATCGCTTCCTTGTGTCTCATAGCTTTCCACAAAGCCTGTAGCCATTGCCGCCTTTCCCCCTCTATCTCCTCATCAATACTAGCTGTAGAAATTGTGGAATCCGCCCGGTCAATTTTCTCTTGCAACTCGGATATTCTCTCATTTACATCCCCAAAGCTGTCCCTATTCCATTTTTTCAAAAATGCCTTCAAATGTCGCAGCTTCACCATTATATTTATCGTGCCAATGTCTAATTCAGTAAGTCGGATCCATTCCTCAATAATCTGCCTCATGTGATATTTACCCTCCATCCAACAATTAAAGAAACGGAACGGACGAGGACCCCAGTCATTTTCATCGCATTTCAACACTAGAGGTGTGTGGTCTGATACGCCCCGTGCTAGTGCCACTTGCTGGATTGAGCTGAAGGCATCCATCCATTTTGAAGATATCAGAAATCTGTCAATTCGGCTACATCGTTTCTTTGGACCAAACCATGTATAACGTTTGCCTAAGAGAGGTAAATCCATCAAACCTGCTTGTAGAACAAAATCCCCAAACGCTTCCATCTCCATAGTCCTGTCTGAAGTGCCAATTCTATCCGACTCTTGTAATATGGCATTAAAATCTCCCGCTATGCACCACGGGCCTTCTTGTTCACTAATTTTACTCAAAATTGCCGTCCAAACAGCTTGTTGCCCTTCCAATTCGGACGGTGCATACACCACTATCAAACCACAACTTAGATCATCCTATAACCATCTACCTCGCAGCATAATAAAATTCCGTTCAATTGCTACCACGTCTAAATGAAATTTACTAACCTCCCATATCACTATAATACCGCCCGACGCACCAATTGATGGCGTAATCACGGATTCGTAATTATCACTTCCCCAAAGATTAGCTAGCCATAATTTCGGACACTCCTCCATCTTTTTTTCTTGTAGCATTGCCATATCCGCATCGTTTTTCCGAATTACATCTCGAACAAACCGACGTTTAGCACTTCCTCCCAAGCCCCTCACATTCCATGATAATATTTTCATGAGTCACAAAACGCGTAGGTCGCCACCAATTACTTTTGATATGTCGCGGATAATTTCTTCTTCCCGGCCGTTGGAATTTACACCAATCAGAGAGCCCAGTTTCACCGTTGCAATCGCTTCTCTTTCAATGTTGTTTGTTGCCTGACCGTCATCCCCTTCACCTCCCGTATTTGATACTTCTTGGTTGGTTTTGTAAATTCGGTTAGTCTTCTTTTTTCTAGAAATCCGACACCCTTCCAAGCTTCCCCCTACAAACCGTCGAATTTTGCAATAAGCCTGACCCACCTGGACAATTTCTGTTTTACTCAAGTCTGGATGTTCAATTGTCGAAAAAAGTGTAGGATAATGGTTTAATTTAGAATTTAATTTTGAATTAAATTCTGAATTATCTTCCCTTTGTAAATTAGACTCCTGCTCATTTGAATCACTTGCTTTAGAATTAGCAATTCCCGCTATATCCAAACTCTTGCAAATTTGAATGTCTCCTAGTCCTGCAGGACTCCTATCACCACCGTCCTTCTCCCCACTCACACCTCTTTCCGCCGTGTCCACTAACCGTGCCGGTGAGCTCATCGTAGGCCTGTCCGGCAATGGGGATGATTTGTTTGATACCCTTTGTTCATCGTTGCTGTTCTGATCGGACTGTCTTTCTACATTTGTTTTTTCGTGTTGATCATCTTGTGGCCCTTCCCATGCTTCGTTTGCAAGCCAAAGCACTGAATTTGTATTCTCTTTTATGATTTCTTCATCCTCTCCGTTTCCCACTTGTGTATGTTGTAGTAAATTATTTTCACTGCTCCCTTCTTCGTCCGTCGAATCAAACTCCCCGCAATCGCATTCCACCGTAGGGTAGGTGCCATCCATCTCTAACACTCGGATGTTATATGTTTCCCCCTCAAAACGAACTTCAATTTGTTCTTCAATCCGGTTGAATTGGGATGTTTCGACCATAATTCTACCACAATCAAAAGACGATGGTGTTTCCGTATCGTCATCCATTCCAATAAAGACACCCCAACGGCTTGCTATGTTCATGAATGTCCGTTTGTGCCATAGATGTATCGGGAGGCCAATTATCGACATCCAAATCCGTCGCGATTCCACTTTGATCGCTGGAGACCATTTCACTACTTTGGCGAAACATTCCTTCACCCGGTCCAGGTGCATGATTTTGTCACGGACGGCTGCCGATGTACACATTAGCAATATCATTGCTCCGGATAAACACATGATTGAGAAACCATCGTGTTTGTCTACCTCCAACCTTTCCGCTAGGGTCTTTATGCTACAAGGGTTTTGGCACCAACCCACCGCACACCATCGCAATATTGCCCATTTGTCTTCATCCACTATCCCTACGACTTGCGATTTATTTTGTTTCACTTCGTTCCTTATTGCCGTTTCTGATTTTCTTGATTCCGCACTGTCCTTCTTCTCGTGTTGTTCTATGTTTCTTCCGTTTTTACTGTGCCATTCCGTTTTGCCTCTCCACGCCATAGCAACTCTCAATCTGCCGCCGTGTATCCATTTGCCGTTTAATCTCTCTATCACCCTGTTTGCATCCTCCTCCGACGCCATTCTAACGAAACCAAACCGCTGTCCATTCCTGGCTCTTTTGTTTGGTATGAAGGTATCTTTTACAATTCCATGTCTGTCACATACTTGCCACAATCCTTTCCAGTGGATTGTCCGAGAGAGACCGCTGATGAATAAGGTCCATACTCGTTGATGTTGCTGATCTCGGTGCACTGTCCTGCTGCTCGTATGTGCTTCATTTTTCCGGCCGGAGCTATTTTCCTGTTCGGCGGCTAGGCGTTTCCAAATTCCCTTTGAGAGCATTTTTTAATTAGTGCCTGGAATACGTGAAAGTGTGGTTGGGTTTATGCTTTATTTTGAGTCTGGTATTGTGTATGGAAGAAGAGTTAAATTCAGTTTTTGTAATAGAATGTTCTGCGGTTGTAATTTTAATCCGACAGAGTGTACTCTTTTCCTACATTTAAGTTTAGGGAGGTTTTTAACGAGCCACATTGTCAGATTTGAACTTCGGGCTTTATTAATAAAAATTCATATGCTGAGCGAAAAAAAAAAAACAAAGATGAGAGCTTACATATGGTTAAGGGCAGTTAATGAGAACTTGATATACAGTGATAGAGATTGGTGGAAAAATCCCATAGCAAGTATAGTGAATTGTAATAGCACCAATGAAGCTGCATTGTGGTGCCCTCCTCCGGCTAACTCACTAAAATTCAGCGTTGATGGAGCGTTTCGAGAAGAAGGAGCAGGTTATGGAGGTGTTTTACGAAACTCGAAAGGAGATATGCATGCATTATTCTCTGGACCAGTTGAAAAACTCTGCTCTGACTTTGATGTGCTGATGGCTATACACACTGACCTAAATTGTACATGGAAGCTGAGTTGAAAGGGCAATATGCTCTGCTGGTAGAATCAGATTCACAAGTGGTCCTCAACTGGATTGCAAACCCTATGTCAAGACCATGGAGATGGTGGGATATCTTCGATGAAATTGATGGCATGAAATGGGAGATTACAAAGGTGGAATTTCAGTATGTATCGCGTGAGCAAAACATTATGGCGGATCACTTGGCGAAAATTGGAACCACTAGACCGATGTTATTTAAAGCATGGTGGCGAGTTAGGTATTGAATCTTGTTTTGTATTTGAACAGATTTGATTGATGGTGTAAAGTGAAACGTCCTTGTAGCAGAAACCAAATTGCATCGTACTCTTTTTCTCAATTTTGATTAGGGAGATTTTTAACGAGGCGTCCAATTTTGATATTTAATAAAATAAAACAAATTTATTTTGCTTAGCAAAAAAAAAGAAATATTAATATCTAACCAATGTGAATGTCAGAATAAGCAAATAAATATATTATTTATACACGCATGTCGTTGTCTGATCTGATTTGTGAATATGTTAACACATATATTCGAAACGTACCTTCCATGTTTCTTGTTTAACAGAATGTTGAGAGACATAATTAGGATTTTCGAAAAAAGAGAGGGAAAGACAATGCTTTATTTAGGGGGAAACAATTGTTTTTTAAAATAGTTCATACAAACAATATTTCTAAATTATAGTGTAATTTATTATATGCAACGATTAATCATTGTGTTTTAGTACCAATTATCAGGTGGTTTAGTGGGATGTGTTGTTAAGCCCCTTAAGGAAGACAGGAGTTCAAATTCCGACTTTGTAAATGGAAAAAAATTGGGTTGAGTGGGTCATCTCATATGTCTTTGAAAACCCAATATGAATTTGTCAGCCAATGAGGCAGATACAAATAGGGATGATCATTTCACCCATACCCGACGGGTTTCAACCTGACCCAATCCTCTATGGTCAGGCTTTTTAAAGAAAATTTTAGGCTCGGGTCGGGTTTGGGTCTAATTTTTCGAGGATGAGGTCGGATCGGATTGAATTTGAGTTTAAGGTGAAAAATACCATACCTGAAATAATAGTTTAATTTTATTCTTGATTTTTAGGTATAATAGCTACAATTCCCCTCTCTTTATATATATATTTCAATTAAACAAATGAACTCAAACAAAGGCGTGTTCGGTTCGTTTATGTTCACGAACAAGCTCATTTAGAAGCTCGTTTATAGGCTCGTTTATAAGTTTGTTTATAGGCTCATTTATAAGCTCGTTTATAGGATAAAATGCTTGTGGATATATCTAAATACTACTTTTTGTTGTTGCTAAGGATGTTATATAAGTTCACGTTGAAATGTAAGTCTTATTTTGTTACTTTTGTTTTATTTATTTATTGTTAACTTAGTTAAAATTTATGAACATATAAACGAACATATTCACGGATGTATAACCGTTCAAGTTCGAGAACACTTAAAGCAACACGCTCGCGAACACTTAAATGAACACGTTCTCGAACACTTAAACGAACATGTTCGTGAACACTTAGACGAACACGTTCGTGAACACTTAGACAAACACATTCGTGAACGATAAACAAACGAACACGAATACGAAACAAACATGAATACCTTTAAAAATAAACAAATGAACATGATCATAGTCTTGTTCATTCAATCGCGGTTCATTTACACCCCGAGCCATAGACACTAAATGATGTATCCAAACAAAAAATCCCAATCGAAACAATCCTTGGTAAAGTATTCTCTATATTTTAGTGACACTTACTATTATCTTAAGATTGTTTAAGAATTATTTTTCACCGACAATATATCAAATAATAATCTAAAAATGTGAAAGTTTTGTGATACATACAATTATCTTAAGATTGTTGAAGTTATAGTCCATAGACACTAAAGGATGGATCCAAAAAATAAATCCCAATCGGAACAATTCTTTGTAAAGTATTCTCTATACTTTAGCGATACTTACAATCATCTTAAAACTGTTTAAGAATTATTTTTCGCTGACAATATATCAAATAATAATCTAAAATTGTGAAATTTTTATAAATTGGATCAGATAATTCTCAAAATTAGATTTTAATTATAATCTAATGTACAATACAGTACAAATATTTTAATTTGATGCAACTGTAGGCATAAAATTTATTTTTGATTTAGTTGTATACATAAAACTAAAACTAAAAAAGAAAATATTCAAACACTTAAATAAATTAAATAAATTAATTTAATGGGACGGGGTTTGCGTCAAGGCTGTCCGTTATCGCCATTATTGTTTGTGGTGGTCACAGTGGCGATGCACTTGATGTTACGAAAGGCCGAGTCGGAGGGGCTAATTCGAGGGGTTGAGGTGGTGTAGGAGATATTCTTGACACACTTGCAGTTTGCTGACGATACACTGTTATTTTTTGAGGCATCACTAGAGGTTGCGCGAAATTTAAAACGAATTCTACACTATTTTCAAGTTTGTTCTGGGTTGACGATAAACTTTGGTAAGAGTTCGTTATATGCTATTGGTATAGGCGATGAGCTGAGTGATAGTGTGACCGAAGTGATGGGTTGTAGACGTGCATATTTGCCGTGTGTGTATCTTGGCTTTCCGATAGGGGCCAATCCGAGGTTGGTTGTTACATTGGAACCGATAATTGCGAACTTCAGGCGCAAGCTAGCAGGGTGGAAACGATCGTCGTTATCTTTTGCTGCTCGCGTCATATTGGTGAACTCGGTGCTTTCCTCTTTACCAATTTTTTATATAGGATTATTTGTGGCTCCGAAGGGGGTGATTGAAAGGCTCGACCGTATTCGGAGGGCATTCTTATGGGGTGGTGTTGGGTTAGAAAGGCGCATGAGTAGGGTAGGGTGGGAGGTTGTCTGTCGGCCAAAACAATTTGGGGGATTGGGAGTCGCGGACTTACGGGTGAAGAATATGGCCTTATTGTCAAAATGGGTTTGGAGGTACGCTCGAGATAGAGATTCATTATGGCGGAACTTGATTGTTGCTAAGTATGGCGAGCATATGCAGTGGTGGCGATTTAATACGGAAAAGCTTTCGTCGATGTCGATAGTATGGAGGCAAATTGTAGCAAAATTGTGTGTAGCGCAAGTGGACAAGCACATGGGCATGTCGGGGTTCTTGTGGAAAATTGGTAACGGGCGGTCAGTACTCTTTTGGTTTGATCCTTGGGTTGAACAGCTAGCATTGAAGGATGTTTTTCCGCGTCTATTTTCGTTGGTTATTAATAAACTAGCTTGGGTGTGCAATTACGCGGAGGATGATGGTTTTGTTCATCAGCATTGGGTCGGGTTTTTTAGGAGGCAATTGAGGGTGTTTGAGCACGAGCAGTTGAGGGCGTTGTATGCCTTGGTGTCCAAGTTTCGATTATAGGAAGGCAGTATGGATACATTAATTTGGAGGCCGGATGCTCATGGTGTTTTTTCGGTTCAGGCTTTGTCGAAGCTGATCTTGTTAGATAAGGTTGGGGATGTGGGTTTAGGTGAATGTTTCGCTTGGCAAGTGCTGGTACCACCTAAAGTTCAAGCGTTCTTGTGGTTCATATGGCTACGACGGTTGCCCACGGCTGACTTCTTGCACGCAAGAGGGGTCCCTTTGCCGGATGACCAGGGACGTTGCCCATGGTGCGTATCGGAGGAGGAGAGTATCGCTCATCTTTTGTATAAGTGTTCTTATGCGCGGACAACATGGGATTGGATGAGACAATGGTGGGATGTCGAAACAGTTTTCCCGGTAAGTTTTGAAGCATTTTTTGTTTTTGATTTTCATTGTGTTTTTACTGGATGCATGAGAATGTGGTGGGTGGCGAGCGTTAGTGCATTGCTGTGGTCGTTATGGTTGGTGAGAAATGAGTTCGTTTTCCGTGGGAAACGTTTGTCGATGTCTGAATTGTGTTTCTTGGTTAAGTTGAGATCGTTCTACTGGATAAAGGTCGATAGGAGGGGCGAAATGTTCCCGGAAGCCATTTGGTGGTCATGTCCATCTAACTTTGTTGTTAGCGCGCAACCGCGAAGGCTGAGGGAGGGAAGGAGCTGGCAGCCACCTTTAAAGGGTGTTTTAAAGTTTAATACGGATGGATCGGCGCGTGGTAAACCGGGTTTAGCGGGGTTTGGTGGGGTGCTGAGGGATGGGGATAGTCGAATATTGGGATTGTTTTCAGGTCCTTTAGGGGTGATGGAGTCGAATGAAGCTGAAGTGCGAGCGATAGCTTTTGCTTTGGGTTTGGTGCAGGAAAGGGATTGGCGGGAAGGTTGTGTCATTATAGAGTCGGACTCTCAGGTGGCGTTGAGCTGGGCTACACATTCGGCGAAACACCCGTGGCGGTTATGGGAGGTCTTCTTAGCGATTGATCAGGCTTGTCGGGTAGCGTATGACATACAGTTTTGTTACGTGCCTAGGGAGGCGAATGGCTTTGCGGATGTATTAGAGAAAGAAGGAGTGGATAGATGTTCGCTCTTTGTGGCATGTTTATGATTTGGTTGTTTGTTTCTTTGTGTTTTCGGTGGATCTTATCGTACTCTTTTCCTCCATTAGGTTAGGGAGGTTTTTTTTTGAAAAGCGATATGATTTTATTAAAGCAAAATCATACAAAGCACTACTAATGGCCTCGTTAAAAACCCCCCTAATCCTAAATGGGGGAAAAGAGTACCATTAGTAGTGGCACAATAAAGGACAAACACGCATACAACTCACGCCGTTACCCAAAGCCACGATCTCCGATCGACTCCCCCCTTGGCAAGGGCATCCGCCAATTGATTACCTTCCCGGAGCACATGCGCGAAACACACATTTGGCAAAGCCTCACAAGCGTCGTCGATCTGAAAAAACCAACGCCACAATCGCCAAGGCCTCCGTTCAACCCCTTGAATCCACGCAAGAGCCACCTTCGAATCAGATTCAATGACTATCGACTGTACCCCCTCCCACGACGATTCCCTCAACAGCTTCAGAGCAAATGCAATCGCTTGGACCTCGGCCTCATTCGAGTCCGCCAATCCGATCGCCCCGGAAAACAAGCCACAGATTCGGCTTTCCCAATCTCGGATCACTCCCCCACACCCCGCTAAGCCCGGCTTACCCCTAGCTGACCCATCGACATTACACTTCCACATTCCTTTCCAAGGCGGTACCCACGTCACAGCACCCCTAAACGATTGCCCCCCCACTGCGTCGTTCACGCACAACAAAGGGCATTCCCACCATGCTGCCTCACGGATGTCTATCTTATCAAACCGAATACGAGTCCAATGGAACGAACGCAATTGAATTAAGAAGACAATCCCCCCAACCGGCAGTCTCTTTTCCTGGAACATTAGCGCATTTCGTGCGAGCCAAATAGACCACAACACACTCGTGCAACCGATAAGCCACCACTCCCTCAAATCACCATAAAAGAAACTGTTGAAACACATAACAATAAATTCCCTTACCTGCCTCGGACGTGTCACTGCCACTCCCCACCACGTAAAGTAACAGTCACAAATCTTCCACGCCGTCGAACAGTCCCATAAAATGTGCTCTATCGCATCCTCTCCTGCCTTACAAAAACGGCATACAACGGATGTTTCCCCCAACGGTAAACCTCGTGCTATCAACATAGACAAAGTAGGCAGGCGATCAAGAAGAATAAACCAAATAAAACATTGTAATTTTGGCAGCACTGGCAAACGCCACGGCCAATTTACTTCTGACATGTCCGACATACCCAATGATGACATTAATTTGTTTAATGCCTTTACCGAAAATTCCCCCGTTGTCTCCGGGGTCCAAATGAGCCGATCCGCTATGTCATGTCTCAGTACAAAACCTTGAATACAAGCCATCAATTCCCTCAGCATACCCCCCTCGAACGCTCTCAATTCCCTGCGAAAACAGCCACTCCAATCTGCCTCTGTCCGTCCCAACACCTCACCAACACGCTCAATTTTATCCACAACCAGCCCATACAACCGCGGGAAAACCAGCTTCAATGGTTCGGCCACACACCAACGATCATGCCAAAACATCACTCTCTCACCATTCCCTACAATCCACACGAAATGAGAAGCATTCATGAACCTTTCAACCACCTCATTTTGCTGAACATCAACCACTTGTTTCCACATTGATGACATCGACCGTGAACTTCGCTGATGGATCCGCCAAGACAGTACCTCGGAACCATATTTTGCGGCCACAATCTTCCTCCACAGCGAACCCTCTTCAACCGCATATTTCCATGCCCATTTTGCCAACAAAGCTAAGTTGCGGACGTGTAAATTTATCACCCCTAAACCGCCAAGCTGTTTCGGACGACAAGCCACTTCCCACCCCACTCGACTCATTTTAGCTCGCTCTTCTTTACCTCCCCATAAGAAGTTCCGCCGAATCCGATCGATTTTCAGTATGATACGCTTTGGTATCATAAAGACACCCATATAATATACCGGAAGGGCCGATAAAACCGAATTTACCAACACTAAACGCCCCGCAAACGAAAGCGAGTCGCGTTTCCACCCCGCCAAACGCCGGCGAAACCGCTGAATTAACGGCTCCCATAATTCCATGCCCCTCGGGCTTACACCGATAGGAATTCCCAAGTATGTCATCGGCAATTCTCCTTTCGGACAACCCAAAACTCTGCTCACTCCATCAAGAACCGAGTCCTCTAAGCCAACTCCAATTAGGCATGACTTATCATAGTTGATCTTTAAACCTGTGGTAAGTTCAAAGCAAGTAAGCACCCTTTTTAAGTTTCTCGCCATCTCTACATCGCCTCGCATAAATAGCAGAGTATCATCCGCGAACAGTAGGTGCGACACCAATACCTCCCCTACTACCCGAACTCCAGTAATTAAGCCCCTACGTTCAGCATTAGACAAAAAAATGTGCAGCACCTCGGCCACGATAACAAACAGTAGTGGCGAAATTGGACCACCTTGCCGCAACCCTCTCCTCATCGAGAATTCCTCCGTCGGACTGCCGTTAATCAACACTGAAAGCCTCGCTGATTCCACACATTCCGATATCCAACCGCACCATGTCTCCCCAAACCCCATTTTAGTGAGTACAATCTGCAAGCAGCCCCAATCAATGCAATCGTAGGCTTTAGCGAAGTCAAGTTTCAGCACATAGCTACCCATTCGATCCCCCGAAGTCTTCATAGAATGAATAATTTCATTCGCTAACATGATCCCATCCAAGATTTGTCGCCCATCAATAAATGCGGACTGTACGTCACTAATAAGATGAGGCAACACCACTTGAAGGCGACGAGCTAGACGTTTAGCTAAAATCTTATACACCGAGTTAAGTAAGCAAATCAGGCGAAAATCCCCCAACATCCGAGGATGCTCCTTCTTCGCTATCCACACAACAAAAGTCGAATTATAGCCCCTCGGAAGCCGACCGGTACCATGAAAATCCTCCATAAAAGCCATTACATCACCACGCACAAACTCCCAACCCTTTCGAAAAAATTCAAATGGAAAGCCATCCGGACCCGGCGCTTTAGCCCCTCTCGCTACTCCATATCGCGTGTTTAACTTCCTCTTCCGTAAACGGTCTTTCCAGCACCTCTCGTTGCTGTGCCGAAATCTGTGAAAATCAAACGTCAGGCACTAGAATTCCACCTTCCGGTTGCTGCCCAAAGTGCTTAATAAAATCCATTCGCACCATCTGCTTTAGGCGCCCAATTTCCGTGACCCATACCTCACCAAATTGGAGACCTCTAATTGTGTTTTGAGCTTGTCGTATTTTTGCCGCTTTGTGAAAAAATGAGGTGTTTCTGTCACCTTCCGCTAACCATAACGCCCTCGATTTTTGACGCCAAACGGATTCCTGCAAACTCGCCACCTTCCATAAACGAGTGTGTAATCGCCGGTATTCTACTTCCTCGGCCCTCGTCCTAGTTGTAGAAAACAGCATATTATCACAACCCTCAATTTTTTTCGATAAAGCCTCATATTCCCTATCCAAATCGCCAAATTGAGATCGATTCCAACCCTTCAAAATCTGTTTTAAGCCCTTCAATTTCAATCGAATTGGCATACGTTCAACACCCGAAGACAGCTGCTTCCATTCCTTTTCAAGGCGTGGTAAATCATTCAACCAAGCGTTAACAAAACGAAACGGTTTGGGGCCACTGTCCTCCATCTCGCTCACCAATACAATAGGCGAATGGTCCGACAATTCCTTCGGCAGATGCAAAATCACTAGCGACTCAAACCTCTGAATCACTAGCGACTCAAACCTTTGTTAGGGAGGTTTTTAACGAGGCGTGAGATTCGTCAAGCTGTATGTTTTTCTTACCTTCTAATAAAATCATACAGTTGCTGATAAAAAAAAATTAAGAAAACCTAACATAACTTAATTTTGTTATGCTATTTATTAAACTAAAGCATGATCTATTTCGTAGTTTAATAAATTGAATTCTCTTCCCTTATCCTTGCATGATCTTTAGGTATAAATAGGCATGAAGACAAGCACCAAAACCCACCCAAAACAGTTTAAGTAATTCAACTTGCTACTTCTATCATGGCTGATAAATTTTCTACTCAACTTTTTGGAGCATTCCTTATGTTTTTTGTGCTTCAACCCTTTGTAATAAAGTCTCTAGAATTCGAATCTGTACAGAATCTGGAAGGGGCACAAAAAGGAGACGTTGTGAATGGGCTGAATCAAATCAAGAAATACCTCCACAGCTATGGCTACTACCATCATGACATCGAGGACACGCTCGACGATTGGTTCGACGGCTCGTTGGAGTCTGCTCTTAAAGCCTACCAGGATTATCTTGGTATTGATGTAACCAGCAAGATCGACTCCGATACAATCAAGGGAATGTTGACCCCTAGATGTGGTGTCCCTGATCACTTGGTTTCTAACTATAGTTTCCCGGGAGGGAAGTACAAGTGGACGAACATGTCACTTAGTTGGAGTGTTAAAAATTCTGTCAATGTATTTACCGATGATGAACTGACTCCCGTCTTAACTTCGGCATTCAAATCATGGGCATATGCTTCTCCGTTCGAATTCGCAAAGGCGGGGAAAGGCACGGAAGGAGATATCAAAATCGGGTTCTTTCCAAGAGATCTTGGGGATGGTAATCCTTTCAAGGCTGGAGAATTCGCCCATGCTTATTATCCAGAAGATGGTAGGCTTCACTATAATGCAAACTGGGGTTGGACCTTTGATCCTACCATAAAGGGTGAAAAGAGAAAGTAGATGTGGAATCAATTGGTGTGCATGAAATTGGACATAGTATCGGCCTTGGCCATAACGCTAAAAAGTCTATCGTCATGTATCCTTATTTTGCACCTGGAATTAAAAAGAGGGACCTCACCGATGATGACAAAAATGGTATAAAAGCTTTATATCCTAAATGAAGAACTTGCATCACTTAAACCTATGCAAGTTTCACGATATCATATCATATTATAGCTATAGATATATCACAGTTGAAACACTAGAATAAGATAGTGATATACATACATGTAAGCTAACATATGTGGAAGCTTCAGTTTCCATGTATGGTAAGCATTATCTATGATATAGTTCAAACTTATGTGATGACTTGAATAAAAGAACCAGTTACTTTATTATAAGTGCGATTTATACTTTTTTATTTGTTCTATAAAATGATTATTGGTGTTATGTTTATAATTTACTATTTTTAGAGAATAATAATTATATGAATTTGCATCGTTCGCATGCAGACTCTAAACGATCTCTTGCATCTCTAGCTAGCAGCGAAAACATTAAGCCAAAGCCAAGAACTCAGACACCGTTAATTAAACTTTTTTTACTGAAGCGAGTCATGTTTGATGAGTTCTCAAATGTGACATATTTCATATGCTACTTTTCTAGTTATTAGGACTTCTTGTTTCTTAATACATGCTGCTTTTGCTATATTTTGTGCAGGGATCCAATTCTGGAAATAGCAGTGAAAAGGGGGCATTTCTGCAGTTTTTATTATTATTCTGTCATGACTTGTCAAAATTGGCGCCATTGCTGGGGAGATTTACTTTCGGCATTTTTTGACTGATTTTGTTATATTTTTATGACCAGGAAAAACTCGGGTACTTTAGCTCCATACAACCCGGAAATCGAAGCAAGTGCTCGTAGAACTCACGGCGAAACACTTTGAGGAAAGAAACAACAACAAAGCACACGACAATCCGATCAGGAATCCACTTCCGAAACTACACCAGTCGAAGAACCTACACAAGAACCAGAACAGATGGTTGACCAAACGATTCGACAACTCAACACCGCCCTTGCTGAACAACAACCCCATTGTATCACCTTTCCTCACGGCGATACCCCTTTCCAACTCAAAATGTGCCTAATTCACCTATTACCCACCTTTAATGGCCTCCCTACTGAAAGCCCACATAAACACCTTGCCGAATTTCACATGGTGTGCAGCAGCATGAAACCGCAAGGATTTTCGGAGGATCAGATAAAACTAAGGGCATTTCCTTTTTCTTTAGCCGGAATGGCTAAAGAATGGTTATTTTATTTACCTCCGAATTCAATTAATACATGGGCTGATCTTTCTCGTGTTTTCCTTGACAGGTACTTCCCTCAAGCGAAAGCGACTGAACTTAGGCGCAGCATTTTGGGTATCCAACAAACGCATGACGAGTCCTTATACGATTATTGGGAAAGATTCAAAAAATTGTGTGCGAGTTGTCCGCAACATAACTTATCCGAGCAAACGCTCCTTCAATATTTCTATGAAGGAATGTTTCCGATGGATAAGAAAATGATAGATGCAGCAAGCGGTGGAGTGCTTGTCAACTTGACCCCTGAAAATGCTCGAAATCTGATATCTACGATGGCGACAAATTCACAACAATTTAATTCTACGAGTGAACCCAACCGACGGGTTCACACAGTAAGCACAATTTCATTAGAGAATAAAATTGATAACTTGACTAATATTGTGAATTATCTTGTTTTAGGGAAATTAGTAGCTGCCAAAGTTTGTGGAGTATGTACCATGTCCGATCATGTAACTGATCTATGTCCCTTACTCCAAGATCCATCTAGTGCCCAAGTCAATGCCATACAAAACTTTCCAGGACCTCCCCAAAGACCCTATAACCCACATAGCAATATCGTCAATCCCGGTTGGAGAAATCACCCAAACTTGAGCTACGGTAATCAGAACCCGAATTACCAACCTAGGCAACAACCTCCCTACCAAAACCAAGCACCCCAAAAATCCTCGCTTGAGTCTATTGTTGAGAGATTGGAAGTTTCGTAGGAAAAATTCCAAACCCAAACACAATCCCATCTCCAGCAAATCGACAAACAAATAAGCCAACTAGCTCAAGCCGTTAGCCGTCTAGAATCCCATGGGAAGTTACCATCACAAACCGAAACCAATCCAAGGGAAAATGTGAGCGCGATCACTCTGCGTAGTGGAACTGTGATAACGCCTAAACCGCCCAAGCAAACCGAGCAAAAATCCGACGAGCAAGGCAGCTCTTTGAATGACCAGAACGAAAAGTCTCCACCCACTGCAGGTAACTCTAAACCCAATATTTCTGTTTCTACTTACGAACCTATTCCTCCTTTTCCAGGTAGATTGGCAAAACGAGATAAAAAGGAGGAAGAGAAGGAAATTTTGGATGTATTCAAGAAAGTGGAAATCAACATTCCACTTTTGGATGTTATTCGGAAGGTTCCTAAATACGCAAAATTTTTGAATGATCTATGCACAAACCAGAGGCGATTGTCTGGGAATGAAAGAGTTAACCTTGGCGAGAACGTTTCGGCTATTCTTCAAAGACCATTGCTGCCAAAGTACAAGGACCAAGGTATGTTTGCGATTCCCTGTAAAATTGGGAAAGTTGGGATTAAAAGAGCGATGTGTGATTTAGGCGCATCTATCAACGTCATGTCGTTAAGCGTTTACAACAAAATTTCGACTGAACCATTGAAAGAAACGCGAGTGACGGTTCAATTAGCCGATCGATCAGTCATCTACCCCGAGGGAGTACTAGAAAACGTGTTGGTACATGTAAAAGATCTTATTTTCCCTGCTAATTTTTATATTATTGGCATGGAAAATGATCGCAGCAATAACGGATCTGAAATCTTGCTTGGCTGACCTTTCCTATCAACCGCGCATACAAAGATTGATGTCCGCGATGACATCTTAACTATTGAATTTGATGGGGAAGTAGTTAAATTTGATATGTATAAAGCTATGAAGTATCCTTATTCGGTCGCAAGTTTAAATTTCGTTGATATTATAGATCCGTTAGCTGATGATTTGATCGAAACTGATTTGTGTTATGACTTTTGTAGGGAATTCGCAGATCTCGACGATGAAAATATAGGCGAAATCATTTCAACTCTTTCTTCCCTTTCTGATTTTCGATTAATTCCAACTCGATCTAAACATTTTCCCTCAATTTTGCAGGAACCAAAGCCGAAGTTAGAGCAATTTAATTATATATTTTTAGGCGACAACCAAACTTTGCCAATCATCATCTTGAGTAAGTTGTCGCATCGGGAAGGAGGTAGAAGCTTAGTTGTTGTTTTGCGCAAAAATAAAAAGATGAAGGAAGGCGTTAAAACGACAAGGGATGGACATCACCGTTTATTTGAAGACCTTTCTTTTGAAGAACCAAAAATTTAGCAAAAGTCGTCGAGCTAAACGACGTTAAAATAAGCGCTAAATGGGAGGCAACCCATTCTTTTTATTTTCGTTAATTTTAATTTCCTTTCTTTTTATATTTTATTTATTTTCCTTTATTTTTCTTTTTCTAATTACCTTAATAATTTTTCTGCAGGATTTTTTTTTCACACAGCAAGCACTCTTCGATCATAAGCTGCAGTTTCATTAAAATTGGTGCACATTAGCATAACCCAAGGAAGCCGGCGCATCTTAGCCTATCCTCTTACAAATTTCCCCCCTTTTCCCTTTTCTTCTTTCTTTCTCATGAACTATCCAAACCCTAAAAAACACAACCAAACACCTTTTTTTCACTCAGCCACGCAGACTTCACCATGCCCCACACCTCCTCCTCACCGGGGTGGTCGACAACGGCAAGCCCCCAGCCCTCGATCGAGAACCCCACTCCTACAGTTTCCACCGCACCTCCGCCCTCTCCCCCAACCGTCAATCATCGTTCGCGGCTCTCCAACAGCATCGCTGGCCCATTCAACTCCCATCGTGCTCCTCCTCCTCGTTCCCCGTCTCCCTCATTCCACCCTATGCAAACGGTGGACTCAATTTCATCACTCACGGGGAGTATCTTTTACCCTTATTTGTTCCTCATTTTCTTTATTTTTATTTTGAATTGGGGCAATTCATTTAAGTGAGGGGGAGGTTAGCAAAACCACTTGTCTTGCTTGTTTGATATATGTTTGACTTTGGTTTAACTTTGAGATGAATTTTTCTTGCCATTGCTTGATATCCAGCATGTTATAATTGTTGTAGTGCGTAGGAATGATTGATTGTTAACACTTTTGATAATCAAATGCCATGAGTAAACTGCAATTTTACATCTCTTTCAATTTGCCTTGATTGTGTTAATTAGATTTCTCGCCTAGCTTAATCAAACTTAGCCTAATTTTGTGAGACTTTGAGCCTTGAGCATGCATCCTATACTTTATGCTCGTTTTTCCTTGCTTGAGAGTGTCATCTTGAACTTAGGAATCTAGAACTTGTGGCTTGCCTACGATTTGAGACTACACTAAGAACGAGGTGCTTTAAAATGATTTAGGCATTAGGCTTTAAACCTCTTCCATCCCTTTCATTTTAATTTACCCTTTCTCATCGCCTAGTGAGCCTTTGTTAACCTTACATCCCATTTCTTTGACTTAACCATTTCAATTGATCAAATGCTAGAATCTTTATTAGACATGAATGAGATACTTTTCAAATAAGGGCAGAATTTTTTCAAAAAAAAAGAGAAAAAGAAACACAGAATAAAGGAAGCAATTGCTTCGAAAAAGAAAAAGAAAAAAAACAAAAACAGTTTCGAAAAGAAAAAAACAAGAAAGAAAAAACGTGTGTTTGCTTGCCCATCCTTAAGCTCCTCATTTGTCTTCAGTTTTTATTGTTTGAAATATCTTGAATTGATCATCTTCTTTTTTCCTTTCCATCTTTCTACCTTTTTCTAAACCCATATTACACCTTGAATAAAAGACCTAATGATTTTTGCACCTCGATTCTAATAAGTAGTGGAGAATTGAACTTGTTACAAGCCTATGGAAACCTTTGTTCATGCATGACTTAGAGTGTCTTTGCTTCACATTTACCTTTAAACACTTTGAGTGCTCTTGAGTGTATCTTGGTGAGGATTAAGACTAGGTTAGGATTTGATTAATGCTTGATAGGTAATTGGAAGAGATAAGGGATGTTCTTTGCTTACATCCATTTGGTTTGATTATGTTTCTTTCATGACACTCCTTTTGCGCTAGAACTCTTATGATTATGTTTGATGCTTGTAATGGCTTGAGAAATGCATTCTTGGGTTTATGTTTTTTCGGACATACTTGAGGACAAGTATGAGACAAGTGAGGGGGAATTTGATGAGTTCTCAAATGTGACATATTTCATATGCTACTTTTCTAGTTATTAGGACTTCTTGCTGCTTAATACATGCTGCTTTTGCTATATTTTGTGCAGGGATCCAATTCTGGAAATAGCAGTGAAAAGGGGGCATTTCTGCAGTTTTTATTATTATTCTGTCATGACTGGCATCATGGGCACGACACTGGGCACGACGCGTCTAATGTGGCAGTGACATGGCAAATACGTGGCGACTTCTAGAAGATTCTGGACGATCTAATCAGTTTATCCGTTTCGTTTTGCTGTATTTAAATTTCAAAACATTTGAATTATTTATCTTTTGTTTATTATTTTAAATTATCTCATCACCTTATCTTTGTAAATCTAAGCCTATAAATACCAACCTTTGGTGAAGGCTTAAGATCATCTTCTAGCTTTGAGTTTTTTTTATCTTTGTAAACAGTTTTCTAGTTTTAATTAAAAGTTCTTCTTTTTCTTTATTTTCTTTGTTTCGTTTATTTTATGTTATTTAATTATTTTTCCAAAACCAAGTTAAGCATGATAATCAATATCATGCTTAGCTAAATCTTTTAAGCCAAGAACGAGCCAAGTCAATTCGATTCATGAGAATTGAACTTGCTTAAATTCTTTTGGGAAATCATTTTTATCTTTCTGCTTAGATAGTTTGGCAATCGGCCTTACTAAAGGTTTTTAACCGTTTTTCAAATCAAAAAGATCTCGTTGGTCTGGAATCGTTTAAAAAAACAGTTGGGAGGAAGGATCGGCCTGTGGCAAATTTCGACTTCCTGTGAACACTCTTAGCGGCGGTCCGCTAAGGAAATATAAAATCAGAAGCGATTCTATTTTAGACAATTTCCGAGTCGGGTTTTTCCTGCTTTTATTCTAAATATTTTAACGGCGATAGACGTGGTTGATCTATTTAAGAACCATCTTTCGAAAATAGACATGGTAGGATTGGTTACTCGAGAGAGAAACAAGTTACGACGGGTTGGGCCTCGTAGACTGTAACCGACATGATCCCCGAAATAAAAATCTATTTCAGTGATCGAAAGAATTGAAGGAGCTGGTTCGAGGCTATTTGCATACTTGGCTTTTCTTATTATTTTTAATTCTTGCATTTTATTTTATTACTTCACTCAAAATCAGATCACCCCCATTTTATTTCCTTGTTTTTACAGATATTCCTGGGAATTCAAATCCGATAAATTCAAGTCAAGAATTCTGAAAAATCTCCCTGTGGATCGACCCTCTTTCCCTATAACTACTTAATTTCTTTATTTTATTTACTGTTGAAAGAGGTTAATTTATTTATTATTTTGACCGGTTAAACGACGACTTGTCAATGTTTTAAGAACGTCAATTCAAATGCTACGTCGTTCTCAAAAAGTTCAAGGGCTCAAATGACGTAGTTTTGGTCCCTTGTAAAGCTTCAACGCTCCCTTCTTCCCTCAGTTTTCTTTTCCCCTCTCTCGTTCTAGATTTCTTTTTCTTCCTTCTCTCTAAAGTCTTGGTCCAGAGTTCGACGGGAATCAACCGTTGTTCACTGTGTCGTCGGGAATGGAGCTACTTTATATATATAGTATTTTAAACATATTTTCATTAATTGGCTGAAGACAATACCCGTACACATGTGATGTAGTTTTTTTTCTCCGCAAAGTGTAATTTATTAAAGGGTTTAAAAAATACAAACCCAAGACCTACGTTAAGTGCCTCGTTATAAACCTCTCTAAACCTAATTAGAGGAAAAGAGTACCCACAACTAGGTAACAACTTCAAAAGAGTACACACAAGTGATGTAGTTGTTTTCACGTACTTAATTCTCCAATTCAAACCGCAAGGCCCACGCCAAAATTAATTCAAATATTGTAGAATATTAAAACGAAAATGGTGAAGCTAGATTGTCAGAGGTGGTGTTCTACTGGGCCTGTAGTTGGTTATCAGGCGTGAGTTAGTTTTGCCCAAACAGAATTGGGTCTCAGCAAAGTCATAAAGTTGTCAAAATCATTTCTAGACTGGAAGATATTAGTCTTTTGAAAAGATGAAGCTATCATAGGCCATATTCGGACTAGATGTGACCGATCACCTATAAAATCACTCTTTATAAAAATAATATTTTTTAAATAAGAGTCAATTTTAACAGATTTGTGTTCTAATTTAGAGAAAACAATTTGGATTATGGAATGATTTTGGAGGGTTTAGTTTCTTTATTTTGTGATGGGAGTTCAGTACTAGTTATGAACACAGAGATTCCACTAGCCTCACCTGATGGAATCAAATGAAAAGTCGTTATCTTGGTAAATATGGGGAAATAGTTTTAAAATAATGATGGTTGGATTTATTAATTTTTTGAATTATAATTAAATTGTTTGAATTTGTAAATTTGGAGGACTAAATGTTTTATTATACAAATTTTGTTAACTGTCATGTCATCCTTTTAACGGTTGTTAACGGCTCAGTGGTCAAATTGGACAAAAACTAATAGTTTAATGATAACATTGAAGCAATTGAAAGTTTAGTTATCGAATTGAAGAATTTACTAAAGCTTAGTGACCATTTGTGAACTTTACCCTAAAAATTAACCAGACTTTGTCCAACAAGAAGAAAATGTGTGATATGTGTCAAAGAGACAAACACGAACCGTGAGAGGTGACAGCTACATTACATGTTTATGTGTCTTGTCTTAAATCACTCAATGAGGGCATGTTTAAAAGACTATTTAAACAGCTACATTTACCTTGAAAATGTAATACTTTTCTGTTTAATAAAAATGCACTTAAAAAGTCAATATCTAACTATTATGATATGTTAAAATGCTATATTTAAACAATTGGCTGCGATCAAGGACCTCTTGTTTGTTACAAAGATGAGAGCTAATTTCCATGAAGTGTGCTGCAGGTTAGGAGCATAATTTAATTAGTGCCTGGAATACGTGAAAGTGTGGTTGGGTTTATGCTTTATTTTGAGTCTGGTATTGTGTATGGAAGAAGAGTTTTTTTTTTTATCAACAGCTGTATGATTTTTATTAAATAAAGAATAAACATACAGCACGACAAGCCATACGCCTCGTTAAAAACTTCCCTAGTGGAGGAAAAGAGTACGATATGGCTTGTCTATAAAAAATACATTAACCCCCGACCTCTATTACAAACATGCCACGAAAAGTGACAAACGATCAACACCCTCCTTGGCCAAGACATCAGCGAACCCATTCGCCTCTCTAGGCACATAACAAAATTGCAATTCATATGTAACTTGCCACGCTTGATCAATCGCCATGAACACCTCCCACAAACGCCATGGCCTCTTTGCCGATCGTGTAACCCAACTCAAAGCCACCTGTGAGACAGATTCAATTATCACACACTGATGTCGCCAACTTCCCCCCACCACCAAGCTTAATGCGAATGCTATCGCCCGAATTTCGGCTTCGTTTGAGTCCATCACCCCTAAAGGCCCCGAAAACAGCCCCAATATACGGCTCTCCCCGTCCCTCATCACTCCCCCAAATCCCGCTGGCCCCGGCTTACCCCTTGCCGCACCGTCGACGTTAAATTTCAAACCTCCCGTAACCGGTGGCTGCCAAAACACCCCTCGCCTCACCTTCTTACCCGCCACGCTAAACACATGCGTAGACGGGCTTGTCCACCAAACTGCTTCGGACATTAACTCCCCTTCTACGCCCACTTTAATCCAATAAAATGATCTTAATTTCACCAAAAAACAGATTTCTTCTATCGTCAAGCGTTTGCCGCGAAATATCCGCTCATTCCTAGCCAACCATAGTGACCACAACAAAGCACTAACACATGCTACCCATAAACGTTTCATACTGCCTGTGAACGGACAGTGCAAATGTTCGACAAAAAAATCAGTGAAACTAACCGGGAAAGGCGACGATATGTTCCACCAATTGCGCAGCCACACCCAAAAATGCAGCACATTCGGACATTCATAAAATAGATGCGCGATTGATTCTTCCGATGAGTCGCACCACGAGCATCTACTTTGTTCTGCACTCAATACCAACCCGCGATGTCTCAAAAAATCCGCCGTAGGTAACCTCCTTAACCATACGAACCAAAGGAACGCCTGCACCTTTGGTGGTACCAATACATTCCAAGCGAAACAGTCCCCCAAATCATCGTCACCAAATTTATCCAGCAGCAATAAATTAGATAATGCCTTCACCGAGAAACTGCCATGCACATCCGCTCGCCAAATTAACATATCTTGTCGATCCTCCCATAATGGTACCCCCCGCACCAACTCTTGTAAACTATACAGCCGCTCCAGCTCAAAACCACGTAATTGGCGTCTAAAAAATGATGTCCACTGCCCATGTTCCAATGTCCCCCCCACGGCATAATCAAGAATCCAGGCCAGCTTGTTAATTGATAACATAAATAGTCGCGGATAAATGTCCTTAAGAGGTTGCTGCGTAATCCAAGGACCGAACCAAAATAAGACCATCCTCCCATTCCCAATTTTCCACCGAAAACCTTCCATTCCCATATGATGCTCAATGCTAAAGTCACAAGAATTTAACACAATTTGTTTCCACACCCCCGACATTTCTGCCAAATTTTCCGTATTGAAACGCCACCATTGAGTGTTTACCCCATACTTGGCTGTGATCAACCTTCGCCACAATGAGTCACGATTTTGTGCGTATCGCCACATCCACTTGGACAGCAAAGCCTTGTTCTTAATCCTCAAATCCGCCACCCCCAAACCTCCCAAATGTCTAGGCCGACACACAACATCCCACCCCACCCGGCTCATTTTCCGTTCGAGACCGACACCCCCCATAAAAATGCACGCCTAATTTTATCCAATTGTGCAATAATCCCTTTAGGTACTGTGAACAATCCCATATAAAAATAGGAAGTGCTGAAAGAACGGAATTCACCAAAGTGACGCGTGCAGCGAATGAGAGTGACGTGCGTTTCCATCCGGCTAACTTGCGCCGGAAGTTAGCAATAATAGGCTCCCACACCGATAAATTTCTCGGATTGGCACCTAACGGAAATCCTAGGTAAGTAAAAGGCAGCCCCCCCTGCTTGCATCCCAACATCTCGGCCACCACATCACCTAATCCATCCTCCACATCAATTGCATACAACGAGCTTTTTGCGAAATTAATTCGCATGCCCGAACACACCTGAAAACAATGCAAAATTCGTTTTATGTTCCGTGCCACCTCAACCGATGCCTCAAAAAATAAGATGGTGTCGTCTGCGAATTGTAGATGAGTTAAGGATATCCCCGGCACTACCTCCACCCCACGCACCAAACCAGCCGACTCGGCATTACCCAACATCAAGTGCAATGCTTCAGCAACTATGACAAATAATAGAGGCGAGAGTGGGCAGCCTTGGCGTAAGCCACGCCCCATCCGAAATTCTTTAGTCGCGCTACCATTCACCAAGACCGATAGGCGAGATGAGCTGATGCACTCCTTAACCCATTCCCTCCACCTACAAAAAAATCCCATGCGCTCCAATACGGAATCAAGAAAAATCCAGCTTACACAATCGTAAGCTTTGGCAAAATCGAGCTTTAGAATAAATCCCCCACTACCACTCTTCCGCAAAGAAAAAATTGAGCATGACAATTTTTTCTTTGCGGAAGTTTTTGTAATAGAATGTTCTGCGGTTGTACTTTTAATCCGACAACGTGTACTCTTTTCCTACATTTAAGTTTAGGGAGGTTTTTAACGAGGCACATTGTCGGATTTGAACTTCGGGCTTTATTAATTAAAATTCATATGCTGAGCGAAAAAAAACAAAGATGAGAGCTTACATATGGTTAAGGGCAGTTAATGAGAACTTGATATACAGTGATAGAAATTGGTGGGAAAATCCCATAGCAAGTATAGTGAATTGTAATAGCACCAATGAAGCTGCATTGTGGTGCCCTCCTCCGGCTAACTCACTAAAATTCAGCGTTGATGGAGCGTTTCGAGAAGAAGGACCAGGTTATGGAGGTGTTTTACGAAACTCGAAAGGAGATATGCAGGCGTTATTCTCTGGACCAGTTGAAAAACTCTGCTCCGACTTTGCTGAGCTGATGGCTATACACACTGACCTAAATTGTACTTGGAAGCTGAGTTGAAAGGGCAATCTGCTCGGCTGGTAGAATCATATTCACAAGTGGTCCTCAATTGGATTGCAAACCCTATGTCAAGACCATGGAGATGGTGGGATATCTTCGATGAAATTGATGGCATGAAATGGGAGATTACAAAGGTGGAATTTCAGTATGCATCGCGTGAGCAAAACAGTATGGCGGATCACTTGGCGAAAATTGGAACCACTAGACCGATGTTATTTAAAGCAAGGTGGCGAGTTAGGTATTGAATCTTGTTTTGTATTTGAACATATTTGATTGCTGGTCTAAAGTGAAACATCCTTGTAGCAGAAACCAAATTGGATCGTACTCTTTTTCTCAATTTTGATTAGGGAGATTTTTAACGAGGCGTCCAATTTTGATCTTTAATAAAATAAAACAAATTTATTTTGCTTAGCAAAAAAAAGAAATATTAATATCTAACCAATGTGAATGTCAGAATAAGCAAATAAATATATTATTTATACACGCATGTCGTTGTCTGATCTGATTTGTGAATATGTTAACACATATATTCGAAACGTACCTTCCATGTTTCTTGTTTAACAGAATGTTGAGAGACAAAATTAGGATTTTCGAAAAAAGAGAGGGAAAGACAATGCTTTATTTAGGGGGAAACAATTTTTTTTGAAAATTGTTCATACAAACAATATTTCTAAATTATAGTGTAATTTATTATATGCAACGATTAATCATTGTGTTTTAGTACCAATTATCAGGTGGTTTAGTGGGATGTGTTGTTAAGCCCCTTAAGGAAGACAGGAGTTCAAATTCCGACTTTGTAAATGGAAAAAAATTGGGTTGAGTGGGTCATCTGATATGTCTTTGAAAACCCAATATGAATTTGTCAGCCAATGAGGCGGATACAAATAGGGATGATCATTTCACCCATGTTTCAACCTGACCCAATCCTTTATGGTCAGGCTTTTTAAAGAAAATTTTAGGCTCGGATCGGGTTCGGGTCTAATTTTTTGAGGATGAGGTCGGATCGGATTGAGTTTGAGTTTAAGGTGAAAAATACCATACCCGAAATAATAGTTTAATTTTATTCTTGATTTTTAGGTATAATAGCTACAATTCCCCTCTCTTTATATATATATATTTCAATTATCTCCCTATTTTGTCTAATAAAAATAGAATAATTATTGCAATGCTCCCTCTCTAATTGTATTTTTCAATTAGCTCCCTATTTAATCGAATAATAATGAAAATTGGTAATATTTTATTTATATTGGGTAGGATAGGGTTTAAATTTTTACTCTAGAATTCGGATTCGGGTCGAGTTTAGATGGAAGTGTTATAATTTCGGGTCGGATGCGGATCCGCCAGATAACCGACCCATGACCATCCCCAGATACAAATGGTTAAAAAGACAATTGTGTTTTAGTAAGATAATTCATAATTGAATTTTTTTTTTCGCTCAGCAAATATTCATTTTATTAAAAGGGATTAGATATCCCGAAAACTCTAGTTGTGTGCCTCGTTAAAAACCTCCCTAACTTAAGTGGAGGAAAAGAGTACAATACAACTAGAGGCGAGAAATACACCTTGACATTTCAAAATTACCACACAGTCAACCGATTACAAGAAGAAAAAAAAAACACGCATTTTGCAGTCTTCTGTTTCATTTCACCTAGATTTTTCACTTGATCGGAAAGAAGAGCTCCCCCCAACGTTGGTTCACACCACACTGCCACATCCAACCCTAAATTCATAATTGAATTAATTGGTCACAACTGAATTTATTTCAGTTAGTTGAAAAAAAATAGTTAGCTAACCAAATTAGGTTCAGCTGAACAAATTGAATTAACTTGGTTAGCCCATTGAATTAGTTGAAATCAATTTCACCTAATGGAATTCGAGTTAATTAACAGTTAAAAATAGTTAGCATACCCCAAACATTTTTCGGCGATTGCTGCTTAGCATTTTGACGCGTTGGTGTTAGAAACTTTAGCAGGTTCGTAATAGGAGTATAGGTGATAAACAAGTTATTCGGCTCGAGTCATTTTGGTTTGGGTTATTTTAGGTTTGACTATATTCGATTTAAGTTCGATTCAGGTCTAGTTCGATTTTAGCTCGGGTCTATGGTGATTTCGGTTCTGGTATCGGGGCGGTTGATTTTTAGCATGTATATTTGACTTTTTGGTGAATTATGCGACAATTCACATCTCATCTTTATTTATTTTAATATATTTTCTTTATTTTGGGTTGCCTTCGGTTCGGGTTGCTTTCGGTTTGGATGAAACCAGTTCAACTAAAATTCAGGTTGGTTTTGTTTCGGTTCGGTTTATTCTAAGTTTCGGATCAAATTTGAATTATCGTGTTCGGGTCAATTTCGAGAGTCTCTCGGGTAAATCGTTTCGGGTCTTGGGTCAAGTTTGTCAGGTCTAAGAACAAGCCAACACCTAACAGGCTTCATCTTTGGGACAAAAATCCTCTACACTTTGGCGATGCCCCTTTCTATATCCCAACACTAGAAATTACTAAAAAAATATAAATTCAAATCTTTAAACCTAAATTTTAAATCCTAAACCCTAAACCCTACACCTAAAAAATACACTCTACCTAATTCCTTGTACCTAACAATAAACCCTAATCTTAAACCATAAATTATAAACCTAATTTTTAGTGTGGTGACATAAATAGGGGCACTAAAAAGAATAGAGGATTTCTATTCTTATCTTTGAGTCGCCGATTGCGCTCTAATGTTGTTTCAATTTCCACATAATCAGGATCAAAGATAGATTTATTCTGTTGAAGCCATAGATAGGGGTGTAAATGAACAGAGCATTCAATGAATCGTTCGTGAACTGTGCGTATAACGTTCGTGTATTAAGTTAAATAAATTAGTATGAACAAAAATTTTATGTTCATTTAATAAACAAACGAACTCAAACAAAGGCGTGTTCGGTTCGTTTATGTTCACGAACAAGCTCATTTAGAAGCTCGTTTATAGGCTCGTTTATAAGTTCGTTTATAGGCTCATTTATAAGCTCGTTTATAGGATAAAATGCTTGTCGATATATCTAAATACTACTTTTTGTTGTTGCTAAGGATGTTATATAAGTTCACGTTGAAATGTAAGTCTTATTTTGTTACTTTTGTTTTATTTATTTATTGTTAACGTAGTTAAAATTTATGAACATATAAACGAACATATTCACGGACGTATAACCGTTCACGTTCTCGAACAATTAAAGAAACACACTCGCGAACACTTAAATGAACACGTTCGTGAACACTTAGACAAACACATTCGTGAACAATAAACAAACGAACACGAATACGAAACAAACATGAATACCTTTAAAAATAAACAAATGAACATGATCATAGTCTTGTTCATTCAATCGCGGTTCATTTACACCCCGAGCCATAGACACTAAATGATGGATCCAAGCAAAAAATCCCAATCGAAACAATCCTTGGTAAAGTATTCTCTATATTTTAGTGACACTTACAATTATCTTAAGATTGTTTAAGAATTATTTTTCACCGACAATATATCAAATAATAATCTAAAAATGTGAAAGTTTTGTGATACATACAATTATCTTAAGATTGTTGAAGTTATAGTCAATAGACACTAAAGGATGGATCCAAAAAATAAATCCCAGTCGGAACAATTCTTTGTAAAGTATTCTCTATACTTTAGCGATACTTACAATCATCTTAAAATTGTTTAAGAATTATTTTTCACTGACAATATATCAAATAATAATCTAAAATTGTGAATTTTTTATAAATTGAATCAGATAATTCTCAAAATTAGATTTTAATTATAATCTAATGTACAATACAGTACAAATATTTTAATTTGATGCAACTGTAGGCATAAAATTTATTTTTGATTTAGTTGTATACATAAAACTAAAACTAAAAAAGAAAATACTCAAACACTTAAATAAATTAAGAAAACCTAACATAACTTAATTTTGTTATGCTATTTATTAAACTAAAGCATGATCTATTTCGTAGTTTAATAAATTGAATTCTCTTCCCTTATCCTTGCATGATCTTTAGGTATAAATAGGCATGAAGACAAGCACCAAAACCCACCCAAAACAGTTTAAGTAATTCAACTTGCTACTTCTATCATGGCTGATAAATTTTTTTTTTGATCAGCAAAGCGAAGTATATATTATTAGGATAATTATACAACGCTAGTCGAACATGCGCCTCGTTAAAAACCTCCCTAAACCTACTGGAGGAAAAGAGTACGACATGTCGACTGAATAACAAAGCGAAATAACCCCCCCTTACAGCATCATAGCGAAGCCTGAAACAAAGAGACTCTTGATACCCCTTCCTTCGCTAGTGCATCGGCTAACCCATTCGCCTCCCGATAGATATGGGAAAAGCACACCGATCCTAGCCGCACACAAGCTCGGTCAATCGCACAAAATGACTCCCATAAGCGCCAAGGTCGACGTTCCACCTGTAGCACCCATCCAATTGCTACTTTGGAATCCGATTCTATAATTAAAGGTTGATCCACCCACTTGGAAGCTAAAAAGAACTCCAAGGCAAAGGCTATCGCCCGAATCTCAGCCACATTTGAATCAAGAGAACCGAGAGGCCCTGAAAACAAAGCGAGGACACGACTCTGAGCATCACGCAACACCCCCCCCCCCCCGAAGCCCGCTGGCCCTGGCTTCCCACGCGCAGATCCGTCCACTGAGAACTTCAAAGTAGTGCCGAGTGGGGGTTCCCAACACACACCCACACGGTCCACACTTTTAGCTACCCCTTCCCGATACATACTCGGACAGTCCCACCAAAGACTCTCACTAACCATCAATCCCTCTTTGAGGGTCTTCACCCAATAGAAAGAGCGCAGTTTCACCAAAAAACAAATCTCGGAGACCGGAATAAACTTCCCATTAAAAACAAGGTCATTGCGCGCAAGCCACAACGACCATAACAAGGCAGCGATACTTGACACCCACAGCTTCCTTAGTATGCCCGTGAACGAACAATGCATATCCGGGAGAAGGAAATCCGCTAAGGATTTCGGCAAAGGCAAAGAAATCGCCCACCACCCTCGAAACCAATTCCACAATTCTTGGGGAAACGGACAAGAATAAAACAAGTGCTCGATATCTTCCTCCCTCCCGCGGCACCACCTACACAATCCATGGTTGTCACCCAAATCAATCCCACGCATCCGTAGGAATGCAAAAGTCGGCAATCGACGCAGCCAAGTAAACCATAGGAACGCCTGGACCTTAGGAGGAACCAGGACCTTCCACGCGAAACAGTCCCCAAAATCACTCTCGCCCTCTTTGTCCATCATAAGCAGCCGAGACAATCCCTTGACTGAAAATATCCCGTGGTTATCCGGCGTCCACACGAGCATGTCCAATTCACCTTGTCGCAACCGAATCGTACATACCAAAGAGCATAAATCATGCAATTGCCGAGCCTCAAAGGACCGCAAACTACGGCGGAACACAACATCCCATCGAACATGCTGAAAACTCCCCTCGACGGCAACGTCCCTTACCAATGCTAACCAATCAACCGCAATAGAAAACAGGCGAGGGAATACATCTTTTAATGGCTTCTCTATACACCAAGCATCAAACCAAAACATCACACGTTCCCCCGAGCCAACTTTCCAAACGAATCGAGTCTCTCCCATATGCTGTTGCACACCCTCCGAGCTAACCGTTTGCACTATCTGTTTCCATATCACGGACATATTTCCCCTAACCGATGTATTAAACCGCCACCACTGTGCCGCTTCACCATATTTTGAAACAATAATCGCCCGCCACAGCGAAGTCTCATCCCGAGCAAATCTCCATGCCCACTTCGCCAAAAGTGCCTTATTTCGAACCTCAAGATCGGCCACCTCCAACCCGCCCATATGACGAGGTCGGCACACCAAATTCCAATTCACCCTACTCATTTTACGTTGTAAGTTAACACCACCCCATAGGAAAGCTCGCCTCAACCTATCTATCGCAGCAATCACCCCTTTCGGCACTCGAAACAATCCCATATAATACACAGGAAGAGAGGACAAAACAGAGTTTACCAATGTCACCCGTGCCGCAAACGATAGCGATGTCCTCTTCCAGCCTGCGAGCTTTCGACGGACAGATGCAATTACAGGCTCCCATACAGCAATATTGCGCGGATTTACACCCAACGGTAACCCCAAATAAACAAAGGGTAGCTCCCCCTGACGGCAAGACAATACCTCGGCCATGGATACAAACAACGCACCATCTACACCAATCGCATAGAGTGACGACTTTGAAAAATTGATACGCAAGCCTGAGCATACCTGGAAACAACACAATAGCCTGCGAACATTCAATGCTGCTTCTACCGATGCTTCAAAGAAGAGAACAGTGTCGTCAGCAAACTGGAGGTGTGTTAGTGTCACCCCCGGTGCCACTTCCACGCCATGAATCAGCCCTAATGTCTCCGCTTGTACTAACATACGATGCAACGCTTCAGCCACTATGACGAACAACAACGGCGACAATGGACAGCCTTGTCGCAGCCCCCGTCTCATATCAAATTCTTTCGTTGCGCTCCCATTTAACAAGACAGATAAGCGAACTACTCTAACTTTTTGGAGCATTCCTTATGTTTTTTGTGCTTCAACCCTTTGTAATAAAGTCTCTAGAATTCGAATCTGTTCAGAATCTGGAAGGGGCACAAAAAGGAGACGTTGTGAATGGGCTGAATCAAATCAAGAAATACCTCCACAGCTATGGCTACTACCATCATGACATCGAGGACACGCTCGACGGTCGGTTCGACGACTCGTTGGAGTCTGCTCTTAAAGCCTACCAGGATTATCTTGGTATTGATGTAACCGGCAAGATCGACTCCGATACAATCAAGGGAGTGTTGACCCCTAGATGTGGTGTCCCTGATCACTTGGTTTCTAACTATAGTTTCCCGGGAGGGAAGTACAAGTGGACGAACAGGTCACTTAGTTGGAGTGTTAAAAATTTTGTCAATGTTTTTTTTGCTCGGAAAATAAGATAATTTATTAAAACTTATAAGCCACACCAACATCTAGTGCCTCGTTAAAAACCTCCCTAAACCTATCGGAGGAAAAGAGTACACACAATGTGGTATTTACAAAAACCAATCCACAAGCTCGGCTAATCGCGATATTCTCATGCCCAATTCCCTTTCCTACTACAATGCCAATGCTGCCATACTACACCACTTAACACTACGCAATGGACTAGAAATCCCGCCCCCTAAATATGACCACGACACAATACAATCTCACAAGGTACAGACTCACCCAATCCTCCTAAAGCATCGTGACTTCACCACCAAGCTTTAAACAAAATTTGTCTATTTAAGCCATCTTTAGCTAATCCATCGGCTAGAGTATTACAATTCCGAGAGACATGGTTAAATTTGAATCTTCCAATTACCTCGATGCCTTTGTCGATTTCCAGGAATAACTCCCACCAAATCCAAGGACGCTGGATCAAATTTGCAATCCAATTCAACGCTATCCTCGAATCAGACTCGGCGATCAATCATGCTTTTCCGCACCAGCCCACCTCCATGAAAATGTCAAGAGCATTTTTTATTGCCATAATTTCAGAAAAATCCACCCCCTTCGCATCTAACGGACCTGTAAAGATTGCTCTAATGGTTCCTTCCTCTGTCCGCATTACGCCACCGCAACCAGCATTCGCATCCTTAAAAGCATCGTCCACGTTGAATTTCAGCCACCCTAGCTCAGGAAGGTCCCAAGTATTGATTTCATTAAACGATGCAGCACAACTACACGACAACGGGCTCTCCCACCAACCTTCTAAGTTTGTCACCATATCATCTTTCGAAGCTTTGATCCAGACCAGAGCTCTCAGTTTTGTTTGCGACAAAAGCTCCTTAACCGAGGTCGATTTGGCTTTGAAGATCCTTTCATTTCGAAGTATCCAGATACTCCATATCGCTGCTGCTACAGAGATCAGCCAAAGGCTTCTAGTCCAACATGAAAAAGCAATATTAAAGCAAAACTGATACAGGGCATTAATATCTCCGATATCGAACCGTGGAATCTGCCACCAAGCGTAAAACAATCTCCAAAAACTTCTTGCCTGACAGCACCCAACAAAAAGATGGTTTGAGTCTTCAAAACCAATTTCGCACCAAGAACACTGACATTGATCTGCCCCATCAAGAACCCCTCTTTTTTTCAAAAAATCCTTTGTCGGCAATCGTTCTAGCTTCAGCATCCACAGCAGATTTTTGACTTTCGGAGGAACTTTGATTTTCCATAGTTTACCAAACTCAAAATCTTGTTCTTCCACGCCAGCATTGACCATCAAATGGGTTAATTTTTTCACCGAGAACATCCCTGCTTTGTCGTGAATCCATACAAGCCTATCATGAACTCCCGAGTATAGCTTCACCCCTTTTAGAGCGTTATTAAGATCCACCACCATGTTTTTTTCTCTATCCAGCAGCTTTCTGGTCATAAAATTCTCCCATTGAATGTTACTTAAGCCAAATGGGGTCACCTAGCTAGCCACTACCACACCTTTACAACTAACCAATCTATACAACCGGTTAAAAGTTACTCGTAGAGGTTTCTCTCCACACAACAAATCCTCTCAAAATAATACTGATTCACCATTCCCTACTTGCCATCGATAGCACTCAGCGTTCATCCATTGGGAGACGTCCGGCTGTTTCCAATTGTTTACAATACCTCTCCATACTAACGACATCTTCTTCGAGTTGCTTAACTCAATTTTCCAATGTTGTGCGGCGGAGCCATATTTAGCCGAGATAATTCTTCTCCATAGTGCTGATTTTTCGGTTGCATACCTCCACCCCAACTTAGCTAACAAAGCTTTATTTTTCGCCTGTAGATTGACTATGCCTGCCCCTCCCTTAAAGCGAGGTAAACACACTCTTGACCAACTTACTCTAGCCAATTTCCTCTTGTCATTTGAACTGCCCCAAAGGAAGTCTCGTCTTATTTTCTCAATCTTTAGAAGAATTGATTTCGGTATTTTGAAGAGCGGCATATAGTAAAGGGGTAAGGAAGATAATACCGAGTTAATTAGAACAACTCTCCCGGCAAAAGACAACGTCTTGCTCTTCCAGCCTGATAATTTTTTCTGAAAGCGTTCTAGCACCGGCTCCCAAGTCACTAATTTCCTCGGATCGGCTCCTAGAGGAATTCCCAAATACGCGAAAGGCAGCGAGCCAACCTTACAACCACACAACTCGACCATATTTTTTACTAATTCTGGATCAACGCCTACCCCAACAAGACATGATTTGCTGAAATTTATGCTTAACCCAGAGTATAATTCGAAGCACCTTAAGATTCTCTTCACATTTATTATGTATTTTTCCTTTGGTTGTAGAAAAAGAATCGTATCGTCTGCAAACTGCAGGTGCGAATACAATTGACTTGGAATGACATTCCTCATGCCTCTAATTGTCTCATTCAAGTCTGCCTCTTCGAGCAATAGATGCAGCACCTCAGTGACCATAATGAACAAGTAGGGCGAGAGGGGATCCCCTTGACGCAACCCTTTTCTCATTCGAAACTCCCCAGTAGGGGAACCATTAACCAGGACTGAAACTCTTGCCGATGATAGACATTCCATAATCCACTTTCTCCATAAGATGCCAAAACCCATGTTCTGTAGAATCACATCCAAAAAATCCCAGCGAACACAATCATAAGCTTTCGAAAAGTCGATCTTGAGCACCACTCCACCAGGGCTGCCAATCCCCTTGTCGATTGAGTGTATTATTTCATTTGCGATGAGAATGCCATCAAAAAGCTGTCTTCCGCTCAGGAAAGCACATTGTGTGTCACTTATGAGTCTCTCCATCACCACACGCAAACGCTTTGACAACACCTTGGCAATGATTTTGTAGATTGATCCCACTAGACTAATCGGTCTAAAATCAGTAATAGCCACAAGATTGTCGACTTTAGGAATCATCACTATAAATGACGAATTTATTTTCGAGTCTAGCTTCCCATACGAGTGAAATTTACGCATCACTTTCATCATGTCTCCTTTAACACCATCCCAACAAGACTTGTAGAATACCATGTTGTAGCCATCCGGGCCTGGTGCCTTTGACTCATCGCAACTTCAGATTGCTTCCTTTACTTCCTCTAAAGAGAACGGCTCTTCTAATTTTGTAGCTTCCATAGGTGAGATCACCTTGAACATCAAATTTAGGACAGCTTTCCAATCACAGTTTTTGTAGCTGAAATGGTTATTAAAAAAATTGAACATCAATTCTCTTAACATCCTGGGATTCTCAATCCTTTTATCTCCAACATTTATTCCCTGGATTGTCACTCTTTTGGCCCTGATTTTCACTGCACTGTGAAAGAAAGCAGTATTGGCATCGCCTAACTTTAACCAGTACGATCTTGATTTTTGTTTCCAAGTCTCCTCTTGCAGCTTCAACATCTCCCACAATTCAAGCCTGCAATTTTTTATTTCTTTAGACACCTCTCTGTCTTCTAATCCTCCAGCATTTGACTCTTCCAGCCTATTTAATTTTTCCTCAAGCTCCTTTACACGAACATCAAAATTTTCACAGTCCCCTTGATTCCACTTTTTTAGTCTCATTTTCAGTTTGCGTAACTTCGAAGCTAGATCACCATAATTCCTTTCTTCTTCCTCAAAAGTCTCCTTTATCAGCTCTCGGCATTTGTTCTTCTGCAGCCAACCATTGATAAATTTAAACGGCCTTGGCCCCCAATCTATCAATGTCGTTGCTAATAAAATAGGAATATGGTCTGACACTACACGTTTCAAACCTGATTGCACCAAATCTTTTAATTCCAGAAGCCATTGCCCATCTATTAGAAACCTGTCGAGCCTGCTTTTTTTGTTAGGTGGTCCGAACCAAGTGGATTTTCTTCCTACCATTGGCATATCCACCAAGTTGCACTTCGAGATGAACTCGTTAAACTCAGTACTACCCACAGATGCTCCCACACACCCACTTCTTTCACTCCTACACCTAGTAACATTGAAATCCCCTCCCACTATCCAATTCAACGGTTCAACAGACTTCCAATTTATCAGTTCATTCCATAAAGAAATTTGGTCTGGAAATGTACAAGGTGCGTAAACATTCACCACTACAGCTACTCTGCCTAGCTGTAGCCATTCACCTTTTATGAGAATAAATCTGGGTTTCGAAACAATGAAGTCTGCCCTAAAGCTGCTTTTGTTCCATATTGTAACCACGCCTCCCGATTTTCCTTCTGCTGCTGCAAAACTGAACCCAAAATTGTCATCGAACCACATCCTTCGAATCTCATACTCCCGTAGCAACTCCTTCTTTGTCTCTTGAATGAGTGCCATATCCACCCTTTGCTTCCGAGTTACCTTACCCACTGCCGAGACTTTAACATCCTTCCCCAAACCACGCACGTTCCATGTCACGATCCTCATCGAATCTCCTTGGAATTAAATTCGACTCCCCCGGTTACGCTCTGACTCACTTCCTTGCCAAGTCCACCAATTCCTTCACCGCTGCTTGCTCATTTCCCTCGATTTGAACCCCTAATTTTTCCCTAAATTTAACGCCTTGCGTGCTACCTTTGTGAGGATATCCCACCTTGTTGTTAGATCAGAGTCTGAGAGTGATCTCCCTGATATCCTTGGCGACTCGACTGTCTTCTTCTTCTGTTTACCCTTACGGTAGGCTCTATCCCTCCTTCTTCTCCCTGACTCAGTTAACACTTTTTCTTGAAGATCCCATTGTGACCCATATTTTTTCTCTCTCTTGGCAGTCCCAACCTCTGCTAATTCAGAAAAGAAAGACGTTGGACCTTCGCCTTCACTCTGTATATCCCTATGACTCACCTCCTCATGGGTTTCCCCAATATTTTTAAACCCAACATTATTTAATTCATCCACCGACCTGGACCACATACACGAATCCATTAAATCGGGCTTCTGACTCTTTTTATTTATCAAGCCCATATCATGTACATCCTCCCAAGCTCTTTGTGTTATTGTATCTGGATCTCCTCCTTATTACTATTATCTTCTACATAAAGAAAATCATTCGGGTTTAACCCCAAATCTGACTGGGCTTTAACCACCTCTGCACACGCCTTCATTGGACTCTTGCTCAAATTATGTCAATGTATTTACCGATGATGAACTGACTCCCGTCTTAACTGCGGCATTCAAATCATGGGCAGATGCTTCTCCGTTCGAATTCGCAAAGGCGGGGAAAGGCACGGAAGGAGATATCAAAATCGGGTTCTTTCCAAGAGATCACGGGGATGGTAATCCTTTCAAGGCTGGAGAATTCGCCCATGCTTATTATCCAGAAGATGGTAGGCTTCACTATAATGCAAAATGGGGTTGGACCTTTTGATCCTACTGCAAAGGGTGAAAAGAGAAAAGTAGATGTGCAATCAATTGGTGTGCATGAAATTGGACATAGTATCGGCCTTGGCCATAGCGCTAAAAAGTCTATCGTCATGTATCCTTATTTTGCACCTAGAATTAAAAAGAGGGACCTCACCGATGATGACAAAAATGGTATAAAAGCTTTATATCCTAAATGAAGAACTTGCATCACTTAAACCTATGCAAGTTTCACGATATCATATCATATTATAGCTATAGATATATCACAGTTGAAACACTAGAATACGATAGTGATATACATACATGTAAGCTAACATATGCGGAAGCTTCCGTTTCCATGTATGGTAAGCATTATCTATGATATAGTTCAAACTTATGTGATGACTTGAATAAAAGAACCAGTTACTTTATTATAAGTGCGATTTATACTTTTTTATTTGTTCTATAAAATGATCATTGGTGTTATATTTATAATTTACTATTTTAGAGAATAGTAATTATATGAATTTGCATCGTTCGCGTGCAGACTCTAAACGATCTCTTGCATCTCTAGCTAGCAGCGAAAACATTAAGCCAAAGCCAAGAACTCAGACACCGTTAATTAAACTTTTTTTACTGAAGCGAGTCATGTTTTAAGAACGTCAATTCAAATGCTATGTCGTTCTCAAAAAGTTCAAGGGCTCAAACGACGTAGTTTTGGTCCCTTGTAAAGCTTCAACTCTCCCTTCTTCCCTCAATTTTCTTTTCCCCTCTCTCGTTCTAGATTTCTTTTTCTTCCTTCTCTCTAAAGTCTCGGTCCAGAGTTCGACGGGAATCAACCGTTGTTCACCGTGTCGTCAGGAATGTAGCTACTTTATATATATATATATATATATATAGTATTTTAAACATATTTTCATTAATTGGCTGAAGACAATACCCGTCCAGAGTTTGGCAATCGGCCTTACTAAAGGTTTTTAACCGTTTTTCAAATAAAAAAGAGCTCGTTGGTCTGGAATCGTTTAAAAACACAATTGGGAGGAAGGATCGGCCTGTGGCAAATTTTGACTTCCTGTGAACACTCTTAGCGGTGGTCCGCTAAGGAAAGATAAAATCAGAAGCGATTCTATTTTAGACAATTTCTGAGTCGGGTTTTTCCTGCTTTTATTCTAAATATTTTAACGGCGATAGACGTGGTTGATCTATTTAAGAACCATCTTTCGAAGATAGACATGGGAGGATTAGTTAATCGAGAGAGAAACAAGTTACGACGGGTTGGGCCTCGTAGACTGTAACCGACATGATCCCCGAAATAAAAATCTATTTCAGTGATCGAAAGAATTGAAGGAGCTGGTTCGAGGCTATTTGCATACTTGGCTTTTCTTATTGTCTTTAATTCTTGCATTTTATTTTATTACTTCACTCAAAATCAGATCACCCCCTTTTTATTTCCTTGTTTTTACAGATATTCCTGGGAATTCAAATCCGATAAATTCAAGTCAAGAATTCTGAAAAATCTCCCTGTGGATCGACCCTCTTTCCCTATAACTACTTAATTTCTTTATTTTATTTACTGTTGAAAGAGGTTAATTTATTTATTATTTTGACAGGTTAAACGACGACTTGTCAATGTTTTAAGAACGTCAATTCAAATGCTACGTCGTTCTCAAAAAGTTCAAGGGCTCAAACGACGTAGTTTTGGTCCCTTGTAAAGCTTCAACTCTCCCTTCTTCCCTTAGTTTTCTTTTCCCCTCTCTCGTTCTAGATTTCTTTTTCTTCCTTCTCTCTAAAGTCTCGGTCCAGAGTTCGACGGGAATCAACCGTTGTTCACCGTGTCGTCAGGAATGGAGCTACTTTATATATATATATATATCTGTGTGTGTGTGTGTGTGTGTGTGTGTGTGTGTGTGTGTGTGTATGTATATATAGTATTTTAAACATATTTTCATTAATTGGCTGAAGACAATACCCGTACACATGTGATGTAGTTTTTTTTTCTCCGCAAAGTGTAATTTATTAAAGGGTTTAAAAAATACAAACCCAAGACATACGTTAAGTGCCTCGTTATAAACCTCTCTAAACCTAATTAGAGGAAAAGAGTACCCACAACTAGGTAACAAATTCAAAAGAGGTACACAAACGTGATGTAGTTGTTTTCACGTACTTAATTCTCCAATTCAAACCGCAAGGCCCGCGCCAAAATTAATTCAAATATTGTAGAATATTAAAACGAAAATGGTGAAGCTAGATTGTCAGAGGTGGTGTTCTACTGGGCCTGTAGTTGGTTATCAGGCGTGAGTTAGTTTTGCCCAAACAGAATTGGGTCTCAGCAGAGTCATAAATTTGTCAAAATAATTTCTAGACTGGAAGATATTAGTCTTTTGAAAAGATGAAGTTATCATAGGCCATATTCGGACTAGATGTGACCGATCACCTATAAAATCACTCTTTATAAAAATAATATTTTTTAAATAAGGGTCAATTTTAAAAGATTTGTGTTCTAATTTAGAGAAAACAATTTGGATTCTGGAATGATTTTGGAGGGTTTAGTTTCTTTATTTTGTGATGGGAGTTCAGTACTAGTTATGAACACAGAGATTCCACTAGCCTCACCTGATGGAATCAAATGAAAAGTCGTTATCTTGGTAAATATGGGGAAATAGTTTTAAAATAATGATGGTTGGATTTATTAATTTTTTTGAATTATAATTAAATTGTTTGAATTTATAAATTTGGAGGACTAAATGTTTTATTATACAAATTTTGTTAACTGTCATGTCATCCTTTTAACGGTTGTTAACGGCTCAGTGGTCAAATTGGACAAAAACTAATAGTTTAATGATAACATTGAAGCAATTGAAAGTTTAGTTATCGAATTGAAGAATTTACTAAAGTTTAGTGACCATTTGTGAACTTTACCCAAAAAATTAACCAGACTTTGTCCAACAAGAAGAAAATGTGTGATATGTGCCAAAGAGACAAACACGAACCGTGAGAGGTGACAGCTACATTACATGTTTATGTGTCTTGTCTTAAATCACTCAATGAGTGCATGTTTAAAAGACTATTTAAACAGTGAAAGCCGAGATCCACTAATTGGCCTTGGGGCCAAAAATACTTATGTTGTCACATTTTGTATGAGCTCGAATTCTTACATTTACCTTGAAAATGTAATACTTCTCTATTTAGTAAAAATGCACTTAAAAAGTCAATATCTAACTATTATGATATGTTAAAATGTTATATTTAAACAATTGGCTGCGATCAAGGACCTCTTGTTTGTTACAAAGATGAGAGCTAATTTCCATGAAGTGTGCCGCAGGTTAGGAGCATAATTTAATTAGTGACTGGAATACGTGAAAGTGTTGTTGGGTTTATGCTTTATTTTGAGTCTGGTATTGTGTATGGAAGAAGAGTTAAATTCAGTTTTTGTAATAGAATGTTCTGCGGTTGTACTTTTAATCCGACAGCGTGTACTCTTTTCCTCCATTTAAGTTTAGGGAGGTTTTTAACGAGGCACATTGTCGGGTTTGAACTTCGGGCTTTATTAATAAAAATCATGTGCTAAGCGAAAAAAAACAAAGATGAGAGCTTACATATGGTTAAGGGCAGTTAATGAGAACTTTATATACAGTGATGGAGATTGGTGGAAAAATCCCATAGCAAGTATAGTGAATTGTAATAGCACCAATGAAGCTGCATTGTGGTGCCCTCCTCCGGCTAACTCACTAAAATTCAGCGTGGATGGAGTTTTGAGAAGAAGGAGCAGGTTGTGGAGGTGCTTTACGAAACTAGAAAGGAGATATGCAGGCGTTATTCTCTGGACCAGTTGAAAAACTCTGCTCCGACTTTGCTGAGCTGATGGATATACACACTGACCTAAAGTGTACTTGGAAGCTGAGTTGAAAGGGAAATCTGATGGTAGAATCAGATTCACAAGTGGTCCTCAACTGGATTGCAAACCCTATGTCAAGACCATGGAGATGGTGTGATATCTTTGATGAAATTGATGGCATGAAACGGGAGATTACAAAGGTGGAATTTCAATATGTATCGCGTGAGCAAAACAGTATGGCGGATCACTTGGCGAAAATTGGAACCACTAGCCCGATGTTATTTAAAGCATGGTGGCGAGTTAGGTATAATTGCTACAACACCCGAAATAATAGTTTAATTTTATTCTAGATATTTAGGTATAATTGCTACAATGCCCCTCTCTTAATATGTATATTTCAAAATCTCCCTATTTTGTCTTATAAAAATAGAATAATTTTTGCAATGCTCCCTCACTAATTGTATTTTTTCAATCCTAAACCTTAAATCCTACACCTAAATAAATGAGAGCTTACATATTGAAAATCATTTCTAGACTGGAAAATATCCAGGCGTGAGTTAGTTTTGCCCAAACAGAATTGGGTCTCAGCAGAGTCATAAAGTTGTCAAAATCATTTCTAGACTGGAAAATATTAGTCTTTTGAAAAGATGAAGTTATCATAGGCCATATTCGGACTAGATGTGACCGATCACCTATAAAATCATTCTTTATAAAAATAATGTTTTTTAAATAAGGATCAATTTTAAAAGATTTGTGTTCTAATTTAGAGAAAACAATTTGGATTCTGGAATGGTTTTGGAGGGTTTAGTTTCTTTATTTTGTGATGGGAGTTCAGTACTAGTTATGAACATAGAGATTCCACTAGCCTCACCTGATGGAATCAAATGAAAAGTCGTTATCTTGGTAAATATGGGGAAATAGTTTTAAAATAATGATGGTTGGATTATCCATGATATAGTTCAAACTTATGTGATGACTTGAATAAAAGAACTAGTTACTATATTTTTTTTGCTCGGCAAAATTAGTTTATTAAAGCAAATAAAATCAACATTAGGAGTCTCATTAAAAACCTCCCTACACCTAATTGGAGGAAAAGAGTACTACCCAACTTGGTAAAAGTCAAGACAGATCCACACCTAAAGTGCATAAACATACAAACCCAAATACAAAGGGGAAACCAAAGCCAACAACAGACATTACCACCATGCTTTAAACAACACCGATCTGGAGCACCCTTCTTTCTCTAGATGATCAGCCATCGTATTCTGGTTTCGAGGGACGTACTGTAGTTTAACGTTCGAGATTTTCTTCATCAACGCATCAATTTCATCGAAATCGGACCACCATCGCTATGGCCTTAACGATAGGTTTTCAATCCAGTTAGAACCACCTGGGAGTCTGATTCTATTATGAGAAACGATTGACCTTTCCAACCAGCCTCCAAGAAAACCTTCAAAGTTGTGCTAATAGCCTTTAGTTCTGCAAAATCTGGATTGACACTTGGGTCCGAAATCCTCGCAATTCCACACAGCAGATTTAATCTCATCCATCGAAAAAGGTTTCTCCAAATCAGTTGCTTCAATACCACTTATTTGCTTAAAGTATACCTCAAAGTTGGTGAAGTATTGAATGTGTGGATGCACGAAACAGTTGTCGACAAAGTTGAAGTTCTCACCAATTGCTGTAGGTAACAATAACATTATGGTGAAGTTGCGACACTTGAAATTATTTTTGAAAAGGTGGAATCGTGATAGTTTTGGGGATGTGAATGAAATTATTGCTGAGATGCAAGGTAAGATTGATCAGGCAGACGACGCGGTAAATATGAGTAGTGACGGTGAGGGAGCTGAGGTGGAGAGAAGACAGTGGATGCAGGCTTTATGGAGGGCTATGCGAAACAAGGAAGCAATGTGGCGACAAAAAACGCGGGCTACATGGCTTCGTTTGGGTGACCGTAATACGGCTTTTTTTCATCGATCCGCCAAACTGCGGGCAACTAGAAATTACATACCTGGTTTCTTGATGAATGACCGGTGGATAACATCACCGACACAAATGCGTCGACATGTGGTGAATGCGTTTACTAGACATTTTGCTGGTGATACGCGGGAGTGCGTATGGCACTTTGACAGTGAGTTCCGATAGATATCTAATACTGCTAGGGAGAGGTTGATTTCAGTTTTCTCATTGGAGGAAATTTAAGGAGTGGTGTGGGACTGCGATGATTCGAAGGCACCAGGCCCAGACGGATTTACATTGGAATTTTATAAGAAAGGGTGGGAGGTGGTGAGTGGTGACGTATTCCGTTTCTTTGAGAGCTTTCATGCTAGCGGTCTATTACCCAAAGGTGCGAATTGCGCGTTTATAGTCCTGCTTCCTAAGGTATCGTCCCCTAAAACACTTCGTGAATATAGACCTAATTGTTTGGTTAATTCAATGTACAAAGTGCTGGCGAAATGTTTAGCTAATCGTTTGCAGTTAGTTTTGGGTGAGCTAATCAGTGACACACAATCAACATTCATTAAGGGGCGTCAATTAGTGGATGGGGTACTTTTAGCTATCGAGGTTATTCATTCTCTTCGTCAGAGGGGAGCGGGTGGCTTTTTGTTGAAATTAGATTTCACAAAGGCCTACGACTGTGTCAGTTGGCGTTTCTTGGATGAGGTATTATCTAGAATGGGATTTTGTGACACTTGGCGAAATTGGGTTAGAGAATGTATCAGTTCTGCCCGTCTATCGGTGTTACTTAACGGTAATGCGACGAAGGAATTCAGAATGGGTCGTGGTTTGCGTCAAGGCTGTCCGTTATCGCCATTATTGTTTGTGGTGGTCGCGGAGGCGATGCACTTGATGTTGCGAAAGGCCGGGTCGGAGGGGCTAATTCGAGAGGTTGAGGTGGTTTCGGAGATATTCTTGACTCACTTGCAGTTTGCTGACGATACACTGTTGTTCTTTGAGGCATCATTAGAGGTTGCGCGCAATATAAAACGAATTCTACACTGTTTTCAGGTTTGTTCTGGGTTGAAGATAAATTTTGGTAAGAGTTCGTTATATGCTATTGGTGTAGACGATGAGCTCAGTGCTAGTGTGGCGGAAGTGATGGGTTGTAGACAAGAAAATTTGCCGTTTGTGTATCTAGGCTTTCCGATAGGGGCGAATCCGAGGTTGGTTGTTACATGGAAACCGATATTTGCAAACTTTAGGCGCAAGCTAGCGGGGTGGAAACGGTCGTCTTTATCTTTTGCTGCTCGCGTCATCTTGGTGAACTCGGTACTTTCCTCTTTACCGATTTTTTATATGGGATTATTTGTGGCTCCGAAGGGGGTGATTGAAAGGCTGGACCGTATTCGGAGGGCATTCCTATGGGGTGGTGTTGGATTAGAAAGGCGAATGAGTAGGGTAGGGTGGCAGGTTGTATGTCGGCCTAAACAGTTTGGGGGATTGGGAGTGGCGGACCTACGAGTGAAGAATATGGCCTTATTGTCGAAAAGGGTTTGGAGGTACGCTCGCGATCGAGATTCATTATGGCGGAACTTGATTGTTGCTAAGTATGGTGAGCATACGCAGTGGTGGCGATTTAATACGAAAAAACTATCGTCGATGTCGATAGTCTGGAGGCAAATTGTAGCAAACTCGTGTGTAGCGCAAGTGGACAAGCACATGGGCATGTCGGGTTTCTTGTGGAAAATTGGCAATGGGCGGTCAGTGCTTTTTTGGTTTGATCTTGGATTGAACAGCAAGCATTGAAAGATACTTTTTCGCGTCTATTTTCTTTGGCTATTAATAAGCTAGCTTGGGTGTGTGATTACGCGGAGGATGTTGGTTTTGTTCATCAGCATTGGGACGAGTTTTTTAGGAGGCAATTGAGGGTGTTTGAGCACGAGCAGTTGAGGGCGTTGTATGCCTTGGTGAGCAAAGTTCGACTATGGGAAGGCAGAATGGATACGCTAATATGGAGGTCGGATGCTCATGGTGAATTTTCTGTTCAGGCTTTGTCGAAGCTGATGTTGTTAGATAAGGTTGGGGATGTGGGTTTAGGCGAATGTTTCGCTTGGCAAGTGCTGGTACCGCCTAAAGTTCAAGCGTTCTTGTGGTTTATATGGCTCAGACGATTGCCCACGGCTGACTTCTTGCGCGCAAGAGGGGTCCATTTGCAGGATGACCAGGGACGTTGTCCATGGTGCGTATTGGAGGAGGAGAGTATCGCTCATCTTTTGTACGAGTGTTCATATGTGTGGAAAGCATGGGATTGGATGAGACAGTGGTGGGGTGTCGAAACAGCTTTCCCGGTAAGTTTTGAAGACTTCTTTGTTATTGATTTTCATTGTGTTTTTACTGGATGCATGACAAAGTGGTGGGTGGCGAGCGTTAGTGCATTGCTATGGTCGCTATGGTTGGCGAGAAATGAGTTTGACTTCCGTGGGAAATGTTTGTCGATGTCTGAATTGTGTTTTTTGGTTAAGTTGAGATCGTTCTACTGGATTAAGGTCGATAGGAGGGGCGAAATGATTCCGGAATCAATTTGGTTGTCCATCTAATTTTGTTGTTAGCGCGAAACCACAAAAGCTGAGGGAGGGAATGAGCTGGCAGCCACCTTTAAAGGGAGTTTTAAAATTTAATACGGATGGTTCGGCGCGTGGTAAACCGGGTCCAGCGGGGTTTGGCGGGGTGATGCGTGATGGGGATAGTCAGATATTGGGATTGTTTTCGGGCCCTTTAGGAGTGATGGAGTCGAATGAAGCCGAAGTGCGGGCGATAGCTTTTGCATTGGGTTTGGTTCAGGAAAGGGAGTGGCGGGATAGTTGTGTCATTATAGAGTCGGACTCGCAGGTGGCTTTGAGCTGGGCTACACATTCGGCGAAACGCCCGTGGCGTTTATGGGAGGTCTTCTCGGCGATTGATCAGGCTTGTCAGGTAGCGTACGATATACAGTTTTGCTACGTGCCGAGGGAGGCAAATGGCTTTGCAGATGTGTTAGCGAAAGGAGTGGGTAGATGTTCGCTCTTTGTGGCATGTTTATGATTTGGATGTTTTGTTTCTTTGTTGTTTCGGCGGATCTTATCGTACTCTTTTTCTCCATTAGGTTAGGGAGGATTTTAACGAGGCGTAAGATCCGTCAGCCTGTATGTTTTCTTATTTTATAATAATATCATACAGTTGCTGATAAAAAAAATTTCCCCAGAGAGCTGCTAACCTTTTTAACGTTTCGTGCATCCTCCAGCATGATGAATAGGTCCTCGTTGTCAATCGAAATAAGAAATAGTTCCCCCCCATCCTTTCACGCTTATTTATAAGTGTGATTTATACTTTTTTTTATATGTTCTATAAAATGATCATTAGTGTTATATTTATAATTTACTATTGTTAGAGAACATTAAGCCAAGAACTCAAACATTGTTAATTAAACTTTTTTTTTACTGAAGCGAGTCATGTCTTAGGAAAGTCAATTCAAATGCTACGTCCATTTGAAAAAGTTTGAGAGCTCAAACGACATAGTTTTGGTCCCTTGTAAAGCTTCAACTCTCCCTTCTTCCCTCAGTTTTCTCCCCCCCCCCCCCCCCCTCTCGCTCCAGATTTCTTTTTCTTTCTTCTCTCTAAAGTCCCGCTCCAGAGTTCGACAAGAATGAACCGTTGTTCACCGTGTCGTCAGGAGTGGAGCTACTTTATATATATGTAGTATTTTAAACATATATTCATTAATTGGCTGTAGACAATACCCGTACACATGTGATGTAGTTTTTTCCTCGGCAAAATGTAATTTTATTTAAGGGTTTAAGAAATACAAACCCAAGACCTACATTGAGTGCCTCGTTATAAAGTTCTCTAAACTTAAATAGAAGAAAAGAGTACACACAACTATATACAAATTCAAAAGAGTACACACATGTGATGTAGTTGTTTTCACGTACTTAATTATCCATGACAAACGTCGTATTTTGTCAAATAATTTTATCCTTAATCTCATAAATAAATAATACGTAGTATAGAGAAGAAGGTGTTGGTCTACAGAGACTAAAGAGTTTCCAATATTGGTCCGAATTGATCTTTAACCAAAAAATCTGAAAGTAAAACAAAAAGGATTTACCGAAATAAGTGGAATAAATCTAAGCAAATGGAAATGATAAATAAAGGAAAGTAAATAGTTGAAAGTAATTATGATAATGTATAGCTTCCAGCTTTGCGTCGCCTCGACTCATTTCAATCACTAAAATAAATTTTACTTTGAATTCTTGCCAGTTACAGTCTACAAGGCTCAACCCTTATAACTTGCTCTTCTCTACGATGAACTAATTTTTCAAGAACTCAGACATTGTTAATTAAACTTATTTTTACTAAAGCAAGTCATGTTTTAGGAAAGTCAATTCAAATGCTATGTCCTTTAGAAAAAATATGAGAGCTCAAACGACGTATTTTTGGTCCCTTGTTTCCTCAGTTTTCTTCCCCCCCCCCCCCCCCCCCCCCCCTCCAGATTTCTTTTTCTTTCTTCTCTCTGAAAAAGAGAAATATTATTTTTTTAAAAATTATTATTATTCACAAACATTTATAACTGTTGTTTTTAACAAGCATGCAAAGGAATTGATCATTTATTTTTCCTTTTAAATGAACTTGACTTTTGTATTTCTCATAAAAAAATATTTTTAATATTTTTATTTAGTTAATTAAATAAAAATTGTAGAATAATACTTTAAAATTTAATAAAAAATTCCTGCAAACTTTCAAAAGTTTATAGAATAATGGCTTCAAATTTGAATTAAGAGTAATTTTCATTTAAAAAAGGGGAAAGGAAAATTCTTCTAGCTAACAAAGGTTTATTGATTTTTTAATCTAAATTATTTATTTTCTTGAATAATCTTGCAACCCCTAATTGCACTGTCGCCGGTTTTTCCAAATTATTATTGTTCGTAAATCCATTGAACAGGATCAATAAAAGCTCAAAATCCAAAACTACCGAGATGGAGAACCATTAACAAAATCAGAGACACGAACCAATAATTGCTGGGTGCAATGGACTATAAAATAGACTGAACCATGCCAAAAAAAATGATTTAGAATAAACTAAGAATAATTATTTGATACATTGGCGGTGAATATTTTTAGTTTCTACAAGCGCCTTAATTTTAGGGCTTAGGGACTCAATTTAAGGGGTAGGGTTTAGTGATTTAAGTTTAGTAGTTTAGAATTCAGTGATTGTGTATAGAATTTAGGGTTTAAGGTTTATAAGTTAAAACCAAAATTCTTAACATATTACCTTACAACTAAACCCTAAACCATAAATTCTAACAAGTGCCCCTAAATTCTAAACCTCTACAACTAAAACCGTAAATTAGGTAAACGTTAAAACTAATGCACTTGTGAAAACTAAAAGTTTCCACCGCTAATATATCGGGTATAAATCCATAAACTAATCAATCAAATATTTTGTCAAACTAAAATAATAATAAACACTTGAACTTTAAACTAAACCATCCCAAAACAATTCTTAAAAATCTTTTTCAAATAATACTATTTAAAAATACTTTTCGAAAGCATTTTTCTGCAACACTTCTTAAAATAATGACAAGCGGGCCATTTCGAAATATTAATCAAAATTTTAATTTTATTAGTCTTAACACCAAACTTGCAACAATCTGTTCTATTAGATCGAACCTTTTTTAACTATATAATGTTTTACCAAAGTAACATGTATCTTCAATTGTTTATCAGAATAAGACCTTTGTTTGAAACTTAGAAAAAACATGATTGATAGTTTAGTATGATTTTTAAACTATATATAATCCTTGCTTATGTTGTCACATCTTTTATGAGTTCGAATCTTTATATTTACCTTGAAAATGTAAGACTTCTCTATTTTTTTTTTGCTCGGCAAAACAAGTTTTATAATAATAGCTTAAAAGCTCGCTCCCATGTTGAGTGTCTCGTTAAAAACCTCTCTAAACCTAGTTAGAGGAAAAGAGTACACCCAACATAGGAAATACACTGCATCGGAGTTCAAAATTCATCACCCGTGTCACACTACAAATATCCCCAAACCCCAAAAACTATACCAACACCGAGAAAACCACCACACAACTCAACTCCTAAAAACAAAAAATTACCAAACCAGCATCTCCCATAATAGAGTATGAAGGTAAATAATCCCAACATAATCTACAAGAGAGAAAAAATTACAACAGAACACTAGAAACACTTTAAACTTTGCATCACTTATTTTTCATGCTCAACATCTAGCAGTACTTGATTACCTGCATATTGACAAACTTTTAAAATCTCCTGCTCTAAATCTGTTAATATGACCAAAAACAGCCCCCTCTCCAAAGATATGTTAAAAATACTATTTTTAAACAATTAAAAATTAATATCTAACTAATGTGAATCTCAGAATAAGTGAATAAATGTATATCACTCATACACGTGCGCTGTTGCTGTTGTCTGATCTAATTCGTGAATATGTGAACACATATCTTCAAAACGTACCATCCATGTTTCTTGTTTAACAAAATGTGTAGAGACATAATTAGGATTCTAGAAAATAAAAAGGCAAAGACAATGCTTTATTTAAGGGGAAACAAATTATTTATTGAAAATAGTTCATACAAACAACTTTTTAGGAAAATGATCATTTTTTTTACGATAACACAAGAGTCGTACACATGTGACCATTTTCAACAAAAATAGGGTCAAATCGGGTTAAATTTTCTAAATTCTAGTGTAATTTACGATAAGCAATGATTAATAATTGTGTTTTAGTACTAATAATCAGTTGATTTAGCGGGATGAAGTATTAAGTCTCTTAAACAAAGTTAAGGGTTCGAATATGAATTTGAAAACCCAATATGAGTTTGTCGGCCAAAGAGTTGGATACAATTTACAAATAAGGATGGCCACTTGACCCATAGCCGACTGGTTCCGACCCGACCGATTACTACATAGTTGGGTTTTTTTTTAAAAAAAAATCGGGTTCGGGTCTAACTTTTTGAGCATGAGATCGGATCGGGTTGGGTATGAGTTTAAGGTGAAAAATACAACACATGAAATAATAGTTTAATTTTATTCAAATATTTAGGTGTAATTGCTACAATACCCCTCTCTTAACATATATATTTCAATTATATCCCTATTTTGTCTAATAAAAATAGAATAATTATTGCAATGCTCCCTCTCTAATTGTATTTTTGTCAATTACCTCCCTATTTAGGCCACTGTTGGATCGGGAAAGATTGATGGTTTCGGAATTGTGGGATATGAGGTGAAGATTTTCTCGAACATTGAGGATAAGTTAATTTGGGTACATGATAAGACACTTTTCTGTTAAAAGGCTATCCCAACTGGTTGTTAACGCAGATGTAGAGGACCCGAATTTTAACTTTGGTTGCCTAGGAAGTTGAAGGTGCCGCCGAAGTTAAAACATTTCCTATGGATGCTTAAAATTGATCAAATCCCTACAAAGTTGTTCCTGAAAAATCGGGGAATTAATCTTTCGGAGGAGGAGTGCGTATGCGTATGGTGTAAGGTGTGCAATGAGGACACAAATCATCTGTTTGTGTGTTGCGAGGTGATGTGTGACTTTTGGAGTCAGTTCTTTGCTTGGTGGGGTTTGACCTGGGAAGAGCAGAGTGATGCATTTAGTTTTTTCAATCTCTGCTTTTCCACTGGTTTTACAGGGATTCGAAGGAGCGTTTGGTTGATTTAAGTTGCGGGTGCGCTATGGAGCATCTGGCTTGCACGAAATGATTTGGTGTTCAACAGTAAGTCCATGTTGAGAATGGTGTAGTAGGGGTAGGGGATTTTGGTACTTGAGATTGGTGTTTCGATTTCGATTGTGGTGTATATTACCTGGATATGTGTACTCTTTTCCTCCAACTAGGCTTAGGGAGGTTTTTAACGAGGCACATTTCCGGGTTAAGCTCTTAATAAAATTACCATGTTGAGAAAAAAATTACCTCCCTATTTTGTTGAATAATAATGAAAATTGGTAAATTTTATTTATATTGGGTCAGGTCGGGTTCAAATTTTTACTTTGGAATTTGAGTTTAGGTTTGGGTCGGGGGATCATCACAAAATATCGGGTCGAATTTAGATGGAGGTGTTACAATTTCAGGTCGGGTGCGAATCCGAAAAACCAAACCCATGGTTAGGGATCCCTAGATACAAATAGTTAAAAAAAACAATTGTGTTTTAGTAAGGTAATCCATAATTGAATTAATTGGTCACAACTGAATTTATTTCAGTAAGTTGAAAAAAATCGTTAGCTAATTGAATTCATTTCAGTAGGTTTGGCTGAACAAATTGAATTAATTTGGTTAGCCAATTGAATTAGTTGAAATCATTTTCATCTAATGGAATTCGAGTTAATTAACAATTAAAAATAGTTAGCACCCCCCAAACTTTTATCGGCAGTTGCCGCTTAACATTTTGACGCATTGGTGTTTGAACCTATAGTAGGTTCGTAATATAACAAGTAGAGGTGGTAAACGGGTCGTTCGGTTCGTGTTATTTTAGGTCTGGTTACATTCGGTTTTAGTTTGTGTTTATGGTAATTTCGGCTCGGGCATCGAGTCGGTTGATTTTCAGTTCGGTTGAGTGAAATTGGTTTGGGTTCATTCGGTTCGGTTTATTTCGGGTCGTGTAAATATTGGGTTAGCAGGCGAGGCGATCGATCGGTTTTAGTCGTGTTTTCATGCTGAGTTAGGTTTACCCTATATATGATTTTATATAGCATGTTTATTTGAATTTTTGGTGAGTTATGCGGAAATTCACATCCCATCTTTCTTTCTTTATTTAATATATTTTCTTTATTTCGGGTTGCCTTCCGTTCGGGTGAAATCGGTTTGGGACCATTCAGTTCGGTTGAAAATCAGTTCGAGTCCATTCGATTCAATTAAAATGCAGGTCGGTTTCAGTTCAGTTTGGTTTATTTCGAGTTTCGGATCAAATTTGAATAACCGTGTTTGGGTCAATTTTGAGTTTCAATTCAGGTAAATCGGTTCGAGTTTTGGGTGTCGGGTCAAGTTTACCATGTCTAAGAACAAGGCAACACCCAACAGGATAAAAATCCTCTGCCCCTTTCCGGTGCCCTTTCTATGCCCAACACTAAAAAATACAAAAAAATAAATTATAAGCCCTAACCCTAAATTCTAAATCCTAAACCTACCCCATACACCCTAAATAATACACCCTACCCTAAATTCCATAAATACGGAAAATCTATCTACCATGTCCGTTATATGGCGTCAAATCGTGGCAAATGCTTGTTGTCCGAGTGTTGAATCACACGTGGGGGGGGGGGGGGGGGAATTTTCACTGGAAAATCGGTAATGGGCAGCTTGTCATGTTTTGGTTTGATATATGGGCGACACAACAGCCTTTAAAGGAGGTTTTTCCACGCTTGTTAACCTTGGCGTTGAATAAATTGGCTTGGGTGCAGGATTATACAATGAATAGTCATTTTGCTCATGAACAATGGGAGGGATTTTTCAGGAGGCGTTTCTGGATGTTCGAACATGAGCAGTTGCGTACATTGTGTGAATTAGTGAGTGGGGTTCGCATAAGAGCAGAATGTATCGACACGCTGATTTGGATACCGGATGAACACGGGGAATTTTCGGTTCAAGCTATGTCTAAGGCGCTGTTATTAGATAGAGTGGGGGATGGAGATTTTGGAGGCTGTTTCGCATGGAAGGTTCTTGTTCCACCCAAGGTACAAGCCTTCTTATGGTTCATTTGGTTGAAACGTTTGCCGACTGCGGATTTTTTGCGTATTAGAGGGATGCCTTTGTCGGAAGGACAAGGCCTATGTCCGTGGTGCGTAAGGGTGGTGGAGTCGATCGATCACTTATTTTATGACTGCCCGTGTGTCCAACAGATTTGGGATTGGTTACGCGGTTGGTGGGGCATTGCATTACCATTACCGGTGAGTTTCTCAGATTTTTTCGTAATGAATTTTCATAGCTCCTTTCATGGCTGTCAATTAAAATGGTGGGTGGCTAGTGTGAGTGCAATGTTATGGTCGTTTTGGCTCGCCCGAAACGAGTTCATCTTTAGGGGCAAACGTTCGACATTGGCGGAAGTGTATTTTCTGGACAAACTTTGATCTTTTTATTGGATAAAGGTCGATGCAGAGAGTGACGTTATGTCTGAATCGGTTTGGTGGTCGTGCCCATCTACATGTGTGGTTAGTCCTAGGCCAAGGAAGGTGCGTGCTGGTTTGACGTGGCAGCCACCTATTGTGGGAACACTGAAATTCAATGTGGATGGATCGGCGAGGGGCAAGCTCGGACCAGCGGGCATCGGGGGCGTTTTGCGTGATGCGGACAGTCGTATTTTGGCGATTTTTTCCGGTCCAGTTGGATGTTTGGACTCCAACGTGGCAGAGGTGAGAGCTATTGAGCTCGCAGCAAGGTTGGTGGCGGGAGGAGCTTGGCGTGATAAATGTGTGGTGATTGAATCCGATTCCCAAGTAGCACTGAGTTGGGTAACATGTTCGGCAAAACGTCCGTGGAGGTTGTGGGAGTCGTTTGTGACAATCGATCAAGCGTGTCAAGCCATTTCAGAGATACAGTTTCAGTACATACCGCGGGAGGCGAATGGATTTGCCGATGTATTAGCAAAGGAGGGAGTGGATAGGTGTTCTTTATTCTTAGCTTGTATTTAGGCGTTTTTTATTTTTGACGGGCCATTACGTACTCTTTTCCTCCATTAGGATTAGGGAGGTTTTTAATGAGGCGTAAGGGCTGCGTCGCGCTGTATGATACTTTATTCTTGAATAATATTCATACAATTGATGATAAAAAAAATTCCATAAACCCTAACTACAAACCCTAAACCTAATTATTAATATGAGGGCATAAAAAGGGCACCAAAAAGGGGCAGATAATTTCTATTCACACCCGACATGCTTCATCTTTGGGACAAAACTCCTCTTCCCTTTGTCGGTGCCCCTTTATATATCTCAACACTAAAAAATACTAAAAAAGTTAAATTATAAGCCCTAACCCTAAATTTTAAATATTAAACTCTAAACTCTACACCTAAAAATGCATCATGCCCCCAATTCTCTATTCCCTAACAATTAACCCTAAATTCTAAACCTAATTTTTAGTGTGAGACACAAATAGGAGCACTAAAAAAATAGAGAAATTCTATTCTCATATTTGAGTCGTCGACTGCGCTCTAATGTTGTTTCAGTTTCCACATAATCAGGATTGAAGATGGATTTATTCTGTTGAAGCCATAGTCCATAGACACTAAATGATGGATCCAAACAATAAATCCCAATTGGAACAATTCTTCATAAAATATTCTCTATATTTTAGTGACACTTACAATCAACTTAAAACTGTTTAAGAATTATTTTTTATTGATAATATATCAAATTATAATCTAAAAATGTGAATTTTTTGTAAATTGAATCACATAATACTCAAAATTAGATTTTAATTATAATCTAATGTACAATATTGAGTATTAATATTAGAAAATGGGGACGTTTTCTCTGTACGTGGAGAATATCCCGAAAGCTATGCATTGGAAGGGTCTTTGGCATGCTTTCGCAAGACACATGGATGTAGTGGACGCAGTGATAGCCAGAAAGTTGACCAGAGGGGGTAAGAGGTTCGGTTTTGTAAGATTTGATAAGAAGGAAGATGCTATGAGAACGATAGAAAAATTGAATGGCTTTGTGATGTATGGTTTTCGATTATCGGTTTTGTTAGCCAAGTTCTCGAAGGGGGCAAATATGCGAAGGAAAGATGTAAGGGGGAAGGAGTTGGGAGTAGAGGAAAAGGGAAGAAATGGTGAGAATGAAAGGAAGTTCTCTGAAACTAAGGGTAGCCAGGAAGGAGAGGCTATTGAACCAAAGAAAAATCGCGAAGTTAAAAGGATTATAGGTCACGTAGTGGATGAAGAACTATGGAATATGAAGCGATGCTTGATTGGGGAGATGAGCACGGTGACCAGTGTGAGGAGTGTCAAAAATAGACTCCAAGGTTGGGCAATGTGTGAGATTAAGGTACAAAGTATGGGTGGGAAGCGATTTCTGTTAAGCTTTGAGGATGATGAATTGTACTTAATGCTGGAGGAACTGAATTGGTCCTACTTAAAGGAGGTTTTTAAGAAGGTTGAACCGTGGTCAGAAGAGGTTTCGAATGACCTAGAGCGACCTGGATTGAGGTGTCGAATTTACCTCTACACTGTTGGAACCATATAACAATCAGAAGGATTGCAGAACTATGGGGGGCTGTGAAAGCTTTCGGTGAGAATTTGAATCATGTGCTAGACTGCGAAAAGGTGTCGATTTTGTTATACACAGAACAACATAATCAGATTAATGAGGCGGTGGAGGTAGAAGTGGGTAATAAGGTCTTTGTTGTACGTGTCGAGGAAGTTGGATGTAGAACTAGCTTGAATCAGATGGGGAGCTTGAGTGGGAAGAAGGAAGATCGAAAAGTGAATCTGGTGAACGTTGATCCATCGGAAACTGAATCAGCTGTTGGAGGAGAAGGCGAAAGGTCACCAGAGGAAGCAAGGATGGATCAAACGGTTGAGTTGGAAGCATTAAAGGCAATGTACTCGGGGAAAGAGTTTAATGATAGTTGCTTTAATGAAAATAGAATGTCGGGAGATCTTGTTGGAGAAGGGCTATTAATGGGGAAGGGGCTCAAGGAGTCGACGTCGGTTGTGTCAGGTGAGAAGGGGAACAAAGTAGAAAGAGAGGAGGAAGTGCAATGCCACGTAACAAAGGTGTTTAATCAAGAAATAAATCAAACTGAAGAGGCGGAACCTAGCCCAAATAGCTATTTTGTTAATGAGGGGGTAGTGGAGGATCAGCAAGGTGTTTTGTTGGATCGGGCCATGGAGGACTTACAGTACATGGGCCTATTGAGTGGTAAGCCTAAATGGGAGGCTTTGGTAGATAATTAAATGAACGATGGTTTTCACACTGATGCGGCGACATATGAAATTGATGAGCCAAGGGCGTCAAAGTGAGAGGAAAGGGAAAACACCTTTCTTTGAGAAAATAGAGAAGGATAATCGTTACAAGAGAAAGAAGAGATACAACTCTCTTTGGGAGTATCAGGATAAGGCCTTGAATGTGACGCAAAAGAAGAATCGGGATAGAGCTTATCGTAAAAACAAATTGCAAAAGGAATCATTGCTGTCGTCAGAGCTATCGGGGAGATCGCTTTCAGACTCTGATTTGTTGGCAAGGTGGGAGATTGCTACGAAGGAAGCAAGAAAGACGCTCAGTCTGGGTAAGAAACTCGGAATGCAAATCGAAGGGAATGAGAAGGAAGCTGTGATCGAGTTAGCAGAGTTGGTAGCAAATTAAGTCATGGTAAGGAGGTAGGGGGCAATGCTGGTCGTGTCGAGTTTGCCCCTGGCAGAATTGTGGATTAGATCGTCTTGAGGATAGTTTCGTGGAATATTATAAGCCAAACGCAGTGAGCTTTCGTGGGAGGTCAACAGATTTTTGATGGAATTCTCATTGCGAATGAGATTATTCACTCAATGGAGAAGGGGGCGGTGATGTAGGGGGTGATTTTAAAGTTAGATTTTTCCAAAGCATACGATTGTGTGCAATGGGATTTTTTGGAATTGGTCCTGCGGAAAATAGGCTTCAGCAATAAATGGAGAACATGGGTTATGGAGTGTGTTACTTCGGCAAAAGTATCAATTTTAGTAAATGGCTCGCCCACGAAGGAATTTCCCATGAGGAAAGGATTGAGGCAAGGCGATCCTCTTTCGCCATTTTTATTTATTATGGTCGCGGAAGTACTGCAGTTATTGCTTGATAAAGTCGAGGATTTGGGAGTGATACATGGGATTAGAGAGGTGTTACCGGGGCAAGCTTTCACTCATTTGCAATTTGCTGACGATACGGTTCTGTTTCTAAAGCCTTTGGAGGATACAATGGTTAATGTAAGGAGAATTCTTAGGTTGTTTGAGCTTTGTTCGGGGTTGATCATCAATTTTAGGAAGTCATGCATCGTTGGAATCAAGGTGGAGAATGATGTCGCAATCTCTATCGCAAGAATATGTAGGTGCTCTACGGGTACTATTCTGTTTTCCTACCTAGGGATTCCACTTGGGGCGGACCCGAGAAGGGTTTTAATGTGGGAATATGTGGTAGAAAAATTTCAATTGAAGTTAGCGGGTTGGAAGTGCAAGTAACTGTCTTTCGCAGGGTGAGTAGTACTATTGAATTCGGTACTCTCTTCTCTCCCGATGTATTACTTATCTTTATTTGAAATTCCGGAAATGTTGATACGGAAAATTGATATGATCCAAAGGCAATTCCTATGAGGCAGTTTGAAGAAAGCAAAAGGATGGCTAAGGTGAGTTGGTCGAAAGTGTGTCTACCTAGATACAATGGTGGCGCGGGTGTTGTCAATCTAAGAGTGAAGAACAAAGCCTTACTCGCTAAATGGGGATGGAGATTCGCCACAAAGAGATCGGCTCTTTGGAGGAAATTAATTTTCTCAAAATATGGAGGATCTACGGATAATGGTTGGGTTAATCCTTGCAATCTGAAAAAAAATGTCGATAGTGTGTAGGGGTATAATTAAAAATTGGTTGCACCCGGAGGTAAATGGGTGGTTGAATTGTGATTCGTTTAGATGGCAGGTAGGAGATGGTGGATCTATATTATTCTATGAGGATACATGGTGTGGCGATAGTCCGTTGCGGATAGCTTATTCACGTTTGTTCAGGCTTGCAAGAAATAAAGGAGTGGTGATTGCAAGAGTGGCTGTGTCAAATTCCTTTGCAAATGTTCAGTGGGAATCGATTTTTTCAAGGGCCTTACTCGACAGGGAATGGAGAATGGTAGAGGGGCTGAAAGAGAAATTATCTAAGGTAACTCTGGATCCTGATTATTCGGATAAATTAATATGGATTCATGACAAAGTTGGTAGGTTTTCCGTTAGGAAGTTATCGGAACTGATTGTCAATGTGGGCTTGGATGAGCCGGAAATTGAGTTTGGATTGCTGTAGAGGATTAAAGTTCCCCCCAAAGTAAAAAATTTCCTTTGGTTTCTTAGAATTAATCGACTGCCAACAATGGAATTCCTTTTGAGGAGGGGAATAATTAAGGAGGAAGAATTATGTATATGTGGTGAGTGCAATAGCGGGATTGAGGATGCTAACCACGCTTTTGCTGGGTGTAAAAGGGTAGGGGAATTTTGGGATGCCTTTTGTGCTTGGTGGAACGTGAAGTGGGGGGAGGAGAAGGACTTAAACAGGCTGTATAATCTTTGTTTTGAGACTGATTTTACAGGGTGGACTAGGAGCTTATGGCAGATTGCTGTTTCGGCGGCTTTATAAAGTATTTGGGCTGCTCGAAATGAGAGAGTGTTCAAGGAGAAAAGGGCATCGATTAAGGAACTCATGTTTCACACAAAAATTAGATCATTGGTGTGGATCAAAGCTTTCAAGGACGAGGCAAATTTCAGATGGGTGGTGGAATAACCCGTTTGATTGCGTGCAACGTCTAAACGCAGAGTTGGCTTCACCTTGGTGTCCACCAAAAGATGGCTGGCTCAAATTCAACGTAGATAGGTCAGAAAAAGCATGAGTCTCAGGGTGTGGAGGTGTGTTGAGAACAAGCGATGGTTTAATTCGAGCCATTTTTCTAGGGCCATTGCGTGGAGGAAGTGCTGAGTTCACGGTGCTTATGGAAATAAAGGTTGCTTTAGAAGTGTTTGTTGATGCAGGATGGGTAGGAGCAGGCGGCTTAATAGTGGAGTCGGACTCAAAGATGGTGCTGAACTGGTTGGAAAATTCGGTTCATCATCCTTGGGCTTGGTGCGAAACGTTTATGGAAGTTGACAAGGCGACAAGGAAATGTGGTAAGTTCCTATTTAATTATGTACCCCGGAATAATAACGTCTTAGTGGATAGTTTAGCTAAAGAAGGATTGAATCGATCCGACTTTTTTAAAGCATGGTAGTAAATGGGAGTTGTTTCGGTTCATCCCTATTTTATGCGAATTGAAATACTGCAGTGAGATGTTGGTTCCTGGGATTTTTTTCCTGAAGGTTGCAATTGACTTTAGCTATTAAGCAAGTTTGTAGTGTGAAGATTTGTGAGAATGGTATGCTGGCAATAAGAGAATTAAGGTGCAGGGGTTGATGTTCAAAACGGCAAGGGTAAAACATGATGTGTTTCTTGAGGTAGAGAAAGTGTTTAACTGGCTTTGGTTCGGTTTAATGTTCAAATCAGCATGGGTAAAGTTTGCAGTGTGAATATTTGTGGGAGTGGTTGAGGTAGAGAACTGGTTAACTGGCTTTGGTTCGGGTTGTTTTGTTTAGACTGATTTTCTCTATTTCGTTCTTGTACCCCATGTAATGTGTTGTACTCTTTTCCTCCATATAGGTTTAGGGAGGTTTTTAACGAGGCGCGCATTCAGGGTTAGGTGTGTAATCTATTTCTAGATTCAATAAAATGCGCCTTTGCCGAGCGAAAAAAATGTACAATATTGTACAAATATTTTAATTTGATGTAACTGTAGGCATAAAATTTATTTTTGATGTAGTTGTATACATAAAACTAAAACTAAAAGAGAAAATATTCAAACACTTAAATAGATTAAGAAAACCTAACATAACTTAATATTTTTATGCTATTTATTAAACTAAAGTATGATCTATTTCGTAGTTTAATAAATTGCATTCTCTTCACTTATCCTTGCATGATTGACAAGCGTCGTTTTACTCGCCAAAATAAATAAAATAAATAAGCCTCTTCAAATAATAATAGGATAAGGAAATTAAAATAGAATAGAGGAAGAGGGTCGATCCACAAGGAGTTCTGTTGGAATCGCTGATTGAGCCTTGTCGTGATTTAGATCCCGAAAGTAGCTAAAACAAATAAGTAAAAAAAGGGGGGTTTGGTGTGATTGAAGTAACGAAAATATTAATAAACAAAAAATACAGTGAATAAAGTGAGGAATGAAATAGAAAAATCACTAATAGGGAAGCAGCCTCGAGCTAGTTTCGTCAATTCCCACGATCATTGAAAATAGATTTTCACTACGGGATTCATGTCGGTTACAGTCTACGAGGCCCAACCCATCGTAACTTGCTTTTCTCTCATGTAACCAATCTTCCCAAGTCTATCTCTAAAAGTCGATTCTTAAATAAACCAACCACGTCTATCGTCGTTGAAATACTTAGTTTAAAAACATGAAAAGCCCGACTCAGAAGTTGTCTCATTGAGAATCGTTTCTGATTTCATCTTTCCTTAGCGGACCGCCGCTAAGAGTGATCACAGGAAGTCGAAGTGCCACAGACCGATTCTTCCTCCCAACTGTATGATTAAACGATTCCAGATCAACAGATCCTTTTTGATTTGAAAAACGTTTAAAACTTTTAGTAAGGCCGATTGCCAAACTATCTAAACAGAAAGATGAAAATGTATCCCGAAGGGATTTAAGAAATGTGATGAGTTCTCAAATGTGACGTATTTCACTTGCTAATTTTCTAAGTTTTGTGACTTCTTGCTGCTTAATACATACTGTTTCCATTACATTTTGTGCAGGGGTCCAATTCTGGAAATAGCAGTGAAAATGGGACATTTCTGCAGTTTTTATTATAATCCTGTCATGACTAGCATCATGGGCACGACACCGGGCACGACGCGTCTGACGTGGCAGTGACGTGGCAATGACGTGGCGACTTCTAGAAGCTTCTGGAACGTTCTGAGAGAGCTTATCAGCTTATCCGATTAGATTCCTGCATTTAAATTTCAAAACATTTGAATTGTTTTATCTTTTGTTTATTATTTTAAATTATCTCATCACTTTATCTTTGTAAATCTAAGCCTATAAATACCACCCTTGGTAAAGGCTTAGATCATCAATCATTCATTTTAGTTTTCATCTTCTAGCTTTTGAATCTTTTCATCACTTGTAAACATTTTAGCTTTAATCGAAATTCATTTTCATTTATTTTCTTGTTTCATTTATTTTATGTTTTTCAATTGCTTTTCCAAAAACAAGTTAAGCATGATAATCAATATCATACTTAGCTAAATTTCTTAAGCCAAGAACCAGCCAGGTCAATTCGATTCGTGAGAATTGAACTTGCTTAATTACTTTTGGGAAAATCATTTTTATCTTTCTGCTTAGATAGTTTGGCAATCGGCCTTACTAAAGTTTTTAAAACGTTTTTCATATCAAAAGGGCCCTTTGGTCTGAATTCGCTTAAAAACATAGTTGGGAGGAAGGATCGGCCTGTGGCAAATTTCGACTTCCTATGAACACTCTTAGCGGCGGTCCGCTAAGGAAAGATGAAATCAGAAGCGATTCTATTTTCTAGACAATTTCTGAGTCGGGTTTTTCCTGCTTTATTCTAAATACTTTAACGGCGATAGTCGTGGTTGATTTATTTAAGAACCGTCTTTTGAAGATAGACTTGGGAGGATTGGTTACTTGAGAGAAGAACAAGTTACGACGGGTTGGGCCTCGTAGACTGTAACCGACATGATCCCCGAAATAAAAATCTATTTCAATGATCGAAAGAATTGAAGGAGCTGGTTCGAGGCTGATTTACATCCTTGGTTTTTCTTACTATCTTTAGTTCTTTTTTTCTCTATTTTTTATTACTTCATCACAAATCATATCACCCCCTTTTTTATTTATTTGTTCTTTCAGATATTCTTGGGATTTCAGATTCAACGAATTCAAGTCAACAATTCCAGCTAATCTCCCTGCGGATCGACCCTCTTTCCCTATACTTATTCAATTTCTTTATTTTTGAAAGAGGATTTATTTATATTTATTTTGACCGGTTAACGACGACTTGTCAAAATTGGCGCCGTTGCCGGGGAGATTTATTTTTGGAAATTTTTTGACTGATTTTTGTTTTATTTTATGACCAGGAAGAATCCGGGTATTTTAGCTCCATACAACCCGGAAATTGAAGCAAGCGCTCGTAGAACTCACGGCGAAACACTTCGGCAAAAGAAACAACAACAAAGCACACGACGATCTGAACAAGAATCCACCTCCGAGACCACACCAATCGACGAACCTACACAAGAACCAGAACCGATGGCAGATCAAACAATTTGAGAGCTGAACGCAGCTCCTACTGTGCAACAACCCCTTTGCATCGCTTTTCCTCAAGGCGACACTCCCTTTCAGCTTAAAACGGGATTAATTCATCTACTCCCTACCTTTAACGGTTCACCTACTGAAAGCCCACATAAGCATCTTGCCGAATTTCACATGGTGTGCAGCAGCATGAAACCGCAAGGAGTTTCAGAGGATCAGATAAAACTAAGGGCATTTCCTTTTTCTTTAGCCGGAATGGCTAAAGAATGGTTATTTTATTTACCTCCGAATTCTATTAATACATGGGCTGATCTTTCTCGTGTTTTCCTTGACAGGTATTTCCCTGCAGCAAAAGCGACAGAAATTAGGCGAAACATATTGAGTATCCAACAAATGCACGACGAATCCCTATATGATTATTGGGAAAGGTTCAAGAAGCTGTGCGCAAGCTGTCCGCAACATGGCCTATCCGAGCAAACACTCCTTCAATACTTATATGAAGGAATGTTACCAATGGACAAAAAGATGGTAGATGCAGCAAGCGGTGGCGCGCTCGTTAACATGACTCCTACCGCGGCGAGAACATTAATCTCCACAATGGCTGCAAATTCGCAACAATTTGGTTCTGCAAGTGAACCCAGTCGACGGGTTCAAACAGTAAGCACAATTACATTAGAAAATAAGATTGATAATTTGACTAATATTGTGCATTCACTTGTTTCAGGGAAATTAGGAGCTGCCAAAGTTTGTGGAGTTTGTACCATGTCCGATCATGTAACTGATCTATGTCCCTTACTCCAAGATCCATCTAGTGCCCAGGTTAACGCCATACACAACTTTCCCGGACCTCCCCAAAGACCCTATAACCCACATAGCAATACCTTTAATCCCGGTTGGAGAGATCACCCAAACTTGAGCTACGGTAATCAGAACCCGAATTACCAACCTAGGCAACAACCTCCCTACCAAAACCAAGCATCCCAAAAATCCTCGCTTGAGTCTATTGTTGAGAGATTGGCAGTTTCGCAGGAAAAATTCCAAACCCAAACACAATCCCATCTCCAGCAAATTGACAAACAAATAAGCCAACTAGCTCATGCCGTTAACCGTCTAGAATCCCATGGAAAGCTACCATCACAAACCGGAATCAATCCAAGGGAAAATGTTAGTGCGATAACTTTGCGTAGTGGAACTGTGATAACGCCTAAACCGCCTACGCAAACCGAGCAAAAATCCGATGAGCAAGGCAGCTCTCCAAAGGACCAGAACGAAAAGTCTACACCCATTGCAGGTAACTCTAAGTCCAATATTTTTGTTTCTACTTACGAACCTGTTCCTCCTTTTCCAGGTAGATTGGCGAAACGAGATAAAAAGGAGGAAGAGAAGGAAATCTTGGATATATTCAAAAAGGTGGAAATCAACATTCCACTTTTGGATGTTATTCGGAAGGTCCCTAAGTACGCAAAATTTTTGAAAGAGCTATGCACAAACCGAAGGCGATTGTCTGGGAATGAAAAAGTTAACCTTGGTGAGAACGTTTCGGCTATTCTTCAAAGACCATTGCCGCCAAAGTACAAGGATCAAGGTATGTTTGCAATTCCTTGTAAAATTGGGAATGTTGGGATAAAAAGAGCGATGTGCGATTTAGGCGCGTCTATCAACGTCATGCCGTTAAGCGTCTACAACAAAATTTCGACTGAACCTTTGAAGGAAACGCGAGTGACGGTTCAACTAGCTGATCGTTCAGTTATCTACCCCGAGGGAGTACTAGAAAACGTGTTGGTACAGGTAAAAAATCTTATTTTCCCTGCTGATTTTTATATAATTGACATGGAAAATGATCGCAGCAACAACGGATCCGAAATCTTGCTTGGCCGACCTTTCCTATCAACCGCGCATACAAAGATCGGTGTCCGCGACGGCATCTTAACTATGGAATTTGATGGGGAAGTAGTTAAATTTGATATGTATAAAGCTATGAAGTATCCTGATTCGGTCGCAAGTTTAAATTTCGTTGATATTATAGATCCGTTAGCTAATGATTTGATCGACACTGATATGTGTTATGAATTTTGTAGGGAATTCGCAGATCTCGACGATAAAAACAAAGGCGAAATCATTTCAAATCTTTCTTCCCTTTCTGATTTTCGATTAATTCCAATTCGAACTAAACATTTTCCATCAATTTTGCAGGAACCAAAGCCAAGGTTGGAATGGTTTGATTATATATTTTTAGGCGACAACCAAACTTTGCCTAACACCATCTTGAGTAAGTTGTCTTGGGAAGGAGGTAGAGTTGTTGTTTTGCGCACAAAAAGAAAGATGAAGGAAGACGTTAAAACGACGAGCGATGGACATTATCGATTGTTTGAAGACCTTTATTTTGAAGAGCCGAAAATTTAGCAAAGGTCGTCGAGCTAAACGACGTTAAACAAAGCGCTAAATGGGAGGCAACCCATTAGTTTATTTTTCGTCATTTTCACTTTAATTTATGTTTCTTTATTTTTCATTCTTTTTTTAATTGCCTTAATAAAATTTTCTTTCCCTCTGCAGGATTATTTTCGCACACAGCAAGCCAAACATCACACTCTAGTGAAGTGCACCGTTTCATTAAAGTTGGCGCACGATAGCAAAACCCCTTCCCACTTAATGGCGCATGGTAGCAAACCCCTTTCCAACCATTTTCAAAACCCTTTGACCGGTTGCATAGGAATAAAATAAAGTAAGAATTGTTTTCAATTCTTTTCTTTATTTGTCCCCATTTGAAACCCTTTTCCCTTTCTTTCTTGGCCGCAAACCCACCAAACCCTAACGTCACACACCCAGCCGCAAAATCTCACCAAGCCACCCTTAAACATCTTTTTCACTTCATCACCACCAAAAATCGCACCCCTCCTTCCCCCACAAAACCGAGCCCACCCAAAACCCCAACACCACCAATGGTCCGCACACGACACCAAGGTCGGGATGAGCCTCTGCCCACACTTTGTTCTCGAAGGATGATGATAATTCACCACATCGGCGGCCTTCGTGGAGGTGCCCAGTGATTCCGACCAGTCCCCATTCCTCCTCCCTACCGTGGTGGCCGACGACCAGCAACCATTCGACGGGTGCCAACAAAAATGCTGAACCACCCTTCGCTGCACCCTCTTTCGCACATCCGGCAGTCTATTCAAAGCCCTCTGCCGCCGCTGATCCGAGCCACTCATAGTGCATCATTCCCATCGACTCAATTTCATCACTCACGGGGAGTATCTTTTGCCTTTATTATCTTTTTATTTCCTTAATTTTTATGAATTGGGGCAATTCACTTAAGTGAGGGGGAGGGTAATAAATTATATCTTGTCCTATTCTTGTTTGATAATGTGTTTGATTATGATTAAACTTGAGATGAACTTTTCTTGCCATTACATGTTATCTAGCATATTATACTTGTTCTAGTGCTTAGGAATGATTGAATTGGAACATTTTGATAATCAAATGATATGGGTAATATGCAGTTTAACATCTCTTTTAATTACTCTTGACAGTGTTAATTAAATTTCTCGCCTAGCTTAATCAACTTAGCCTAATTTTGGTAAGTTTTGAGCCTTGAGCATGCATTCTTCATATTATGCTCGTTTCTTTTTCTTGAGAGTGTCATCTTGAATTTTAGGAATCTAGAACTTGTGGCTTGCTTACAATTCGAGACTACAATAAGAACGAGGTGCTTTAAAATGATTTAGGCATTAGGCTTTAAAATTTTTCCTTCCCTTTCGTTTTGATTTTCCCTTTCTCATCGCCTAGTGAACCTTTGTTAGCCTTACACCCCATTTTTTTGGCTTAACCCTCAACCAAACTTTTTGATTGATCAAATGCTAGAAATTGTATTGCTAGACAAAAAAAGGGCTGTATTCGAATAAGGGCAGAATTTTTCAGAAAAAAATTTTGAAAAAGAAAAGAAGAGAAAAAAACAGAATAAAAAGAAGCAATTGCTTCGAAAGAAAAAAAAGGAAAAAAAGAAAAAAAAACAGTTTCGAAAAGAATAAAAAAAAAAGAAGAAAAAAAAAGAAAAAATGTGTGTTGGCTTGCCCATTTTTAGCTCCTTTTTAATGTCTTCACTGCTAAATGTTTGAAATATCTTGCATTGATCATCATCTTTTGTTTTTCTTACCATCTTTCTATCCTTTTTTCTAAACCCACATTACACCTTGAACAAAGACCTAATGATTTTTGCACCTCGATTCTAATAAGTAGTGGAGAATTGAACTTGTTACAAGCATATGGAAACCTTTGTTCATGCATGACTTAGAGTGTTTTTGCTTCACATTTACCTTTAAACACTTTGAGTGCTCTTGAGTGTATCTTGGTGAGGATTAAGACTAGGTTAGAATTTGATTAATGCTTGATAGGTAATTGAAAGGGACAAGGGCTGCTCTTTGCTTGTATTTATTTGGTTTGATTATGTTTCTTTCATGATACTCCTTTTGCGCTTGAACTCTTATAATTATGCTTGATGCTTGTAATGGCTTGAGAAATGCATTCTTGGTTAATATCTCTTTCGGACATACTTGAGGACAAGTATGAGACAAGTGAGGGGGAATTTGATGAGTTCTCAAATGTGACGTATTTCACTTGCTAATTTTCTAAGTTTTGTGACTTCTTGCTGCTTAATACATACTGTTTCCATTACATTTTGTGCAGGGGTCCAATTCTGGAAATAGCAGTGAAAATGGGACATTTCTGCAGTTTTTATTATAATCCTGTCATGACTAGCATCATGGGCACGACACCGGGCACGACGCGTCTGACGTGGCAGTGACGTGGCAATGACGTGGCGACTTCTAGAAGCTTCTGGAACGTTCTGAGAGAGCTTATCAGCTTATCCGATTAGATTCCTGCATTTAAATTTCAAAACATTTGAATTGTTTTATCTTTTGTTTATTATTTTAAATTATCTCATCACTTTATCTTTGTAAATCTAAGCCTATAAATACCACCCTTGGTAAAGGCTTAGATCATCAATCATTCATTTTAGTTTTCATCTTCTAGCTTTTGAATCTTTTCATCACTTGTAAACATTTTAGCTTTAATCGAAATTCATTTTCATTTATTTTCTTGTTTCATTTATTTTATGTTTTTCAATTGCTTTTCCAAAAACAAGTTAAGCATGATAATCAATATCATACTTAGCTAAATTTCTTAAGCCAAGAACCAGCCAGGTCAATTCGATTCGTGAGAATTGAACTTGCTTAATTACTTTTGGGAAAATCATTTTTATCTTTCTGCTTAGATAGTTTGGCAATCGGCCTTACTAAAGTTTTTAAAACGTTTTTCATATCAAAAGGGCCCTTTGGTCTGAATTCGCTTAAAAACATAGTTGGGAGGAAGGATCGGCCTGTGGCAAATTTCGACTTCCTGTGAACACTCTTAGCGGCGGTCCGCTAAGGAAAGATGAAATCAGAAGCGATTCTATTTTCTAGACAATTTCTGAGTCGGGTTTTTCCTGCTTTATTCTAAATACTTTAACGGCGATAGTCGTGGTTGATTTATTTAAGAACCGTCTTTTGAAGATAGACTTGGGAGGATTGGTTACTTGAGAGAAGAACAAGTTACGACGGGTTGGGCCTCGTAGACTGTAACCGACATGATCCCCGAAATAAAAATCTATTTCAATGATCGAAAGAATTGAAGGAGCTGGTTCGAGGCTGATTTACATCCTTGGTTTTTCTTACTATCTTTAGTTCTTTTTTTCTCTATTTTTTATTACTTCATCACAAATCATATCACCCCCTTTTTTATTTATTTGTTCTTTCAGATATTCCTGGGATTTCAGATTCAACGAATTCAAGTCAACAATTCCAGCTAATCTCCCTGCGGATCGACCCTCTTTCCCTATACTTATTCAATTTCTTTATTTTTGAAAGAGGATTTATTTATATTTATTTTGACCGGTTAACGACGACTTGTCAAAATGTTCAATTCTCACGCATGGAATTGATTTGTACTAGCTCTCCACTTTTGGGAAAATTGGCTAAGCATGATATTGATTATCATACTTAGCATATTTTTGGAAAAATGTTTAAGAAGCGTAAAGTAAATAAAAAGCAAAGATGAAACAAGAAAATATTTCTATTGAAATAAAGGCAAGTAACAACAAGAACTCATAAAACAAGAGATGATCTTAAGCCTTACCCACGGAAGGTATTTATAGGCTTAGATTTACTAAAAGTAACAAAAGGATAACATAATTTAAAATGTTTGTTTGAAATTTAAATTTTAAAAAAATCCTAAGCTCGGATTGTGCTTACTGGATCTTCCAGATTCTTCTAGAGTCTTTCCTTGCGCTGACTGTATCTTCTAGAAATTGGCACGTCAGACGCGCCGTGCCTAGAGTCGTGCACATGATGCCAACCACGGCCAGAAAAATAAATAAAACTGCAGAAATGCACCTTTTTGCTACTAATTCCAAAATTGAGTCCCTGCACAGAAAAAGAGATAAATGCAACCAATTAAGTAGGGAAAGTTCTCAAGTCAAAGAAAATAGCAAGCAAAAAAGTGGCATTTATAGGAGCTTATCAAATTCCCCCGCACTTGTCTCATACTTGCCCTCAAGTATGTTTGAAAGAAATTAATCAAAAGCATCCATCTCCCTAAATTGTTGCAAGCCTTAAACAAAATCATGAGAGTTCAAGTACACCAAAAATAACATGAATCAAGCATGAATCTAAACGAATGGATAAGTAAGAACAATTCTTCACCCATACAATTGCCTATCAAATGATAATCAAATTCAAACCAAAGCTTAATCCTCACCAAGATGCACTCAAGTCACTCAAAGTGTTTCGGGTGTAGAAAACAAGAAAACTCTCAAAGTCAAAATTTGAACAAGGGTCTCCATATGCTTGTGGCAAGATCAACTCTCCACTACTTTTAAGAAATGAGATGCAAAAATCATTAGGAATTAAATCAAGGGTGTAATGGGGCTGGGGTAGAGGTAGGAGAAAAACAAAAAAAAGGGCTAAAATAAGGCTAGAATGATCAAGACAAGAAATTTTCAACAAGTTACTAAATCATGTCCATAACTTAGAAAGTGTAGGTAACATAACAAAAAAGGTAACTAAAATGAATAGCATCAAACCTTTCTTTTGTTTCGAAAGTTACTGCTTTTCTTTTTTTCTTTTATTTTGTCTTTTTTTGTTTGTTTTGTTTTGCTTTTTTTTTTTGCTGCCGCCCTCTTTATTTCGTGGAACATGATTGCACAATTCAAAATTCATACTTCTGTCTTGTCAAGGGTGAAAGAGAGGGATAAATGAAAAAGGCTTGGGTTTAATTAATATCGTGGTGAAAACAAAGAAAGCAGAATTAGGCTTCAACTTGGTTCACTAGGGGAAAAGAAAAGGTAGGCTTTTAGTGAGGTAAAAAGAAGGGGTGAATCCTAATGCCCAAATCATATTAATGCATCACATTCTAATGTAATCTCAAAATGCATACAAGCCACAAGTTCTAGATTCCAATATCCAAATTGACACTCTTAATCAAGAAAAATGAGCATAAAAATATAGTCAAACATGCTCAAGGCTCAAGTCCTCACAAAATGGGCTAGTTGATTAAGCTAGTTGAGGAATTCAACTATTACAATCAAGACAAATTGCAAGGAATGTCAAACTGATCTTAGCCATATGTTGAGTGTGCAAAAGTTCTACATTTTTACCCCTTATTTAACCCATATTTCTGCTGCATTCAAGCATAATTCATTGCATTTAGGTAAAGTTTCACATATACATCACAATTAGATAAAATAGCACAGTTGCTACTGATTTTGGCTACTTTTCCAGGAATCTGCTGTGACAGACTCAGAACAGCGAAGGAGCAGAGCTGGAACACAGGATTGGAGTCGAGAAGCAAGATGCTGCCGTGGCCACTGCCGCGGCAGCCATGACGACAACATTGGTGAAAGGGAAAAGTAAAGTGGAGCTCGACGGATAGAGGAATTTAAGCCGGTCTGTCGTGGACCACGCCTATATTTTTCTGAGCCTTGTGGCAAAATGAAGGCCAAGCCCAAAGTTCAAGAAAAAAACCTAAAGCAAGAAAAGAGGAGGAATTAAAGGCATCTACTCAGAAGATTTAATCTTAAATAGAGTTGTACTTTAGTTTGAACTTGCACTCTTACCTTATTAGAAAACGTGAATCCAAGGCCTATATAAAGGCATGTAATTCGACCTCGGGAAATATATTTCATTCCTAGCCGTCTTCCCCAAAACCTTTTTCATTTTCCCCCTTCTCATCATGTTCTAAACCTCCCCTAGGGCTAAGGGTTGATTCTGTAAAGTAGTTGCAAGGAGTGTACTGTTTTAGGAATATTTCTGTTCAAGGCAATAAAACTTCAAGTTTATTTATTTTGGTTGTTCACATCTCGGAAGAGTATCGGGAGAGCATTGTAAGGTTATTTATTTGTTTGATATCGGGAGAGTCAAGCATATGAATGGAATAAATATGAGTTCTCCAGTTTATGGTTGAACTATCTCGGACCTAGGGATAGGACGAGATTCAGTGGCTAATAGAGAATTCACAAACATCGGTGTTCGTCCTTTGATTCACGCCGGGAGGTATCATCCAAGACGTGTTCATCGACAGACTTGGATCTAGGGATAGGACAAGTCACTCCAGGGAATCTTGCCAAACTTGAAGTACAGAGTTGTTGATCGCTGTCGCGACAACAACAGACTTCTACTACGACAGGTGCTGCCGTGACAGGGACGACGACAGAACATGAGTTTCTCTTCAGTACAACACATGCACTACCGAGCAATTCAATACCGGCCTATTCCTCAAACTTGATCTTTTATTCTTTTAATTTAGTTATCATTCACAATTACTTTACAAACAATTTAAACTCTTTCTCTCTCTCGTGCAGCAATTCAAGGATAAAGCTATTTCCAGTCCCTGTGGAGACGATATCCGATACCATTCGATTTATCAATCATGCTAGAATTAAGTATTCTAATGAGCTAAAAACAATCATAACATGCTTAATGACAAGCAACAATAGAGGAGATGTTCTTCTAATCAGTTCAAACACTCATACCATCAAGCAAATATGACAAGCAAGGCGAAATTAATGTCATCTTTTACCCTCCCCCTCACTTAATCGTATTGTCCCGATGCAAAGAAAATAAAAGAAATGAAGAACAAATAAGGGTAAAGGATACTCCCCATGATTAAGTGCGACCACGACCGCGGCTCGGACGAAGGTAGGAAAGTATTTTTGCAATGTTGTCCTCGAGGGTGTGGAGTCTTTCGGCAAAATTAAGTGCTTCTTGCGCATTCTGGTTCTGTTGTGGTGAAGAAGGTGGGACTTGTCGCGCGTTCCGGCGATTGAAAACTCGTTTTGAATGTGATGTCATTATTTCGGGCGGGTTGAAATAGGGGGCGTTAGGAGTTCTGTCAAGTAAGCCCATTGAATCCAAGCATCGTTCATTTAGAGCATCCATAGAAAAAGCATAAGTAAAATTGGAGATATCGAAATTTGCAATTCGAGCCTAAATGAGTGATGTATGGTCCGAGGATTAAAGGACGATTTGACCGGATGACAATTTCAAATTGTCGAGCTAACTAAAAGCGAAGATTTACCTTGCAATCAGTGAACATGCACCAAAGAAAAAATAATTCATTCTTACTTAATACTCCAGAAGAGTCATTTCGCCCTGAGAAATTGTAAGCCAGAAAGCGGTGGATGTATCACAATGTTGGGTCGTGGAGGTGGATAGCTTTAGTCGAACTAGGGTCGAACGACACATCAACGAGGCCGGAGAGAGCAGAATAGGCCTCATTAGCATCGAATGCTGTAGGAAACTTAATCAAAGATGTTAAATACTCTGGATCCGTGACATTCGTCACGAACCCCATGGCAAGATTAAAGTCAGTGAGAGACAAGCTAAACTGAGTTCCACACAATCAAAAGCATATAACAGCAGGAGAATTAACAGTAATGCAGTGAGACTCAATAAATGAAAAGGTTGAGTAAAATTCAAAAACCAATTCATAGAAAGTTCCAGTTTTGATTTCAGAGAACGATCACCAACCAAAAGCAGTGAAGTAATTAAATACAGAGTCAGATATATGAAGGTTTTCCAGTGTTGTTGAAGGAATGAACTTACAGACCCTAAAGGGGCGATGTCAGATGTCATGAAAACGGACCAACTGGTCGTTTTCAAAGTGGAGGTAACCTCTAAGTTCTTCCTCAGCAGGCACTGCATAGTGTCATCCTCGTCGGTTGCGTTCGGGGTTTGCCGATACTGCCGTCGGACTGCCTGGTGGCGACGCAAAACGGTGGGAATCCGATTCTTGGAAATTGAAGGAGTGATGCTCAGAATGTGACCGTGAAGAGGTTGGTTGTTGTCCCAAAGGGTTCCCGACCGAAAAATCCTCTGTAAAACCAAAGGAAAGATGGTACATTAGTAAAGGGCGAATGGGAATCGAAGTAGAGTTTACCTCGGGGTTGTGTTCTGATTCGGCAGAGTGCATGGAGAATGAGGGAACATTCGAATGCCTCTGGTGGGTGTTGGAGTGGCGTGGCCGAGAGGATGAGGAAGAGTCCACCGTGGGCATTGATCAGAACGATGGTGATGGTGACCGTTGGGGAGGCGGACAGCGGGTGGAGCTTGGTCCAATGGTGCTGTTGGAGAGGCGCAAACGGCGGCTGACGATAGGGGAGAAGGCGGAGGTGCGGTGGAAGCCGTAGGAATAGGGTTCTCGTTCGGGGGGCTGGGGGCTTGCCGTTGTCGACCACCACGGCGAGGAGGATGTGTGGGGGTTGGTTCGAAGTCGCTACTGATTGCCATAAATTATGGCGATGCAAGACGGCTTCATCCACCGATGACCAACGGCGGTTCTTGGGGAAGCCGGCGAGCCTGCTGTCGCGTGCGGGGCATGGTGAAGTCGATGCGGCTGAGTGAAACAAGGGGGTTGGCTTAGTAATTTTTTAGGGTTTTGGTAGTTTACGGGAAAAAAGAAGGGAAAGGGGAAAAGAAGGGAAAAATGAAGGGTGTAAAGGGCATTAGCTAATGTGCACCGGCTTCATTGGGTATGCTAAAATGCACCGGTTTTAATGAAACGGTGCACTTTAGCATAGGATCACAGATTGCTTGATGTGACACTGATAAAATCCTGCAGAAATTAGTAAGGCAGTTAGAAGAAATAAAGAAAAAGAACATACTAAATAAAATAAATTATTCAAAGAAAGGAAATAAAAATTAATGAAAAATAAACGAATGGGTTGCCTCCCATTTAGCGCTTTGTTTTATTTCGTTAAGCTCAATAAACTTATTTTTTTTTCAAATTTTTGGTTCCTCCAAGGTGATTTCTTCAATTTATCCGATCGGTGTGTTCTCGAAGAAAGGTTTTAGTCGCTGTCCATTTACTTTAAATTGGGCACCCGGCCCATCTTCAATTTCTATAGCTCCGTGAGGAAAATGTTGACTACGGTAAAGGGTCCGCTCCATTTAGACTTAAGTTTTCCTACAAAAAGTTTCAACTTTGAGTTAAATAGGAGAACTTTTTGTCCAATTCTAAAAGATTTAAATGAAATGTGCTTGTCATGAAATGCTTTTGTTTTCTCTTTATAACGTTGCGCGCTATCGTAAGCGTTTCGGCGAATTTCTTCGAGCTCTTGAATGTGAAGTTTTCGTGCTTCGCCAACTGCATTCATCTCTATATTACACTCTTTTACTGCCCAAAATTCTCTATGCTCAAGTTCGACTGGAAGATGGAAAGGTTTACCGAAGACAAGTCGGTAAGGTGACATGCCGATAGGTCCTTTGTAGGTTGTCCTGTATGCCCACAGCGCATCAACTAATTTCAAACTCCAATCCTTTCGATTTGGTTTAACGATTTTCACTAGGATTGACTTGATTTCCCGATTTGAAACATCCGCTTGTCTGTTTGTTTGCGGATGATAGGCTGTCGATATACATTGCGTCACGCCATATTTCTTCATTAAAGCCTCGACAATTCGATTAACGAAATTTGTTCCTCTATCACAAATGATCGCCCTCAGAGTTCCAAACCTAGAAAAAATAAAGTCACGTAAAAAATTATTTGTGGTTTTCCCGTCATTTTCTCGGGTGGCTTTCGCCTCTACCCATTTTGAAACGTAATCAACTGCCAAAATAATATATAGATTTTCGTATGACGAAGTAAATGGCCTCATATAATCAAGCCCCCACACATCAAAATTTTCACAGATGTGTATCGGGTTTAATGGTATCTCGTTTTTTCGGCTTAGATTTCCAACTCTTTGGCACTTGTCACATGTTTTGCAAAAGTTGTAAGTGTCTTTGAATAATGTTGGCCAAAAAAATCCGCACTCAAGAATTTTGTGTGCGGTACGTTTAGGGCCGAAATGTCCACCACAAGCATATGATTGACAAAATTCAAGTATGGATTTTACCTCATCGTTACTTGCGCATCATCGGATGATTTGATCCGAGCAATTTTTCCATAAACATGGATCGTCCCAAATACAATACCTAGCCTCTCTTTTAATGCGTTTAATCTCGGATCGAGATAGGTTGTTAGGAAGTTTACCAGTAGCTAGATAATTTGCCAAATCGGCGAACCATGGGAATGATACGTGTACCTCCATCAATGTCTCATCCGGAAATTTTTCTCGAAGGGGAGGTTCGACTGGTGATGTGGTTAAACGACTTAGGTGGTCTGCCACCAAGTTCTCACTTCATTTTTTGTCCTTTATTTCGAGGTCAAACTCCTACAACAAGAGAACCCATCGTAGCAGCCTTGGCTTCGCGTCTTTTTTATTTATCAGGTACTTTAGCACTGCATGATCAGAAAAAAATAGTGCCTAATAAGTAAGAACGAAATTTTTCTAATGCAAAAATAACAGCAAATAGCTCCTTCTCCGTTGTAGAATAATTTTGTTGAGCTGAGTCGAGTGTCCTAGAGGCATAGGCTATCACGTGTGGTCCTTCTTTACTCGTTTGGCCGAGAACTGCGCCGGCGCTAAGATCGGATGCGTCGCACATAATTTCAAAAGGTTAGTTCCAATCTGGCAGTTGTACGATTGGTGCGGATATAAGCTTCTCCTTTAGCTTATCGAATGAGTCTTTACAAGCTTGGTCTATAACAAAATCCACATATTTTTGCAATAATCGACAGAGAGGTTGTGTTATTTTGGAGAAGTCCTTTATGAAGCGCCAGTAGAAACCTCCATGACCCAAAAAACTAAGAATTTCCCTCACCAAAGTGGGGTATGGGAGTGAGCGAATTACATCGACTTTAGCCTTATCAACGGCTATTCCTTGAGCAGAAACCACATGACCAAGTACTAATCCTTTACTTACCATGAAATGGCATTTTTCATAGTTTAGGAGTAAATTAAATTCAATGCATCGATTAAGAACATATGAAAAATTGGATAGACATTGAGAGAATGAATCACCGTAAATGGTAAAATCATTCATAAATACCTCAATTCCTCGTTCGATGTGGTCGGAGAAAATGCTTAGCATGCAGCGTTGGAACGTGGCTGGTGCATTGCAAAGCACGAAGGGCATTCTCCTGTATGCGAAAGTTCCGAAAGGACAAGTGAACGTTGTTTTTTCTTGATCTTCGGGTGCCATTGGAACCTGAAAAAATCCATAAAATCCATCAAGACAGCAATAATGTGATTTTCCAGCAAGTCGTTCAATCATTTGATCGATAAACAGTAAAGGAAAATGGTCCTTTCGGGTTTGAGAGTTAAGTTTCCTGTAGTCGATACACATTCTCCACCTATTTTGTACCCTTTTCGGAATCATTTCTCCATCAGCATTTTCGACAACTGTGACTCCAGTCTTTTTTGGTACGACATGGACCGGACTCACCCATTTACTATCTGAAATGGCGTAAATTATATCAGCATCGAGTAACTTTTGTACTTCCTCTTTTACAACGTACGTCGTGGGTGGGTTTAAACATCGTTGCGCTTCTCTTGTTGGTTTCGCGCCTTCCTCCATCTTAATGCATGCAAGTGGATGGACTTAAGCCTTCGATATCAGCTAATGTCCATCCGATTTCCTTTTAGTAAGTGCACAAAATGGCAATTAATTCCCTTTCGTCTTGCTACGATAACTCACTCAAAATAATGACCGGCAATGTTTGGTTATCGCCTAAAAATGCATATTTGAGATGTGAAGGGAGTTGTTTTAACTCCAGTCGTGGTGCCTGCAAAATTGAGGGAAGAGGTTTAGATCGTGATAGAGTTAATTTCAAATCAGAAATTGAAGAAAGAGTAGAGATGGTTTCGCCTATGTTTTCATCGTCGAGATCCTCTAATTCCCTACAAAAGTCATAAAACAAATCAGTTTCGATAAAGTCATTAGCTAGCGGATCTATAATATCTATGAAATTCAAACTTTCAACCGAATCAGGATATTTCATAGCTTTGTACACATCGAATTTAACTACTTCCCCATCAAACTCCATAGCTAAGATACCGTTGTGGGCATCGATCTTTATATGTGCTATTGATAAGAAGGGTCGGCCAAGCAAGATTTCCGATCCGTTGCTGCTGCGATCATTTTCCATGTCAATAATGTAAAAATTAGCATGAAAAATTAGATCGTTTACCTTTACCAAAACGTTTTCTAGTACTCCCTCGGGACAAATAACTGATCGATCGGCTAACTAGACTGTCACTCGTGTTCCCTTCAATGGTTCAGTCGAAATTCTGTTGTAGACGCTTAACGACATTACATTGATAGATGCACCTAGATCGCACATCGCCCTCTTTATTCCTACATTTCCGATCTTGCAAGGAATCGCGAACATCCCTTGGTCCTTATATTTTGGTGGTAAGCGTCTTTGAAAAATGGCCGAAATGTTTTCACTGAGGTTAACTCTTTCATTTCCGGATAATCGCCTACGGTGCGTGCATAAGTCCTTCAAAAATTTTGTGTATTTGGGCACCTTCCGAATGTCATCAAGTAGTGGAATGTTGATTTCCACCTTTTTGAATATATCCATGATTTCTTTCTCCTCTTCCTTTTTGTCACATTTAGATAGTCTACCTGGGAAAGGAGGAGTAGGCTCGTAAGTATAAAAAGATGAATTGGAAATGATGTTACCTGAGGTTGGTGCAGATTTTTTTCTCTTGGTCCTTCGAGGTAGCGCCTTGTTTGTCATTGTCGGATTTTTTCTCGGGCTCTTTTGGCGGTTGTGGTGAAATGACAATACCACTGCGCAAATTAATCGCACTCACATTTTCCCTTGGGTTGGATTCGGTTTGAGAGGGCAATCGTCCTTGAGACTCTAGGCGGCCAATGGTTTGAGCTAGGTGGCTTATTTGTTTGTCAATTTCTTGGAGATGGGATTGTGTTTGGTTTTGGAATTTCTCTTGTGAGACAGCTAGTATTTCGACAATAGTTTCAAGTGAGGTTTTTTGTGGTGCTTGGTTTGGGAAGGGAGGTTGTTTTGGTTGGTAGTTTGGATTCTTATTACCATAGCTCATGTTTGGGTGATCTTTCCAACCGGGATTGAAGGTGTTCCCGTGGGGGTTATATGGTCTTTGTGGAGGTCCTGGGAAATTTATGGCATTGACTTGGGCGCCTGACTCATTTTGTAAAAGTGGACATGAATCAGTCGGGTGGTCTGGCATAGTGCATACTCCACATACCCTTGCGACTCCTGATTTACATGTAACAAGAGAATTGACGATATCATTCAATTTGTCTATTTTATTCTCCAAAGAAACGGTACTTACTTTGTGAACCCGTCAGCTAGGTTCACTTAAGGAGCCGAATTGCTGTGAATTGGCGGCCATCGTAGATATTAGCGTTCTCGCTGCATTAGGGGTCATGTTGACGAGAATGCCGCCGCTAGCGGCATCTACCATCTTCTTATCCATTGGGAGCATCCCTTCGTAGAGATACTGAAGGAGGGTTTGTTCGGATAGGCCATGCTGCGGGCAACTTGCACATAACTTTTTAAACCTCTCCCAATAATCGTAGAGAGATTCGTCGTTTCTTTGTTGGATTCCCAATATGTTTCACCTAAGCTCGCTCGCCTTTGCCGCAGGAAAATACCTATCAAGGAAAATATGAGAGAGTTCAGTCCATGTATTAATTGAATTAGGCGGAAGATAAAATAACCATTCCTTAGCCGGATCGGCTAAGGAAAAAGGAAATGCCCGTAGTTTGATTTGTTCTTCCGAAACCCTTGCAGTTTCATGCTACTGCACACCATATGAAATTCAGTGAGATGTTTATGTGGGCTTTCGCTAGAAAGACCGTTGAATGTCGGGAGTAGATGAATTAAACCCGTTTTTAGTTGAAAAGGGCTCTCCCCATTAGGAAAGGCGATGCAGAGTGGTTGTTCCACAACAGGGGCTGCGTTTAGTTCTTGAATTGTTTGATCTCCCATCGGTTCTGATTCTGGTATAGGATCTTCGACTGGTGTAGTTTCAGAGATGGATTCTTGATCAGATTGTTGTCTGCTTTGTTCTCGTTGCTGTTTCTTTCGTCTAAGTGTTTCACCGTGAGTTCTACGAGCTCTTGCTTCGATCTTCGGGTCAAGGTCAACTAGATTTCCTGGATTGCTCCTGGTCATAAAAATCAAACAAAACAATCAGTGATTACCGAAAATAAAACTCCCCGACAACGGCGCCAATTTTGACAAGCGTCGTTTTACTCGCCAAAATAAATAAAATAAATAAGCCTCTTCAAATAATAATAGGATAAGGAAATTAAATCAGAATAGAGGAAGAGGGTCGATCCACAAGGAGTTCTGTTGGAATCGTTGATTGAGCCTTGTCGTGATTTAGATCCCGAAAGTAGCTAAAATAAATAAGTAAAAAAAGGGGTTTTGGTGTGATTGAAGTAACGAAAATATTAATAAACAAAAAATGCAGTGAATAAAGTGAGGAATGAAATAGAAAAATCACTCATAGGGAAGCAGCCTCGAGCTAGTTTCGTTAATTCCCACGATCATTGAAAATAGATTTTCACTACGGGATTCATGTCGTTTACAGTCTACAAGGCCCAACCCATCGTAACTTGCTTTTCTCTCATGTAACCGATCTTCCCAAGTCTATCAACGAAAGTCGATTCTTAAATAAACCAACCACCTCTATCGCCGTTGAAATACTTAGTTTAAAAACAGAAAAAGCCCGACTCAGAAGTTGTCTCATTTAGAATCGTTTCTGATTTCATCTTTCCTTAGCGGACCGCCGCTAAGAGTGATCACAGGAAGTCGAAGTGCCACAGGCCGATTCTTCCTCCCAACTATATGATTAAACGATTCTAGATCAACGGATCCTTTTTTATTTGAAAAATGTTTAAAACTTTTAGTAAAGCCGATTGCCAAACTATCTAAACAGAAAGATGAAAATGTAATCCGAAGGGATTTAAGAAATGTTCAATTCTCACGCATGGAATTGATTTGTACTAGCTCTCGGCTTTTGGGAAAATTAGCTAAGCATGATATTGATTATCATACTTAGCATATTTTGGAAAAATGTTTAAGAAGCGTAAAGTAAATAAAAAGCAAAGATGAAACAAGAAAATATTTCTATTGAAATAAAGGCAAGTAACAACAAGAACTCATAAAACAAGAGATGATCTTAAGCCTTACCCAAGGAAGGTATTTATAGGCTTAGATTTACTAAAAATAACAAAAAGATAACATAATTTAAAATGTTTGTTTGAAACTTAAATTTTAAAAAAATCCTAAGTTCGGATTGTGCTGACTGGATATTCAAGATTCTTCCAGAGTCTTTCCTTGCGCTGAGTGTATCTTCTAGAAACTGCCACATCAGACGCGTTGTGCCCAGAGTCGTGCCCATGATGCCAGCCACAGCCAGAAAAATAATTAAAATTGCAGAAATGCACCTTTTTGCTACTAATTCCAAAATTGAGTCCCTGCACAGAAAATGAGATAAATGCAACCAATTAAGTAGCGAAATGTCCTCAAGTCAAAGAAAATAGCAAGCAAAAAGTGGCATTTATAGGAGCTTATCAATGATCTTTAGGTATAAATAGGCATGAAGAAAAGCACCAAAACCCACCCCAAACAGTTTATGTAATTCAACTTGCTACTTCTATCATGGCTGATAAATTTTCTACTCAACTTTTTGGAGCATTCCTTATGTTTTTTGTGCTTCAACCCTTTGTAATAAAGTCTCTAGAATTCGAATCTTTTCAGAATCTGGAAGGGGCACAAAAAGGAGACGTTGTCAATGGGCTGAATAAAATCAAGAAATACCTCCACAGCTATGGCTACTACCACCATGACATTGAGGCCACGCTCGACGATCGGTTCGACGACTCGTTGGAGTATGCTCTTAAAGCATACCAGGATTATCTTGGTATTGATGTAACCGACAAGATCGACTCCGATACAATCAAGGGAGTGTTGACCCCTAGATGTGGTGTCCCTGATCACTTAGTTTCTAACTATAAATTCCCGTGAGGGCGGTACAAGTGGACGAAGAGGTCACTTAGTTGGAGTGTTAAAAATTCTGTCAATGTATTTACCGAAGATGAACTGACTCCCATCTTTACTACGACATTCAAATCATGGGAATATGCTTCTCCGCTCGAATTCGCAAAGGTGGGGAAAGGCACGAAAGGAGATATCACAATCGGGTTCTTTCCAAGAGTTCACGGGGATGGTAATCCTTTCAGGGCTGAAGAATTCGCCCATGCTTATTTACCAGAAGATGGCAGGCTTCACTATAATGCAAACTAGGGTTGGACCTTTGATCCTAATGCAAAGGGTGAAAAGGGAAAAGTAGATGTGTAATCAATTGGTGTGCATGAAATTGGACATATTCTTGGCCTTGACCATAGCGCTAATAAGTCTGTCGTCATGTATCCTTATTTTGCACCTGGAATGAAAAAGAGGGACCTCACCGATGATGACAAAAATGGTATAAATGCTTTATATCCTGAATGAAGAACTTCCATCACTTAAACCTATGCAAGTTTCACGATATAGTATCATATTATACAGAAAGGTAGATTTTATTTGACTATGTCTAGAATCCTCCATAGATCGGGCTAAGCCGGGGAAGCAGCAGCATGTCGACAAAGGCGAAGGCGGCAAATGGAGTAGTCACATTGTACGTCGAAAATATTCCGGTAAAGATGCATTGGAAAGGGCTTTGGCATGCCTTTGGGAACCAAGGGAAATAGTCGACGTCTTTATTGCTAAGAAGTTGAATCGCAGAGGAAGAAGATTTGGCTTTTTTTCGAATTGCCAGTAACAGGGATGCGTTCAGAGCAATGGAAAACCTGCACGGAAGAGCTTTTTATGGATTCAAAATCTCAGTCTCGTTTGCAAGATTCAATGCAAGGTCTGTGTACTGGAGAAAGAAAATACCCGAAGACAGGAAGGCGCAGAAGCATGTACCAAATGAAGACACATGTCCAGTAAAAGAAAATAGAAAGGCGCAAAAGCATGTACCAAATGAAGGCACAGGTCCAGTAAAAGAAAACAGAAGTCTAAACGCAATGGTGTATACAAGTAACATAAGCATAAAGAAGATACAGGGCCATGTTGAGCAGGTGGATTTGTGGCAAATGAAAAGATGCCTCGTCGGGGTCACAACAACAATTTGTTCAGTCAGGGCCTTATCAGAAAGATTACATAACTGGGGTTTGAGGGAGATTAAGATATCGACATTGGGAGGGAAAGCGTTTCTAATTTCCTTCGAAGATGAAGAATTGTTTATTATGTTGGAGGATCTAAATTGGTCGTACTTGAAAGAGATTTTTACTGAAGTTTCTTTATAGTCAGAAAGTATGGGTTATGCACTTAGAGCAACTTGGCTGGAGATAATGGGGCTACCCCTTTATTGCTGGAACTATACAACTATCAAGATAGTAGCAGAATTATGGGGTTCATTAGAAGCATTGGGAGAGAATGCAAATCACAAAAAGAACTGCGAAAAACTCTCAAATCTGGTATGAACAGATCAAATAGAAAGAATAGAGGAGGTGGTATTAATTGAAGTCGAAAACTTATCCTACAAAATTAGAATAAGGGAACTAGGGTTCTCTAACGAATCAGCCGAAGCACAAGTCCAGGAGGTAGAACTGCGTCTCAAGCCAATATCTCACTCAGCCATTGAAGATAGCACGTCGGAAAGTTAACATTTCGATCGATCGGAGGATGGTGATCAGAGGAAGAGACAAGAGATGATTGACACATTAAATGTGCATTCGCATGGGAAGGGAACCGAGGAGTGTAGTCGCGTGGATAATAAGAAGGATATAGTTCAACTAGCAGACACTGTAGTTAATGGCAGCAAAGTCGAGAAGCATAAAACCGTTAGCGCCCAAAAAGAGGTTCCAGAAAAAGAGAATGAAAATATAGACTTATTAGGGAGCATTCGGGAAGAAATTGGAGAGACTCCTAACGAGTTGGGCCTAGATGGGTTTCCCCGGACCAATTCAAGTGAAGAGACAACCAATCACAAGGTGGGCATGAAGGAGATTAATATAACCACTAAGCAGGCCATGGAAGATATTTGTAATATGGGTTTAGGCCCAAAGAGAGGTAACAACAAGGAGGAGGCTGGTTTTGGCTCAACTGAGCTTTAAACCATAATGGGATCGGGCTATCATATGGTTGCAAACACTGGTGAATCAAATGGATTTAGGGTTCACCTCCCAGAACTAGCTGAAGATAATCGTAAAGCCAAAAAATATAGCTCGTTGAGAGACATTCAAGACAAAGTCCTATCGGAACTAGAGAAGAAAAAAAGGGATAGAGCAATAAGAAGAGCATGAAGAAAGAAGAAGCTGGAAGTGAGGGAGACGTCCATTGAGGATAGATCTTTATCAGAAAATGATTTGAAGACCCGATGGAAAGCGCTGACAAAGGAAGCTAGAAGAAAACTCAAAGTGGGGAAGAAACTGGGTATTCAGATAATAGGTGAAGAAAAGGAAGCGATCAGGGATATAGCGACTTTGGAAAAATCCATTCTACCTCAGAATGATCTTACTGACCTGGAACGTGAGGGGCATGGGTTCGTTGGTGAAAACGGAAACAGTCAAGAGATTAATGAGGCTGCATAGTGTGGAAATGGCCTTTCTTCAAGAAACTAAAAAACAATCCCTTCAAGTTGAGGAGGCTCGAAAGCTATGGTACGAGGATGATTTCGATTTTAGAGTATCAAATGATGTTGGTAGATCAGGGGGGCTGATTACTATATGGGACAATTCCAAATTTGTGGCTCAGAGAGTATATCAAACGGAAAACTATATCGCTCTGGAGGGAAAATGGATTGAGGTGAATCGGGAGGCAGTCTTCGTAAATGTTTACGCGTCATGCTCAACGGCTGAGCAGACCGTTCTATGGGAGGAACTTCTAAAGCTTAAATCAGAGATTCTTTCATTATGGTTAATTGGGGGGGATTTTAATGCGGTTAGGAACGCAGCGGAAAGGAGTGGATGTTTCAGCAACCTTAAGGGCAGCAAGGAGTTTAATTATTTCATAGAAGAAAGTAAGCTATTGGAATTACCGATGGGTGAGAAGAATTTTACATGGTATGGTTCTCATAATCGGAGAAGCAAACTGGACCAGTCCTACTAGATGAACAATGGCTACTGTTATTCAAAGATCTATCGGCTACCGAACTTTCGAGAACAATTTTTGACCATGTGCTAGTGGTACTGTCATCGAGAAAGATTTATTGGGGCCCCAGGCCGTTTAAGTTTGTAAACGCTTGGATTCACATGGAAGGATGCAAAGAAATTGTCAAAGAGGTGTTTAGCTCAAAAAGAGGAAACAAATCTGAATTACTTATGAAACTAAGGCAAGTTAAAACAAAGCTCAAAACTTGGAACAGGGATGCTTGTGGGGACTTTGACGCCAAACTTATGGAGCTTGTGAAAAAGGTTAACGACTTAGAGGATCTGGGCAATGGATCAAGTCTTAATTCAAGAACAACTCCGAGAACTGCAAAGCTTGAACGTGGATCTGTGGGAGGCACTTAGGTTGCAGGAAGAATTCTGGAGGCAGAAATCCAGGATCCAATGGCTCTGCTCGGGAGATTTAAATACATGATTTTTTCACAAGGCGGTTAAAATTAGATCGAATAGAAGATTTATTAACGGGTTGTTTGTGGATAGTAAGTGGTATGGAAATCCAAAAACTCTAAAATCCAAGTTATTGAAATACTTCAAAAATCACTTCAGCTACAAGGAACGGAAATGGGAAGTTGTCTTCAATTTGGATTTCAAAAAATTAAAAGAGGCAGAAGCAAGTTGGCTGGAAGCCCCTTTTACAGAAGACGAAGTAAAGGAAGCATTGTGGGATTGTGAGGAATCAAAGGCTCCGGGGCCAGATGGATTTAACTTCAAATTTTTTAAACAGTTCTGGGGTTAGTTAAAAACGACATACTGCAATTCTTGATATCCTTCCATGAATCGGGTAAACCCTCATTCCTAAAAAGCAAGACGCCTCCAACATTACTGATTTTAGGCCAATAAGTCTTGTTAGCTCAATTTACAAGATACTGGAAAAAGTTTTAACCATGAGACTAAGGGTGGTCATGGACCATCTTATCAGTGAGAACCAGTGCGCTTTCATCCAGGGAAGTCAAATATTTGATGGAATCTTACTGGCTAACGAGATAATCCACTACATGGGCTCTGGTGATGTTGATAAACATGGAGTCATACTAAAATTAGACTTCTCAAAAGCCTACGATTGTGTTAGGTGGAGGAGTTCGATAAGTGAATGTTTGTCCACAGCTTCAGTGTAGATTCTTGTTAACGAATCGGTAACTCGAGAATTTCTTATGAAGAAGGGACTGCGAAAGGGGGACCCGTTGTCAACTTTCTTATTCCTTATGGTCACGGAGGCGCTCCATCTCTTATTGTCTAAAGCTGAGAGTTTGGGGATCATTGAAGGAATTCGAAATATCATCCAGAATTTTGCTTTCACCCATCTTCAATTCGCTGACGACACGGTACTGTTCCTAAAACCATCAGAACGCTCCATTCTGAATGTAAAACGCATATTGAGGTGCTTCGAAGCTTGCTCGGGACTGAGCATCAACTTTGGCAAATCATGTCTAGTGGGAGTCAAGGTGGAATCCGAGATGGTCAGTAGTTTAGCCTCGCTTTGTGGCTGCCAAGTTGGTAATCTGCCAATGTCTTATTTGGGGATCCCATTATGTGCGGATCCAAGAAAAATCAAGACTTGGGACCTAGTGATAGACAAGTTCAGATCTAGACTTTCAGGGTGGAAGTGTAATTCTCTGTCATTTGCAGAGAGGGTGGTTCTCATTAACTCAGTCCTTTCATCCCTACCATTGTATTACATGTCACTATTCGAAGTCCCAAAAATAGTGTTAGCAAAGATCGAAACAATCAGAAGACGGTTCTTGTAGGGTAATTGTAACGACAGAATGAAACTTGCTCGAATAAGTTGGAACCAAATTTGCCTCTCTCGTAGTAAAGGTGGAGCGGGGGTAGTGAATTTGCAAGCAAAGAATTTTCCGTTGCTAGCCAAATGGGGGTGGAGATACGCGGTGGATAAAAAAGCTTTATGGTGAAAAACAATCTGTGCTAAGTATGGAGGTGATCCGAGGAGCTGGAAAATGAATTTCGCAAACTTTAAGAAAATATCCCTAATCTGGCGCGAACTTGTAAACAATTTGAAGAAGGTAAAAGTAGCTAGATAGATGAACGTTGAGGAGTTCCGTTGGCAAGTGGGAGATGGAGGTGTGGCACTATTTTGGGAGGATGCATGGTGCTCCTCGTTGCCCTTAAAAAAGAAATATCCTAGATTGTATAGATTAGTGAATTCAAAAGGGTCAACTGTAAAGGAAATGGCTAGCTCGAATGGTCTAAACGGAATTATTTAGGAAAGGCATTTCTCAAGAAGCCTATTGTATAGAGAATTGATTTTGTTAGCAGAGATAGACAAAACGTTGGAGAATATGACTTTAGATCCAGATCGCCCGGATAGGCTACTGTAGAACCATGAAAAATCGGGAGAGTTCTCGGTGAAGACCTTAACAGATCTGATTTCTAATATTGACATCGACACCCCAGAGTTCAATTTTGATCATATTTGGAAACTAAAGGTTTAATAAGGAGTTGCTGGCTAATCACCTTGGGAGCAGCCCTATGGAGTTTGTGGCTTTCCAGAAACGAAAGAGTGTTCAACAACAAAGAAACTAAGTTGAAGGACCTGGTGTTTTTTTTTTTGCAAGCTTTGTTCACTCTTTTGGATAAAGGATACGAGGGATGATTGGAGCTAGAGTTTAGAAAATTGGTGGGAGTCTCCAAGAACTCTTTCAATCATGGGCTCAAGCCGAGGCAGCGCAAACCAAATTTGGGTACCTTCAGCGGAAGGGTACGTAAAATTAAACGTTAATTGTTGCGAAAGTAATGGACAACGAGGGTGTGGAGGCGTACTTAGAACAAAGAAAGGGGTTATCCGAGCCTTATTCTTAGGTCCAATCACTACTCAGGGGAAGTATGCTGCGATGTTGGTGGCGATCAAGATTTCACTGGAAATCATTCTTCAAGTTGATTGGAAAGACCAGGTTTGGCTACAAATTGAAACGAACTCGAGGTTGATCCTGAGCTGGCTGCAGAACACTCTCACGAGGCCTTGGAAATGGTGGCAGTTATTTGCAGACATTGATGCTTTGGCGTGTAAAATTTCTAATGTTCACTTCTCCCATGTTGAAAGGAATTGTAACCAAATGGCTGCGAACCTGGCAATGGAGGGAGTGCAAAGACATGCTATCTTTAAAGCTTGGTGGTGAGTCAGCTGAAGTATCGCAGCACTGGTGGTGTTTTGATGAAAGACCCTGGTGTTATTCTATTTAATCATAGCAGTTAGAAAGTTTCTTTTTGTCTAGATATTTTTTTTCTCAGCAAATATTTATTAATTAAAGACTTGAATTATATGTCTCATTAAAAACCTCCCTACACCTAAATGGAGGAAAAGAGTACATATAATCAGGGAAAATTACACAGGAAACACCTTAAAACGGTTTCAATCCAATCTCCTTTTCAAGTCTTTAAGACTATTACAAAATCACAGGAAACTCCAACGTTCACCTCAACAAAACATTTAAACAATAACATGGTGCCCTGCCTCGAGAGGATTATCTAGATTACCACCACGCATTAAAGAGAGAGTTACGCGCTATACCATTTTTTTCAAGGCTGACCGCAAGCACATTTGCTTGTCTTGAGATGTGGGTAAAACAAACATTTCCGATTCTTTTGACCACGTCTAGATACTGTGTTGCAAGGAATACCAAGTGTAGACAGGTGAGCTGCACGAGTTTTTCGAAAGGTGTGTTGCAGGTGTTTTTCGGGTTTTGTTTGGTTTTGTTTTAACGGGTATGTATTGTACTCTTTTCTTCCAATTAGGTCTAGGGAAGTTTTTAACGAGGCACACATACCCGGTAAAGGCAAGTGCCTTAAAGTTAATAAAAATTTCTTGCCTAGCAAAAAAAAAAAGATATCGTATCATATTATAGCCATAGATATATCACAGTTGAAACACTAGAATAAGACAGTGATATACATACATGTTTAAGCTAACATATGTGGAAGCTTCAGTTTCCATGTATGGTAAGCATTATCTATGATATAGTTCAAACTTATGACTTGAATAAAAGAACTCGTTATTATATTATAAGTGTGATTCATACTTTTTTATTTGTTCTATAAAATGATCATTAGTGTTATATTTATAATTTACTATTGTTATAGATTAATAATTTTATGAATTTGCATCGTTCGCATGCAGACGATAAAAGATCTCTTGCATCTCTAATAGTGAGAACATTAAGACGATAATTATATAAATTTTGATAATATTTATTAGAATATAAAATCAGATATGATTTTCTTGATGTTCTTGGGGTGTCGTATACTTGGGGTGCAATTCACAGGACCTGAGTTTCGGGGAAGAAGATCGATTCAGGAGTTGCGGTAGAACTGAACTATTGGAATGGTTTTTAAACTTATCTTTACTGATAATTTTCAGAGTTCCATTACTTGCTGCAGAGAAGAAAAAAATTATGGTTTCACAAGCATCATTATTTATAACATTACCTATCCCCATCATTAAAACATCTCAGTGACTATTTCGTATTCCCCTCCATCATCATCAGCCCCCGTGCTTCCCGTATGTTCTGAAGAAAAGCTACATTGCACCTCCTCCCTTATCATAACGTTGGACGGAGCATCCCCAGTAGATTTTGAGTCGATACATTTAGGGATGTAAAAAGCTAACTCGACCTAGAAACTCGACTGAAACCTACTCGAGTCAGAATCTGGTTTGACTCGAGGATTTACTGACCCGAACCCGATCTGTAACCGACTGTTGCTGACCCGAACCCGAATTGAACATGTTACTGTAGCAACCAAACTAGATCTGCGTCCGACTGAAAACGACCCGAACCCAAATTTGACCTGTTACTGTGGACCCGAAACCTGACCTGTATCTGACTGAAACGAACCCGAACCCGTGACCGACCTGTCAAATAACCGATATAAACCGGCCTGTTTTGAACTCGACCTATTTTGAACCCGACTTGTTATAGACATGAACTAATGTAGACATGGCTAAAACTGTTAAATAATTTAAAGTGTTAACTGTTCATTATAAACTTAATAAATTTTTTAATAGATTATGTTAATTTCATTATACTTAGAAATTTGTCTTAATTTGTAACTTCATTATGTATAATAAAATTATATACTTAGAAATTTGTTAACTTCATTATATTAAATAATATTATATACTTAAAAGTTTGTCTTAATTTTTACTAAGTATATAATATATTAGTACTTGAGTTGATAGAATTCTGAATAATTCGATGAAGATAAATTTACGAAAAAATATTCTGATGTATGAATTGAGCAATGGAGCGGAAAAGATTGAATTGATTGAAATGACTAAAAAGGATTGAATATACTGATACGGCTGAAATGGGTCAGAATGAGCCTAAAGATTGATATTTTCTTCGGGCATTAATTGCCAATCGGCCGACATATGAGATATATCCTCGAGGTATGAAACGAATGAATAGATGGGAGAACCGAGAAACTCTAAATAATTGAAACATTTTTTAGCATCGTAATGTCTGAAATACCCTCAAATACTAGAATGGCGGAGAATACTTGTAAGACATTGAATTAGAAATCCCAATAAAGCCAAACAAATGTAACAACTCCAAAAGTGATAAAATACGACTCGTGTCAGTTGGTCGATTCAGATACTATGATGATAGTTGAAGAATACCATATGAATGTACGTGCAATTTATTTGGAGAAAATACATAGTTAATAGCGAGAGAGATATGTCTCCTAAGGCACATTCAATGTTTTGGAATATGTTCAGGTACAAAGCACATGTTTGAATACTTGGAAAATACCCCTCGAATATATGCTCGATTTCTGGTAATAAGTTCAGTGGCCGATTGGTGAAGACGATCTATTTTTTATACTCTATAGTCAGTTCTGAGAAATGAATGGTTAAGGTATACCTATTCGGTGAGATATTAAACGATGTGTTTGTAACCCCCTTAACCCGGCCCAGACGGTTGAACCGAATTAAGAAGTTTACACGGGGAAAACCAAAGTCAACCCGAAAGTCAACCTTGATTAAAGACCCTTTTTTTACTTTTTAAACTTGTCTAGATGCACATTAACCTTAGATGAGTTCATACAAACATCATACTCAAAGATCAAAACCATCAGAGAACAAACAGGAACCCAATTAAACAATTTACAACTTTAGGGACCAAATTGTAAATTCTGATAACTTTAAGGACTTAACCCAAAATCAAGTTACCATCTTGAAATTAATCATGTTTCATGCTTCTCTGCCAAAAATCAGCTCAAACGGACATCACAAGCTCATACAATTGCAAAAACAAGATTCATGACCAAAATGCAAACATTTCAAAACACATAACCGCCAATGTCAGCCCCCAACGGTCAGGTGATACGAAACAGGGAGAACCTGTTTCGAAACGCGGGGCCGTTCCGCAACGTGTTCCGAAACGAGGGCTGGCAGAGACCATTCCGTTTCGGAACGGTGTCTCCCGTTTCGGACGCCTAGGCTGCTACAAGGCACCCGTTCCGAAACGAAGGCTACTGTTCCGATACGGTCTGCACAGAACGCATAGAAATGGCTGCTAAAACACACAATTGATCAACCATACATGCTCCAAATGCAACCAAACCATGTCAGCAGGTCATACAACATACAAGGGACATAAATGCATCAAAGCTAGATACATGACCACCCCTAGGTGCATCAACACAATAAACACAATCGATACTCATTCATGCTTTTAAACAAGAAGCATAGCAATTCAACATAAGCATAAGATGATTCAAACGTTGCAACATAAATCCACATGATTCAAAACATATACCAAACTTGTCCAACATACGCTATCTCGTTACACTTAACCATCAACACAAGAGATTCCTTCCCCCATTGCCTTTATTATCTATAGCTATTAACCGAGACATACATCTCAAGTGGAGTTCTCCTTGAATCCCTTGCTCCTCGCTGTCCCAACTTCAAAGATCTACATTGATGGACAAAAAGGAGCGTAAGCACATAATGCTTAGTGAGGAAAGCTCAAAACCAAAACACCATCAATGCAGCGAGTCATAAAACCTCTTTGAAAAGCAACCCGTTTTGTTAAACCAAGCAATGTTTGAAAACCCCTTTTTCAACAACATGCTTAAAACTATGCATTGCTCAAACATGAAAACCAACCCTTATCTTAACAAGCTAAGTAAGCCTTTTAAAAGCACAATTTACAAAACCAATAATTTAACCATTCCATGCATAAACACCATATGCAAGTTAAATTCAAAACCTTGGAAAACACTTCCATTTCACATCATACCTTCCTCATACTTGAAAATCATTCCAAGCAAGAAACCCTTTAAAACCATTTACTCAATCAATCCAACACATGCATTTAACAAATGCAACATATGAACCACATCATCAACATTTGCATCATATGCCTTTAAAAACAAGTCTTAGCAAGACTTCAATGCACTAAAGAGATTTCATGTACACATGCATCATTCTCAACAGTTAATCAACACTTGTTCAAACTTAACAAGTAACCATGCGTTCATAAAACATTAAACACTTCTCATGCAAACATGCATCTTTTCAAGCATCTCATGCTTCATTGTAATCAAGAACATTATATTGGCTTCCAAGTGATCAATCACATCCACTTTTCAACTCAACATCCAATCGGATACGCGGATCACAAGCGTTGTCCCTACGCTTCATACACACTACCAATCCAAGGTCCCCAAATGGACTTTTAAACACCATTTGACCTTACCATTCACAAGGTTCCCATGTATGGACTTTTAACCACCATACAACCTTAACTTTCACACGGTTCCCATGTATGGACTTTTAATCACCATATAACCTTAACTTTCACAAGGTTCCCATGTATGGACTTTTAATCACCATACAACCTTAACATGCACAAGGTTCTCATATATGGACTTTTAATCACCATATAACCTTAGCATCACCGATTGGTAGTTGTATAACATCACTAACGAGATCCGGGACACCCTTCACAAGATCCACACATGGACTTTACACCACCATTGTGATCTTAACAAGCACAAGGTTCCCATATATGGACTTTTAATCACCATATAACCTTTGCTTACCCAAGGTCCTCGAATGGGAATCTCAACCTCCATTATGACCTTAACCATCTCGTTAGGATTCTTGGATGGAGTTTACCGGTTCACACTTAACCACTCCACATCCAAGGCGACTTTATTCACGGTGCACCCAATCCTATAGCCGGCTAACTATATCCGATCAAAGAAACCAAGAACCACTTACATCACTTGCCAATATAACCATCTTACCATATTAATCCTTTGATTCACTTGCATAACCACAATGCAAAAACCATCATTTACCATCATCAATTCACTGCTTTTAAAGCATTACACAAAGCTATTAGACAACATGCAACACCATGCATCAAAACCACAATTTCCATGTACAAAACCAAGGATCTCTTACCTTGAGCATCCTTCACATATGACTTTCAAAACCAGCATTAAACCATGCTAAAACATGCTTTCAAAATAGAATCTAAAACATGCAAAACATATGCATTGCAACCATTAATCACAATTGCTTTTAAAGCCAATTCACAACACAAACCAAGAGCGAAAATCCATTTACTTACTCTTGAGCTTAGCAAAGTTGTTTAGACTTAAACTAAGCTCCCAAAACCTTCAAACCTTGGTTTAAAAGCTGAAAACCCAACTTCACTCACCGATACACAAAACAAGGCTAGCCAACAAGCCTTCCAAGCATCCGAAACCTTCCGCACCACCTCTAATGCTCACGGATCAATCTCCCCTGTTTCAAGCACACAATAACAGAGGATTAATGCATCATTATGCGTTAAAAACACCAGCAACACAACTCAACTCGCTGCTCATCACAAATCCAACATTTCGGCTACCAAACACAACCGAAATCACCTCCAAACACTTCCAAAACTTAACCCAGCCAAGATCCATCACTTCTAACCATTTATAAACATCAATTAACATCCAAAATGATCACAAACACGTCCTTATACCTCCAGGTATAACAGATCACCAAGATCACTCCAAAAACAACCAAAAACTCAAGCAAAAACTTAGGAAATTCAACCTATTCGGGATTGCATTGATTAAACCTCAATTTCTCATCAATTTGACACCTCAAAACACTGCCCAAACAGATCACACGAAATTTCATCAAAATCAAGCAAATCTTGCATTTTAAAGCCAAAATCAAGATTCCAATTGTAAAACCTTTAATAAATCACAAATCAAGGATTGAGAACTTAGGAATTTCAGTAAAGAACTGAGAGTTTAGAGGAGAAGGACGTTCTTACCTCCAAACTTGAGTTTCTCCTCTTTTAGAACCAAAAAGCTTGAAAATCCAATAAGCAATTGCTAAGGTTTTGTTGAAGGATTGATTAGAAATCAAATGAGAGTTGAAATCTAGTCTTTGGAAGTCAAAATCAGAGAGAATTTTGCTGGAGAAATGTGTTTGGGTTGAGAGAAAAGTTGAGAGAAAAGAAAATAGAAAATTTGAGAAAGTTAGTTAAAATGACAAAATATCTTCTTCCCTCCTTTTTACTTTATTTAAAATACATTTATTAAACCTTAAATATTTTAGAAAAATCTGGAGAAACTCCATTGGGTAAATAGCTCCTTAAAGATTCAAAGTTTTAATCCTTTTTAAAACAGTCACCCAGTTTTCAAAAATTACATTTTGGTCACCAACCCAAAATGTCACCCTTCCAAACCTCATTTTGCAAAATTGATTTCACAGTTCACTTATATATAATAAAAGAGGATTTTAGAACATTTTCCATATTTTTAATGCAACCCGAACTAGGCTTTCCTAAATTCACTCTTACATATTCGAACAGCACTTTGACCGAACCGGTCCAAGCCCAAAACTTCTAAGCCCAAAAACCGGGGCGTTACAACTCTCCCCCTCTTAGGAAATTTCGTCCTCGAAATTTCAACTGGCGAAAAGAACACAACCAAACTTCTCAAACCAACACACAAAGCAACACAGGAGACTTAACCTCTACTGAACATTCTCCTCGCAAAACTCCACCCAAACTCAACACCACCACATACTGTTCCCAAACTCCAGAACACACAAAGATAACCACAACTTAATCTTTCACAACTCCGGACTACACATAGCCCCATCAACAAACCTGTAGAACTTCAAACTTTTACAGCAAACAACACTTCAACACACAACTCCCAAAACTTGTCCACATAGTGACATCAACCAATTCTATTCAGCCACTATGTAACCCAAATCTTTTACTGCTTCTAAAACTTTTTGCAAACTCCCCAACCTCTTCCAAAGATTTTCCCAACAAGCAAAAATTACATCACAACCCAAATCTTGATTCCGCCAGCCGTTCCATTACACCACCAGCTGACTTCAGACGGAACTCACTTAACCACAACCAGCCAACCACTTCTCACAAGAATCCTTCCATCCAACACTGGCCTTCGATCTTTCATTGCCTTTCCACTTCAAGCTCTAACCACAACACTTGCCTTACCAGAACATTACCCAACTTAAACATACATACCATCTTCTCAACTCCTCAAAGGTTGCTAAGAACCATCACTTACATAACAACCCTTCTACTACAACATCAATGCTAAGCTATCTCAGCACTTTGAAAACACAACCACTAACCTGCAACGTCACTTAGCACCAAGGAACTACCACTTCCACTAACTATTCAAACCACTTGACCGAGTCTAACCTCAACCGGTACTCCTCACCACCAAACCACTAAACTCTTTAAGCACCAAACACTATCCTTCTACCAATATGCTATACCGCTCTCACTATTACTAGCAACTAGCTTAATACTCTCCATTACTTCTAACTTCCACTCAGCACCAAAACAACCTCTAAAAACCCATCATCCATCCTAACCCAACCACAACACTAACAGATTCGATTAGTTATTAGCGAGTGTGAACATTCGTATGCATGGTCACCAATATGCCCTATCAATGTCTTATGTACATGTATGCAAAACCTCTAATGTCATGCCACATGTATGCATGGACCAACACATATATAATATAGCATATAGCAAATGATTTAACTGTGCATGAATGCCAGTTCACACCCTCCAATAACATCCTCAGAATCCGTCTAAGAACAACCTCCTACCTCACTTCTAACTTGACCAATTCTACCATTCTAACAACTCATTATCCACAAGATACTCACTAAAGCCCTCTTCGCACTAAAGATGTTCCCAAACAAATACAACAACAACTACCTCAACATGCTAGCAACAAGATCATACCCACTACGCAAGGAAAACCAACAGAAACCAAACTAAGATAACTAGGCAAAGGTTACTTAACAAGGTTACCTGAGAACACCTCACTGCCCTGAAGCTCCAACAGACGAGCTCTCTTTCTCGCAAAACCATCATCCTCCAACCGCACCTCTGCAGCATCAGCTAACACACTAAGGTCATCACCAACTCCTTGCGATAAGGAACCTTGGCTGTTCCGAGCCAACTTCAAACAATCACGTCTCACATGTCCAACAGACCCACATTTCCAACAGACTTCCTTTTCCAAACTCTTCACAACTTTCTGCTCTTTCTGCCACCTCCGAACCTTGCCTCGGCCGTGCCCACGACCCTTCAGAGACCCTTTGGCTACCACTGAAGCCGACTTCACCCCAAGAGGACAATCTCGCTTCACATGCTCTTTAGAACCACAGTTCCAACAAGCACCCGCGCCCCAACAACCTCCAACATGGCGCCTTCCACAACGATTACACACCGGTAACTGAGCCTCCACTCCTTGTTCAACCAGCACTTGCCCCAGATCTGCACTACCTTCACACTGCTTAACCCTTGGGAATTTCTCTCCAAGATACCTTTCATAAAAGGCAGACACAAAGAAGTCCCAATCAATATCATGGATGTGCGATGCCATCGCCACAGATGTCCACCACGCACATGCGTCCTCCAACATCAAAGAGACAACACTCCCCATCTTACAGGCATAATCACAACCTTCCTGATCCAAAATCAGAATTACACTGGCCAACCAGGCCTCAAACGTCTCCGGTGTCGTACCATGATACTCCACAGCACCCAAATCATGCAAACACTGCCTTGACAAACCCACACATCCCACAGCCAGCACATCCACTGACTTTACCTTCGCTACAGCCTGAGATGTTCCAAACACCTCTTGAGCAACAGGTGATGAACTCTTCATCACAGAACCAACTTCTTCCTCTTGCCTTACCACCTCAACTCCAGGCACAGAAGACTGAAACGAAACACCTCCACTAAAAGGTGAATTCCACGCCTTAACAACCTGCCCTAAGGCAGCAACCATCTCACCCAACTGCCATTCTTTCATCGACTTTGCCATACTATTCACAACAAGCAATCACAACAAAACAAACAAACCAATTAGACCAGCTTAAGCAAGGATTCAATCTCCAACTCCAAAATAACACAATAGCTATAATAATAAGGCAATGGGTATCCCGAATCCTCCCCTTTTACATGACATAACAGTCATCACAAACATGGATATCACAACATCAAGCACATCAAACAACATACTTCGATCATGCTTGCATCAAACATCATCCACTTACAACAGCATAATATCAACATACCATACCCATTACACTTTCATCATTTACAAAATCAGTTCACAACACCAGCATAACATCAGCACAAATCCACATTAGCTCAACCAAGACTCATAACCAAAAAGCATGCTTAAAAACATCAACAATTTGCTCAGAAACACGTGTTTCAACCAACTTTCATCCATACACCAGGGTATACATCAAACACAATAATACAACAACTTACCATTTTCCCCAAGCATTCGCAACTCAGCTCTGATACCACCAAATGTAACCCCCTTAACCCGGCCCAGACGGTTGAACCGAATTAAGAAGTTTACACGGGGAAAACCAAAGTCAACCCGAAAGTCAACCTTGATTAACGACCCTTTTTTTACTTTTTAAACTTGTCTAGATGCACATTAACCTTAGATGAGTTCATACAAACATCATACTCAAAGATCAAAACCATCAGAGAACAAACAGGAACCCAATTGAACAATTTACAACTTTAGGGACCAAATTGTAAATTCTGATAACTTTAAGGACTTAACCCAAAATCAAGTTACCATCTTGAAATTAATCATGTTTCATGCTTCTCTGCCAAAAATCAGCTCAAACGGACATCACAAGCTCATACAATTGCAAAAACAAGATTCAGGACCAAAATGCAAACATTTCAAAACACATAACCGCCAATGTCAGCCCCCAACGGTCAGGTGTTCCGAAACAGGGAGAACCTGTTTCGAAACGCGGGGCCGTTCCGCAATGTGTTCCGAAACGAGGGCTGGCAGAGACCATTCCGTTTCGGAACGGTGTCTCCCGTTTCGGACGCCTGGGCTTCTACAAGGCACCCGTTCCGAAACGAGGGCTACTGTTCCGATACGGTCTGCACAGAACGCATAGAAATGGCTGCTAAAACACACAATTGATCAACCATACATGCTCCAAATGCAACCAAACCATGTCAGCAGGTCATACAACATACAAGGGACATAAATGCATCAAAGCTAGATACATGACCACCCCTAGGTGCATCAACACAATAAACACAATCGATACTCATTCATGCTTTTAAACAAGAAGCATAGCAATTCAACATAAGCATAAGATGATTCAAACGTTGCAACATAAATCCACATGATTCAAAACATATACCAAACTTGTCCAACATACGCTATCTCGTTACACTTAACCATCAACACAAGAGATTCCTTCCCCCATTGCCTTTATTATCTATAGCTATTAACCGAGACATACATCTCAAGTGGAGTTCTCCTTGAATCCCTTGCTCCTCGCTGTCCCAACTTCAAAGATCTACATTGATGGACAAAAAGGAGCGTAAGCACATAATGCTTAGTGAGGAAAGCTCAAAACCAAAACACCATCAATGCAGCGAGTCATAAAACCTCTTTGAAAAGCAACCCGTTTTGTTAAACCAAGCAATGTTTGAAAACCCCTTTTTCAACAACATGCTTAAAACTATGCATTGCTCAAACATGAAAACCAACCCTTATCTTAACAAGCTAAGTAAGCCTTTTAAAAGCACAATTTACAAAACCAATAATTTAACCATTCCATGCATAAACACCATATGCAAGTTAAATTCAAAACCTTGGAAAACACTTCCATTTCACATCATACCTTCCTCATACTTGAAAATCATTCCAAGCAAGAAACCCTTTAAAACCATTTACTCAATCAATCCAACACATGCATTTAACAAATGCAACATATGAACCACATCATCAACATTTGCATCATATGCCTTTAAAAACAAGTCTTAGCAAGACTTCAATGCACTAAAGAGATTTCATGTACACATGCATCATTCTCAACAGTTAATCAACACTTGTTCAAACTTAACAAGTAACCATGCGTTCATAAAACATTAAACACTTCTCATGCAAACATGCATCTTTTCAAGCATCTCATGCTTCATTGTAATCAAGAACATTATATTGGCTTCCAAGTGATCAATCACATCCACTTTTCAACTCAACATCCAATCGGATACGCGGATCACAAGCGTTGTCCCTACGCTTCATACACACTACCAATCCAAGGTCCCCAAATGGACTTTTAAACACCATTTGACCTTACCATTCACAAGGTTCCCATGTATGGACTTTTAACCACCATACAACCTTAACTTTCACACGGTTCCCATGTATGGACTTTTAATCACCATATAACCTTAACTTTCACAAGGTTCCCATGTATGGACTTTTAATCACCATACAACCTTAACATGCACAAGGTTCTCATATATGGACTTTTAATCACCATATAACCTTAGCATCACCGATTGGTAGTTGTATAACATCACTAACAAGATCCGGGACACCCTTCACAAGATCCACACATGGACTTTACACCACCATTGTGATCTTAACAAGCACAAGGTTCCCATATATGGACTTTTAATCACCATATAACCTTTGCTTACCCAAGGTCCTCGAATGGGAATCTCAACCTCCATTATGACCTTAACCATCTCGTTAGGATTCTTGGATGGAGTTTACCGGTTCACACTTAACCACTCCACATCCAAGGCGACTTTATTCACGGTGCACCCAATCCTATAGCCGGCTAACTATATCCGATCAAAGAAACCAAGAACCACTTACATCACTTGCCAATATAACCATCTTACCATATTAATCCTTTGATTCACTTGCATAACCACAATGCAAAAACCATCATTTACCATCATCAATTCACTGCTTTTAAAGCATTACACAAAGCTATTAGACAACATGCAACACCATGCATCAAAACCACAATTTCCATGTACAAAACCAAGGATCTCTTACCTTGAGCATCCTTCACATATGACTTTCAAAACCAGCATTAAACCATGCTAAAACATGCTTTCAAAATAGAATCTAAAACATGCAAAACATATGCATTGCAACCATTAATCACAATTGCTTTTAAAGCCAATTCACAACACAAACCAAGAGCGAAAATCCATTTACTTACTCTTGAGCTTAGCAAAGTTGTTTAGACTTAAACTAAGCTCCCAAAACCTTCAAACCTTGGTTTAAAAGCTGAAAACCCAACTTCACTCACCGATACACAAAACAAGGCTAGCCAACAAGCCTTCCAAGCATCCGAAACCTTCCGCACCACCTCTAATGCTCACGGATCAATCTCCCCTGTTTCAAGCACACAATAACAGAGGATTAATGCATCATTATGCGTTAAAAACACCAGCAACACAACTCAACTCGCTGCTCATCACAAATCCAACATTTCGGCTACCAAACACAACCGAAATCACCTCCAAACACTTCCAAAACTTAACCCAGCCAAGATCCATCACTTCTAACCATTTATAAACATCAATTAACATCCAAAATGATCACAAACACGTCCTTATACCTCCAGGTATAACAGATCACCAAGATCACTCCAAAAATAACCAAAAACTCAAGCAAAAACTTAGGAAATTCAACCTATTCGGGATTGCATTGATTAAACCTCAATTTCTCATCAATTTAACATTCATTTAACATCAATTTGACACCTCAAAACACTGCCCAAACAGATCACACGAAATTTCATCAAAATCAAGCAAATCTTGCATTTTAAAGCCAAAATCAAGATTCCAATTGTAAAACCTTTAATAAATCACAAATCAAGGATTGAGAACTTAGGAATTTCAGTAAAGAACTGAGAGTTTAGAGGAGAAGGACGTTCTTACCTCCAAACTTGAGTTTCTCCTCTTTTAGAACCAAAAAGCTTGAAAATCCAATAAGCAATTGCTAAGGTTTTGTTGAAGGATTGATTAGAAATCAAATGAGAGTTGAAATCTAGTCTTTGGAAGTCAAAATCAGAGAGAATTTTGCTGGAGAAATGTGTTTGGGTTGAGAGAAAAGTTGAGAGAAAAGAAAATAGAAAATTTGAGAAAGTTAGTTAAAATGACAAAATATCTTCTTCCCTCCTTTTTACTTTATTTAAAATACATTTATTAAACCTTAAATATTTTAGAAAAATCTGGAGAAACTCCATTGGGTAAATAGCTCCTTAAAGATTCAAAGTTTCAATCCTTTTTAAAACAGTCACCCAGTTTTCAAAAATTACATTTTGGTCACCAACCGAAAATGTCACCCTTCCAAACCTCATTTTGCAAAATTGATTTCACAGTTCACTTATATATAATAAAAGAGGATTTTAGAACATTTTTCCATATTTTTAATGCAACCCGAACTAGGCTTTCCTAAATTCACTCTTACATATTCGAACAGCACTTTGACCGAACCGGTCCAAGCCCAAAACTTCTAAGCCCAAAAACCGGGGCGTTACAGTGTTAATGGGTTTTGATTAGTTCAAAGGGACTCAGAAACCTGATGAGCAACTAGAATTCCTGAATTTTGTACATCGTCGTTTATATCTTGTTGGTTCAAATTACCAAATTACCCCTGAAGGTCAGAATAACCAAAATACCCTTATAGGCTTTAACGATCGAATCACCCTTGATATATCTGAAATATCAATGATTCTGATGCACCAACTTTGATGTCTAATTTGATTCATTGTTATTGAACTCCCCTTTCGTGGAACCTCGTTCTGAATTTAGTCCGAAGTTGTCAAGTGTTCTCTTTTTGATAATTATCGAGTGTCTCTGAGAAATAAATTGGGTCATAAGGCGTGTACCATGTGTCCGTAAATACTATATGTTATAAACTAAGACTATCTACCTAAAATTAAAAGTATGACACTTTTATTCGAAAAGAAAGCAATCTCTGGCTTCTGTCCTCTAATATGGAGATATATCTGATATATGACCTTGAATACAAAATAATAATAATAATAATAATAATAATAATAATAATAATAATAATAATAATAATAATAATAATAATAATAATAATAAAACAAAATAAATCTGACGGCTGTCTTCTAGTATAAAAAAATAGATCTGATATCTATCTTCTAGTATTATTGATTTCTGAATATGAACTAGATTCATCTGGGGTATATTATCTAGGACATGAATGAAGATCTGTAGGATCAGCGCTGATAAGCCATTTTATATCTAAGCTCCTACGCCCAATGGGCCTAGGGTAAGCCTTTTTGTAAGCTCATATGCCCGACGGGCCTAGGGTAAGTCTTTTTGGATACTATTCTGGGATTCTGAATATTGGCATATGGTTGGAGGGTAGTTAAGTAAAGTAATAAAACTTTTTGACCTCTTCTGAAGTCTACTCTAATGAATTAGTGTATCTAAGTCTGAAATACTCAGCATACTTCTAATATGCACTTAATGAACCACCCTAAACTCCTTGACTCAACTTCTATAATCTGGACCCCTTCTAAATCTCCAGCTTTAGACTCACCTCCTAAGGCTCAGGTGATCGAATAAAGAACAACTATGTTACCTTCTGATATTATGCTTCACTGAAATATCGAATAGTAATTTGAGCTTGTCGTTGCCCAGTTCATCATGACAGTGTTAAGCTTGCCATTTGCCTGCTTGTTCTTTTAGCATCCCTTGGTAGCATGTATTACTAAGCTTTCTGAAGCTCACGTTGTTTTTACCATCATAAGTTAAAAGATCGACCATGTTGCATCTATCAACGTCGGTATGGGAGTTCCTTCGGCTTGCTTGCGGAGTATGGTATCTGTATAATTAGAGGGCATGTATGTCACGTTTTGATTTATATTCGAGTTTGAAACTTGTATTAACAACTTTTATCACAGTTTTGTTTCATTGTCTGAATGTTTTCTGAAATTGTATTTTAATTCAAAACTTGATTTATGATTTTGAATGGTTTAGGGATTTGTTTATTTGAAATTTTAATGTGGGTCGCTCTGGTGACCCTAATGTGACTTTCTAGGCGGGTCTAGGGGGTTACACTTTTAACGGTTGTTAACGACTCAGTGGTCAATTTGGACCAAAACTAAAAGTCTAAAGGTAACATTGAAGCAATTGATTGTTTAGTTATCGAATTGAACAATTTACTAAACTTCAGTGACCATTTGTGAACTTTACGCCAAAAATTAACCAGACTTTGTCTGACAAGAAGAAAATGTGTGATATGCATCAAAGAGACAAACACGAATCGGGACAGGTGAGAGCTACATTACATGTGTATGTGTCTCGTGTTAAATCACACAATGAGTGCATGTTTAAAAAACTATTTAAACACTGAAAAATTGAGATCCACTAATTGGTCTTTGGGCCAAAAATGTTTATATTGTCACATCTTGTATGAGCTCAAATTCTTATATTCACCTTAAAAATATAAGACTTCGCTATCTAATAAAAAAACACTTAAAAAGTCAATATCTAACTATTATGATAGGTTAAAATACTATACTTAAACAATTAAAAAAATTAATATCTAACCAATGTGAAATTGGATTAAATTAAATATTTTTGAACAAAATGGGGTGATCGGACTGGAGATCGGAAAATTTCCAAGGGAAAGGGCGATCATATCAGAACCAAAGGAGCGGGCAATCGGAGCAGAATCGAGAGCGATCTCAATACCAGGTATGGACATTATATGTGATGAATCTACCATTACAATTGCATTGGAAGGGTGTGTGGCAAGTGTTCGATAGACATGGGAGAGTGGTGGATGTCTTTATTCCCAACAAGAAATCGAGAGAAGGAAAAAGATTTGGTTTCGTGCGAATGGGATCCAAAATAGATGCGGACAGAGTTATTGAGAGGCTAAATGGGTTCAGATTGTATGGGTCTTGGATTAGGGTTTCGTATGCAAAAAGGGAGGCAAGATCAGAATATTGGAAAAAGAAACCGATGGAGAAGCAATCGAACTCACAGAAATCATTTGTGAAGGAAGTGAATTCCGCAATGCAAAAGTCGGATACGGCACAAGAATTGGATGTGAACAAGGAGAAGAAAAATATGCACAGAGAGGATAGAAGTGTGGACGGCGTGGTGGATGATGACAAAATGGAAATACTTGGTTGTTGTGCTGTCGGATTCTGTAAATCGCCATACAAAATTCGTGACCTTGCGTTGGAATTTCGGAGAGCAAAGATGGATGGATTATCGATAATGCGTGTGACGGGTTCGATGGTTTTGTTGATGTTTGAGAACGTCGATATTTGAGCGAGACTCCTAGCAAAACAGGCTTTTTCAGAATGGCTGGACAATGTGATGCCATGGACTGAATCTTTGGGATTGCCGAATAGGAGAGTTTGGTTATCCACTAGTGGAATCCCTATACATGCTTGGTCCGAAGGTACGTGCAGGAATATCGCTGAGTTATGGGGAGAATTCATTCAATTGGATGGGGATACGATTGCGCCGTCGTCGTTTGAACGATGTAGATTTCTAATTGAGACAGATTTTTTGGAATTAATCGACGAGGTGCTAACCTTGAATATTGGGGGCCAATCATTTAGGGTACGTGTGATGGAGTCAGAGGAAATAATGGGAATCAAGTGTGATTGTTGCTGGGGGATGGAGGTGGTGTCTAGGGATGTATCGACGGACAAGGAGGGTGATTCGAGCGAGAGGCATTTGCATTGTGATGGTGTAGATGACAGTGAATACAAGGAGGAGGAATCATTTGTACCGGATTCAATTTCCGGGGCTACTCCAACGGTGATGCATTATAATGAATTATGGAAGGAACAACAAGGCGGTCCGTTAAAATTTAATGAGGCTTCAACTAAGGAGAATTTCGGGGTAGCAGATGAAGATATAGGGCTGGTCTCACAATATTCAGAGGATCAATTACAAATCGTGGGTGAGGAATACGCACGAGCCTTGAGCGAGGAGATCCATGATACTCCGGTGGAGATGAGAGATGATGAGCATCGACGGCAGCAAGGGATAAGATCGGAAATTGATAGAGTTGGAAAGGCAATAGTGGTTGAAAATAATGGGGAACTTAGAAGGGTGAGGAACCTATCAGAACTCTTATTAGATGAATTATCCCCTGAAAAAAGGATAGAAGCTGAGAAAAAATTGGTGAAGAAGGGTAGAGGCCGGCCAAAAAAGAAGGTGAACGATCTACAAGATTTTGCAAACATCTCCCTCTCGGATTCTGATTTTGAAAATAGAAAGAGATCGATTATTAAGGAGGCGAGGGAGACATTAGCATTAGGGAAGTACATTGGTGCGGAGGCAATTGGCAACGAAGATCACATAGTACAGGATTTGGCAAAGCTAATTGCGAATCGTGAGGTAAATCAATAGCAAAGAGAGATGCGGATGTTGTCGTGGAACATAAGAGGGTTGGGTTCGAGTGTGAAGCGGAGAGCAGTGCAAAATTTAGTTCGACAACATCGTTGTGAATTGTTGATTTTACAGGAAACAAAAATGGAGGAGATTTTGGGTGACACGGTAGGTCGATTGTGGCCATCGGATGAGTATGAATTCGCTTATGCTCCAGCTAGGGGCAGATCCGGAGGTGTGCTAGTGGTTTGGGATACGAAGCGGTTCAAGGCTGATTTGATACGAATTGGCGATCGATATGTAATGGTGGAGGGTAAGTGGATTAACGAAGAATGGCATTGTGGCGTGGTTGGTGTATACGCACCTTGTGTGGTTGCTGATCAAGGGGATTTGTGGTCTCGTTTGTTGGAGGTTTTGAAGAGCAATTCAATCCCATGGTGTGTGGGAGGAGACTTTAACGAAGTTCTGCATCCGAATGAGAGACGAGGGGGTGTTGTACGAACGAGGGGAATGATTTTGTTCAAGGAGTTTGTTGAATCGCACGCACTGCTGGATATACCGTTGCGGGGGAGGTGCTTTACATGGTTTGGTCCGGGTAAGCAATGCAGCAAGCTGGATAGGTTTTTGTTGTCTTCGGATTGGTTAGATAAATTCCAAGCGTTACAATTGAATGGTTTATCAAGGGGAGTGTCGGACCATGTGCCGCTGTTATTGGTTAGCGATCCTAGGGACAGCAGACCGAAGCCATTCCGCTTTATGAATGCTTGGTTGTATTCGAAGGATGCATTGGACAAAATGGGGCATGAATGGGAGAGATTAGGATCTTCGGATGTGGGGTGGGGGAGCTTGAGTATTTCGGCAAAATTGAAAGGGATGAAATCATATTTAAAGCGATGGAATGAACACTCATTTGGCAACATTGATGGTCGAATCAAAATATCGACTAGCAAATTGGATGCCTTAGACGATATGGTAGAGAAGGATTCAGCTTCATGGGAGGACATAGAGGAACGATGGAAACTGAATTCGGAGTTGTGGAGGCTATCGAAATTACGTGAGGTACATTGGCGACAAAAATCGAGAGGGGCATGGTTAAAGGATGGGGACCAAACTACGCATTTTTTCCACCGGGCTGTTAAGATACGCATGATGCGTAACTCGATTAGAGGAGCAATGTGGCATGGCAGTTGGGTAATGGAGCCGACGCAACTAAAATCATATTTTTTCAGTGAATTTCGGAAGCATTTTCAACGCATTGAGATGGCGGGTTCGATGGAAGCAATGGTTGATTTTCCTTGCTTGAGTGAATTGGAGGCGTCATGCTTGGAAGTGGATTTCGACGAAGCCGAAATTCAAACAGTAGTATGGAATTGTGAAGGCTCCAAAACACCAGGTCCGGATGGATTCGCCTTTGAGTTTTATAAAAAGGGCTGGGCATTTTTAAAGAAGGATGTGATGAATTTTATAGCGGATTTTGTGCAAACGAGCAAATTGCCGTCAGGGATTAATTCCTCCTTTGTGGTATTAATTCCAAAAAAGGAGAATCCGTCAGTGGTTAGTGATTATCGTCCTATTTGTCTCTTGAATTCGCTGTACAAAATTCTAGATAAATGTCTAGCAAAAAGATTACAGGAGGTGTTGCCGAAGTTGATTAGCGATGTGCAATCTGGTTTTGTAAAAGGTTGGTAGATTTTAGATGGAATTCTATTGGCGAATGAAACAATTCATTCGATGCAACGAAGACGAGGTGATGAAGGGGGATTTATTTTAAAACTGGATTTCTCGAAAGCTTATGATTGCATTAAGTGGGAATGTTTAGATCATATTTTGTGTAAAATGGGGTTTGGTGATTTGTGGCGTAAGTGGGTGATGGAATGTGTCACTACAGCAAGATTGTCGATCCTTGTGAATGGCTCGCCGACGGGAGAATTTGAAATGCAGTGGGGTTTACGACAGGGTGATCCACTATCGCCCCTCTTATTTGTGATTGTGGCTGAACTTCTTCATCAATTTTTGAGTAATGCGAAGAGATTGGGAGTGTTTGATGGGGTTGTAGTTGCCGAGGGATGTGTTGTGTCACATTTGCAATTTGCGGATGACACAATCCTTTTTTTCCCGGCAAGGATTGAGTTTGCACGTGATTTGAAGCGTATTCTGACATGTTTCGAGTATACTACTGGTTTGAAAATTAATTTTGCTAAATCGTGGTTGTATGGAATAGGGGTGGACGATGATTTGATGATGCGAACTGCTGCCATGTTGGGGTGTGACCGTGATACGCTTCCTTTTGTTTACTTGGGACTGCCTTTGGGAGTCAATCCGCGCAGCATACAGATGTGGGAGCCACTTATACAGCGTTTCAGAGATAGCTTGGTGGGGTGGAAACGTGACACATTGTCATTTGTGGGGAGGTTAGTGTTGATTAATTCCGTTTTGTCTGCTTTACCTCTTTATTATATGAGATTATTTATGGTGCCAAGGGGTGTATTAAACAAGATAGATCGGATACGGAGGAGATTTTTGTGGGGAGGTTCGGATACTAAAATGAAATTAAGTCGAGTGAGCTGGTCAATCGCTTGTCGACTTCGTCGGTTTGGGGGATTGGGAGTGGTGAATTTGCGCGTAAGAAATATTGCGCTTTTAGCGAAATGGCGGTGGAGGTATGCGACGCAAGAGGATTCCCTTTGGAGGACAATTATAGATGCAAAGTATGGTTGTGATATTAGAAAGTGGTGGCCGAGATAGGTGGGGTTGCAAAAAATGTCATTTGTTTGGCGTCAAATTGTTAATCTTAATGAAGCGAATGAGCTAAATGGTTTGATGGGTAGAGAGGCTTTTATGTGGCAATTGGGGGATGGCGAAAAAATAATTTTTGGCACGATGTGTGGTGTAGTGATAGGCCGTTGGCTGAGTTGTTCCCAAGATTGTATCGGCTTGTGGTTGAGAAAGAATTGACAGTGAAGAAGTACACGAAAGGAGGTAATTTTGAACATGAGGAATGGGAGAAATTCTTTGTTCGATCCTTGCGATTTTTAGAACTTGAGCAGCTTAAGGAGGTCCGTGCGCTATGCGGGAGTTTTCATCTTTTTCCATCTCAATGTGATCGGATAGTGTGGTTACATTCCACAACGGGGGAATTTTTTGTTGCGAATTTGGCGAAATTGATGCAATCGTTTGGATTGGTGGCGAGTGATGAATTGAATATGCTTTGGCGATTGCCGATACCTCCGAAGATGAAACATTTTTTATGGTTTGCGTGGCTGAATCGTTTACCAACAATAGAGATGTTGTGCGCACGGGGGATGCCGATCATGGGGGATGGGGTATGCTGTGTATGGTGCCGGACGAGTGAAGAAACACTCGATCACCTCCTGCTTCACTGCCCAGCGGCTTGGGCAGTTTGGACAACGTTTTTTCGATGGTGGGGAACGGATATGGTACTGCCTTGGCGTGTGGTGAATTTGCTGGAGATGTGTTTTGGGTCCTTGTTTATGGGACATTTGCGTGATTGGTGGATGGCGGGGTGTGCAACGACGTTTTGGTCTCTTTGGTTGGCGCGTAACAATGCGTTGTTCAATAATATTCGGGCAACAGCGGGGGAAATTATGTTCCTCATAAAGTTGAGGTCGATGTATTGGGTGCGGATGTTGAATAGTGAGAGTGTGATTTTGGAATCGGCTTGGTGGGATTCTCCTTTGAAGTGTATGGTTAGTGGTCCGAGCAATGTCACGCGGGGGAATTTACAATGGGAGAGGCCACCGGCGGGGGTATTTAAATTTAATGTCGATGGCTCGGCTCGAGGTAAACCGGGTAGAGCTGGTTGTGGGGGCGTGCTAAGAGATGAATTTGGCCGTATTTTTGCATTATTTTCAGGTCCGATAGGGGTTGCGGATTCAAATGAAGCTGAGCTACAAGCTATTTGTCACGCATTGGAGATGGTGGTTGGCTCGGGGTGGGAACAACGTCCGTTGGTGGTGGAATCGGACTCCACTACGGCCGTGGCTTGGGTCATGCATTTGGAGAAGCGACCGTGGAGGTTTTGGCGCTGGTTCCGGCGAATTGATGAAGCGTGTGCGGCACTAAATGATGTATGTTTCCAACACGTTTTCAGAGAGGGGAATGGACTAGCGGATGTTTTGGCTAAAACTGGTGTTGATAGACTGAGTTGGTTTAAGCAATGTGCCTAGCTTGATGCTTATTTTATCAATTGTGTTTGTACTGGATACACGCTCACGAGTACTCTTTTCCTCTGTAGGATTTAGAGAGGTTTTTAATGAGGCTTTTGAGCGTGTTGGTCATGTATGTTATCTTATTAATAAAACATGCATGTTGCCGATTAAAAAAAATATCTAACCAATGTAAATCTCAGAATAAGTAGATAAATATATTATTCATACACGCGTGATGTTGCCGTTGTCTAATCTGATTTGTGAATATGTTAACACATATCTTCGAAACCTACCATCCATATTTCTTGTTTAACAAAATGTGTAGAGACATAATTAGGATTTTCGAAAAAAAAGAGAGGGAAAGCAATGCTTTATCTAGGGGAAAACATTTTTTTTTTGAAAATAGTTCATACAAACAACTTTTCTAAATTATAGTATAATTTATGATAAGCAACGATTAATAATTTTGTTTTAGTACCAATAACCAGTTGATTTAGCGGGATGAGTTGCTAAGTCCCTTAAGTAAGGTCAAGAGTTCGAATCTTGACTTTGTAAATAGAAAAAAAAATTGAGTTGAGAGAGTCATCTCATATGTCTTTAAAAAACTAATATGAATTTGTCAGCTGATGAGGCTGATACAAATAGGGATGACCATTTGACTCATACTCAACGGGTTTCAACCCGACCCAATTCTATATGTTCGGGTTTTTTTAAGAAAATTTTGAGAATCGGTCGGTTTGTGTCTAATTTTTTTAGGATTAGGTTGGATCGGGTTGAGTTTGGGTTTAAGGTGTAAAAAACCATACTCAAAATAATAGTTTAATTTAATTCTAGGTATTTAGGTATAATTGCTACAATTCCCCTCTCTTATAATATATATATATATATATATATATTTCAATTATCTCCATATTTTGTCTAATAAAAATGGAATAATTATTGCAACGCTCCCTCTCTAATTGTATTTTTTTCAATTAGCTCCCTATTTTGTCAAATAATTATGAAAATTTGTATTTTTTATTTATATTGAGTTGGGTTGGGTTCGGATTTTTACTCTAGAATTTAAATTCGAGTTTGAGTCGGGTGAATCATCATAAAATGTTGGGTCCGGTTTAGATGGAGGTGTTACAATTTCGGGTCGGCTGCGAATCTACCAAAAACTCGACTCGACCCGACCCATGTTCATCCCTTATACAAATGGTTAAACAAAAAAACAATTATGTTTTCGTAAGGTAATACATAATTGAATTAATTGATCACAACTGAATTTATTTCAGCTGAACAAATTGAATTAATTTGGTTGGCCAATTGAATTAGTTGAAATCATTTTCATCTAATGGAATTCGAGTTAATTAACAATCACTACAGCAAAACAGGCTTTTCGCGGCGTTTTTATAACCCTATAGCGGCATTTTTTAGCGCCGCTAAAAACACTCCCGGCGTTAAGAAAAATGCCGCCAAAAACGCCGCAAGAAGTAGCGTCGCAATAGGTAGCGGCGTTTATATCGCATAAACGCCGCTAAAGGTTTTGATCTATAGCGGCGTTTGTATATAAAAACGCCGCAAAAGTCAATGTTCTTTAGTGGCGTTTGTATATACAAACGCCGGTAATGCTATTCTATAGCGGCGTTTAAATAAACAAACGCCGCAAAAGGTGAATGGTCGATAGCGACGTTTGTGAAATAAAACGCCGGGACTGATGCTTCAGTAGCGGCGTTTGTGTTCATAAACGACGGCATTGGCTGCTCTATGGAGGCGTTTTTTTTAGAAACGCCACAGTACGTTATGGATTTTTAGCGGCGTTTTTCCTTGAAAACGCCGCTTAACTCACTGCTTCTATAAAAATAAATTTTAAAAATGTAAATACCCAAATAACCTGTAAAATAAATCCATAATAACATCAAATTCAAAGTCTACAGCATCAAATCCATAAAACTCCAACAATTAAGTAAACACAACAATAACAAATTCAAAGTCTACAGCATTAAAGTGGAATATAGTTCAAACGATGTTCATAAAATGTAGCGAGAAGGAAATACATATGGTTCGTCAATCAATTGGTGACCTGTGTGAATTAACCGAGAGAAGTTCACCATTGTAAAACCAAATTGATCTCTTCTAATGCCTCGAGCCGTATTTACATCGGCCCAGTCACAACGAAATAACACAACTTTCTGTTTGCCATAATAATCCAACTCAATAATATCCGTAAGAATTCCATAATATTCTACATCTCCCACCACAGGATGATTGTCCCTAGCACTAGCATAACTTGTAGTTGAAGAAGTTACAACTACTCCACAATTTTGTGTCCTCCTTAATCTTTCTCGAGATTTCGTGTGGAACCTAAACCCGTTAATGAGAAAAGCATTATATCTTTTAACAATTCTATTTGGACCTTGAGAAAGCCACTTAACATCTTCACTAACTTCTCTCCCACACCAAACCTATTACACATAAAAGGTGAATAAGTTATCATTTATATTGATGTAGTAAAGGAAGAAAAGTTATTAAGTACGTGTAGTACAAAGATTCAATTGCTTACCATCTTCGCTAACCAATCATGGAAATTTTCTATGAACAACTTATGAATTTCTCTTTGATGTAATCTTCGGGAGCGTACTTGAGATTGTAGCTCTTCTTTAAATTCACTACAAAGTAAGCTAAGTGGTTAAAAAATGGGGGTAATATAAAAGATGAAGTGAATACATTAGAATTTATATAAACTTACGTCCGTAAGGGCTCTGTTGAGTCATGATGGAAGAGAACATATCGATGTGCTTGTACCAAGACTTGTCATCTAACTGTGCAATTTCAACTTTGCCGAGTGGTTCACCAAAACTTTGAAACAAATAAGTCTCAGCTAAGTTACTATTGATGCACACTTCATTTCTATGTGGTCTATTGAATCTCGTTTCAACATCTTCCAAATATCTAGAGCAAAAAGTCAAACATTCCTCTGCTAAATACCCTTCAGCAATTGATCCTTCTGGATAACGCTTATTACGATAGTAAGACTTCAACTTGCTCAAGAACCTAGACCGTAATAAACAAAACATTATATAAGTAGTTGTAATTAAATGAATTCTTAAATGGTATGATTATATGTTAAACAATTTGTACCTCTCAATAGGATACATCCACCGATAGAAAACAGGTCCACCAACTTTAGCTTCGTGAGGGAGATGAATCAACAAATGCACCATAATTGTAAAAAATGAAGGTGGAAATATCTTCTCCATGTTGCATAAAGTCAACGCGACTCGATCTTGTAATTTGTCAAGTTCTTCAACCATCAAAACTTTCCCACAAATAGCTTTCATTACATTAGAAAGTTCAATAATACAAGATGTCACCTCCGTTGACATACAACCACGTAATGCAACTGGCATTAAATCTTGCATCAATATGTGATAATCATGTGACTTTAGAGAATAAAGTCTTCGATCTTTAACACTGACACATCGAGATATATTTGATGCATACCCATCTGGGACCTTTATATCTTTCAACACCGTGCAAAATACTTCTTTTTCTTTCTTCGACATCGTAAAGATAGAAGGCGGTAAAGAAAATTTTCCATTACGAAGTTCTTGAGGATGAAGATCATGCCGAATTCCCATGTCAACTAAGTCAAGTCGACTCTTTAGATTGTCTTTAGATTTTCCTTCGACATTGAGAATGGTCCCAATAATGTTCTCACAAACATTCTTCTCAATGTGCATTACATCAAGATTATGTCTCAAAATGTTATGCTTCCAGTAAGGCAATTTGAAGAAAATACTTCTCTTTTTCCACAACTCCGCCTCATTTGGATCATCCTCTTCATCAGAGTCATCATCACTAAGCTGTTCAAGCTCACAGTCATACACCTCTTTTGTCTTCTTCTTTGATCGTGGGTTTGGTGGTTGGGTCGTTTTTCCATAAGTGAACTTGATGTGTTTCAACATCGACAAGATATCAGACCCGATTGTTTGCTCAGGAGCTTTTCTGAACTCTTCAGTACCATCAAACAAATTTTTTTCATATCTAAATCTATGATTTTCATCTAACCACCGAAGGTGTCCCATGTAAGAGAACTTCTTTCCATTATACAACCACTTCGAGCATGTCTGTGCAGCGCAACAAGGACAAGCATAACGACCTTTAGTACTCCACCCAGATAAATTTGCATAAGCGGGAAAATCATTAATAGTCCACAATAAAGCTGCACGCATATTAAAGTTCTCTTTCTTCAACACATCATATGTTTCGACACCCACCCATAATTGTTTCAGCTCTTCAATAAGAGGTTGCATGTAGATGTCAATATCATTCCCTGGACCTTTCTCACCTGGGATTATCATGGATAAAATAAATTATGATTGTTTCATGCAAATCCATGGAGGCAAATTGTAAGGAACAAGTATAACAGGCCAAGTACTGTATGAAGTACTCATGATTTTAAAAGGATTAAACCCATCAGATGCAAGACCGAGCCTAACATTGCGAGGATCTCCTGCAAAACTTGGAAATTTTTGGTCAAATGTCTTCCAAGCTAAAGAATCTGCAGGATGCCTTAATAATCCATCATCTGTTCGTCCATCGTGATGCCACCTCATAGACTCAGCAGTCTTTGAAGACATAAAAAGTCTTTGAAGTCTGGGTATTAGAGGAAAATATCGCAGAATCTTTATTGGCTTCTTTCTTGCTCGTGTTGCAACTTCGTCTTCACTCACATTTTCTGTGTCCCCATTCGTCCACCGAGATTTACCGCATACATGGCAGGACTCTTGGTTTTTTCTATCACCCCAATACAACATGCAATCATTCGGACAACTATGAATTTTCTCATAACCAAGCCCCAAATCGTTTATCATTTTTTTCATATCTTTGCCAGATTGAGGAATTTTTGCAAAAGGAAAAATTTCAGTCAACAACTCTAATAATTGTGTAAAAGAGTTACCAGTCCACCCTCCCAAGCATTTTAAATGGAAAAGGTGAATGCAGAAGGAGAGCTTTGAATACTTTGATCCCTCATAAAGTGGTTCATTAATTTCATTAAGCAAATTGTAAAACTTTGACGCTTCTCCATTTGGCTCTTCATCACATCCACTTCTTCTCATCTCGGTGAAATCATTAACACCAATATCACAATCTTCTCTAACAGACTAATGATAATCATGCATATTAAATGCATCTCGCAACATGCCCTCCATGTCATCTTCTCTAAGAGATCCACGATGAGAATTATGATGAAAATGTAGATTGCTCGTGGAAGAAGATGTACGAGATGTCAACTCTCCATGGAATGTCCATTTTCTATAACCCGGAACAAAGCCAAAAATAACTAGATGCTCGTGCACAACTTCACGAATGTGCCAATTAACGTTACCACACTTCTTACAGGGACAAAGAATCATATTTTCTTGGCTTGCATTTGCAAAAGCTAAATTCAGAAAATATTCTACCCCATTTCGATAGTCAGCGTTTACCCTTGGAAAATTCATCCAACTCCTATCCATTTTCAATTTCTGTCATATCCAAATTAAAGATATAAACTACCTATCAGTCATACTTGAAGGATGAAAAGAGATGTAACTATTATATTACCAATTAAGTCAAAAATAAGTCAAATACATAAACTACCTATTAGTAATACTTGAAGGATGAAAAGAGATGTAACTATTATATTACCAATTAAGTCAAAAATAAGTCAAATACATAAACTACCTATTAGTAATACTTGAAGGATGAAAAGAGATGTAACTATTACCTGTTGGGGAAAGTTATCTTCTTTAGTTTACTTCAAGAAAAGTTGAGACAAGAATTGCCAAACTATTAAGAGATGTAAATGAGCTGTTAAGAAAAAAACAAAACTATATTAAACAACAAAACTATATTCATCATTACTCAAACCCAAATCACTAAAAAATAAATCACATCAAGATAGACTTAATCAACTAATTCTGAAACAGCATTCTCTGAAACAATCTATTCGTATACAAATCTTACTATTAGTTAAATAATTGAACTTTACTCCTTTCATTACTTTTTATTTTTACATTGTATTTAAGTATAATCCTTTGACATTATGATTGTGTGTGTTTAGTTGTCTTTGCTTTCCATCTGTCTATATGGATCTCTAAAATTTACCTCAAATTGCTTTCCAAGGAAATTAATATGATTATATGAAGGAATCACATTACCATATTTATAGCTAAAAATAAAATATTTATATAATAATTTTCCAATCACAAAATTTTAATTTTTTTTTAATCGGCAACATGCATGTTTTATTAATAAGATAACATACATGACCAACACGCTCACAAGCCTCATTAAAAATCTCTCTAAATCCTACAGAGGAAAAGAGTACTCGTGAGCGTGTATCCAGTACAAACACCATTGATAAAATAAGCATCAAGCTAGGCACATTGCTTAAACCAACTCGGTCTATCAACACTAGTTTTAGCCAAAACATCCGCTAGTCTATTCCCCTCTCTGAAAACGTATTGGAAACATACATCATTTAGTGCCGCACACGCTTCATCAATTCGCCGGAACCAGCGCCAAAACCTCCACGGTCGCTTCTCCAAATGCATGACCCAAGCCACGGCCGTAGTGGAGTCCGATTCCACCACCAACGGACGTTGTTCCCACCCCGAGCCAACCACCATCTCCAATGCGTGACAAATAGCTTGCAGCTCAGCTTCATTTGAATCCGCAACCCCTATCGGACCTGAAAATAATGCAAAAATACGGCCAAATTCATCTCTTAGCACGCCCCCACAACCAGCTCTACCCGGTTTACCTCGCGCCGAGCCATCGACATTAAATTTAAATACCCCCGCCGGTGGCCTCTCCCATTGTAAATTCCCCCGCGTGACATTGCTCGGACCACTAACCATACACTTCAAAGGAGAATCCCACCAAGCCGATTCCAAAATCACACTCTCACTATTCAGCATCCGCACCCAATACATCGACCTCAACTTTATGAGGAACATAATTTCCCCCGCTGTTGCCCGAATATTATTGAACAACGCATTGTAACGCGCCAACCAAAGAGACCAAAACGTCGCTGCACACCCCGCCATCCACCAATCACGCAAATGTCCCATAAACAAGGACCCAAAACACATCTCCAGCAAATTCACCACACGCCAAGGCTGTACCATATCCGTTCCCCACCATCGAAAAAACGTTGTCCAAACTGCCCAAGCCGCTGGGCAGTGAAGCAGGAGGTGATCGAGTGTTTCTTCACTCGTCCGGCACCATACACAGTAGACCCCATCCCCCGTGATCGGCATCCCCCGTGCGCACAACATCTCCATTGTTGGTAAACGATTCAGCCACGCAAACCATAAAAAATGTTGCACCTTCGGAGGTATCGGCAATCGCCAAAGCATATTCAATTCATCACTCGCCACCAATCCAAACGATTGCATCAATTTCGCCAAATTCGCAACAAAAAATTCCTCCGTCGTGGAATGTAACCACACTATCCGATCACATTGAGATGGAAAAAGATGAAAACTCCCGCATAGCGCACGGACCTCCTTAAGCTGCTCAAGTTCTAAAAATCGCAAGGATCGAACAAAGAATTTCTCCCATTCCTCATGTTCAAAATTACCTCCTTTCGTGTACTTCTTCACTGTCAATTCTTTCTCAACCACAAGCCGATACAATCTTGGGAACAACTCAGCCAACGGCCTATCACTACACCACACATTGTGCCAAAAAATCATTTTTTCGCCATCCCCCAATTGCCACATAAAAGCCTCTCTACCCATCAAACCATTCAGCTCATTCGCTTCATTAAGATTAACAATTTGACGCCAAACAAATGACATTTTTTGCAACCCCACCTCTCTCGGCCACCACTTTCTAATATCACAACCATACTTCGCATCTATAATTGTCCTCCAAAGGGAATCCTCTTGCGTCGCATACCTCCACCGCCATTTCGCTAAAAGCGCAATATTTCTTATGCGCAAATTCACCACTCCCAATCCCCCAAACCGACGAGGTCAACAAGCGATTGACCAGCTCACTCGACTTAATTTCATTTTAGTATCCGAACCTCCCCACAAAAATCTCCTCCATATCCGATCTATCTTGTTTAACACACCCCTTGGAACCATAAACAAACTCATATAATAAAGAGGTAAAGCGGACAAAACGGAATTAATCAACACTAACCTCCCCACAAATGACAATGTGTCACGTTTCCACCCCGCCAAGCTATCTCTGAAACGCTGTATAAGTGGCTCCCACATCTGTATGTTGCGCGGATTGACTCCCAAAGGCAGTCCCAAGTAAACAAAAGGAAGCGTATCACGGTCACACCCCAACATGGCAGCAGTTCGCATCATCAAATCATCGTCCACCCCTATTCCATACAACCGCGATTTAGCAAAATTAATTTTCAAACCAGTAGTATACTAGAAACATGTCAGAATACGCTTCAAATCACGTGCAAACTCAATCCTTGCCGGGAAAAAAAGGATTGTGTCATCCGCAAATTGCAAATGTGACACAACACATCCCTCGGCAACTACAACCCCATCAAACACTCCCAATCTCTTCGCATTACTCAAAAATTGATGAAGAAGTTCATCCACAATCACAAATAAGAGGGGCGATAGTGGATCACCCTGTCGTAAACCCCTCTGCATTTTAAATTCTCCCGTCGGCGAGCCATTCACAAGGATCGACAATCTTGCTGTAGTGACACATTCCATCACCCACTTACGCCACAAATCACCAAACCCCATTTTACACAAAATATGATCTAAACATTCCCACTTAATGCAATCATAAGCTTTCGAGAAATCCAGTTTTAAAATAAATCCCCCCTCATCACCTCGTCTTCGTTGCATCGAATGAATTGTTTCATTCGCCAATAGAATTCCATCTAAAATCTGCCGACCTTTTACAAAACCAGATTGCACATCGCTAATCAACTTCGGCAACACCTCCTGTAATCTTTTTGCTAGACATTTAGCTAGAATTTTGTACAGCGAATTCAAGAGACAAATAGGACGATAATCACTAACCACTGACGGATTCTCCTTTTTTGGAATTAATACCACAAAGGAGGAATTAATCCCTGACGGCAATTTGCTCGTTTGCACAAAATCCGCTATAAAATTCATCACATCCTTCTTTAAAAATGCCCAGCCCTTTTTATAAAACTCAAAGGTGAATCCATCCGGACCTGGTGTTTTGGAGCCTTCACAATTCCATACTACTGTTTGAATTTCGGCTTCGTCGAAATCCACTTCCAAGCATGACGCCTCCAATTCACTCAAGCAAGGAAAATCAACCATTGCTTCCATCGAACCCGCCATCTCAATGCGCTGAAAATGCTTCCGAAATTCACTGAAAAAATATGATTTTAGTTGCGTCGGCTCCATTACCCAACTGACATGCCACATTGCTCCTCTAATCGAGTTACGCATCATGCGTATCTTAACAGCCCGGTGGAAAAAATGCGTATTTTGGTCCCCATCCTTTAACCATGCCCCTCTCGATTTTTGTCGCCAATGTACCTCACGTAATTTCGATAGCCTCCACAACTCTGAATTCAGCTTCCATCGTTCCTCTATGTCCTCCCATGAAGCTGAATCCTTCTCTACCATATCGTCTAAGGCATCCAATTTGCTAGTCGATATTTTGATTCGACCATCAATGTTGCCAAATGAGTGTTCATTCCATCGCTTTAAATATGATTTCATCCCTTTCAATTTTGCCGAAATACTCAAGCTCCCCCACCCCACATCCGAAGATCCTAATCTCTCCCATTCATGCCCCATTTGGTCCAATGCATCCTTCGAATACAACCAAGCTTTCATAAAGCGGAATGGCTTCGGTCCGCTGTCCCTAGGATCGCTAACCAATAACAGCGGCACATGGTCCGACACTCCCCTTGATAAACCATTCAATTGTAACGCTTGGAATTTTAAAATTTTATTACTTTAAATTTATTTTAATTACTATCAAATTAAGTTTGAAAAATATATATTGGTGTACAAACAATACAACAATATTTTTTTTTGGCATTGATAAAAATAAAACAGTATTAAGAAAAAGGCTTAAATAATCAATGGCTATAATAAAACAAGGATAAGTTTCTGAATTAATTATTTATTCACAGTTTAATAAAGGGGTAAAGGGAAGCGAGCATTACATCTATTATGAACGTGTATTATATTTAATCATGTTTTTGTTCCATTGCCTTGTCTTTCCCACGGCCATGTTCCAAAACTAAAACTCCAGCAAAGTCAATGTACAATCACCTTCAACGACTCTACGGTACAACAACCGTATATACCGCCGCTATATATACATATTTAGTAAAGAAAAGCCTCCAAAATTCAAGATACATCAGTCAAACTGAAAACACGACGAACCATCCCACACCAAGAATGAATGAACAAACAAGATAAGCTTTGTAATTAAGCACCAAACTGATAAACACGACGAACCATCCCACAATGACCAAGCTCTAAAAATTAATACCTTTGATGCTAAAACAACTATATAACAAACAAGAAGAGTATTCTGCATAATTTGAACTCTCAAAAGGAAATGAGAGATCACTAACCTATTGGCTGACGGTCGAAGGCGAGGAGCGAGGAGCGAGGAGCGACGGCGAGGAGCGAGGAGCGACGGCGAGGAGCGAGGAGCGACGGTCGACGGCGAAGAGCGAGGATCGACGGTCGACGGCGAGGAGCGACGGCGAGGAGCGAGGAGCGACGGCGAGGAGCGAGGAGCGACGGTCGACGGCGAAGAGCGAGGATCGACGGTCGACGGCGAGGAGCGACCACGAGCGACACGGCAAGTGAGGAGCAAGAGCGGCTAGGGCTAGATTAATTTGGGGATTTTTTACGATATTGGATAGAAGTCTGAGATGGGGGCCGGGTATATCTGATTAATTAAAACGGTGTGTTTAACTATGGCGGCGTTTTTAATAACAAACGCCACTAGCCCTAACCTGTGGCAGCGTTTGTAATTAAAAACACCACGAACCCTAACCTATGGCGGCGTTTGCAATAAAAAACGCCACAAACTATACCCTATGGCGGCGTTTGTAATAAAAAACGCCACAAACCCTAACCTATTACGGCGTTTGTATAACAAACGCCACAAACCCTAATGACTGTTTCTATTTTTTTCACATGATTGATATGCAAAATCCTAACCTATGGCGGCGTTTATACTAACAAACGCCACTACTCATACACCTATTGCGGCGTTTATTAATGAACGCCGCTAACATGAAACCTTTACCGGCGTTTACGGCAGAAAACGCCACTAATATGAAACTTATTGCGGCGTTTATTTTAGAAAACGCCACTATATGTCCCCTATTGCGGCGTTTGTTTTAAAAACGCCGCCAATGTTCCCATTTTGTGGCGTTTGTTTCATAAACGCCGTTATAAGTGAAAATTTGGTGGCGTTTGTTTCGAAAACGCCACGAATAGCGCCGCCATAGAACAAGTCTGGTGTAGTGAATTAAAAATAGTTAGCATACCCCCAAACTTTTATCGGCGGTTGCCGCTTAACATTTTGACGCGTTGGTGTTCGAACGTTTAGCAGGTTTGTAATGGAACAAGTAGAAGTGGCAAACGAGTCATTTGTTTCAGGTTATTTCGGGTCTAGTTATATTCGGTTTAAATTCGGTTTGGGTCTAGTTCGTGTTTATGGTGATTTCGGTCAGGGTATCGGGTCGCTTGATTTTCAGTTCAAGTCAATTTAGTTCAGTTAATTTCGGGTCGGGTCAATATCGGATTAATATGAGATCGATTGATTTTAGTCGTGTTTTCATGTCGAGTTAGGTTTTTCCACCCTATATATGTCTTCATATATCATGTATATTTGGCTTTTTGGTGAGTTATGGAGAATTCACATCCCATCTTTCTTTATTTATTATAATATATTTTCTTTACTTCGGGTTGCCTTCGGTTCGAGTTGCTTTCGGTTCGGGTGAAATATATTCAACTAAAATTCAGGTCAATTTTAGTTCGGTTCGATTTATTTCAAGTTTCGGATCAAATTTGAATCATCGTGTTCTGGTCAATTTTGAGTCTCAATCGGGTCAATCGTTTTGGTTCTTGTGTTCTGGCCGACACCTAACATGCTTCATTTTTGGGACAAAAATCCTCAGCCCTTTGTCATTACCGATTTCTAGATCCCAACACTAGAAATTACTACAAAATTTAAATTTAAATCCCTAACTCTAAATTTTTGTAAATCGAATAAGATAATTCTCAAAATTAGATTTTAATTATAATCTAATGTAGAATACCGTACAAATATTTTAATTTGATGAAACTGTAGGCATAAAAATTATTTTTGATTTAGTTGTATACATAAAACTAAAACTAAAAAATAAATCCCAATCTGAAAAATTCTTCGTAAAGTATTCTCTATACTTTAGCGATACTTACAATCATCTTAAGACTGTTTAAGAATTATTTTTCACTGACAATATATCAAATAATAATCTAAAAATATGAAATTTTTGTAAATTGAATTAGATAATTCTCAAAATTAGATCTTAATTATAATATAATGTATAATACAGTACAGATATTTTAATTTGGTGTAACTGTAGGCATAAAATTTATTTTTGATTTAGTTGTACAGATATTCAAACACTTGAATAAATTAAGAAAACCTAACATAACTTAATTTTGTTATGCTATTTATTAAACTAAAGCGTGATCTATTTCGTAGTTTAATAAATTGAATTCTCTTCCCTTATCCTTGCATGATCTTTAGGTATAAATAGGCATGAAGACAAGCACCGAAACCCACCCCAAACAGTTTAAGTAATTCAACTTGCTACTTCTATCATGGCTGATAAATTTTCTACTCAACTTTTTGGAGCATTCCTTATGTTTTTTGTGCTTCAACCCTTTGTAATAAAGTCTCTAGAATTCGAATCTGTTCAGAATCTGGAAGGGGCACAAAAAGGAGACGTTGTGAATGGGCTGAATCAAATCAAGAAATACCTCCACAGCTATGGCTACTACCACCATGACACCGAGGACACGTTCGACGATCGATTCGACGACTCGTTGGAGTCTGCTCTTAAAGCCTACCAGGATTATCTTGGTATTGATGTAACCGGCAAGATCGACTCCGATACAATCAAGGGAGTGTTGACCCCTAGATGTGGTGTCCCTGATCACTTGGTTTCTAACTATAGATTCCCGGGAGGGAAGTACAAGTGGACGAACAGGTCACTTAGTTGGAGTGTTAATAATTCTGTCAATGTATTTACCGAAGATAAACTGACTCCCGTCTTAACTGCAGCATTCAAATCGTGGGCAGATGTTTCTCCGCTCAAATTCGCAAAGGCGGGGAAAGGCACGAAAGGAGATATCACAATCGGGTTCTTTCCGAGATATCACGATGATGGTAATCCTTTCAGGCCTGAAGAATTCGCCCATGCTTATTTACCAGAAGATGGCAGGCTTCACTATAATGCAAACTGGGGTTGGACCTTTAATCCTACTGCAAAGGGTGAAAAGAGAAAAGTAGATGTGCAATCAATTGGTGTGCATGAAATTGGACATACTCTCGGCCTTGACCATAGCGCTAATAGGTCTGCCGTCATGTATCCTTATTTTGCACCTGGAATGAAAAAGAGGGACCTCACCGATGATGACAAAAATGGTATAAAAGCTTTATATCCTGAATGAAGAACTTGCATCACTTAAACCTATGCAAGTTTCACGATATCGTATCATATTATAGCTATAGATATATCACAGTTGAAACACTAGAATAAGACAGTGATATACATACATGTTTAAGCTAACATATGTTGAAGCTTCAGTTTCCATGTATGGTAAGCATTATCTATGATATAGTTCAAACTTGAATAAAAGAACCGGTTATTATATTATAAGTGCGATTTGTACTTTTTTTTATTTGTTCTATAAAATGATCATTAGGCATCATCATTCCGCACCTACCATACACCCCTCAATAAGCAGACTGATTATGTTAACTCACTAAGGGCTGCTCGACAATTTGCTTCAAGGGTTTCAGATTCTTTAAAGGTAAGATATCCGGTCGTACTTTTCTAGAGTTAAAGAAAAAAGGGAAAGAATCTGGGGGAGAGAAAAAATCCCCAAAATCCCTAAAATCTCCGTACGAGTCTCCACTCTTTGTTTGTAGCAATTCATCGTCCATGATATCACCAAAACACAGCAACTAGAAATCAGAAAGGGGTTTGGCAGGAACGATGAATAGATCAATGAGCGACAGGAAGGTGTGGACAGTTTTCGTGGGTAATCTTTCAACGACAATTCACTGGAAAGGGGTTTGGCAGGTTTTCGATCGCCATGGGGTAGTGGTGGATGTGTTTATTCCCCGGAAAGTTGATAGGAACGGCTGCAGATTTGGATTCGTGCGGATGAGTAGCCGAGAGGATGCTGAACGGGTGATAGAACGATTGAACGATAAATGGATTTATGGTTCGTGGATCACTGTATGTAAAGCGAAATATGGAGAGCGCAACTCCTTTTGGAGACGGAAACAAGCCAAAGCCGATACTGCACAGTCGACAAAGGCAGGGAAGTTGAGATCAACGCCACCGGTGATACAGCGATCGGAGGAGGAGGTTAACGACAGTAAGGCATTCAATTTTTCAGTGAAGGGTTTCGTGGAAAGGGACAAGCTGGAGATCCTGCAAAATTGTGCAGTAGGGTGGTGCAAGAAACCATGGAGCATTAAGGAGCTGGCCGCGAATTTGCACCAAGCGGTGGTGGAGGGACTGTCGATATTGCGCATAGCCGGTGCTTTGATTTTACTTATGTTCAAGGATCCGTTAACACGTGACAAGGTAATGCAATTAGAATCGGGGCAGGGATGCTTCACAAGACTTGAACATTGGTCACCGACAATAGCTTTGGAATCGAGAAGGGTTTGGATTTCGATTAAGGGTCTCCCGATTCATGCTTGGTCGCAACAATCTTTCGAAAGCATAGCGAACATATGGGGTAGCTTGGTTCATTTAGCGGACTCTACTACCTCACCCCAATCGTTTGAGTGTGGATGGATATTAATTGAAACATCGACCATGGCAACTATTGAGGCCAAAGTGAAGTTGGAGGTGGATGGTGTTTCTTTCCCTCTACAAATCCGAGAATATACATTTGGACCATGGATGGAATGCGAATGCACAATGATACAATCTGAAGATGAGGACGATGCGTCTTCGACACAGGGATCGGATGGGGGAAATCAAGGCACAGGCAATCAACTCGAGCCTTTGCAACAGGAGGAGCCGCTCGGAAATCAAGTACAAATTGCTGAGGCAAGGCAGTGGCGATGCAATACACTATGGGAACCTAGGATGGCTCACAGCCATGTTTCACAGGATGAGGCTGGATCAAAAGATTCCATTGATTCGTCAGAGTTGCAGGGAGGTGGTGATGAGGCCGGTCTGATGGAGGAGCAGACCTCCGAGAGGATCACAGGCGAGGGTGGGAAGAGTCCTACTGCAGCAAAACTAACCGAGGTAATTCAATCCCAATCAAACTCTATGGATTTGAATGCAACTATTATGGAGATGGTTAAGCCAATCTCAAAATCGGTGGATTTGGTGGATAAGGCAGATTCAAAATTTGAGAAAACATGGGATAAGTCTGGAGGGAAAATAGGTGATTCAAACAATTGTAATTTGATTTGGATTAACGGCAGGAAAACGAAATCAGTTAATGTTCTCTCAGGAGTGGTTTCATCGCCAAGAATTGGTAGGGGCAGACCGCGCAAACGAGTGGTACACCAGCCTATTTCGACGCAAGTTGTGAACGCATCACTCTCGGATTCGGATTTGCAGAATCGTCAACAATTGCTATCTAAGGAAATAGAGGCGACAGTGGCTCTAGGAAGTATAGTGGGTGTGCGAACAGTGGGGTGTGAAGCGGACATCATAAAGGATCTTCAGCAGGTTTTTTTCCGGGGAAAGGCGATAGAAATAGCGATGCGCGTAGTATCATGGAATGTCAGGGGATTGGGATTGAGCTTGAAACGTAGGGCAGTGGGCGATGTAGTTAAGAAGTAACAGGAGGATATGGTGATGTTGCAGGAGGCGAAGCTTGAGGATATGCCATTATTAGTGGTTGCGAGTTTGTGGGCATCGGACGGGTTTGATTTTGTTTTCTCACCTTCGATAGGTGCTTCATGGGGTTTGATTACGGTATGGGAAGAATCACGCTTCAGTGTCATTTCATTGGATGTGGATTAAAATTTTATCTTTATCAGAGGTAAGTGGCATGCAGAAGAATTAAACCGCTGCATGTTGAATATTTATGCACCATGTGATGCGGAGGCACAGAGACAGTTGTGGCAACGGTTAGAGGAGCTTATTCTGGATATCACAGGACCATGGTGTATCGCAAGGGATTTTAATTCGATACACTGGATATCAGAACGTGCAAGGTGTAGTTCGATGGCCACAGGGGGTTGGAATTGATAATATTATGGTCAAGCTCCAAACCATGAAGAGTTTTCTGCGTAAATGGAACCGTACGGTGTTTGGCGATATTGAGCGAGAAATTCAGTCGATTCAAGCAAAGCTGGAGGGTGTAGATGATGCGGGTTTGAAAGGTGATCAACGTAAATCGGAAATTGAATTGATTGAGTGGAAAATGGAGTGGTTGCAACGGTTATGACAGGCTATCAGGCGTAAGGAATCTCTTTGGAGACCGAAATCGAGGGCGAATTGGTTACGTTTAGGAGATCGCAACACAGCGTTCTTCCACCGCGCGACAAAACTTAGAGCAGTGCGAAATTTTATTACGGGGCTGTTGATAAATGGCCGGTGGGAAACGAATGTACATCGGCTTCGGAAACGCATTGTGGCGGCTTTTTCTATGCATTTTGAGGCAGTCAAGCGGCTATGCGTTTGGACTGTTGTAGGAGAGTTCGGTAGAGAGTTGTACCAATTTACATTCGGTATGTTTTTCACATATTTTTGGTGAGGCGGATGGCTTAGCAGATGCTTTGGCTAAGGAAGGGGTGGCGTGGGTTTCGTTATTTTGTGCTTGTCAGCGCTAGCGGTTGGTTTTTTGTTTTTCGTTTGTTTGTTCGCTGGTTTTCGTTGTATTGTCACATACGGGTCGTACTCTTTTCCTCCATTAGGTTTTAGGGAGGTTTTTAACGAGGCGACCGTTGTGGCGTTTGGTTGTATATTTCTCTTCAAATATACGACATTATTGAGCAAAAAAAAGTGTTATATTTATAATTTACTATTGTTATAGATTAACAATTTTATGAATTTGCATCGTTCGCATGCAGACGATAAAAGATCTCTTGCATCTCTAACAGTGAGAATTAAGACGATAATTATATGAATTTTGATCAATATTTATTACTATTAGAATATAAAATCATATATGATTTTCTTGGGGTGTCGTATACTTGGGGTGCAATTCACAGGACCTGAGTTTCGGGGAAGAAGATCGATTCAGGAGTTGCGGTAGAACTGAACTATTGGAATGGTTTTTAAACTTATCTTTACTGATAATTTTCAGAGTTCCATTACTTGCTGCAGAGAAAGTAACAGCACCAAACCTGCAAAATCACTACAATCAACTAGAAATAACAGCGCACACACAACCAATGAAACAACCCCATCCACCCTACAGAGTTACGATCTGTTCAAAGTACTGGAAAAGTTTCATGCATCAGGAAAGCTGCCCAATAACTCTAATTCTTCATTCATAGCCTTAATACCCAAGACAGAATGCCCGGAGAGTATATCAGAGTACAGACCTATAAGCTTGGTAAGCTCAGTTTACAAAATAGTTTCAAAGGTGCTTGCAAAAAGGTTGAGCAGTGTTATGGAGAAAATAATTAGTGAAACACAATGCGCATTCATAAAGGGGAGACAAATAGTTGATGGAATTTTGGTTGCAAATGAAGTAATACATGCTCTCCAAAATGAAGACAACATTAGAGGAGGGGTTGCCTTAAAGATAGATTTTTCCAAGGCGTATGATTGCGTACGATGGGATTTCTTAATAATGGTGCTAGATCGAATGGGGTTTGGTTCTAAATGGTGTGCTTGGATGCTGGAATGTGTGTCAACTGCAAAGATTTCCATTTTGATTAACGGCTCCCCAACGAAAGAATTTAAAATGTGCAAAGGAATTCGACAAGGAGACCCCATTTCTCCTTTCTTATTTATTGTTGTATCGGAAGCTCTAAGTCTCTTGATTAAGAAGGCAGAGGAGTGTGGGCTAATTGAAGGAATAAGAAATTTGGTGCCACAAGAATCTATAACACATCTACAATTTGCAGATGACACAGTAATATTCCTCAGGCCCTGCGAGAATTATATAGTCAATATCAAAAGAATTTTGCGCTGCTTCGAATTGTGCTCGGGCCTAAGTATCAACTTCAATAAATCTTGTATGGTGGGAGTAAAAGTGGAGATAATTAAGTTGCAGAAGTTGGCAGATTTGTGTGGTTGCAAAGTTGGAGCGTTCCCGATAAAGTATTTAGGATTTCCACTAGGAGCAGATCCAAGGAGAGTCAGCACTTGGGATCCGGTGATTGAGAATTTCAGGAAAAAGCTATCAGGTTGGAAAAGCAGGTCACTGTCTCTAGCTGGAAGAATTATTTTGATAAATTCGGTCCTTTCGTCTTTACCATTGTATTATTTCTCTTTGTTCGAAGTTCCTAAACAAGTGTTGTTAAAAATGGACAAGATAAGGAGAAATTTCTTGTGGGGTAGCTGGCCAGGCAAGAAGAAAATCTCCAGAGTTAATTGGGGAAGAATCTGTTCTCCTAAAAGCAAAGGCGGTGCAGGGGTTATTAATCTCAAGGTAAAAAACAGGGCATTATTAGCAAAATGGGGGTGGAGATTCATTACGGAAAAAGAAGCTCTATGGAGGAAGATAGTTAAAGCCAAGTATGGAGAGTCTAACATTGGGTGGATTTCGAAGTGTAGTAGATCAAGCAAAGCCTCAATAATTTGGAGAGGGATTGTAAACAATATGTCTAATGAAAAGGTTTGCAGATGGTTCGCTCCAAATGAGATTCGCTGGAGGCTGGGAAATGGAGAAACTATTCTTTTTTGGGAAGATCGATGGTGTGGAGATACCCCTTTAAGTGTCTCTTTTCCAAGGTTATACAAGCTAGTTAAAGACAAGGGAGTTACGGTTGCTGCAACAATTAAAAATGAGGATTTTCGCGACTTGATGCTTTTGAACCTTTTTTCGAGACCTCTCCGTTTGAGAGAAATGGAAGCAGTGGCACAGGTGGAAGCAAGGCTGATGGGTCAAAGTGTGAAGAAGGAAGTCCCAGACAAGGTTATTTGGGTTCACGACAATGCAGGGGATTTTTCAGTCCGAAAACTCACTGATATGTTAGTGAATGCTGATTTAGAAGAACCTGACTTCAAGTTTGACTTGATTTGGAAGATGAAGGTTCCACCAAAGGTTAAAAACTTCCTTTGGATGCTGAAGATCAAAAGAATTCCAACAAAAGCTTTCCTACTGGAGATAGGCATGAATATTAAAGACCAGAATTTTAATTGCCCTTGGTGTGGAGATGAATTAGAGAACTTATCCCACCTTTTTGTGGATTGCCTTTTTGCTAGAAATTATTGGAGATGTTTCTGTAACTGGTGGTCAATAGTGTGGATAAATACTGCAACAATTGACGAACTGCTTACGTTTTGTTTCTCAGTTTCTTTGACAGGTTCATCGAGAACTCTTTGGTTTATTACAATAGCTTCAGCCCTTTGGAGTCTATGGCTTGCAAGGAACGAGATGGTATTTAGGAATAAACGTATATCCCTTAAGGAGCTCTTGTTTTACACAAAAATGCGAGCTTGGATTTGGATTAAAGCTGTGAACGAGGCAATGATTCTTGATGACGCAAATTGGTGGAAAAATCCAGCCTTATGTCTTGAAGCAAAATCGACAGAAGCCAATTTGGATTGGATACCTCCAAAAGAAGGGTTGGTAAAATTTAATGTGGATGGAGCTTCAAATAAAATCGGTGCAGGATGTGGAGGAGTACTAAGATCTTATGCAGGAGATGTGAGAGCTTTATTTTCCGGGCCTGTTGAAAACTTTGGTCCTGAGTTTGCAGAACTTATGGCGATAAAGACTGCGCTTTTGGTGTTCATAGAAGCGGGATGGATAGGAAAAGAAAGTTTGATTGTGGAATCAGATTCACAAGTGGTGTTGAACTGGATTGCGAACCCCTTGATTCGACCGTGGAGATGGTGGAATTATTTCGAGGAAATTGAAAGCTTAACAAAAAATATAGCTGCGGTGTCATTCGAGTATGTTCCAAGAGCAAGAAACGGATTAGCAGATAATCTAGCAAAATTAGGAGCAGGCAGGAGTGCATTGTTTAAAGCATGGTGGTAGTATGGGTTGGTTTGGCAGGATTATTTTGTATCTCGGTTTTGTAAAATGGAGTCGTGTAAGCCACGTTGGGTTGTACTCTTTTCCTCCAATAGGTCTAGGGAGGTTTTTAACGAGGCACCCAACGTTTGGCTCAAAAATAATTTAAATAAAATAATTTGCTTAGCAAAAAAAAAACGATCCATATTAATTTACCCTCCCAACACACGATTAACCACAAACCAACCCTCATCAACCCTGCTACAGTTCAAAAGCCAGCAACAAACACCACACACTTCTACACTCCCAGAAAAAAAAATAGAGAAAAAGAAAAACAGCTTACACTTTTGCTAAGCAACACCAAAAGAAACCAAACATATTCAACCCAAGAGGGTTCTTTATTGGATAACCCACCAACATCACAACACACTGATAAAACTCCCGTAAGCAACTCTCTACAAAACCTACAGAGGAGGATGAAATAATCCAGACAATCCAACTAAACCTAAACTAAAGGGGCTAATTTTGGCTTAGGGTCTCCAATCTCACTAATTATGCCACCACCTCCTCTTCATCGCCAATGATCTCCACCCCTAACTTTTTACCAAGCTCGAGGGTTTTTCTTACAGACTTAGTTAATATTTGCTTTCTAGCAATGTCCAAATAAGAAGGCAAATAATCAACTAACTCGGTAGGTTTTCTTAAATTAAAATTAAGACCAAATTGATATATTGTGTAAATAACATGGACCAAATATATAATTATATCAATTTATTTAACAGCCACGTCAATGTCTCATTTACTTTTTAACCAACCCATATTGGTTCCAATTAAATAGTTTAGTGCTATATTTGTCAAAATTGAACGTATAGTGGTCATGTTGACACCAACCCCATAACTAGGTGGTCATTTATGTAGTTTACCCTTTTTATTATTAAGAATTTAACTTAAACTTTTCCTTTGAAGAAAAGAAATAAACATTTAGGACATTACAACAAGTGTCTGTCCTTAGCTCATGCAAACATCAAGAAGAATAACTAACAGCTAATAAGGAGGATTATAAAAAAATGAAGATCCAAAGTATTAGACCAAGTTAACTTAGCAATTCCATCAGGTAGTTTTTTACTTTCCTGAAGAACATGAGAAATACTATCTTTCCAATTGCGATCTATAAGCTCCAAAATATAATATAAAATCGTGAGAGATTTATCTCTTGGTGAAGTATCCTAGAGAAGGTGCATAACTTCCAAATTATCATTCTCAAATATGATTCGACGTTCTCACATATTTCAAGCACAATATAAATCTTCATACACACCCAAAGTTCCACTCCAAATATCGAACAAATACCTAACCTCTTCGAAAATCCATCAACCAGCTGGTGGAATTAAAAAAAAAAGAAATATATTTTTTTAAAAAAAGTCTAATTATTCACAAATATTTATGAGTGTTGTTTTTTAACAACCATACAAAGGAATTGACCATAAGGAAATGGCGTCTCAAGAAGGAAGATCTAGGAATGGTGGCAGACGGCTCTGGAATCTATCACAATAGATCCACTAGAAACGCCTATGGCAAGTTTGCAATCGGCATGGTATAGTGGTTGATGTATTCATCCCAGCCAAAAAGGTGAAGGACGGATCCAGATTTGGTTTTGTGAGAATGGAGTCGGAAGGAGATGCCTACCGTGTTATCGAGAGATTGAATGGTGCCGGTAACCCCTAAACCCGGCTCAAAAGATTTGTGCCGAATATAAGAAGTCAGGTTTGAAACTTGCCCCTCAAGTAAAGTAATCGGATTTGAAAACAGGTGATTGGTGTGGTGGATGAGAGGAATTTGGATATCCTATGATGCAGTGCAATCGGTAGATGCATCAAACACTCAACATTAACTGAATTGGCGACCGAATTCAGAAGGATAAATGATAAATCTACAAGGATTCTCTATCATAAGGATTAAGGGACTTTTATTTTGTTTATGTTTCGCGATGTGGAATCTCGTACAAAAACTCTGGAATCGTGCAAACTCCTACAATGGTTTGACAGCGTACAAGAGTGGTCATCGAAAATACGGTTCGATAGTAGATTCACTTGGCTAGCCATTGGAGGATTCCCTCTTCAAGCATGGTCTACAAGCACATTTAAAAATATAGCAGAGACATGGGGCTTGTTCATAAAAATTGATAGAGATACGGTCGAGCCACAACCATTCGAGAGTGGAAGGGTTTTAATCGAGACGAAGTGGATCGATAGAAACACCGAGATGATTGAATTGGTGGTGAACGGACAAGTATACCCAATCCGAATCTGGGAAATTGAATATCACATCCAGAATGAGCACAACAAAGATTTGCCAAATAAGGCAAGTGAAGAGGACGAATCAATGTCTGGTCAGAATCATATGTCGGGGTCGGGGTGAAAGAAATAACTTCGGATATCAAATTAGAAGTTACTCCTCTGCTTGGTAATTTGAATATGAATAACGAAGCTCAAAATTCACAGGAAACATTCGTGCCAAAACTCGATCGAGATGGTAGATTCCGGACCAAAACAAGATCTATTGGAAGTATCAGGTGATTTTACAAAGTTTGATGTGATGCAGTCTGAACTCTGAAGTGAATAAGAGCCTGGCAGCCCCGAATTTACATGATAAACCAAGGTCGATTAGGCCAAGGGAAAATATGGGTGCAAAGGCCAAGAGAAAACCAGAAAGTGGCGAATGGTTCTCTTTTTTATTCGGACTTTATATGTACTGAAAGCAACGAGGGAGTTAATTGATTTCGAAAAACTAATAAGACGAAGAGAAAGTCGTGAAAGACATTGCAAGACCCATTGAAGAAAGAGATGGGGGTCAGTAGCAAAGATATTGTCGTGGAATATTTGTGGTTTGGGATCGAGATCAAAGAAAAAAGCTGTGTAGGACTGGTTACCACAATATTGTCGTGGAATATTATTGGGTCATTGTCGCGAGGTATAAATTCAACTTTAGTTGCTTTAATTTCGAAGAAGGATGAGTTAGTGGAAATAGGGGATTATAGACCTATATGTCTTCTTAACTCGGTGTATAAAATTTTATCGAAAATGCTTGCCGAAAGACTTCAAATGGTGATTGACATGATTATTAGTGACACACAATCGGCTTTTATTTGGAGACGTCAAATCATGGACGGTATTCTACTGACGAATGAGGTGTTACACTCTATAGGACATAAGAAATTTGGTAAGGGTGGATTGATTCTGAAACTGGATTTTGCGAAAGCCTACAACTATATCCGATGTGATTTTCTTGACCATATTATGGGAAAAATGAAGTTTAGTACTAAGTGGCAAGGTTGGATTTTGGAATGTATTAGTACGGCGCATTTGTCCATTCTAGTGAACGGGAGTGCTACTAAGGAATTTGCTATGAAACGTGTTTGGGACAAGAAGATCTTTTTCCCCACTTCTTTTTGTAATGGTTGTTGAGGCTTTACACTGTTAGAAATAGGTGGAAGAAATTGTAAGACTTTTAGAGAGGAAGATAAGTAATAATGTTATTACGAGAATACAAAATTGGAATGATTTGTTCCATCACTAACAATCCTTTATATAGGCTTGTTAGTGGCTATTCAAAAAATTACATCTCTTCATTTTGTACCCTTTCATCATGCAAAGGTTACATCTATTCATGGTGAATGGTTGCATCCATTCATTAACATATGTTCATGAATAGTTGTACCTATTCATGAAAAGTTTAAATTATATTTTTTTTCAACACTCCCTCTTAATTTTAACTTTTCTTGATCACACCAAGGCTTTCACGCATTCTTTGAAAATCTTCAAACTTGAGAGGTTTTGTGAAAATGTCTGCAACTTGATCTTGAGTCTTTACAAACTTAAGCTCTACTTCCTTCTTGGCAATATGATCTCTAATAAAATGATATCGGGTGTCAATATGTTTACTTCGATCATGAAACACCGGATTATTGGCAAGTGCTTGTGCAGACTTATTATCGATGCAAATTTTAGTAGGCCCTTCTTGTGGCAAGTGAAGTTCTTTAACTAATCTTTTAAGCCAAATAGCATGACACGTACAAGAAGTTGCTGCTACATATTCTGCCTCACATGTGGAAAGAGTCACAATGGGTTGCTTTTTTGAACTCCAAGAGATGCAACAATCTCCCAAGAAAAACACAAATCCAGAGGTGCTTTTTCTATCATCTATGTCGCCGGCAAAATCACTATCACAAAATCCCATGAGTTGAAAGTTATGAGAAGAGGAGTAGAATAGCCCAAAGTCAATAGTACCCTTTAAGTAACGAAGAATTCTTTTAGCAGCCTTCATGTGAGTTGATGTAGGAGCTTCCATGTAGCGACTTACTACACCAACTGCAAATAGGATATCGGGTCTTGTACAAGTCAAGTATCTCAAACTTCCCACAAGACTTTTGAAGAGTGTTGAATCTTCCTTTATTCCATCATTGAACTTTGACAACTTTACTCCGCATTCCATTGGAGTATTAACAGGATTGCAATCGAGCATTTTGAATTTATTTAACACTTCTTTTGCATAGCCCTTTTGTGAGATGAATATTCCATCCTCAGATTGTTCCACTTCTAGGCCCAAATAATAACACATTAGACCCACATCAGTCATCTCGAAAACAAGTGACATATCCTTCTTGAATTCTTCAATTAGGTTGTGATTGTTGCTTGTAAAAATCAAATCATCCACGTACAGACAAACTATCAAGATATCTCCACCATCTTTCACTTTAATATAAAGTGCATGTTCATGTAGGCAACGATCAAAACCTTTATCTTGAAAATACTTGTCGATGCGGCTGTACCATGCACGAGGCGCTTGCTTCAATCCATATAATGCCTTTTTCAACCTTAGACATTTATCTTCTTGCCCTTTGACTTTGTATCCAATGGGTTGTTCAATGTAAACTTCCTCTTCTAAGAAACCATTAAGAAATGCTGATTTCATATCAAGTTGATGGATTTTCCACTTCTTTTGAGCCGCTAGAGAAATAATCAATCGAATAGTTTCAATTCGAGCAAATGGTGCAAAGACTTCATCATAATCGATCCCATGCTTCTGCTTATAGCCTTTAACAACAAGTCTTGCTTTGTATCTCACCACTTCTCCTCTTGCATTCTTCTTTTTCTTGAAAATCCACTTGACTCCAATAGCTTTATGTCCTTTTGGAAGTTTTGATAGCTCTCAAGTGTTGTTCTTCTCAATTGATTTTATTTCTTCATCAATGGCTAGTCTCCAATTCTCATCTTTCACTGCATCACCGAAGTTAAGTGGCTCATTATCTACAAATAGACAAAACAAGTTATTGATAGCTTCAGTGGAGCGGTATAAATCTTCGACACTTCTGAATTTATGTGGCGTTTCACTTGAGCTTTCTCCAGAGCTAGAGCTTTCTTCAAAACTTTCATGGACCGGAGCAGGTGAAAGGGGAGGAGTCATGTCTTGTTGAGGAGTCATGTCTGGCAGATGGTTCATTACTTGTGTTGGAGTCACATCTTGTTCTTCCACGAAGTATGGAAAGAAATCATAAGATTGTTCTTCTTGTGCTTCCCAATTCCAACTTGCTTGTTCATCGAACTCAACATCACGACTTATGATAATCCTTCCATTGCTTGGATTGTACAACTTGTAGCCTTTGGAGTTTGAATCATAGCCAATGAAAACATATTTAGAACTCCGATCATCAAGCTTTAATCTACCTTGGTCAGGTACATGTGCATAGGCAATGCTTCCAAACACCCGAATATGTCTTACACTTGGCTTTCTTCCGCTCCAAGCTTCTTAAGGAGTTACATTATCCACATTCTTTGTTGGTGAGCGATTGGATAGATAAACTGCACATGAAACAGCTTCGGCCCAAAATTCCCTGTGCATATTCTTTGCCTTCAACATACTTCTTGCCATGTTCAAAATGGTTCTATTTTTTCGTTCTGCAACGCCATTTTGTTGTGGGGATCTGGGCACTGTCAAAGGACGACGAATTCCATTTGCTTCACAAAAAGCATTGAATTCATTAGAAGTAAATTCGCCTCCTCTGTCAGATCTTAGAGATTTTATCTCGTAGCCACTTTCTTTTTCAATGAGTGCTTTAAAATTTTTAAAAGCAACGAATGCTTCAGATTTCTGCTTCAAGAAGTACACCCAAGTCTTCCTACTGTAATCATCAATAAAAAGTAAGAAGTATCTGCTTTTACCAAATGATAACGGCTTGATGGGTCCACATATATCAGTATGAATAAGTTGAAGGGGCTCGGTCGCTCTTGATGTTGCTTCTTTTGGAAAACTTGACCTTGCATGCTTGCCTAGAAGACACGCTTCACACAATTGGTTAGGGTGACTAATGGTTGGAATTCCATTTACCATCTCTTTTTCTCCAAGCATTTTGAGGGCTCCAAAATTCAAGTGACCAAATCTCATGTGCCAACACCAAGCTTCATTTTCCACGCTAGCCTTCAAGCATTTTGCACCAGTCGTCTTGAGATTTAACATGAACATTCTATTCTTCGACATTGATACTTTAGCCACCAAGTTTCCACATTGATCTCTTAGCCAAAGACAACAATCTTTCATATGAATTTCATAACCCTTTTCAAGGAGTTTTCCCAAACTCAAAATATTACTTCTTAGCTTAGGCACATAATAAACCTCAGTAATAAGGCTATGGCTCCCATCCTTTAGAGAAATTAAGATTGTACCTTTCCCTTGAATTTGGACTTTCGAGGAGTCTCCAAAAGAAACATTGCCTTTAACTTTCTCATCAAGTTCCACAAATGCCTCTTTATCTCCACACATGTGATTGCTTGCTCCATTGTCAAGGTACCATGTGCTTGCATCATTCTTCTCCTTATTCTTCAGTGCTAGCAACAATGTTGGCTCTTCAATATCTTGTTGATCTTCAATGAGATTGACTCTCTCCTCATTTCTACTTTCATTTTGGCATTCCCAAGAAAAATGACCAAATTTCTGACAATTATAACATTCAATATTGGACTTGTCATGCTTCATTTCATTCGGTCTTTGATAATTAAATCTTCCTCTTCCTCGGTTTCTTAATGATGTACGATCTTCACGATCACTTCTTCCACATCCTCGTTGGCCATAACCTCGACCTCGTCTATGTCCTCGTCCTTTTTGATTCTTTTCTTCTCGATTATTTTTCAAAAATACCTTGGCTTTGAGGGCTTGTTCAATGGACTCTTCTTGTCTTCTATTTAATTTATCTTCTTGAGCTTGCAAATCACCCATAACATTTTCTATAGTCATAGAGTCTAAATCTTTTGACTCAATGACACAAACCACATAATCAAACTTTGGAGTCAAAGAACGAAGGATCTTTCCATCACACGAACATCTTCTATGATTTCTCCATATCTCTTCATTTGATTAACAATAGTCATCACCCTTGAGTAATAATCCGAAATGGACTCGGATTCCTTCATCCGCAAGGTTTCAAACTCACCTCGTAATACTTGGAGTCGAACCTTCTTCACTTTGTCAACTCCTTGGAGAGAATTTTGCAAAATCTCCCATGCTTCCTTTGCGGTGTTGGCATTTGCCACTTTTGCAAACATCGAATCATCCAAACATTGGTGAATGAGGGTGAGAGCATGTTGATCTTTCATCCTTGTTTTCGTCAAAGCCTCCTTTTCTTGTCGTGACAACGGTACTTCGTTTTGAGGAGACTCATAACCCTTGTGAGTGATCTCCCAAGCATCTTGTGCCCCAAGTAAAGCCTTCATACGGAGACACCAATTTTCATAGTTGTCTTTTGTAAGACGAGGAGTTTGAAATGGAAACATACCATTGTTGGTCATCTTCTTCTCTCTCTTTTTTAACTATCGAACCAAGCTCTGATACCACTTTGTTAGAAATAGGTGGAAGAAATTGTAAGACTTTTAGAGAGAAAGAGAAGTAATAATGTTATTACGAGAATACAAAATTGGAATGATTTGTTCCATCACTAACAATCCTTTATATAGGCTTGTTAGTGGCTATTCAAAAAATTACATCTCTTCATTTTGCACCCTTTCATCATGCAAAGGTTACATCTATTCATGATGAATGGTTGCATCTATTCATTAACATATGTTCATGAATAGTTGTACCTATTCATGAAAAGTTTAAATTATATTTTTTTTTTCAACATACACATGCTATTGGTAGAAGCCGAGGAGCAAGATTTATTTAGAGGTGTTCATGTAGCTGCAATTGTCCAAATTTCACACCTACAATTAGCCGATGGCACGGTGTTATTTTTTCCAGAATGACATACGGTATGCCCATAATTTGAAAAAATTGCTTACTTGTTTTCAATATGATTCTGGTCTCAAGATCAATTTCTCTAAATCTTGTTTCTTTGTCATGGGGTGGAGGAAGAATCTGTATCCGAAATGGCGGGGGTGTTGGGTTGTAATGTATGGGTGATCCCTTTCAATTATCTAAGCTGCCTGTGGGTGTAAACCCTCGAAACCTAAGTGAGTGTCGCCTTTAATTTAGCGTTTCGCATGTGATTAGCAGGGTTGAAAGGTAAATCCATGTCATTTGCGGCTAGATTGGTTTTGGTGATTTCTATGTTGTCGACCCTTCCCCTATACTATATGAGTGTGTTTATGATGCCAAAGAGTGTGATCTCAAAGATAGACAAGATTAGATGAAAGTTTCTTTGGAATAGTTCTGACGAGAAAAGAAAAATGAGTAGAGTTAAGTGGTCGACGGTTTGTCGCCCTCGTCATTTGAGGGGACTTGGAGCTGTGGATCTACTAAGAGAAATTTGTGTCTTTTGGAGAAATGGTTGGGGCGATATTCGCATTCTGATAGTTCTTTATGGCATGCAATTATCATAGCGAAATATGGGGAACAAATTTTGCATCAGAGTCCAAATTTGATGGGACAGAATAATATGTGGAGAGTTTGGCAACAAATTTTAGAGGTAAATAATGTAGATTGTGAACAACAGTTTATGAGTGAGGATCGGTTCTTTTGGATTTGGGGAATGGAACACATGTCATATTTTTGGCACGATAGGTGGTGCCTCAATGTACCTTTGAAAGTGGCGTACCACGGCTATTTTGGATATCGTCTAATAAGTTGATTCGTGTCTCGTCTATTTTAGAAATGGTGGATCTGGATGTACACGACTGGGTGATGTTGTTTGGACGCCCTTTGCGTGGCTTTGAGTTGTGGCAACTTGAGGAGTTAAGGGCTCTAGTGTGTGCAATGTTTGTGTCAGTTTTGCTGGAAAACAAGTTGATATGGAAGCCAAGTAAATCAGACGAGTTTTCAGTCAAGATTTTATGTCTCATATGTCTTCGTTTAATCTGGAAAAAGACTATTTTGAACACACGATGAGTTGGCAAATCGAAGTTACCCCGAAAGTCAAATGCTTTCTTTTGTTCACTCTTCGTGGCCAACTACCTATGATGGTTTTTCTTCGGGATCGTGGTTTGTAGATCAGTTCAGATGTGTTGAAATGTGTCGGGTGTGAGGTTGGAGTGGATGAGCTTAATCATGTCTTGTTTACATGTCCGAGAATCTACGTTTAATGGTCCCGTTTTTTGAGCTGGTGGAATGTTGCTATGGTTCATCCTTTATTACTGTTGGATTTTATGGTTCTTTGTTTTTATGGCCAGTTTGAGGGGGTTGTTCGGCAGGGGTGATAAACCTGGAACTACAAAAAGGGACCTGACCGATGAGGACACAAAGCGTATAAAGGCTTTGTATCCTAGCTGAAGAACTTGCATCACTGAAGCCTAGATATCATATCGTATCATATCGTATCATAGGCATAACTATATTGCATACAAATCAACTGTGCTTTTAAATAAGACACTGATATACATATATCCATATACATACATGTAAGCTAACATATGTGGAAGCTTCAGTTTCCATGTATGGTAAGCATTATCTATGATATAGTTCAAACTTATGTGATGACTTGAATAAAAGAACCAGTTACTATATTATAAGTGTGATTTATACTTTTTTATTTGTTCTATAAAATGATCGTTGGTGTTATATTTATAATTTACTATTGTTAGAGATTAATAATTATATGAATTTGCATCGTTCGCATGCAGACTCTACACGATCTCTTGCATCTGTAGCTAGCAGCGAAAACATTAAGCCAAAGCCAAGAACTCAAACACAGTTAATTAATTTTTTTTTACTGAAACGAGTCATGTTTTAAGAACGTCAATTCAAATGCTACATCATTTTGAAAAAGTTCAAGGGCTCAAACGACGTAGTTTTGGTCCCTTGTAAAGCTTCAACTCTCCCTTCTTCCTTCAGTTTTCTTTCCCCCCCCCCCCCTCTCGCTCCAAATTTCTTTTTCTTCCTTCTCTCTAAAGTCTCGGTCCAGAGTTCGACAGGAATCAACCGTTGTTCATTGTGTCGTCAGGAATGGAGCTAATATATATATATATATATATTTCATTAGTTGGTTGAAGACAATACTCGTACACATGTGATGTATTTTTTTTTTTGCTAAGCAGAATATTTTATTTATCGAATTTTAACCATAATTGGAAGCCTCGTTAAAAATCTCCCTAAACCTAATGGAAGAAAAGAGTACACCTTAACATGACTTACAGGACTAAACAATTTTCACAAGATACTCCTTGAAACAAAATAAAAAAAAACAGACAAATCACCACCAAGCTTTAAAGAGATCACTTCTACCAACACCTAACTTTGCCAGATTGTCTGCTAGTCCATTCCTTGATCTTGGAACATAATCGAATGTAACCAAGATAATTTTCTTTACCAAGTTTAAAACAACTTGGGAATCTGATTCAATTATCAATTAAGCTTGTCCAATCCAACCTGCATCAATAAACACCAAAAGGGCAGTCCTAATCGCCATTAACTCTGTGAAATCTGATCCTAAGTTATCCACTGGGCCAGAGAACAAAGCTCTCACATCACTCTCGCTCGATCTTAAGGCACCCCCACAACCTGCTGCATTATTATGAAAAGAACCATCCACGTTGAATTTTACTGATCTAGATTCAGGGGTAGTCCAATCAGCAGAGACTTTATTCAGCTTCGGGACAAGGCAGCTACAAGGATTAGACCACCAGTCCTCATCGTGTAAATTCAAATCTGCGTTCACCACCTTTATCCAAATCAACACCCTTATCTTTGAATTGAACAAAAGGTCTTTGAGGGAGGTGGATTTACCCCTAAAAACCTTGTCATTTCGAGCTAACCACAAGCTCCAAAGTGCAGACGCAATGGTTATAAACGAAACAGATTTAGTAACACCTGACCATGAGGAAGAAAAGCAAAACAAGAAGAACTCATCAATAGACGATATATTAGTCCAGTGAATCGACCACCACTAGCAGAAAAGTCTCCAAAAATTCCTAGCAAATATACAAGCCACAAAAAGGTGAGAAACACTCTCCACTTCTGCCACACACCAAGAACAACCAAGATTAGCTTCTACCAACTTCACGCCTTTTTGCAAGAGAAGATATTTAGTAGGAATTCTCATGATTTTCAACATCCAGAGAAAGTTTTTAACTTTTGGAGGTACTTTCATTTTCCAAATTAGGTCGAAGTTGAAGTCAGGTTGTTGAGTTTTTAGGGGCTCGATTCGATCAACCGTTCTTGCTCGCCAAGAGTGGAGAAGTTGGATAAATGGGTGTTTTAGTGGGAGGTGAAATTTTGGCAATTTGACACAAGGATTTATAGTGGTTCAACCTTCTAACCAAGGTCTACATCCACCACCTTAGCTCCCCACTAAGGATTTCCAACAAATTCACTAAGAATTTCGTCCCCTTTTCTCGGATTAGGAGGAAACCGTTACAACCCTCAAAGCTTTCTACCCAAAGCTTGAAGGAACACTCTCTTTACAAAGAAAGACTTAGCAAGCTAGAAATCCCTCTAAAAGGTGTTTGTTTGCAATTCTAAGCACTCACCCAAAACCTAAACACTTGAGCAAATTTAACAATGTAAGCTCACAAGTGTTGTCTAAGCAAGAAATGTACAATTAAGGCTCTAGACAAATTTTGACATCATAATGTTGTAACAATTGAAGCATTAACCATTACAAGATGCTTGGAGGTCCCTTTTATACTCCCAATTGAGTTTGTAGCCGTTACTAGTTGTTGGGATTGAATTGGAGCCGTTGGAGCCTTTATTTCCCACCATAAATGCAATTCTGCAGCTTGGCGTATCGATACTCGTCCAACCGTATCGTTACAGTCTCAATGAGGAAAGAGTCGTTGGGCTTCTTCAGCTGATGCGTATCGATACGCTTGCCTAGCGTATCGGTACGGTCCTGCAAATTGAAATGACCGTTGGAGTAGTTAGGCGTATCGGTATGCGATACAACCGTATCGGTACGCGACTAGCCGTTGGGCTCTTTCAAAGCACACCGTATCGATACGGCTAAGTGTATCGGTACGGGTTTTGGCTACTAGAATTCTAGTAGTTTGAAAACCCTAAGGCGTATCGGTACGGTTCAATACCGTATCGGTACGGTCACTTGAAAAGCATGGTTTTGACCACTTTAAATGTACTTTAAGCCCATTCCAAAGCCTTTTGAAAACCCTTAAACATATTTTCAAGTTGTTTTTGACTAAAACACATTTTAAATTCTTTGCAATTTAGTCCAAAACATTTTTCAAATATTATATCAAAATTTAGTTCTACAATCTCCCCCTTTTTGATATAATAAAACCAACTTGAAAAATTCTCCCCCTTTAACTTTAAAATTGTGAATAAGAGATTTGGATATGAAATCAAATAAAGCTCTTTCTTATTCATTTGAAAATTCAATTTTTCAAACCAATTTCTCCCCCTTTTTGTTATATCAAAAAGAATTTAAAATGACATTTAGCTCAAAATAACATAGGAGGCAAAAAAAATGACACACTTAAAATTTCGGTTTAAAATTGGCTCCCCCTTACTCAAAGCATCATAAGAATGTTAGTTCAACATATATGATTATCTAGTTGACATAAATGAAAATAAATGAAATAAACACAAAAGCAACTAGATTTTACCACACTTGAACTCAAGGAAGGATGTGAAGCCTTCCTTCTTCAAGTGTTCTTCCTTTGTGTGCATGGAGCTCCCCCTCAATTTTTGACTTGTTGATCACTCTCCATCACACCTAGCAAAAGACAATCAAGTAATTTTTGGTATCCAAATTGCTTTGGATCCATAGACATTAGTGGCACAAAATTTAGTCCCCTTAGGAATCCATTCTTCAATTTCATCCTTTTTAGTTGAAGTGGTTAGTCCTTTTGGGACCCAAACACTTCTAAAACATTTTCCATTCACAAATCTAGGGGCACTAGATCGTCTTACATAAAAGTTTGATTTTCCAAAACTATTTTTCTTTTCAAGTTCATTGGAAATCAAATATTTTTCTTTTTGAACTTTAAGAAGCAAATTTTGTAAATCAAAACATTTTTGTTCAAAATCTTTCAACTTTGCATCAAGTTCAAGATTTTTTTTTGGAAAGCAAATCATTTTCAATTTTTATTTTTGAAATCAACTTTTTGTTTTTGGAAAATGATGCCTTGAATTCCAAAACCAAATCATCATAGGCATCTTGTAACTCATCAAATGTATAAGAATTTGAAATAGATGAGTTAGAAGTTACCTCCCCCTCATTGAGGGCCATCAAGCATAGGTGGGCTACTTCATCATCGATGGAGTCTTCATCACTCCATGTGGCCACATATGCTTGTTTTGAAGATGATCCCTTCTTTTTGGATTTGTGGGAGTCCTTCATCTTCTTCATCGATTCATGCTTGGATTTTTCCATTTTGCTCTTCATGAACCGGGCAAATTTGTTGAAGAGATAGGCCATCTCTTCATCTTCACTTTCCTTCTCACTTGAATCTTCATGATGGCATGTGGAGGATTTGAGAGCTACGGCACTTGCATTGATGCCTAGCTCCATGATCTTCTTCTTCCCCATTGCTCTAATCTCTTCCTTCTTCTTCTCCTCTTCTTTGTTTTTCTTCATTATTTGATGAGTGGGAAGTGACCCCATGAGTTCATCAAGCTTCAAGGTTTTGAGATTCTTGGCTTCGGTGATGGCGGTCCTCTTTGAGTCCCATGACTCGGGAAGGGAGTAGATGAGCTTTCGGACAAGCTTCTCTTCCGCGATGGCTTCTCCATAACCTTTAAGACCATTGGTGATAGTGGAGAACCTATCAAACATCTTCTCGATGTTCTCTTCCGGATCCATCTTGAAGTTCTCATACTCTAAGGTTAGGAGCCCAATCTTGGTCTCCTTAACTTCATCGGTTCCCTCGTATGTGACTTCAAGCTTGTCCCATACCTCCTTGGCACTCTCACAAGAAGACATCTTCTCATAGATGGTTGGGCCAAAAGCACAAAAGAGCATGTGCAAGGCTTTGCAATTAGGCTCCATCTTCTTGCGATTGTCGGCACTCTATTCCGCTTTGCTTCCTTGAGGCACGAACGGACCATCTTCAACTATGTCCCATAGCTTGTAATCTCTTGACTTCAAGAAGAATTTCATCTTTGTCTTCCAATGGGCATAATGATTTCCGTCGAAGAAGGGCGGTTTGTCGATGGATTGCGCTATTTGAGCCGGTTGGAGAAATGTCGATCGAGCTTGCCGGATCTTCTCAATAGGATGTGAATCCCATTCGATTGAGCCAAGCTCTAATACCAATTGTTGAGTTTTTAAGGGCTCGATTCGATCAACCGTTCTTGCTCGCCAAGAGTGAAGAAGTTGGATAAATGGGTGTTTTAGTGGGAGGTGAAATTTTGGCAATTTGACACAAGGATTTATAGTGGTTCAACCTTCTAACCAAGGTCTACATCCACTACCTTAGCTCCCCACTAAGGATTTCCAACAAATTCACTAAGAATTTTGTCCCCTTTCTCGGATTAGGAGGAAACCGTTACAACCCTCAAAGCTTTCTACCCAAAGCTTGAAGGAACACTCTCTTTACAAAGAAAGACTTAGCAAACTAGAAATCCCTCTAAAAGGTGTTTGTTTGCAATTCTAAGCACTCACCCAAAACCTAAACACTTGAGCAAATTTAACAATGTAAGCTCACAAGTGTTGTCTAAGCAAGAAATGTACAATTAAGGCTCTAGTCAAATTTTGACATCATAATGTTGTAACAATTGAAGCATTAACCATTACAAGATGCTTGGAGGTCCCTTTTATACTCCCAATTGAGTTTGTAGCCGTTACTAGTTGTTGGGATTGAATTGGAGCCTCTATTTCCCACCATAAATGCAGTTCTGCAGCTTGGCGTATCGATATGTTCTCAATGAGGAAAGAGCCGTTGGGCTTCTTCAGCTGATGCGTATCGATACGCTTGCCTAGCGTATCGGTACGGTCCTGCAAATTTAAATGACCGTTGGGGTAGTTAGGCGTATCGGTACGCGATACAACCGTATCGGTACGCGACTAGCCGTTGGGCTCTTTCAGCACACCGTATCGATACGGCTAAGCGTATCGGTACGGGTTTTAGCTACTGGAATTCTGGTAGTTTGAAAACCCTAAGGCGTATCAGTACGGTTCAATACTGTATCGGTACGGTCACTTGAAAAGCATGGTTTTGACCACTTTAAATGTACTTTAAGCCCATTCCAAAGCCTTTTGAAAACCCTTAAACATATTTTCAAGTTGTTTTGACTAAAACACATTTTAAATTCTTTGCAATTTAGTCCAAAACATTTTTCAAATATTATATCAAAATTTAGTTCTACAGAGGTTCATCCAAATCAGCATTTATCATCAAGTCTGTAAGTTTACTTACCGAAAAAAGCCCTGCTTGATCATGTATCCAAAAGACTTTATCATGGATCTCTCTATTTAAGCTTTGTACCAGCAGTCTATCTTTAAGAGAAGAAAGACTCTCCAATTCTCTATTTAATAATGGTCTTGAGAACAAAATTTGTAGATCAATCTCACTGAAATTCCCATTTCCTGCAATTGAAGCCACTGTTACACCCTTCAAAATCGCTAATCTGTACAGTCTAGGGAATGATTCTCGAAACAAATTATCTCCACACCAACAGTCTTCCCAGAACAAGATCGATTCTCCATTTCCCAGCTTCCAACGGACATCTTTAGGTGCCAACCATATGCTCACTTTTGCATCATGTAGGTTACAAAATATTCCTTTCCAAACAATAGAAGCTTTTATAGACTTACTATTAGTCGAAATCCAGCTAGGTTTTGAATCTCCATATTTTGCTGAAATGATTTTTCCCCACAATGCATCTTTTTCCGTAATGAACCTCTAACCCCATTTAGCAAGCAACGCCCTGTTCTTAGCTTTTATATTGACTACACCTGCTCATCCCTTTGTTTTTGGAGAATAAATTTTACCCCAGTTTACACAGATGAGCTTTTTGTTGCCTGACCAGTTTCCCCATAGAAAATTCCTTCTGATCCTGTCTATTCTTAATAACACTTTCTTTGGGACTTCAAAAATTGACAAATAATATAAAGGCAATGTCGAAAGGACTGAGTTTATTAACACAACTCTCCCAGCGAAAGACAGTGGGTTGCATTTCCATCCTGACAATTTTACTCTGAATTTTTCGATCACTGGATCCCAAGTGGAGATTCTTCTTGGATCTGCTCCTAGTGGGATGCCTATGTAATTAAAATGAAGAGATTTTATGTTGCAACCACACAGATTAGCCAGAGTCTTCAATTTACTTTCCTCCACATTTATCCCAACCAGACAAGATTTTTTGAAGTTGATACTCAGACCAGAACACACCTCGAAATACCTCACAATTCTTTTAATATTGATAATGCGATATTCACAAGGTCTTAGAAAAAGTATCGTGTCATCTGCAAGTTGAAGGTGGGTGATAGAATCAAAAGGAATCAGGTTCTTTATTCCTTCGATCAGCCCTTATTTCTCAGCCTTTGTAATGTGCAGGTTCATAGCTTCAGTATCAGTAATGAATAAGAATTGAGAAATGGGATCACCTTGTCGCAACCCTTTGCTCAGCTTGAACTCTTTCGTTCGTGAACCGTTTACTAGAATGGAAACTTTACCAGAGGAGATACATTCTAGAATCCAAGCACACCAATTATTACCAAATCCCATACAATTTAGCACCATGATTAAAAAATCCCAACGAACACAGTCGTAGGCTTTGGAGAAATCCAGTTTTAGAACAACCCCTTCTCTATTACACTCATCCTGTTGAAGCGAATGAATTACATCATTGGCAATCAAAATACTATCGAAAATTTGTCCACCTTTAATGAACGCGCATTGAGTTTCGCTTATTATCTTCTCCATCACCCCACTCAACCTTTTAGAGAGCACCTTGGACATTATTTTATACACTGAGCTCACCAAGCTTATTGGCCTAAACTCAGAAATGCACCCATGATTTTCAATTTTGGGAATTAAAGCTATGAAGGAAGAATTTGAGTTGTTAGGTAGCTTCCCAGTCTTGTGGAACATCTCCAAGACCCCTAAAAAAATCATCTTTTACAAGATCCCAGCATTTCTTAAAAAAGCAAGCATGCATACCATCGGGTCTAGGGGCTTTGGATTCGTCACAACTCCAAACTGCCTCCTTAACTTCCTCCAAAGAGAACGACAACTCCAATAATTCTGATTCTACCAAGGTGAGCTTCTTGAACTCAAGATTGAAAAGAGCATCCCACCTTCTCGATTTTGCTTGGAATTGCTTAAATAAATGATCATAAATCTTTTGTTTCATCTTTTCCGGCTCATCCGGAACATCATACCCCATGTTACACCCTCTAATTAAGTTATGTTTTGCTCTCATCTTAGCAGCTCTATGAAAGAGTTTTGTGTTGAGGTCCCCCTGTTTAAGCCAACCCATTCTTACTTTCTGCCTCTAGAGATCTTCTTGAGCTTTTAGATAATCCCACAGCTCTAGCTTTAGCGATTTTAGTTCTTCCTGTTGGGCTCGATCAAGCTCTCCCTCATCACCAATTTTCTCAATTTCATTGATGCGATTTTCCAAATAAGAAACCTTTAAGTTGTAGTTTTCACAAGAGGCATTCCAATTCTTCAAAACTTACTTAACTATCTTCAGCTTAGCTTGAAGTTTTTTACCTTTCACCTTTGCATCTTCCAATGTATCTTTAATCACCTTTAGGCACTCCTCTTTAGCAAACCATGCATTAATAATTTTGAAAGGTCTAGGGCCCCAATTGATACTCTTATTGCAATGGATTAAAGAAATATGGTCTAACACTTTACGGTGTAAACCACATAGCAGTAAATCTTCTTCAGATTGAAACCATTCATCATCCACCAGAAATCTGTCAATTTTACTACATTTGTTTCCAGGACCTATACATGTGAATTTTCTCCCAACAAGAGGAACTTTGATCAATTTGCAGAGCTATCTATAAAATTGTTAAAATACCAATCCCAGAAGAATTTCCACCTTGACCAGTTCTCTCTTTTTTATTTCTAACTGCACTGAAATCTCCACCCATAATCCAAGGATGGATCCAAATCTCTCTTAGACTAAGAAAATCATTCCATGAGGTTCTTTGATCCGCCAAACTACAGGGAGCATACACATTTATCCACACTGAAACAATATTATCTTCACACCATTTTCCAGTAATGATAATGTACCTGGGATTAATGTCGCACAAGATCATATTGAATTTACTTTTATCCCATATCGTCACCAGTCCCCCCGAACGTCCGGTAACCGCTGCCGATTGAAAGTTAAAATCATCACTATACCACAAACGTCCCACCTCGAAATCAGTAAAGTTTTCCTTCTTGGTTTCTTGGATCATCACCATCTCTGCTCTATGCTTACGGATTAAGTTGCGAACTACTGATAACTTTGCATCAGACCCTAGACCCCTTACATTCCAGGAGATTATCTTCACATTAGAGGCGGATCTACTCACTCCAACTACAAATTCCCCTTGGCACAGTGATCAATTTCTTCCAGAGCTGCTAGCTCCTTCACGACCTCACTCTCGTCCCCTCTTATTTCGATCTTAAGGCTTTTTCCAACCGCTAGAGTCTTCTTGGCTTCTTTGGTGAAAAAATCCCACCTTGCTTGCATGTCAGAATCAGTGATGGATCTACCTTCCAGACCTTCACCTTCGTTTTCCTTCCCCTTCCCCTTTTCCTTTAAACGTCTTTTTTGTTCAGTCTCGTTTCCTCCTTTCAGCTTCAGACAATACCTTGTCTTGGAGCTCCGACAGCGAACCATATTTTCTTTCTCTCTTCTGATTCCTTTTTCTCAGACCCTTAAATTTTGGTAGATCAAACCTAACCCCACAGTCTTCTGAAAACCTTTCCTCTAAACCATCGCTCTCACAAAGAACATTTTCACCTGGATTTTTTTCGGGTTCAATATTGGGCACTTCTTGATTCTCAAAAGGGCTAGTAGACTCAACAGGTCCAATGCTTTTAGGCCTCTCCTCCTCTGGCACAAATTGTGTGAGATATTTCTATTGACTCCAAGACCCATGTAATCTAGATCCTCTCTTATTTTTTTCCGCGGTTGGATCCTTTTCCTTGGGCTCAATTGGGACATGTGCTTTAGTCTTGTCGTTTCCCACTATATATGCCCAACTAGGCCCGCATATGACTGGACTTTTCAATATTTCAAGGGTTGAATCTTTCTCATGACATCTATTTAGGCAATTTTGGATTGAGAGGTCTTCTCCAATATCATCCTCGGAACTCCCGCCCGTAACATTCTTTTCCACTGACAGCCTCTTCTCTTGAATAACCGAATCATTCGGATGGTTTCCCAACGACATTTCATTAATTGATCCCGCATCTTTCGGGTTACCATCTCTAGAACCATTGGACTTCTCACCCCATATCGAACTTGAAGAAGAGTCTGAAAAGCTGCTCGCCGACGACGAAACCTGCTTCTTTTCTGGCCGATTTCTTGGGGCAGAACAATGAGCATTGTTGCTACCCAAAAATGGCAATTCTGAAACCCATAATTGAAATACTTTGTTACCAACTTCCACCTTTGCTGATTCTTCAACTCGCTGTAACTGATACGTAGAAATAAGCAACGTAATTCTTTCACAACCTTCAGACTATCTAGCATTCTCCCCTACTGCAATGAGAGATCCCCAAAGACTTGCAATTCTCTTGAACGTCTCATAGTTCCAGCAATGGAGGGGAGTCCCTCTTACTTCTACGTAAGTTGTTCGTTCCAATAAGTTGAAGCTTTCAGACTAGCGTTCTACTTCGACAAACACTTCTTCCAAAAGGGACCGGTTTTTTTCCTCCAAAATCAAGAGCAGTTCCTCATCCTGGATTTCAAGTAAAAATATTTGTCCACCCAGACTCTTAACCCCTATCTCGCCAAGACCCCATCTTTGAAGTCTTTCTTTCACGTCCGTTGATGAACAGACCATAGCCATCGAGCCTTTTTCTTCCGGACGCAGCCTCGCATTGCCTGCATTTTTCTTCAAAGTCGATTCTGCATTCTCCCTTTTCTTCCTCCAATAGGAAGTCCTACTGTTGAATCTAGCCACCGAAACAAATAATCTGAATCCGTAAAGTTTAAAGCCATTCAGCCTTTCAATACCTCTTTCTACATCCTTCCAATTCGAAAACCTCACAAAGCCAAAACGTTTGCCTTTCCTATCTAGTTTCTTCGCGATGAATGAGTCCACCAAATCGCCATGTCTTCCAAACGTTTGTCTTAAACAGCTCCAGTGTAACTTTGTAGGGATGTTGCTGACGAACAGTGTGACTGTTCTTCTTCCACTTCTCTCCGGAGTTGTCCACCTTGTCGCCATCTGTTCAGTTAACTTAGCAGTGCTAATACATTCATCGGTGCTCTTGAAATGTTGTGCCCGAAAGAACTTTGATCGGTTTCATCTAAATGGAAAATAAAACCAAGTCTCTTATCTCTGTTTATAGATGGGAGTTGATGACTAGAGAGGCAAGAAAGGCACTGAATATAGGAAAGAAGCTTGGAGTTGAAATACTTGGATATGAGGGTGAAGCTGTAAAAGAGATAGCGTTATTGGAAAGAAGTTTTCAGGTTAGTTAGACCGAAGGTAAGGGAGCAGGATGTGAGTTCTGAGCTGGAATGTGACGGGCTTGTGATGTAGTTTTTTTTTCCTTCACAAAGTGTAATTTATTAAAGGGTTTAAAAAATATAAACCCAAGACCTACTTAGTGCCTCATTATAAGCCTTTCTAAACCTAATTAGAGAAAAAGAGTACCCACAACTAGGTAACAAATTTAAAAAGAGTACACACAAGTAATGTAGTTGTTTTCGCGTACTTAATTATCCAATTCAAACCGCAAGGGCCGCGTCAAAATTAATTCAAATATTGTAGAATATTAAAACGAAAATGGTGAAGCTAGATTGTCAGAGGTGGTATTCTACTGGGCCTGTAGTTGGTTATTAGGCGTGAGTTTTGTCCAGACAGAATTAAGTTTCAGTTGAGTCATAAAGTTGTCAAAATCATTTCTAGACTGAAAAATATTAGTCTTTTAAAAAGGCAAAGTTATCAAAGGCCATATTGGGACTAGATGTGACCGATTATCTATAAAATTATTTTTATAAAAATAATATTTTTTTAAAATAAGGGTCACTTTTAAAAGGTTTGTGTTTTAATTTAGAGAAAACAAGTTGGATTCTTGAACCAGTTACTCTTGGAGAAGATTTAAAACACTCATTTTTTAAAAGTGGGATAAAATATTATGAACCAAATCAAGAAATAGGTATACATCTTTCGAAACAATAAATATAATCGTCTCAAAACAAACCAAATCAAAGATATGGCACTTAAAATGATATCTTTTAAAAAAACAGATAAAATTCGGGTCACATATTCTAACAATATTATTAGGAAAATGAAAACAAAACTGATACATCTCGATTTTCGGGGATATATCATCAAACATCCTTCATCATTTCACTTTTTCAATTAATGATTAAATAATAACAACAAGATGATGTTATGATTGTTATTTTCTGATTTTAAATTCTTTATATTGTTGACATTTATCGATATTTATGGTAAAAACAGTTCTTACTTTCATATAATCATATTGGACGCAATGCATTGGAAGAATCATTTGTAACGCAATATAAATAGCTGTGAATCATCCATAGATATTGACAGGTTGGGGACTGAGGCATATACCTCTTGCCTGTATTTCTTGTTGTATTAGACACGTACGTCGAATATATAAATAATATAAAAAATTATATATGATAAGCTTTGAGATCCACTAATTGACCGAGTGGCCACTTGACCCATAGCCGACGGGTTCTTACCCGACCGAATCCTACATGGTCGGTTTTTTTTAGAAAAATCGGGTTCGGGTCTAATTTTTTGAGGATGAGGTCGGATCGGGTTGGGTTTGGGTTTAAGGTGAAAAATACAACACCCGAAATAATAGTTTAATTTTATTCTAGATATTTAGGTATAATTGCTATAACGACTCTCTCTTAATATATATATATATATATATATTTCAATTATCTCCCTATTTTGTCTAATAAAAATAAAATAATTTTTGCAATGCTCCTCTCTAATTATATTTTTTTCAATTACCTCCCTATTTTGTTGAATAATAATGAAAATTGGTAAATTTTATTTATATTGGGTCTTGTCGGGTTCGAAATTTTACTCTAAAATTTAAGTTCAAATTAGGGTCGGAAAATCATCATAAAATATCGGGTCCAATTTAGATGGTAGTATTACAATTTCGAGTCAGGTGCGGATCCGAAAAAACTAAATCTATGGTCATCCCTAGATACAAATAGTTAAAAAAAAAACAATTGTGTTTCAGTAAGGTAATCCATAATTGAATTAATTGGTCACAACTGAATTTATTTCAGTTAGTTGAAAAAAATCGTTAGCTAACCAAAGTAGGTTCAGCTGAACAAATTGAATTAATTTGGTTAGCCAATTGAATTAGTTGAATTCATTTTCGTCTAATGGAATTCGAGTTAATTAACAATTAAAAATAGTTAGCACACCCCCCAAACTTTTTATCGGTAGTTGCCGCTTAACATTTTGACGCGTTGGTGTTCGAACCTATAGCAGGTTCGTAAAAGAACAAATAGAGGTGGTAAAAGGGTCGTTCGATTTGTGTTATTTTGGGTCTATCAACATTCGGTTTTAGTTCGTGTTTATAATAATTTCGGTCTGAGTATCGGTTCGGTTGATTTTCAGTTCGGTTGACTTTCGGTTCGAGTGAAACTGGTTCGGGTTCATTCGGTTCGGTTGATTTTGGGTCGGGTGAATATTGGGTTAGTAGGTGATCGATCGATTGATTTTCTACTCTATATATGACTTTATATAGCATGTATATTTGGCTTTTTTGTGAGTTATGCGGCAAATCACATCTCATCTTTCTTTCTTTATTTTAATATATTTTCTTTATTTCTGGTTGCCTTCGGTTCGAGTGAAATCGGTTTGGGTCCATTCGGTTGAAAATTGGTTCGAGTCCATTTGATTCAACTAAAATTCAGGTTGGTTTTGGTTTAGTTCGGTTTATTTAGAGTTTCGGATCAAATTTGAATAACCGTGTTTGGGGTCAATTTTGAGTCTCAATTCGTGTAAATCGGTTTGAGTTTTGTGTCTCAGGTCAAGTTTACTAGGTCTAAGAACAAGGCAACATCCAACGGGATAAAAATCATCTGCCCCTTTTCGGTGCCCCTTTCTATGCCCCAACACTAAAAAACAAAAAAACAATTTCTAAGCCCTAACCCTAAATTCTAAATCCTAAACCCCTATACCCTAAAAAATACACCCTACCCTAAATTCCATGAACCCTAACCACAACCCTAAACATAATTATTAATGTGGGGAGTAAATAGGGGCACCGAAAATGGGCAGAAAATTTCTATTCACTCCCAACATGCTTCATCTTTGGGACAAAACTCATCTTCCCTTTGTCGGTGTCCCTTTCTATATTCTAACACTAGAAAATACTAAAAGAAAATTAAATTATAAGCCTTAACTCTAAATTTTAAATCTTAAACTCTAAACCCTACACCTAAAAATACATCATATGCCCAATTCCCTATACCCTAACAATAAACCTTAAATTTTAAATCTAATTTTTAGTGTGAGACACAAATTGAAACAATTCTTCGGAAAGTATTCTATATACTTTAGTGATACTTACAATCATCTTAAGACTGTTTAAGAATTATTTTTCACTGACAATATATTAAATAATAATCTAAAAATGTGAAATTTTTGTAAATTGAATCAGATAATTCTCAAAATTAGATCTTAATTATAATCTAATGTACAATACAGTACAAATATTTTAATTTGATGTAACTGTAGGCATAAAATTTATTTTTGATTTAGTTGTATACATAAAACTAAAACTAAAAAAGAAAATATTCAAACACTTAAATAAATTAAGAAAACCTAACATAACTTAATTTTGTTATGCTATTTATTAAACTAAAGCATGATCTGTTTCGTAGTTTAATAAATTGAATTCTCTTCCCTTATCCTTGCATGATCTTTAGGTATAAATAGGTATGAAGACAAGCACCAAAACCCACCCCAAACAGTTTAAGTAATTCAACTTGCTACTTCTATCATGGCTGATAAATTTTCTACTCAACTTTTTGGAGCATTCCTTATGTTTTTTGTGCTTCAACCCTTTGTAATAAAGTCTCTAAAATTCGAATCTGTTCAGAATCTGGAAGGGGCACAAAAGGGAGACGTTGCCAATGGGCTGAATCAAATCAAGAAATACCTCCACAGCTATGGCTACTACCACCATGACATCGAGGACACGCTCGACGATCGGTTCGACGACTCGTTGGAGTCTGCTCTTAAAGCCTACCAAGATTATCTTGATATTGATGTAACCGGCAAGATCGACTCCGATACAATCAAGGGAGTGTTGACCCCTAGATGTGGTGTCCCTGATCACTTGGTTTCTAACTATAGTTTCCCGGGGGGGTGGTACAAGTGGACGAACAGGTCACTTAGTTGGAGTGTTCAAAATTCTGTCAATGTATTTACCGAAGATGAACTGACTCCCGTCTTAACTGCGGCATTCAAACCATGGGCAGATGTTTCTCCGCTCAAATTCGCAAAGGCAGGTGATAAGTATTTATTTTGGTTATGTTTTTAGTCCTTGTTTTGATCGAATATATATGTTTGAAGGACTTAATTGGGCTGTTTTTGTGTTGTTCTCGTGCAGGTTACGTAATGCTGGAAATGAGTTGAAGTGCTGCAGAAAATACTAAAGTCGTGGGCAGATTCATGGGCATGAACCAGGGCACGAATGCTGACTGGGCGCCACGTCAGCACCTTCTAGAAGATGACGTCAGCAAGCCTGATAACTTATCAGTCCACTTATCAAGATAGCTTATCATCCGATTTTTATCTTTAAATTCAAAACTTGGATATTTATCTTATGTAATTTTATTTAAATTTTTTAGGATTTATCATCTTAGGTTTTTAGGGTTTTTCAACTACTATAAATACCCCACTTTGGGGGTGAATTATTCATCAAACATTTTCCATTGTTCTCTTTTTTCTTGAGTAATAAAGCTCTCATTTTTCTCCATCTCTTTTCTCCATTTTTCTTTATTTATTTTATTAAGTATGGTTTTTTCAGAAACCATGCTTAACTAAATTCCTTTTAGCCAAAAGCAACGTCAAACCTCGTGAGATTAGGAAAATACTTCAATCCTTCGACAACTCCGTTTTAGATTCTCTGTAAAATTGATTAGGCAATCGGCCTAATATTTAGGCATTGCAATTGTTTCATTCCGAGAGCGCGCATCGGCTTGAAGTGGTTTAGATCCATCGTTGGGGACGAGGAAAAGCTTGTAGCCAATTCAACTCCCTAAGAACAAACTTAGTGGCGGTCCACTAAGGGGAATCGAAATCGGAAACAATTCTCATCGAGACGAATATCCGAGCACGGGCTTCTCCAGCACTAACTCAGATTTGGGTTAGCATCGATTGCCGTGGCTAATTCACTAAAGTTTGACTTCAAGGATTGCCCTGGGAGTCGAATCTACCAACGAGAAGTAAGTTACAAGGGTTGGGCCTTGTAGACTGTAACCTGCAGGAAAGTCGAAGAAAAATCAACTTCAGTGATCGAAGATGTCGTGGCAAAGCGTGGCTTGAGGCTATTTCTATCCATAATTCATTCTCAACATTTATTTTTACGTTTTACTATTTTTCTCATTCAAATCACTATTCTAAAATCCCCCTTTATTTTCTACAGGTTATTGGTCTAAATCAGAAGAAAGGTGTTAGAGTTCCTATTCCCTGCGGATCGACCCTTACTCTCGCTATATTAATTTAAATCTTATTTATTTTGAGTTTAAGGTTTTATTTTTGACACTATACGACGCGTGTCAAAATTGGCGTCGTTGCCGGGGAATACGACAAAGTACTAATATCGTTTTATTTGATTTAAGACCATGAGCAATCCGAGAGAACAATTTGATCTCATCTCGGAAATCGAAGCACTAGCCCGAAAGTTGAACGCACAAACACTTCGGGAAAAGAAAAACAAAAGACGCCAACAGAGATTCGAATGCGATCTAGAAATCACATCCGAAGCAGAATCGAGTTACGAGCCCAATCCGATGGGAGAAGACAATCAAACCATACGCCAACTAAATGCGGCGCCCGATGGCCAACAACCTATGTGTATAACTTTCCCGAATGGCGAAACACCGTTCGTGCTAAAAACGGGTTTGATCCATCTCTTGCCTACCTTTCACGGCTTACCGACAGAAAATCCTCATAAACATTTGAAGGAATTTCACATGGTTTGTCTAAGTACAAAGCCACAGGGAGTATCCGATGACCAAATCAAACTTATAGCATTTCCATTTTCCTTAGCTGATATAGCAAAAGATTGGTTATTTGATTTACCCCCTAATTCTGTTACAACATGGACTGACATGGCTAAACTTTTTCTTGACAGGTTCTTCCCTGCAGCGAAAGCAAGCGAAATCAGGCGCAGCATCCTTAGCATTCAACAAAAAGAAGTTGAATCCTTGTATGAATACTGGGAGAGGTTTAAAAAGTTGTGTGCAAATTGTCCACAACATGGGTTGTCGGAACAAACCCTCCTCCAATATTTTTATGAAGGATTAACACCTATGGACATGAAGGTGATAGATGCCGCAAGTGGCGGAGCTCTAGTCAACATGACACCAACAACGGCTAAAACACTGATATCAACCATGGCCGCCAACTCTCAAAGATTCAATCAGTCTAGCGAACCATCTCGAAGGGTTCGCGAGGTAAGTACAGTTTCATTAGAAAAAAAATCAATAAATTAGCTGAAATAGTGCAAACTCTTGTTGCAGATAAGCGAAAAACAGCTAGACTTTGTGGAATCTGTACCAGCCCAGAACATCCGACAGACTGTTGTCCGATGATTCAAGAGGATGATGTCGCCCAAGCAAACGCAATAGGGAATGCTTATAATTCCGGGTGGAGCAACCAATCAAATTATGGGTACGCGAACAACCAAAGGCCAAATCAACCGTACCAACAAAGACAACCCTACCCACAACAAAAGACGTCTCTAGAAACCTTGGTTGAACGACTAGCGATATCCCAAGAGAAGTTCCAAAACCGTACCGAAATCCACTTACAAGAGTTAGACAAACAAATGAGCCAGCTAGCCCAAACAGTAAGTCGTTTTGAATCCAAAGGTAAACTCCCTTCACAAACAGAAATAAACCCAAAAGAAAATGTTAATGCCATCACTCTTAGAAGTGGCACCGTGATAGAACCCAAAACCTCAGAGGTAAACACCCCAAAAGATAAATCAACTCCACCAGTCGAAAAAGATACATCAAATCCAACCCCTGAACCATCCCCTTATGCTGTCTGACCACCATTTCCGTCGAGATTGATGAAAAGAGACAAACAAGCAGAAGAAAAGGAAATCCTAGATGTGTTCCAAAAAGTAGAGATCAACATTCCGCTCCTCAACGTAATCCGAAAAATTCCAAGGTATGCTAAGTTCCTTAAAGATTTATGTACTAATAAACGTCGTCTTATTGGAGTTGAAAAGGTTAATCTAGGAGAACATGTATCGGCGGTCTTCCAGCGTAAGTTGCCACCAAAATTGAAGGACCAGGGTATGTTCGCCATTCCCTGCAAAATAGGTAAAGTGGGTATTAAACGAGCAATGTGTGATTTAGGGGCCTCTATTAATGTTATGCCCCTTTCATTTTATAACTCACTTTCTGCTGAGCCTTTGAAGGATACGAGGGTAACAATACAACTGGCGGACAGATCTGTAATCTACCCGGAGGGATTACTGGAAAACGTCCTCGTGAAGGTAAATGATTTAATCTTCCCAGCAGATTTCTATGTCATTGACATGGAAAACGACCGAGCAAACAACTCTTCTGAGATCCTCCTTGGCCGCCCATTTTTGAGCACTGCAAACACAAAAATCGATGTAAGAAGTGGGATCCTTACAATGGAATTCGACGGTGAGGTAGTAAAGTTTGACGTTTACAAAGCTATGAGACATCCTGAAAATGTTGCTAGTTTAAATTTTTTTGATGTCATTGAACCTGTCATAAATGATTTCTTTGACACTAGTTTTACTGACTTCATGGATGATTTATACAGAGAAATCGCGGATTCCAACAAAGAAGACAGGGAGTTTGAAAATCTTTGTTCGGTAAATAAAGATTTAATACTTACTGCATCTAAAACTAAACCTTTACCTTCTGTATTGCAGGCACCCAAGATCGAACTTAAACAATTACCCGAGCATCTGAAGTATGCATTTTTAGGGGAAAGAGAGACCCTACCGGTTATTATCTCAACCAAGCTATCAAACGAAGAAGAGGAGGACTTGCTAACAGTACTGCGAGCGCATAAGGAAGCCATTGGGTGGACCGTTGCAGACATCAAGGGCCTTAGTCCCTCCACTTGCATGCATAAGGTAAAAACCGAAGATGGAGCTAAGCCATCTCGACAAGGACAACGCCGCCTGAATCAACCTATGATGGACGTAGTTAAAGAAGAAATACAAAAGCTTCTAGATGCGGATATAATCTATCCAATTTCGGATAGTGACTGGGTAAGCCCGATCCATGTAGTCCCTAAGAAAACCGGAGTCACGGTGGTTAAGAACGTAGAAGGTGAGTTGGTCCCAACAAGAGTCCAAAATGGTTGGCGAGTCTGTATAGACTACAGGAAGTTGAACTCTCTAACTCGAAAAGATCATTTTCCACTTCCTTTTGTAGACCAAATGATTGAGAGATTAGCCGGTAAAACTCACTATTGTTGTCTTGACGGATTTTCAGGTTTTTTCCAAATTCCTGTGGCGCCCGAGGATCAAGAGAAGACAACCTTTACATGTCCTTTTGGCACATTCGCCTATCGTCGAATGCCATTCGGGCTTTGTAATGCGCCGGCCACATTCCAAAGATGCATGGTAAGCATTTTCTCAGATTTCATCGAAAAAGGTATAGAGGTATTCATGGATGACTTTACAGTTTACGGTAATTCCTTTGGAGAATGTTTATTAAACTTAACAAATGTGCTAAAAAGATGCCTTGAATTCAACCTTGTTTTAAATTATGAAAAATGTCATTTCATGGTAGATAAAGGGTTAATTCTAGGACATATAGTTTCCTCAAAAGGTATTACTGTTGATAAGGCTAAAACAGATGTTATACGCTCACTCCCATACCCCACAACTGTGAGGGAAATTCGATCATTTCTTGGCCATGCAGGGTTTTACCGCAGGTTTATTAAGGATTTTTCAAAGTTGGCGCAACCCCTCTGCAGTCTATTACAAAAGGATCAACCCTTCAATTTTGACGAGAAATACAAGGAGGCATTTGACATACTCAAGGAGAAGCTTGTAAACGCACCTATCGTCCAACCACAAAATTGGAACCACCCATTCGAATTAATGTGCGATGCTTCCGATTTTAGCGTTGGAGCAGTGTTAGGTCAAAGAATCCACAAGGAACCGCATGTTATAGCCTATGCATCACGTACCTTGGATCCTGCGCAGAAAAATTATTCAACAACGGAAAAGAACTCTTTGCTATTGTTTTTGCCTTAGAAAAGTTTAGATCTTATTTACTCGGTACTAAAATCGTTGTCATTTTTGATCATGCAGCTTTACGCTTTCTGATGAGCAAAAAGGAGGCAAAGCCGAGACTGATCCGGTGGATACTATTACTTTAGGAATTCAACCTAGAAATTAAAGATAAAAAGGGATGCGAAAACCTTGTTGCCGACCATTTGAGTCGCATCCCATTATCTATGTCCGATCCACCGGTTAGAGAGGAGTTCCCTGACGAAGGATTGATGGCAGCTCAGCTTAACGTTCCATGGTTCGCAGACATGGTGAATTACTTAGCCACAGGTAAGATGCCACAAGATTTACCGAGAGCAGAAGTGAAACGAATAAAAAGGGAGTCTCAGTTCTTCATTTGGGATGATCCCTATCTTTGGAAACATTGTTCGGATGAGGTAATTAGACGATGTGTAGCAGAAAGCGAGGTAAACTCTATCCTAAATTTCTATCATTCTTATTCTTGCGGTGGTCACTTCGGGCCTAAACGTACTGCACATAAAATTCTTGAGTGTGATTTTTACTGGCCCAACATTTTTCGTGATGCCTATTTATTTTGCAAATCTTGTGAAAAGTGTCAAAGGGTTGGTAATTTGAGTAGACGAAACGAGATGCCACTTAATCCCATTACTGTATGTGAGATATTCGATGTTTGGGGATTAGATTATATGGGTCCCTTTGTCTCTTCATTCGGTAATTTTTATATAATTCTTGCGGTAGATTATGTTTCTAAATGGGTTGAAGCTAGAGCAACCCGAAATAATGATGCTAAAACCACTGTTAAGTTTCTAAAAGAATCTATCTTTTGCAGGTTTGGCACACCGCGAGCGATAATAAGCGACCGAGGGAAGCATTTCCTTAACCGAGTGATTGACGCTCTCATGAAGAAGTTCGGTGTCACCCACCGGATTTCAACATCTTACCATCCGCAAACGAATGGTCAAGTAGAGGTATCAAATCGAGAGATAAAGACCATACTTGAAAAAATCGTGAAGCCGGATCGCAAAGATTGGAGTATCAAGCTATCCGATGCGTTATGGGCATACCGTACTGCGTACAAAGGCCCCATAGGGATGTCACCCTACCGTCTCGTCTACGGTAAACCCTGTCACTTACCAGTCGATCGAGCTAGAACATCGCGCATTTTGGGCAATTCAACAATGCAACATGGAAATGGATGCGATTGGAAGGGAACGCAAGTTACACATTCAAGAGCTCGAGGAAATCCGGAAACATGCCTACGATAGTGCACAAATTTTTAAAGACAAAACAAAGGATTTTCATGATAAAAATATTTCATTTAAATCTTTTTCCGTTGGTCAAAAAGTTCTATTATTTAATTCTAAATTCAAACTTTTTGCAGGAAAATTGCGTTCCAAATGGCTCGGACCATTCACTGTTGTTCAATCTTTTCCACATGGAGCAGTAGAAATTCAAGACACTGAAGGACATAGCTTTAAAGTTAATGGACAACGGTTAAAACAATTTTACGAAAATGTTCCAATTGGTTTGGTTCAAGAAATTTATTTCGAGGAACCGAATGCATAAATAAGGTCGTCAAGCTAGCAACGATAAACAAGCGCTAGATGGGAGGCAATCCATTTCTTTTTATTTTAATTTTCTTTATTTTTAATGTTATTTAAATTTTCTTTTTAGTTAAAAAAAAGAAAAGAGTCGAAATTATCTAATCTATTTAAAGATTTTTAATTTTGATTTTATTTTTTTTTCAAATTTATCTTCATTATTTTTCATATTTATTTTTGAATATTTTCTTATCTACTTTTAAATTTATTTTTATCTATCTTATTTATTTATTTATTTTTTTTGAATTTATTTTATTATCTCATCATTTTATCCTTTTTATTTCGAATTCTATTTTTATCTGATCTTTTATTTATTTTATTTGCAGATAATTTAGATCGAATAAAGAGATGAGAAGCTATCAGGATTTTGTGGGCTGAATTTTTAATTTAATATTCGGATTTTATCCCTTTTTCACCCAATCAAACCCATATTTCAAACACTTTCCAACCTTATCTACCCGGTCAACCACCACACTCCAAACCAAATTTAAATACCCGTGGACCCCACCTACACAAATTCCTACCCGGTCAAACACCCAATACCCCCGCAGCCTTTTTCTATTTTCAACAGCCACCTCAAACCCCAATTAAATCCCGTGGACCCCACCCCAAACCCAAAGCATTGACTTACACGGCTACACCCCCCACCTTCTTATTTATTTCCTCACCAGCCGCACACCTCCCACCCTTCTTCTCCTTTAATTTCTTTTCTCCCATAACAGCCACCCGAAATAAACCCTACACCCCACCGTTGGAATGCCTCGCACGAGGAACCAAGCTCGCCGGCTTCTACAGCAGCCACCACTCGTCATCGGTGGCCGCCGGCGCTTCTAGCCACCGCAGTACGTCGCCCTCAGCAGCGACTCTGAGCACCCACAGCCGCAACCCAACACCATCCCACCTCCCGAACCTCCCATCAACACCCCCACCCCGTCGACCATGCACCGCCGCACCACCAACCGCAGCGACCACCGTCACCCCCATCACCTTCCTTCCACTCCCTTGAGACACAGAGCACGTCCATGCTCACCGCCACTGCCCGCACACACCAATCCTCTCCCTCGCACCACAACGATCCAGCCATGGCGAGGGGCACTCCCACGCACAGATCCGGACAGACCAGCACCAGCCGCACTGCTCGTGTCACCGGTAGTGGCGAAACGCAGCCATCACCACTCTGCCGTTCATCACGTCCACCATCGCCGCCACCTTCCTCTTACCACCCTTTGGCCTCTGATGCGGTTGGAGGATCATCACAACAACATCACACGCCCATGCAATCACCAACCCGTGTGCCCTCCTATCACATGCACACCGACACGTCCGGGCATTCGGATCACTATTCGGCAGCTGATGAGGTAAGTTCTGAATTTTTTCCACCTTTATTCGTTATTAACCCTACCTCTAAATTTGCAGATCACATGCACGTTGATTTTGCTGCCCAAAATCCCTCGGACACTGCTCAACCGGAATCACCGCCTCACGACCACAACGATATTCCATCGGACCATGAAGAACATCCATGACGTAGCCAGCGATTTACGACACCTAACGATGAGAACTTGAAAGGGTTTTTACAATTTACTGGAGACGAACTCGATATGTTTAATCATATTCGACATCGCTCACTTCCGGTCTGTACGTACATTCCCGATCAAACTTTAGATTGTTTGCATATACATGAGTCGGTCCTAGCACTTTTTGATAATATTGGATGGCGTCGATCTCATATTATTACTTGTGACACGTACTACGAATTAGTTCTTGAATTTTATTCTACTTTTTCGTTTGATCGTAGTCGCGCAAGGTCTCTTGATACACCAAATATAATATATTTTCGCTTATTGGGTCAATACTTTCGGTTGTCCATTACTCAGTTTAATGTTTATATGGGTTTCGTCACTAATGTTTCAGACCATAACTATCAATCTGCACTTTTAGACATACTAGAAGATTTCGATAACGACCTTTCTCTCGAGACTTTGACAGGTTTAGCAGGTGTGCAATACAATCCGAAAACAACTAAGGACCACACTATTCATAGCCTTGCTTTACGATATATCCATCGATTCCTCGTTTACAACCTGTCCGGTAGAAACGACACTCCATCAACCGTGAGTAGAACTGAGTTATTCTTTCTATGGTGTATGCAGGTAAATATTAAGGTAAATCTTGGTTTTTGGTTGGCCCACACATTTCATCGTGTCCCCCGAACCACTAGGTCACGACCATTAATTCTGGGTCCTTATATTACCCATTTAGCCTTGCGTATTTTTCTGCTACTTTTGATTCATCTGAGTTTACTTATGCGTTTTCTATGAGTGCTTTAGATGAGAGATGCCTAGATGCCATGGGCTTACTTGCAGGCACCCCTGATGCACCTTATATTGCTCCCCCGGGCACTCTCCTAACTCGTCGAGAACGAGTGTTTCGTAGACGAGCCCAATCACAACCAACACAAGACGACCAACCCCAAAGAGATATGGATGAGCGCCTCCATTCCATCGAGACCAACTTGGCCGAGATCTTATCCTATCTTCACCCCGGCACTTCCCGCGGACGACGTGGCCGCGGTCGTGGCGGCAATTGATTAGGGGAGTCTCTCCTTTCCTCTCTTTTAATTTAATTTTACATTTTGGGACAAAATGCATCTAAGTGAGGGGGAGGGAGATATGCTTATCAATTTTTATCTTGCTTATTCGTCTTGATTGTTCGCTTGAAATCTTGGTTTTATTAATTTAAGTTCTTTGTTTAAATCCTTAATTTCGCCTTGTCTCACTGTTTTCACATGGTTCTGAATCTATCTTGTTAGAAAACTCTAGGTTGCATGGTAGATTTTTGGCATGATTAATTTTTAATCTTTTATATGACATTTTATTTCTATATTAATTCACATGATGCTTACCTAAGTACACAAGACATATTTGTGAGTTTTTGAGCCTAATGAGCATGCATGATATTTGCTCTTTGTTTCTTTGAGTGTGCCTAGCTAAATTAGTTGCATTCTAGAACTTGTTTTTAAATTCTTTTTGAGATTACATTGATTGATTATGATGCTTTAATGTGATAGAGGCACTAGGTTTAACCATTTCTCTTCCCAAATAAATTACCTACCCTTTAATTAATTTCCCCTAGTGAAACAATTTTTGAGCCTTAGCCTTTTTCTTGAAAATCACCACATTTTAAGCCTAAACCATTTTTCTTCTCAATTCCATTACTTTTGTTCCCTTTTTCAAGACAAAAATCGTCTTAAAAAAACAGATTTTCGAATAAGTGCAGTGCAGCAGCTAAAAATACACTGTGCAGAGAAAAAAAAACTGTGCAGAATTGATTCGAATATACAGTGCAGAATTGATTCGAATATACAGTGCAGGAAATTGTTCGAGTCTGGAGAAAAATAAAAACATGAAAAAAAAAAACAGTGCAATTCGAAAAAAAAAGGTACACTGTCGAGCAGTTTTGGTTCGAATGAAAAAAAAACAGTTTCGAATATATTTTTTTGGGATGATTTTTTGTCTTGAATTCTAACCCTTATTTTCAGCCTTTATGCTACCCTTACCTTAGCCCCATTACAACCCTTTATTTAAGACCTCTTGATTTTTGCATCATATTCATGTTAGTAGTGGAGATTAGATTTAAACACAAGCTTATGGTTATGCTCTAATTAGCTTTGGCTCGAGTGATTTTTCTCTACCCTTAAACACTTTGAGTGACATGAGCGATTCCTTGTGAGGGTACTTGGTTTGCATCATTGATGTTAGTAGAGTTTTAGAATGTCGTTTTTGCTTTAAATTGTTAGTCTTGCCATTTATCTATTTTTGCTCCTTAGTTTTCTTTCATATTTAGATGCTTAATCATATTGAAACCTTTTGAGACTTCGTGAAATTAAGGATGAAAACTTGAACTTAAGTTTATTTAATTTTGAGATACTTGAGGACAAGCATCGGATAAGTGAGGGAGAATTTGTTAAGTATTTATTTTGGTTATGTTTTTAGTCCTTGTTTTGATCGAATATATATGTTTGAAGGACTTAATTGGGCTGTTTTTGTGTTGTTCTCGTGCAGGTTACGTAATGCTGGAAATGAGTTGAAGTGCTGCAGAAAATACTAAAGTCGTGGGCAGATTCATGGGCATGAACCAGGGCATGAATTCTGACTGGGCGCCACGTCAGCACCTTCTAGAAGATGACGTCAGCAAGCCTGATAACTTATCAGTCCACTTATCAAGATAGCTTATCATCCGATTTTTATCTTTAAATTCAAAACTTGGATATTTATCTTATGTAATTTTATTTAAATTTTTTAGGATTTATCATCTTAGGTTTTTAGGGTTTTTCAACTACTATAAATACCCCACTTTGGGGGTGAATTATTCATCAAACATTTTCCATTGTTCTCTTTTTCCTTGAGTAATAAAGCTCTCATTTTTCTCCATCTCTTTTCTCCATTTTTCTTTATTTATTTTATTAAGTATGGTTTTTTCACAAACCATGCTTAACTAAATTCCTTTTAGCCAAAAGCAACGCCAAACCCGACAAACCTCGTGAGATTAGGAAAATACTTCAATCTTTCGACAACTCCTTTTTAGATTCTTTGTAAAATTGATTAGGCAATCGACCTAATCTTTAGGCATCACAATTGTTTCATTCCGAGAGCGTGCATCGGCTTGAAGTGGTTTAGATCCATCGTTGGGGACGAGGAAAAGCTTGTAGCCAATTCAACTCCCTAAGAACAAACTTCGTGGCGGTCCACTAAGGGGAATCGAAATCGAAAACAATTCTCATCGAGACGAATATCCGAGCACGGGCATCTCCAGCACTAACTCAGATTTGGGTTAGCATCGATTGCCGTGGCTAATTCACTAAAGTTTGACTTCAAGGATTGCCCTGGGAGTCGAATCTACCAACGAGAAGTAAGTTACAAGGGTTGGGCCTTGTAGACTGTAACCTGCAGGAAAGTCGAAGAAAAATCAACTTCAGTGATCGAAGATGTCGTGGCAAAGCGTGGCTTGAGGCTATTTCTATCCATAATTCATTCTCAACATTTATTTTTACGTTTTACTATTTTTCTCATTCAAATCACTATTCTAAAATCCCCCTTTATTTTCTACAGGTTATTGGTCTAAATCAGAAGAAAGATGTTAGAGTTCCTATTCCCTGCAGATCGACCCTAACTCTCGCTATATTAATTTAAATCTTATTTATTTTGAGTTTAAGGTTTTATTTTTGACACTATACGACGCGTGTCAAAATTGGCGTCGTTGCCGGGGAATACGGCAAAGTACTAATATCGTTTTATTTGATTTATGACCAGGAGCAATCCGGGAGAACAATTTGATCTCATCCCGGAAATCGAAGCACTAACCCGAAAGTTGAACGCACAAACACTTCAGGAAAAGAAAAACAAAAGACGCCAACAGAGATTCGAACGCGATCTAGAAATCACATCCGAAGCAGAATCGAGTTACGAGCCCAATCCGATGGGAGACGACAATCAAACCATACGCCAACTAAATGCGGCGCCCGATGGCCAACAACCTATGTGTATAACTTTCCCGAATGGCGAAACACCGTTCGTGCTAAAAATGGGTTTGATCCATCTCTTGCCTACCTTTCACGGCTTACCGACAGAAAATCCTCATAAACATTTGAAGGAATTTCACATGGTTTGTCTAAGTACAAAGCCACAGGGAGTATCCGATGACCAAATCAAACTTAGAGCATTTCCATTTTCCTTAGCTGATATAGCAAAAGATTGGTTATTTGATTTACCCCCTAATTCTGTTACAACATGGACTGACATGGCTAAACTTTTTCTTGACAGGTTCTTCTCTGCAGCGAAAGCAAGCGAAATCAGGCGCAACATCCTAAGCATTCAACAAAAAGAAGTTGAATCCTTGTATGAATACTGGGAGAGGTTTAAAAAGTTGTGTGCAAATTGTCCACAACATGGGTTGTCGGAACAAACCCTCCTCCAATATTTTTATGAAGGATTAACACCTATGGACATGAAGGTGATAGATGCCGCAAGTGGCGGAGCTCTAGTCAACATGACACCAACAGCGGCTAAAACACTGATATCAACCATGGCCGCCAACTCTCAAAGATTCAGTCAGTCTAGCGAACCATCTCGAAGCGTTCGCGAGGTAAGTTACAGTTTCATTAGAAAACAAAATCAATAAATTAGCTGAAATAGTGCAAACTCTTGTTGCAGATAAGCGAAAAACAGCTAGACTTTATGGAATCTGTACCAGCCCAGAACATCCGACAGACTGTTGTCCGATGATACAAGAGGATGATGTCGCCCAAGCAAACGCAATAGGGAATGCTTATAATTCCGGGTGGAGGAACCAATCGAATTATGGGTACGCGAACAACCAAAGGCCAAATCAACCGTACCAACAAAGACAACCCTGCCCACAACAAAAGACGTCTCTAGAAACCTTGGTTGAACGACTAGCGATATCCCAAGAGAAGTTCCAAAACCGTACCAAAATCCACTTACAAGAGTTAGACAAACAAATGAGCCAGCTAGCCCAAACAGTAAGTCGTCTTGAATCCAAAGGTAAACTCCCTTCACAAACAGAAATAAACCCAAAAGACGTAGTTTTGGTCCCTTGTAAAGCTTCAACTCTCCCTTCTTCCCTCAGTTTTCTTTTCCCCTCTCTCGTTCTAGATTTCTTTTTCTTCCTTCTCTCTAAAGTCTCGGTCCAGAGTTCGACGGGAATCAACCGTTGTTCACTGTGCCGTCAGGAATGGAGCTACTTATATATATATATATATATATATATATATATATATATATATATATATATATATATATATATATATATATATATATATTATTTTAAACATATTTTCATTAATTGGCTGAAGACAATACCCGTACACATGTGATGTAGTTTTTTTTTCTTCGCAAAGTGTAATTTATTAAAGGGTTTAAAAAAATACAAACCCAAGACCTACGTTAAGTGTCTCGTTATAAACCTCTCTAAACCTAATTAGAGGAAAAGAGTATCCACAACTAGGTAACAAATTCAAAAGAGTACACACAAGTGATGTAGTTATTTTCACGTACTTAATTCTCCAATTCAAACCGCAAGGCCCGCACCAAAATTAAATCAAATATTGTAGAATATTAAAACGAAAATGGTGAAGCTAGATTGTCAGAGGTGGTGTTCTACTTGGCCTGTAGTTGATTATCAGGCGTGAGTTTTGCCCAAACAGAATTGGGTCTCAGCAGAGTCATAAAGTTGTCAAAATTATTTCTAGACTGGAAAATATTAGTCTTTTGAAAAGAGGAAGTTATCATAGGCCATATTCGGACTAGATGTTACCGATCACCTATAAAATCATTCTTTATAAAAATAATGTTTTTTAAATAGGGGTCAATTTTAAAAATTTGTGTTCTAATTTAGAGAAAACAATTTGGATTATGGAATGATTTTGGAGGGTTTAGTTTCTTTATTTTGTGATGGGAGTTCAGTACTAGTTATGAACACAGAGATTCCACTAGCCTCACCTGATGGAATCGAATGAAAAGTCGTTATCTTGGTAAATATGGGGAAATAGTTTTAAAATAATGATGGTTGGATTTATTAATTTTTTTGAATTATATTTAAATTGTTTGAATTTGTAAATTTGGAAGACTAAATGTTTTATTATACAAATTTTGTTAACTGTCATGTCATCCTTTTAACGGTTGTTAACGGTTCAGTGGTCAAATTGGACTAAAACTAATAGTTTAATGATAACATTGAAACAATTGAAAGTTTAGTTATCAAATTGAAGAATTTACTAAAGTTTAGTGACCATTTGTGAACTTTACCCTAAAAATTAACCAGACTTTGTCCAACAAGAAGAAAATGTGTGATATGTGTCAAAGAGACAAACACGAACCGTGAGAGGTGACAGCTACATTACATGTTTATGAGTCTTGTCTTAAATCTCTCAATGAGTGCATGTTTAAAAGACTATTTAAACAGTGAAAGCCGAGATTCACTAATTGGCCTTGGGGCCAAAAATACTTATGTTGTCACATTTTGTATGAGCTCGAATTCTTACATTTACCTTGAAAATGTAATACTTCTCTATTTACACGATGAAAGAACGCGGTATTAAAGTCTCCCAGCTAAAGCCAATTTATTCTTGCCTTCTGTCTCCACAAATCTTCCTGGGCCTTTAACGAGTCCCAAAACTGGATCTTGCAGCTAGCTAAATCTTCTAAAAGGATTGTATCTACACCTTCCCTGCTGGTTTTTTCTTCCAGGAGGTTTACCCGAGATTCCAGCTCCTTCACCCTTTTGTTGTAATCGTCACAGAACTCCCTTTTCAGCTCAAGTCCTCCCGAATTCTAGATATACATTGGGCCTCCTGAAGCCCAATAATCTCCTTTGGATCCTCTCCCGTTAATGTAGCCGTCTGGTCGACCCACTTGTTTATATGTCCAATTTACATCCTCCAGCATGATGAATAGGTCCTCGTTGTCAATCGAAATGAGAAATAGTTCCCCCCCTTTTCACGCTTATTTATAAGTGTGATTTATACTTTTTTATATGTTCTATAAAATGATCATTAGTGTTATATTTATAATTTACTATTGTTAGAGAACATTAAGCCAAGAACTCAAACATTGTTAATTAAACTCTTTTTTTACTGAAGCGAGTCATGTCTTAGGAAAGTCAATTCAAATGCTACGTCCTTTTGAAAAAGTTTGAGAGCTCAAACGACATAGTTTTGGTCCCTTGTAAAGCTTCAACTCTCCCTTCTTTCCTCAGTTTTCTTTCCCCCCCTCTCGCTCCAGATTTCTTTTTCTTCCTTCTCTCTAAAGTCCCGCTCCAGAGTTCGACAGGAATCAACCGTTGTTCACCGTGTCGTCAGGAGTGGAGCTACTTTATATATCTGTAGTATTTTAAACATATATTCATTAATTGGCTGTAGACAATACCCGTACACATGTGATGTAGTTTTTTTCCTTGGCACAATGTAATTTTATTTAAGGGTTTAAGAAATACAAACCCAAGAGCTACGTTGAGTGCTTCGTTATAAAGCTCTCTAAACTTAAATAGAGTAAAAGAGTACACACAACTATATACAAATTCAAAAGAGTACACACATGTGATGTAGTTGTTTTCACGTACTTAATTATCCATGACAAGCTTCGTATTTTGTCAAATAATTTTATCCTTAATCTCATAAATAAATAAATAAATAATACGTAGTACAGAGAAGAAGGTGTTGGTCCATAGGGACTAAGGAGTTTCCAATATTGGTCTGAATTGATCTTTAACCAAAAAACCTGAAAGTAAAAAAAAAGGATTTAGCGAAATAAGTGGAATAAATCTAAGCAAACGGAAATGATAAATAAAGGAAAGTAAATAGTTGAAAGTAATTATGATAATGTATAGCCTCCAGCTTTGCGTCGCCTCGACTCATTTCAATCACTAAAATAAATTTTACTTTGAGTTCTTGCCGATTACAATTTGCAAGGCTCAACCCTTGTAACTTGCTCTTCTCTATGATGAACTAATTTTTCAAGAACTCAGACCTTGTTAATTAAACTTTTTTTTTACTAAAGCGAGTCATGTTTTAGGAAAGTCAATTCAAATGCTACATCCTTTTGAAAAAATATGAGGGCTTGATGAGTTCTCAAATGTGACATATTTCATTTGCTACTTTTCTAGTTATTAGGACTTCTTGCTGCTTAATACATGCTGTTTTGTTATATTTTGTGCAGGGATCCAATTCTGGAAATAGCAGTGAAAAGGGGACATTTCTGCAGTTTTTTTTATATATTTTGTCATGACTAGCATCGTGGGCACGACACCAGGCACGACGCGTCTGACGTGGCAGTGACGTGGCAACTTCTAGAAGATCCTGGAATGTTCCGAGAGAAGATCCGATCAGATTATCAGTTTTATCCGTTTGATTTTATTTTGAATTTTAAAAACATTTGAATTTGAATTACTATTTTGATCTCTTATCCTTGTAATCTAAGCCTATAAATACCAACCTATGCATCACTTAAACCTATGCAAGTTTCACGATATCGTATCATATTATAGGTATAGATATATCACAGTTGAAACACTAGAATAAGATAGTTATACATACATGTAAGCTAACATATGTGGAAGCTTCAGTTTCCATGTATGGTAAGCATTATCTATGATATAGTTCAAAGTTATGACTTGAATAAAAGAACCAGTTATTATATTATAAGTGCCATTCATACTTTTTTGCAATGAAATAGTTAAAAATGGTGTTTTTTTGCAAAGTAACGTGAAAAGGAGATGTTGGTGGGGAAGATGATGATATTAAAAAAAACTTTTTTTAAAAATTTCAAATATCCCCTTTTGCCCTTATTCATTAAAACCCTTTTTTTAGTGCTCATTAAAAATGTTTTCTCCCAACTAATCTAACCTGAACCGGTTTAACCAAACCCGGCTATCTCCCGGGCCCTAAACTTGGGGCGTTACATACGTTAAGTGCCTCGTTATAAGCCTCTCTAAACCTAATTAGAGGAAAAGAGTACCCACAACTAGGTAACAAATTCAAAATAGTACACACAAATGATGTAGTTGTTTTCACGTACTTAATTATCCAATTCAAACCGCAAGTCCCGCGCAAAAAATAATTCAAATATTGTAGAATATTAAAACGAAAATGGTGAAGCTAGATTGTCAGAGGTGGTGTTCTACTGAGTCTGTAGTTGGTTATCAGGCGCGAGTTAATTTTGCCCAAACAAAATTGGGTCTCAGCAGAGTCATTGTCAAAATCATTTCTAGGAAAATATTAGTCTTTTGAAAAGATAAAGTTATCATAGGACATATTCGGACCATATGTGACCGATCACCTATAAAATCATTCTTTATAAAAATAATGTTTTTTAAATAAGGGTCAATTTTAAAAGATTTGTGTTCTAATTTAGAGAAAACAATTTAGAATCTGGAATGGTTTTGGAGGGTTTAGTTTCTTTATCTTGTGATGGGAGTTCAGTACTAGTTATGAACACAGAGATTCCACTAGCCTCACCTGATGGAATCAAATGAAAAGTCGTTATCTTGGTAAATATGGGGAAATAGTTTTAAAATAATGATGGTTGGATTTATTAATTTTTTTGAATTATAATTAAATTGTTTGAATTTATAAATTTGGAGGACTAAGTGTATTATTATACAAATTTTGTTAACTGTCATGTCATCCTTTTAACTGTTAATGGTTCACTGGTCAAATTGGACCAAAACTAATAGTTTAATGGTAACATTGAAGCAATTGAAAGTTTTGTTATCGAATTGAAGAATTTACTAAAGTTTAGTGACCATTTGTGAACTTTACCCTAAAAATTAACCAGACTTTGTCCAACAACAAGAAAATGTGTAATATGTGTCTAAGAGACAAACACGAACCGTGAGAGGTGACAGCTACATTACATGTTTATGTGTCTTGTCTTAAATCACTCAATGAGAGCATGTTTAAAAGACTATTTAAACACTGAAAGCTGAGATCCACTAATTGACCTTGGGGCCAAAAATACTTATGTTGTCACATCTTGTATGAGCTCGAATTCTTATATTTACCTTGAAAATGTAATACTTCTTTGTTTAATAAAAATACACTTAAAAAGTCAATATCTAACTATTATGATATGTTAAAATGCTATATTTAAACAATTGGTTGCGATCAAGGACCTCCTGTTTGTTACAAAGATGAGAGCTTACATATGGTTAAGGGCAGTTAATGAGAACTTGATATACAATGATGAACATTGGTGGAAAAATCCAATAGCAAGCATAGTGAATTGTAATAGCACCAATGAAGCTGCATTGTGGTGCCCTCCTCTGGCTAACTCACTAAAATTCAGCGTTGATGGAGCGTTTCGAGAAGAAAGAGCATGTTGTGGAGGTGTTTTACGAAACTCGAAAGGAGATATGCATGCGTTATTCTCTGGACCAGTTCAAAAACTCTGCTCCGACTTTGCTGAGGTGATGGCTATACACACTGAGCTAAAAGTGTACTTGGAAGCTGAGTTGAAAGTGCAATCTCCTCTGATGGTAGAATCAGATTCACAAGGGGTCCTCAACTGGATTGCAAACCCTATGTGAAGACGATGGAGATGGTGGGATATCTTCGATGAAATTGATGGCATGAAACGGGAGATTACAAAGGTGAAATTTCAGTATGTATCACGTGAGCAAAATAATCTGGCGGATCACTTAGAAAAAATTGGAACCACTAGACCGATGTTATTTAAAGCATGGTGGCGAGCTAGGTATTGAATCTTGTTTTGTATTTGAACAGATTTGATTGCTAGTGTAAAGTAAAACATCCTTGTAGCAGAAACCAAATTGGATTGTACTCTTTTTCTCCATTAGGATTAGGGAGATTTTAACGAGGCGTCCAATTTTGGTCTTTAATAAGATAAAATAAATTGATTTTGCTGAGAAAAAAAAGAAAAATTAATATCTAACCAATGTGAATGTAAGAATAAGTAAATAAATATATTATTATACACGTGTGTCGTTGTCGTTGTCTGATCTGATTTGTGAATATATTAACACATATATTCGAAACGTACCTTCCATGTTTCTTGTTTAACAAAATGTTGAGAGACATAATTAGGATTTTCGAAAAAAGAGAGGGAAAGAGAATGCTTTATTTAGGGGGAAAACATTTTTTTTGAAAATAGTTCATACAAACAATATTTCTAAATTATAGTGTAATTTATGATATGCAATGATTAATAATTGTGTTTTAGTACCAATTATCAGTTGGTTTATTGGGATGTGTTGTTAAGCACCTTAAGGAAGACATGAGTTCAAATTCTGACTTTGTAAATAGAAAAAAATGGGTTGGGTGGGTCATCTCATATGTCTTTGAAAACCTTAAGAAAATTTCAGGCTCGAGTCTAATTTTTTGAGGATAAGGTCGGATCGGGTTGAGTTTGAGTTTAAGGTGAAAAATACAATACCCGAAATAATAGTTTAATTTTATTCTAGATTTTTAGGTATAATTGCTTCAATTCCCCTCTCTTAATATATATATATATTTCAATTATCTCCCTATTTTGTCTAATAAAAATAAAATAATTATTGCAATGCTCCCTCTCTAATTGTATTTTTCAATTAGCTCCCTATTTAATCGAATAATAATGCAAATTGGTAATATTTTATTTATATTGGGTAGGGTGGGTTCAAATTTTTACTTTAGAATTCAGATTCGGGTCGAGTTTGGATGGAAGTATTATAATTTCAGGTCGGATGCGGATCCGCCGGATACCCAACCCTGGCCATCCCTAGATACAAATGGTTAAAAAGAAATTGTGTTTTAGTAAGATAATCCATAATTGAATTAATTGGTCACAACCGAATTTATTCCAGTTAGTTGAAAAAAATAGTTAGCTAACCAAATTAGGTTCAGCTGAACAAATTGAATTAATTTGGTTAGCCAATTGAATTAGTTGAAATCAATTTCACCTAATGGAATTCAAGTTAATTTTTTTTATCAGCAACTGTATGATTTTATTTATTAAGCATAAAAGCATACAGCGTGACGGATCCTACGCCTCATTAAAAACCTCCCTAGTGGAGGAAAAGAGTACGATAAGATCCGTCGAAAAACATAGAAAAACCAGGCCTATCATAAGCAAGCCACAAAAAGCGAACATCGATCCACGCCTTCTTTCGCTAGCACATCCGCAAAACCATTTGCCTCCCTAGGCACATGACAAAACTGTATCTCATACAAGACCTGACAAGCCTGATCGATCACTGTAAATACCTCCCACAATCGCCAAGGCCGTTTCGCCGAACGTGTAACCCAACTCAAAGCGACTTGCGAATCCGAATCTATAATCACACAACTATCACGCCACTCCCTGTCCATAACCAAACTCAACGCAAATGCTATCGCCCGCACTTGAGCTTCATTTGAGTCCATCACACCTAACGGTCCCGAAAACAATCCCAAAATCTTGCTCCCCCCGTCACGCATCACACCACCAAACCCCGCAGGACCTGGTTTTCCCCGCGCCGAACCATCAGTATTAAATTTTAAAACACCCTGCATTGGCGGCTGCCAACATACCCTTGCCCTCACCTTCCGCGGTGATAGACTAACTACAAACGCAGACGGACATGACCACCAAACCGATTCGGATAACAACTCACCCTCGACATCAACCTTAATCCAGTAAAAAGACCGCAACTTAACCAAAAAGCACAACTCAGTCATCGACATACATTTTCCACGAAAGATGAACTCGTTTCTAGCCAACCATAATGACCACAACAACGCACTAACACTCGCCACCCACCATTTTCTCAAGCAATCAGTAAAAGAACAATGGAAGTTTACAACAAAAAAGTCATCGAAACTCACCGGGAAAGATATCGCTACACCCCACCAATGTCGCAACCACTCCCATACTTTCCGCACACACGGGCATTCATAGAAGAGATGTGCGATACATTCCTCCGATGATGCTCACCATGGACATTTTCCTTGCTCGTCACGCAAAGGCACCCCCCGTGCTCTCAAGAAATCTGCCGTAGGCAACCTTCGTAACCATATAAACCAAAGGAACGCCTGGACTTTAGGCGGGACCAACACTTGCAAAGAAAAACAGTCGCCAATAGCATCATCGCCAACCTTATCCAACATCAACAATTTCGACAATGCACTGACTGAGAATTCCCCATGTGTGTCCGGTCTCCAAATTAGAGTATCAAGGCGAATTCAAGTTAATTAACAGTTAAAAATAGTTAGCACACCCCAAACTTTTTTCGGCGGTTGGCGCTTACCATTTTGACGTGTTGGTGTTAGAACCTTTAGCAGGTTCGTAATAGGAGTATAGGTGATAAACGGGTTATTCGGCTCGAGTCATTTTGGTTTGGGTTATTTTGGGTTTGATTATATTCGGTTTAAGTTCGGTTCAGGTCTAGTTTGATTTTAGTTCAGGTCTATGGTGATCAGTTCTGGTATCGGGTCGGTTGATTTTCGGTTCGATTAACTTTCGGTTCGAATCCATTAAGTTCGGTTAATTTCGGGTCGGGTCAATAGGAGATCGATCGGTTTTAGTCGGTTTTCAGGTCCATTTAGGTTATCCACCATATATATGACTTCATATAACATGTATATTTGGCTTTTTGGTGAGTTATGCGAAAATTCACATCCCATCTTTATTTATTTTAATATATTTTCTTTATTTCGGGTTGCCTTCGGTTCGGGTTGCTTTTGGTTTGGATGAAATCAGTTCAACTAAAATTCGGGTTGGTTTTGTTTCGGTTCGGTTAATTTTAAGTTTCAGATCAAATTTGAATTATCGTGTTCGGGTCAATTTTGAGAGTCTCTCGGGTAAATCGTTTCGGGTCTTGGGTCAAGTTTGTCAGGTCTAAGAACAAGCCAACACCTAACAAGCTTCATCTTTGGGACAAAAATCCTCAACACTTTGGCGATGCCCCTTTCTATACCCCAACACTAGAAATTACTAAAAAATATAAATTCAAATCTTTAAACCTAAATTTTAAATCCTAAACCCTACACCTAAAAAAATACACTCTACCCAATTCCTTGTACCTAACAATAAACCCTAATCTTAAACCATAAATTATAAACATAATTTTTAGTGTGGGTACATAAATAGGGCACTAAAAGGAATAGAGGATTTCTATTCTTATCTTTGAGTCACCGATTGCGATCTAATGTTGTTTCAATTTCCACATAATCAGGATCAAAGATGGATTTATTATGTTGAAGCTATAGATAGGGGTGTAAATGAACAGTGCGTTCAATGAATCGTTCGTGAACTGTGCGTATAACGTTCATTTATTAAGTTAAATAAATGAGTATGAACAAATTTTTATGTTCGTTTAATAAACAAACGAACTCAAACAGAGGCGTGTTCGGTTGGTTTATGTTCACGAACAAGCTCGTTTATAGACTCGTTTATAAGCTCATTTATAAGCTCGTTTATAGGATAAAATGCTTGTGGATATATCTAAATACTACTTTTTGTTGTTGCTAAGGATGCTATATAAGTTCACGTTGAAATGTAAGTCTTATTTTGTTACACTTGTTTTATTTATTTACAGTTAACTTAGTTAAAATTTATGAACATATAAACGAACATATTCGCGGACATATAAATGTTCAAGTTCGAGAACACTTAAAGCAACACGCTCACGAACACTTAAATGAACATGTTCTCGAACACTTAAACGAACATGTTCGCGAACACTTAGACGAACACATTCGTGAACACTTAGACTAACACATTCGTGAACAATAAACAAACGAACACCAATACGAAATGAACATGAATACCTTTAAAAATAAACAAATGAACATGATCATAGTCTTGTCCGTTCAATCGCGGTTCATTTACACCCCTAGCCATAGACACTAAATGATGGATCCAAACAAAAATCCCAATCGGAACAATACTTGGTAAAGTATTCTCTATATTTTAGTGACACTTACAATTATCTTAAGGTTGTTTAAGAATTATTTTTTATCGACAATATATCAAATAATAATCTAAAAAAGTGAAAGTTTTGTGATACTTACAATTATCTTAAGACTGTTGAAGCCATAGTCCATAGACACTAAAGGATGGATCCAAAAAATAAATCCCAATCGGAACAATTCTACGTAAAGTATTCTCTATACTTTAGCGATACTTACAATCATCTTAAGACTGTTTAAGAATTATTTTTCAGACAATATATCAAATAATAATCTAAAAATGTGAAATTTTTGTAAATTGAATCAGATAATTCTCAAAATTAGATCTTAGTTATAGTCTAATGTATAATACAATACAAATATTTTAATTTGATGTAACTGTAGGCATAAAATTTATTTTTGATTTAGTTGTATACATAAAACTAAAACTAAAAAAGAAAATATTCAAACACTTAAATAAATTAAGAAAACCTAACATAACTTAATTTTGTTATGCTATTTATTAAACTAAAGCATGATCTATTTCGTAGTTTAATAAATTGAATTCTCTTCCCTTATCCTTGCATGATCTTAGCATGTATTACTAAGCTTTCTGAAGCTCACGTTGTTTTTACCATCATAGGTTAAAAGATCGACCATGTTGCATCTATCAACGTCGGTATGGGAGTTCCTTCGGCTTGCTTGCGGAGTATGGTATCTGTATAATTAGAGGGCATGTATGCCACGTTTTGATTTATATTCGAGTTTGAAACTTGTATTAACAACTTTTATCACAGTTTTGTTTCATTGTCTGAATGTTTTCTGAAATTGTATTTTAATTCAAAACTTGATTTATGATTTTAAATGGTTTAGGGATTTGTTTATTTGAAATTTTAACGTGGGTCGCTCTGGTGACCCTAATGTGACTTTCTAGGCGGGTCTAGGGGGTTAACTTTTAACGGTTGTTAATGACTCAGTGGTCAATTTGGACCAAAACTAAAAGTCTAAAGGTAACATTGAAGCAATTGATTGTTTAGTTATCGAATTGAACAATTTACTAAACTTCAGTGACCATTTGTGAACTTTACCCCAAAAATTAACCAGACTTTGTCTGACAAGAAGAAAATGTGTGATATGCATCAAAGAGACAAACACGAATCGGGACAGGTGAGAGCTACATTACATGTGTATGTGTCTCGTGTTAAATCACTCAATGAGTGCATGTTTAAAAAACTATTTAAACACTGAAAAATTGAGATCCACTAATTGGTCTTTGGGCAAAAAATGTTTATATTGTCACATCTTGTATGAGCTCAAATTCTTATATTCACCTTAAAAATATAAGACTTCGCTATCTAATAAAAAACACTTAAAAAGTCAATATCTAACTATTATGATAGGTTAAAATACTATACTTAAACAATTAAAAAAAATAATATCTAACCAATGTAAATCTCAGAATAAGTAGATAAATATATTATTCATACACGCGTGATGTTGCCGTTGTCTAATCTGATTTGTGAATATGTTAACACATATCTTCGAAACCTACCATCCATATTTCTTGTTTAACAAAATGTGTAGAGACATAATTAGGATTTTCGAAAAAAAAAAAGAGAGGGAAAGCAATGCTTTATCTAGGGGAAAACATTTTTTTTGAAAATAGTTCATACAAACAACTTTTCTAAATTATAGTATAATTTATGATAAGCAACGATTAATAATTGTGTTTTAGTACCAATAACCAGTTGATTTAGTGAGATGAGTTGCTAAGTCCCTTAAGTAAGGTCAAGAGTTCGAATCTTGACTTTGTAAATAGAAAAAAATTGAGTTGAGAGAGTCATCTCATATGTCTTTAAAAAACTAATATGAATTTGTCAGCTGATGAGGTTGATACAAATAGGGATGACCATTTGACTCATACTCAACGGGTTTCAACCCGACCCAATTCTATATGTTCGGGTTTTTTTAAGAAAATTTCGAGAATCGGTCGGTTTGTGTCTAATTTTTTTAGGATGAGGTTGGATCGGGTTGAGTTTGGGTTTAAGGTGTAAAAAACCATACTCAAAATAGTAGTTTAATTTAATTCTAGGTATTTAGGTATAATTGCTACAATTCCCCTCTCTTATAATATATATTTATATATATATACATATTTCAATTATCTCCATATTTTGTCTAATAAAAATGGAATAATTATTGCAACGCTCCCTCTCTAATTGTATTTTTTCAATTAGCTCCCTATTTTGTCAAATAATTATGAAAATTGGTAATTTTTATTTATATTGACTTGGGTTGGGTTCGAATTTTTACTCTAGAATTTAAGTTCGAGTTTGAGTCGGGTGAATCATCATAAAATGTTGGGTCCGGTTTGGATGGAGGTGTTACAATTTCGGGTCGACTGCGAATCTGCCAAAAACTCGACCCGACCCGACCCATGTTCATCCCATATACAAATGGTTAAACAAAAAAACAATTATGTTTTCGTAAGGTAATACATAATTGAATTAATTGATCACAACTGAATTTATTTCAATTAGTTGAAAAAAAATAGTTAGCTAACCAAAGTAGTTTCAGCTGAACAAATTGAATTAATTTGGTTGGCCAATTGAAATAGTTAGCACACCCCCAAACTTTTATCGGCGGTTGCCGCTTAACATTTTGACGCGTTGGTGTTCGAACGTTTAGCAGGTTTGTAATGGAACAAGTAGAAGTGGCAAACGAGTCATTTGTTTCAGGTTATTTCGGGTCTAGTTATATTCGATTTAAATTCGATTTGGGTCTAGTTCGTGTTTATGGTCATTTCGGTCAGGGTATCGGGTCGGTTGATTTTCAGTTCAAGTCAATTTAGTTCAGTTAATTTCGGGTCGGGTCAATATCGGATTAATAGGAGATCGATTGATTTTAGTCGTGTTTTCATGTCGAGTTAGGTTTTTCCACCCTATATATGTCTTCATATATCAAGTATATTTGGCTTTTTGGTGAGTTATAGAGAATTCACATCCCATCTTTCTTTATATATTATAATATATTTTCTTTACTTTGAGTTGCCTTCGGTTCGAGTTGCTTTCGGTTCGGGTAAAATATATTCAACTAAAATTCAGGTCAATTTTAGTTCGGTTCGATTTTTTTCAAGTTTCGGATCAAATTTAAATCATCGTGTTCTGGTCAATTTTGAGTCCCAATCGGGTCAATCGTTTTGGTTCTTGTGTTCTGGCCGACACCTAACATGCTTCATCTTTGGGACAAAAATCCTCAGCCCTTTGTCATTACCGATTTCTAGATCCCAACACTAGAAATTACTATAAAATTTAAATTCAAATCCCTAACTCTAAATTTTTGTAAATCGAATAAAATAATTCTCAAAATTAGATTTTAATTATAATCTAATGTAGAATACCGTACAAATATTTTAATTTGATGAAACTGTAGGCATAAAAATTATTTTTGATTTAGTTGTATACATAAAACTAAAACTAAAAATAAATCCCAATCTGAAAAATTCTTCGTAAAGTATTCTCTATACTTTAGCGATACTTACAATCATCTTAAGACTGTTTAAGAATTATTTTCACTGATAATATATCAAATAATAATCTAAAAATATGAAATTTTTGTAAATTGAATTAGATAATTCTCAAAATTAGATCTTAATTATAATATAATGTATAATACAGTACAGATATTTTAATTTGATGTAACTGTAGGCATAAAATTTATTTTTGATTTAGTTGTACAGATATTCAAACACTTGAATAAATTAAGAAAACCTAACATAACTTAATTTTGTTATGCTATTTATTAAACTAAAGCATGATCTATTTCGTAGTTTAATAAATTGAATTCTCTTCCCTTATCCTTGCATGATCTTTAGGTATAAATAGGCATGAAGACAAGCACCAAAACCCACCCCAAACAGTTTAAGTAATTCAACTTGCTACTTCTATCATGGCTGATAAATTTTCTACTCAACTTTTTGGAGCATTCCTTATGTTTTTTGTGCTTCAACCCTTTGTAATAAAGTCTTTAGAATTCGAATCTGTTCAGAATCTGGAAGGGGCACAAAAAGGAGACGTTGTGAATGGGCTGAATCAAATCAAGAAATACCTCCACAGCTATGGCTACTACCACCATGACACCGAGGACACGTTCGACGATCGATTCGACGACTCGTTGGAGTCTGCTCTTAAAGCCTACCAGGATTATCTTGGTATTGATGTAACCGGCAAGATCGACTCCGATACAATCAAGGGAGTGTTGACCCCTAGATGTGGTGTCCCTGATCACTTGGTTTCTAACTATAGATTCCCGGGAGGGAAGTACAAGTGGACGAACAGGTCACTTAGTTGGAGTGTTAATAATTCTGTCAATGTATTTACCGAAGATAAACTGACTCCCGTCTTAACTGCGGCATTCAAATCGTGGGCAGATGTTTCTCCGCTCAAATTCGCAAAGGCGGGGAAAGGCACGAAAGGAGATATCACAATCGGGTTCTTTCCGAGATATCACGATGATGGTAATCCTTTCAGGCCTGAAGAATTCGCCCATGCTTATTTACCAGAAGATGGCAGGCTTCACTATAATGCAAACTGGGGTTGGACCTTTAATCCTACTGCAAAGGGTGAAAAGAGAAAAGTAGATGTGCAATCAATTGGTGTGCATGAAATTGGACATACTCTCGGCCTTGACCATAGCGCTAATAGGTCTGCCGTCATGTATCCTTATTTTGCACCTGGAATGAAAAAGAGGGACCTCACCGATGATGACAAAAATGGTATAAAAGCTTTATATCCTAAATGAAGAACTTGCATCACTTAAACCTATGCAAGTTTCACGATATCGTATCATATTATAGCTATAGATATATCACAGTTGAAACACTAGAATAAGACAGTGATATACATACATGTTTAAGCTAACATATGTTGAAGCTTCAGTTTCCATGTATGGTAAGCATTATCTATGATATAGTTCAAACTTGAATAAAAGAACCGGTTATTATATTATAAGTGCGATTTGTACTTTTTTTATTTGTTCTATAAAATGATCATTAGTGTTATATTTATAATTTACTATTGTTATAGATTAACAATTTTATGAATTTGCATCGTTCGCATGCAGACGATAAAAGATCTCTTGCATCTCTAACAGTGAGAATTAAGACGATAATTATATGAATTTTGAACAATATTTATTACTATTAGAATATAAAATCAGATATGATTTTCTTGATGTTCTTGGGGTGTCGTATACTTGGGGTGCAATTCACAGGACCTGAGTTTCGGGGAAGAAGATCGATTCAGGAGTTGCGGTAGAACTGAACTATTGGAATGGTTTTTAAACTTATCTTTACTGATAATTTTCAGAGTTCCATTACTTGCTGCAGAGAAAGTAACAGCACCAAACCTGCAAAATCACTACAATCAACTAGAAATAACAGCGCACACACAACCAATGAAACAACCCCATCCACCCTACAGAGTTACGATCCATATTAATTTACCCTCCCAACACACGATTAACCACAAACCAACCCTCATCAACCCTGCTACAGTTCAAAAGCCAGCAACAAACACCACACACTTCTACACTCCCAGAAAAAAAAAATAATGAAAAAGAAAAACAGCTTACACTTTTGCTAAGCAACACCAAAAGAAACCAAACATATTCAACCCAAGAGGGTTCTTTATTGGATAACCCACCAACATCACAACACACTGATAAAACTCCCGTAAGAAACTCTCTACAAAACCTACAGAGGAGGATGAAATAATCCAGACAATCCAACTAAACCTAAACTAAAGGGGCTAATTTTGGCTTAGAGTCTCCAATCTCACTAATTATGCCACCACCTCCTCTTCATCGCCAATGATCTCCACCCCTAACTTTTTACCAAGCTCGAGGGTTTTTCTTACAGACTTAGTTAATATTTGCTTTCTAGCAATGTCCAAATAAGAAGGCAAATAATCAACTAACTCGGTAGGTTTTCTTAAATTAAAATTAAGACCAAATTGATATATTGTGTAAATAACATGGACCAAATATATAATTATATCAATTTATTTAACAGCCACGTCAATGTCTCATTTACTTTTTAACCAACCCATATTGGTTCCAATTAAATAGTTTAGTGCTATATTTGTCAAAATTGAACGTATAGTGGTCATGTTGACACCAACCCCATAACTAGGTGGTCATTTATGTAGTTTACCCTTTTTATTATTAAGAATTTAACTTAAACTTTTCCTTTGAAGAAAAGAAATAAACATTTAGGACATTACAACAAGTGTCTGTCCTTAGCTCATGCAAACATCAAGAAGAATAACTAACAGCTAATAAGGAGGATTATAAAAAAATGAAGATCCAAAGTATTAGACCAAGTTAACTTAGCAATTCCATCAGGTAGTTTTTTACTTTCCTGAAGAACATGAGAAATACTATCTTTCCAATTGCGATCTATAAGCTCCAAAATATAATATAAAATCGTGAGAGATTTATCTCTTGGTGAAGTATCCTAGAGAAGGTGCATAACTTCCAAATTATCATTCTCAAATATGATTCGACGTTCTCACATATTTCAAGCACAATATAAATCTTCATACACACCCAAAGTTCCACTCCAAATATCGAACAAATACCTAACCTCTTCGAAAATCCATCAACCAGCTGGTGGAATTAAAAAAAAGAAATATATATTTTTTTAAAAAAAGTCTAATTATTCACAAATATTTATGAGTGTTGTTTTTTAACAACCATACAAAGGAATTGACCATAAGGAAATGGCGTCTCAAGAAGGTGATGGAAGCGTTGAAAATTTGAATACTTGATTTATTACTCTGACAAATTTATTACAATCCACAATGGTAATGGAAATGGCGTCTCAAGATAGAGATTCATTGTGGCGTGGCTTGATAATTGCAAAATATGGAGAACATCCACAATGGTGGCATTTCAACACGGAAAAGATGTCATCTATATCGCTTGTATGGCGGCAAATCGTAGCTCTCTCATGCGATGCACAAGTTGAAAAGCATATGGGCATGACCGGTTTTCTATGGAAGCTTGGGGATGGTAGATCGATTTTGTTTTGGTTCGATCCGTGGGTTGAACAAGTGGCATTAAAAGATTCATATCCGCGCTTATTCTCGTTAGCATGTGATAAATTAGCGAGGGTGGGGGACTATATGGTGGAGGGCAGATTATCGCACCATGGTTGGAATGATTTTTTTAGACGTCCACTACGAGATTTTGAATTAGGAATGCTACGTGATTTAATTCAAACGGTATCCAATTTCCGTGCATGGGAAGGAAAGCTGGACATGTTAATTTGGCGATCGGACGAGCGTGGAATTTTTTCAGTTGGGACTTTATCGAAACTGCTCATGCTAGATAAGGTGGGGGAAATGAACTTTGGAGAATGTTTCGCTTGGAAGGTGCTGGTGCCGCCGAAAGTTCAAGCTTTCCTATGGCTTACATGGTTACGTCGATTACCTACTGCTGATTTCTTGCGAGCACGTGGGGTTCCACTGCCGGAAGATCAAGGTCGATGCCCTTGGTGTGCGATGGTAGAGGAGAGCATCGCTCACATCCTTTATGAATGTCCGTTTGCGCAATCGGTTTGGCTATGGATGCGGAAATGGTGGGGAATAGACACAACTTTACCGGTTAGTTTTGATGCATTCTACGTTCTTGATTTTCATAGTATATTCAAGGGATGCATGAATATGTGGTGGATAGCATGTGTTGCCGCTGTTTTATGGTCTTTATGGATTGCAAGAAATGAATTTATTTTCCGTGGGAAGAGATGGAACTTGGCTGAATTGTGTTTCTTGGTGAAATTGAGATCCTATTATTGGATAAAAGCTGATAGGCGGGGAGAATTGGTAGCGGAGACAGCTTGGTGGACATGTCCTTCTAAAATTGAGGTTGCTGCCAAACCGAAGAGGACGAGGGGAGAAAGATGCTGGCAGCCCCCGTTACAAAATATTCTAAAATTTAACACGGATGGATCAGCGCGAGGAAAGCCGGGTCCGGCAGGGATTGGTGGTGTGTTACGAGATGCGGATAGCCGTATTTTGGGTCTTTTTTCAGGCCCTATAGGCGTGATGGAATCAAATGAAGCAGAGGTCCGAGCGATAGCCTTTGCGTTGGGAATGATCAAGGAGAAGGAATGGCGACAGGGTTGTGTGATTATGGAGACGGACTCTCAAGTCGCGTTGAGCTGGATCAATCAGAATGCAAAACGACCGTGGCGTCTATGGGAAGTATTTTTGGAAATTGATCAAGCTTGTCAAGTCATATATGATATTCAATTCTGCTACGTGCCGAGGGAAGCGAACGGATTTGCGGATGCACTGGCGAAAGAGGGAGTAGATAGACTTTCGATGTTCATGGCTTGTCTGTGACTTGTCCCTAAGCGATATGCTTTTCATATTGTAATCGACGGATCGTATCGTACTCTTTTCCTCCAATAGGTTTAGGGAGGTTTTTAATGAGGCGTGCGATTTCGTCAAGCTGTATGTTTTACTTATCTTAATAAAAAACATACAGTTGCTGATCAAAAAAAAAATTATTACAATCTGAAACTAAGTTCTTGCTGCTGCAAGTTTTTTTTTATAAAAAAAAAACACTTCTACTCTCACACTTGCACACGCACACTCTTATTTATTTGCACTCAGTGCTTTATTGTTTTTCACTCACTCGTACTCTCAACACACACTAAAACTCTCCTATTTATAGTGTTTGTACACCGACATAAGCAAGCTTCTAGAGGATTGTACATGCTGCCATAGCATTCTAAATTTCTCTTGAATATTCTCAAGTTGTCGGCATACTAGACTATTCTACAAAAATCCACAACCTTATCATTCTTCATCCTTGCTGCCACATGTCCATCATGAAATTTCTAATTGTTTCCACATGTTTCTTGATTCTTCCATATGCTGTCAATATAAGCCATGAAAAGATTCATCACATATTTTGCCGATATATCCTCAAAGTCAGGTTTGACTTTCAACACTCCCCCTAAAACATGATTTTTCATGCCGAGCTTTTCTTTAAGTCGATGGAATATGTCTGCTTTCAACGGCTTCGTAAAAATGTCTGCCAATTGATCTTCAGTTCGGCAGTAGACTAGTTCTACGGTTTTGTTTTTCACTTGTTCTCGTATGAAATGATACTTTGTATCGATATGCTTGCTTCGGCTATGGGAGACAGGATTCTTTGCGAGAGATATGGTGGACTTGTTGTCGACATAAATTGTAGTTGATCCTTCTTGCGCAAAATTTAACTCGTCCAAAATATTCTTCAACCAAATTGCTTGACAGGTGCACGCTGCAGCGGCTATGTATTCAGCTTCACATGTTGAGAGAGCTACCGTTTGTTGCTTCTTTGATGACCATGAAAATGTCGCGGAGCCGATATGGAATAGATATCCATATGCACTTTTTCGATCATCAATGTCTCCCCCGTAATCATTATCAGAGTAACCGACTAAATTCGAATTTTGTGAATGCTTGTAGAATAAACCATGATCCAACGTACCTTTGACATATCTCAAAATTCTCTTTGCTGCAATCCAATGATCTTGTTTTGGATTCTCCATAAATCTGCTTACCAGTCCCACAGCGTATGTTATGTCTGGTCGTGTGATAGTTAGATATCTTAAACTTCCAACGAGGCTTTTAAACAACGTTGGATTCACCGGCTCTCTTGTTGAATTAACACTTAGTTTCATGCCCGTTTCAGCTGGAGTGGCTACCGGCTTGCAATCCTTCATTCTGAAATTACTTAAGGTTTGCTCCGCGTACTTCTTTTGGGATAAGAAAATTCCTTCCACCGTTTGTTTTACCTCGACTCCAAGAAAGTATGACATCTCGCCAATATCTGTCATTTCAAATTCTTTAGTCATAGCTTTCTTGAAATCTTGAGACATACTTGGGTTATTTTCGGTGAAGATCACGTCGTCCACGTATAAGCACACGATCATGATATCACCATCTTCATTTTTCTTTGTATATAAGGTATGTTCGTACGAACTTTTTATGAACCCATTCGCCTGAAAATATTCATCTATTCTTGTGTTCCATGCTCTTGGTGCTTGCTTCAATCCATATAAGGCTTTCTTCAAGCGGTAGACCTTATCTCCATGTCCTTGTTTAATGTACCAGATGGTTGCTCGATATAAACTTCTTCTTCTAGGTAGCCATTTAGAAATGCTGACTTCACACCCATTTGATAAATCTTCAATTTGTTTTGTGCTGCAACTGCTGTGAGTAGTCTGATAGTGTCGATTCTTGCCACTGGAGCGAACACTTCATCATAGTCTATTCCTTGTCTTTGCTTGTAGCCTTTGGCAACTAGTCTCGCCTTGTATTTTTCTACTTGTCCTTCTTTATTGGTCTTTGTCTTGTACACCCATTTGACTCCAATTGGATTATGTCCTTCTGGTAGACTTGTGAGCTCCCATGTATCATTTATTTCTATCGATGCAATTTCATCATTCATGGCATTCTTCCACTTGTCATCTTCAATTACTTCTTCATATGTTATTGGATCACTGCTTGCAAGTAAACATAAAAGTGAAATATTTTGAGTTTCGTAATCCTTGTACCTTTCTGGAACTATTCTCTCTCTTGTAGATCTTCGAACTTCTGCCGGTTGTACTTAAGGATTTTCTATTTCGATATTATTTCTTGATGAAGAAGGTTCAATCAAATTTTGTTGAGGACCTTGATCATCACCTTGTTCATCTTGGTTGATGAAGTTGTCATCATCTTGATCTTCGTTAAAAAACAGTCCTTAAATTTTCTTTTCTTCTGAGCTCCAAATACAATGTTCTGCTTCATCGAACTCAACATCTCTTGAGATTATCAACTTCTTAGTTAAAGGATTATATAGTCTGTAAGCCTTGCTCCGTTCATCATAGCCGATGAAGATGCATTTTTCTCCTCTATCATCGAGCTTCTTTCTTATCTGCTCAGGTATATGGGCATATGCGATGCATCCAAAAATCTTGAGGTGGCCAATTTCTGGTTTTTTACCACTTCATGCTTCATTCGATGTCATATTCCTCACACTCTTTGTTGGGCAACGGTTTAACAAATAAACTGCACATCGAATTGCTTCGACCCAAAAATTTCTTGGTAGATGCTTGCCCTTTACCATGCTCCTTGCCATGTTGAGAATAGTGCGATTCTTTCTTTCTGCAAATCCATTTTGTTGAGGCGTGTATCTAACTGTCAACTGGTGAATTATCCCATGCTCCTTGCAAAAGTCTTCAAATAACTTTACTGTATACTCGCATCCTCTATCAGATCTGAGTATCTTTAAGTATTGACCGCTTTGTTTTTCCGCCATTGCTTTGAATTCTTTAAATTTATCCAATGCTTCTGACTTTTGTTTAAGAACATATACCCAACATTTTCTGCTATAATCGTCAATAAAGGTTAGGTAGTACCTGTTTCCTCCAAGTGATGGTATATCAAACGGGCCGGCTATATCAGTGTGGACGATCTCCAATGGTCTTATGGCTCTCCATGATTTGCCAACTTCAAAGCTTTGTCTGTGTTGTTTTCCTTTGATGCAGGCCTCACACAATTGATTTGGAGGTTTAATTTCTGGAAATCCATTCACCATCTTTGCTTTTGACAATAACTTTAAGCCAGAAAATCCAAGATGTCCATACCTCAAGTGCCACAGCCACGAATCGTCCTTGATTGCAGTTTTCATACACTTTACTTCTTCTGACTCGATATCAATAGTGAATAGACGATTCTTCATCATATTGACTTGGGCAACCAATTCTCCATTTCTATTGTTGATTGAAAGTGAGCGATTCTTCATCTACACTTCATATCCTTTTTTCTAGAAGCTGGCCAAGACTGATGATGTTGCTTTTCATAGCTGGTACATAATAAACGTCTGATATGTATTTCTTTTCTCCATTTTTCTGAGTAATCGTAACTTTGCCCTTGCCTTTAACCTCTGTGTGCGAGTCGTCACCAAAAGTTACTTGTCCACGGATCATTTCATCCAACGCCACAAAAAACTCCTTTCGACCACACATATGATTACTGGTACAATTATCGAGATACCAAATATTTTCCTTTGATTCTTCATTTCCTTTATAAGTGAGGAATACATGAGATTCTTCAGTGTTTTCTTCTTCAACTGTTGTTACATTAATTCTTTCTTCATGCTTTGGAGCTAATCTACACTCATAACTATAATGACCATACTTATTACAATTATAACATTGTACTTGAGATTTATCTCCTTGTTGATATCGACCTCTTCCTCGACCTCTATATCCTCATCCACGACTTGGTGATTGGTAATTTTCATTTGCTTGGTTACTAACATATGAACGATTACCACGTCCACGTGTTCCTCGTCCACGATATCCACCATAGTTTCCTATGCCTCGTGTGTAGCTTCTGCTAGCTCCACTTTCGTTGACGTGCAACTTGCTTTGTAGAACTTGCTCCAGATTTTCGGTCTCTTCATTCAGCTTCATTTTCTGCTCATGGGCTTGAAGTGATCCCACAAGCTCATCGATACTCATTTGAGTTAAATATTTTGATTCCTCAATTGCCACGACCACATAATCAAATTTTCGTACCAGTGATCGTAGGATTTTCTCCATCACTCTGACCTCACCGAGTGCTTCGCCATTTCTTTTCATTTCATTTGCTACGGCTTTCACACGGCTAACATAGTCATCTATGCTTTCCGTGGTTTTCATTTTTAGCATCTCAAACTCGGCTCTAAGTGATTGAAGACGTACCTTTTTTTCTTTCTCAACTCCTTGGAGTGATTTTTGCAGAGTTTCCCATGCTTGCTTCGCGGTTGTTGCTTCTGCAATTTTTTCAAAGTTGGATTCATCTACTGCTTGAAAAATATAGTATAACGCCCTTTGGTCTCTTTTACGAGCATCCTTTAGCACTCTCTTCTCTTCATTGGTTAGAGTCGCTTCTGCTGCTGCATTTTCCGGCTCAACGTATCCTTTTACAACGATGTCCCAACAATCTTGTGAACCGAGTAGCGTCTTCATCTGAATACTCCAGTTGCCATAATTTGTCTTTGTTAATCTTGGGATTTGTGGCTAGATCATGCGCTCCATCTTCTCGTGGCGTGAACTCGAACTCGAACTTGGCTCTGATACCACTTGTTGGAAGCGTTGAAAATTTGAATACTTGATTTATTACTCTGACAAATTTATTACAATCTGAAACTAAGTTCTTGCTGCTGCAAGTTTTTTTTTGTATACAAAAAAAACACTTCTACTCTTACACTTACACACGCACACTCTTATTTATTTGCACTCAGTGCTTTATTGTTTTTCACTCACTCGTACTCTCAACATACACTAAAACACTCCTATTTATAGTGTTTGTACACCGACATAAGCAGGCTTCTAGAGGATTGTACATGCTGCCATAGCATTCTAAATTTCTCTTGAATATTCTTAAGTTGCCGGCATACTAGACTATTCTACAAAAATCCACAACCTTATCACTCTTCATCCTTGCCGCCACATGTCCATCATGAAATTTCTAATTGTTTCCACATGTTTCTTGATTCTTCCATATGTTGTCAATATAAGCCATGAAAAGATTCATCACATATTTTGCCGATATATCCTCAAAGTCAGGTTTGACTTTCAACAGAAGGAAGATCTAGGAATGGTGGCAGACGGCTCTGTAATCTATCACAATAGATCCACTAGAAACGCCTATGGAAAGTTTGAAATCGGCATGGTATAGTGGTTGATGTATTCATCCCTGCCAAAAAGGTGAAGGATAGATCCAGATTTGGTTTTGTGAGAATGGAGTCGGAAGGAGATGTCTACCGTGTTATCGAGATATTGAATGGTTTCTGTAACGGCTCAGAAGAAATGGGTCGAATATAGAAAGTCGGGTTCGAATTTGAAAAAACGGGCAACGAATTTAGAATTAGTACGTCGAAAAACTTTAGTTGACTTTTGAGTGAAAAAGTCAATAGTCAACAGATAGCGTCATCGCTGACGCCAACCGATTCGGTTCTGAAGAAGTCTGGTCCGGTTCTGTTGTGGTCGGTCAGTCTAAGTTCACATTTTGGACCGGTTCACCCTTTTTCCCCCTTTTCATTCGAAATCCATTTAGGGCAAAATCCGTAGTCGGTGCAGCGCCAAAATCTGTCGCCGGTGACCCCAAACGCTAAATCCAGCCAAATCTTACCCGAACACACACACACTCAAATCAACCCCAAAATCGATTAACCCTTACCCCACAACTCAAAATCGGATGAAAAATAAAGTAACACGGCGGCGCACGCAAGAAATCGAATGGTTTTCAAACCGTTTCCGAGCAACGGTAACTGAAGAGGGAAAACAACAGAGGGGTTTTGGTTACATGGCCATGGGGAGTCGATTGCCTGCCTCGGACTGAAGAATGGCCGCCGGCAAAGCCCTCGTCGGAGCACGACCGGAAGGTACGATTTTAGGGGATTGATTTCGTATGAGAGAGGAAAAACGGAAAGACGGGATGCGGCGCAAAAATGGGAAAAAAGCTGAAAACGTGTATTTAAATCACCCAAAAATGGGTAAATTACAATTCGTATCACCGAATCCCCTAAGGTTTACGAAACGACACCAAAACTTTGCTACCTTTGCAATTTAGTCACTGAAATTCCAAAAATTTCCAATTTAATCACTAAAATTTAATTAGGTTTTCAAATTAGGCAAAAATTGGGGTGTTACAGTGCCTGGATATACGGTGCGTGGATCCGGTATCTATGGCAAAGAGGGATACAAGGGACATGTTTTGGAGGCGAAAAAAGGGTCGAGACATTGATCAAAGTAACAAAAAGAGGGAATCCCTCACTGAACCGGTAAAAGATAGTCCAGATCAAAAACGGGTGATTGGTGTGGTGGATGAGAGCAATTTGGATATCCCGTAGCGAAGGTGATTTTACAAAGTTTGATGTGATGCAGTCTGAAGTGAATAAGAGCCTGGCAGCCCAAAAAAAGGAGGAGAAGATGTCAACTTAGAGCTTTAATCACTTGCTCTAGAGATTGTTACCTCTCTAATTGGACGGATTTAAATTGTTTACTTTTGAAATTCGTTAATTATCAAGCTCGTTTGGACCAATATCAATAGTTGGATTATTCAGAAGAATAAATCTACAGGGATTCTCCATCATGAGGATTCAGGGACCTTTTATTCTGTTATGTTTCGCGATGTGGAATCTCACACAAAAACTCTGGAACAACGTCCAAGAGTGGTCATCAAAAATACAGTTCGACAGTAGATTCGCTTGGCTAGCCATTGGAGGATTCCCTCTTCAAGCATGGTCTACAAGTACGCTTAAAAATATAGTAGAGGCATGGAGCTCGTTCATTAAAATTGATAGAGATACAGCTGAGCTGCAATCATTCGAGAGTGGAAGGGTTTTAATCGAGACGAATCAATGTCTGATCAGAATCATACGTCGGGGTCTGGGGTGAAAGAAACAACAACAGATATCAGATTAGAAGTTACTCCTATGCGTTGTAATTTGACTATGAATAACGAAGCTCAAAATTCACAGGAAACATTCGTGCCAAACTCAATCGAGATGGTAGATTCCGGTATAAAACAAGACCTATTGGAAGCATCAAGGCACATTGATCTACGAGTATGTGATAGCCAAGACATGGGAGCGGAGGACTTCTCGGATGCACATGTGGGATTAGTATCCCGTAGCGAAGGTGATTTTATAAAGTTTGATGTGATGCAGTCTGAAGTGAATAAGAGCCAAACTCAAAATTCACGTGATAAAATGTGACGATTGTGATTGGGGGCCACGACCGTTTAGATTCTTTAATTGTTGGATGGATGGTCGTTCAAATGTCCGACAGATAGCAGACGAATGGTGTAGGCTGACAGGTTTAGGAGTTTGTAACGATAATATTGTGGTGAAATTAAGACATTTGAAGAGGTTTCTGAAACGATGGAACAAAGATAGCTTTGGTGATGTGAATAAAATTATTGCGGACATGCAACAGCAACTTGACAAGGCGGATAAGGATATGGTCGAGGGTGGGGATATTGACGGGGTGGAGGACGCGAGACGACGGTGGAGGACGCGAGACGACGGTGGATGAGGGAGTTATGGTGTGCTATGCGCAATAAGGAGTCTATGTGGCGTCAGAAATCGAGAGCTACATGGTTACGTTTGGGAGACCGCAACACTGCTTATTTTCACAGAGCGGCGAAGTTACGTACAACTAGAAACTTTATACCAGGTTTGGTGATTGAGGGACAGTGGATTACATCGCCTGTGACTATGCGTAATTTTGTGGTTGCTAAGTTTACTAATCACTTTGCTTGTGATGTGCGGGCGGGTGATTGGCAATTTGAAGGCGGGTTTCGACAGTTATCAGAGGCAGATAGGAAAAATTTGATAGTGCCTTTCACGATGGAGGAAATTAAAAAGGTATTATGGGAGTGTGATGGATCGAAGGCACTAGGCCCGGATGGTTTTACATTAGATTTTTACAAGAAAGGTTGGGACGTGGTGCGACACGATGTTCTTCGATTTTTTGAACACTTTCATGCGTGTGGTTTGTTGCCAAAGGGTGCAAATTGCGCCTTTATTGTGCTGTTACCAAAGGTGTCGACTCCTCAGCTGTTAGGTGAGTATCGTCCCATATGTTTGGTTAATTCCATGTATAAAGTGTTGGCTAAATGTTTAGCGAATAGACTCCAATTAGTGCTGGGTGGTTTAATTAGCGATACGTAATCTGCGTTCGTTAAAGGTCGGCAGTTAGTGGATGGTGTTTTATTGGCCACTGAGGTGATACACTCGCTTAGACAAAGAGGCGAAGGGGGTTTTATTTTGAAGCTAGACTTTGCTAAAGCTTATGATTGTGTAAACTGGAATTTTTTAGATTCAGTGTTATCTCGGATGGGGTTCTGTGCGGTTTGGAGAGCTTGGGTTAAGGAATGTATTGGTTCCGCCCGTTTGTCAGTCTTGCTGAATGGCAGTGCGACTAAGGAATTTAAGATGGGACGTGGTTTGCATCAAGGCTGTCCGTTATCGCCCTTGTTGTTTGTTGTGGTTGCAGAAGTGTTACACCTGATGCTGGGTAATGCCGAGTCCGTAGGTTTAATACGTGGGGTGGAGGTAGTATCGGATGTGTTTTTATCTCACTTGCAGTTTGCTGACGATACAATATTATTTTTCGAAGCATCAGTGGAAGTTGCTCGCAACATCAAACGCATTTTGCACTGTTTTCAGGCGTGCTCTGGCTTGCGAATTAATTTCTCTAAGAGTTCGTTGTATGCCATTGGCGTGGAAGGGGAGTTGGGTGAGTTAGTGGCTGAGATGGTGGGTTGTCGACAGGGTGTGTTGCCGTTTACCTACTTGGGCTTTCCGTTAGGGGCTAATCCGCGGTTACTGTCTGTTTGGGAGCCTGTCATAGCTAACTTCCGACGCAAGCTAGCCGGGTGGAAGCGTATATCACTGTCTTTTGCTGCTCGTGTGACATTGGTAAACTCAGTTCTATCAGCTTTGCCTATTTTTTTATATGGGTTTGTTTGTGGTTCCAAAAGGGGTAATAGCGCAATTGGATCAGATTCGTCGTGCGTTCCTTTGGGGTGGTGTTGGACTCGAACGAAGGATGAGTAGGGTAGGTTGGGAGGTTGTGTGTCGGCCACGACACTTAGGAGGGTTGGGAGTGGCGGATTTGAGAGTGAAAAACATGGCATTGTTATCTAAGTGGGTTTGGCGTTATGCTAGTGACCGTGACTCGTTGTGGCGACGATTAATCGCAGCAAAGTATAGAGAACATACTCAATGGTGGCGTTTTAACACGGAAAGGTTATCGGCAATGTCTATAGTGTGGAAACAGATTGTGATTAATTCCTGTTCTGCTAACATCGATTGGCACTTGGGGGTGTCGGGTTTTCAGTGGAAGGTTGGTAATGGGCGGATGGTTTTGTTCTGGTTCGATCCGTGGATAACTCAGCAACCTTTGAAGGACATGTTTCCGCGATTGTACTCGTTGGCGATAAATAAGTTAGCATGGGTTAGTGATTATGCAGTGGATACGAAATTCGATCACGGGCAATGGGAACTTCTCTTTCGGCGACATTTGCGATTATTTGAGCTTGAACGGTTACGGGCGTTACGTGATTTGGTGTATGAGGTGCGTTTGTGAGAATATCGCCTTGATACTCTCTTTTGGCGTCCGGATGAACATGGGGAATTTTCGGTTAATGCACTGTCCAAATTGTTGATGCTGGATAAGGTTGGCGATGATGACATTGGGGATTGTTTTGCTTGGCAAGTCTTGGTACCGCCAAAGGTTCATGCATTTCTTTGGTTTATATGGTTGCGGAGGTTGCCGACAGCGGATTTCTTGCGAATTCGCAGGCTGCCATTGAGCGATGAGCAGGGTAAATGTCCGTGGTGTGCGGCATCGGAAGAATCTATTACACATCTCTTCTACGAATGTCCGAGTGTGCTGAAATTCTAGGATTGGTTGCGTAATTGGTGGGATGTATCGACACCTTTACCGGTGAGTTTTGCTTATTTTTATGTTGTGCATTTCCACTGTTCTTTTACTGGTAGTATGAGGAGATGGCGGGTAGCGAGTGTCAGTGCCTTGTTGTAGTCGTTATGGTTGGCTAGGAATGAACTTGTCTTTTGCGGTAAATGTGTGTCGATGGATGAGCTATGCTTCTTGGTGAAGCTGCGATCTTTCTACTGGATTAAGGTTGGCGCGGAGGGAGAGATGATGCCTGAGTTGGTGTGGTGGACATGTCCGTCCGCTCTTGTTCTTAGTCCGGCAGTGCAGAAGGCGCGGATTGGGGTGTGTTGGCAGCCACCGATCTTGGGTGTGTTGAAATTCAATGTCGATGGCTCTGCGCGGGGTAAGCCGGGTCCTGCGGGGTTTGGTGGTGTGATGCGCGACGGGGAGAGTCGGATCTTGGGATTGTTCTCGGGGCCGTTGGGTGAGATGGACTCGAACGAAGCTGAAATACGGGCTATAGCGTTTGCATTGAGTTTAGTTGTGGATAGGAGTTGGCGCAATCAATGCGTGATTATTGAGTCGGATTCGCAGGTTGCATTGAGTTGGGCTACACGATCGGCGAAACGACCGTGGCGTTTGTGGGATGTATTTACTGCGATTGATCAAGCTTGTCGGGCCTCCTACGAGATACAGTTTTGCTATGTGCCTAGAGAGGCTAATGGTTTCGCCGATCTGTTAGCAAAGGAAGGCGTGGATCGCTGCTCGCTTTTTGTGGCTTGTTTATGATAGTCTTGGTGCTTTGTATTTTTTGACGGGTCATATCGTACTCTTTTCCTCCACTAGGGAGGTTTTTAACGAGGCGTATGACTCGTCACGCTGTATGCTTTTCACAATTGAATAAAATCATACAGCTTGCTGATAAAAAAAATGATAAACCAAGAGAAAATATGGGTGCTAAGGCCACATCGTCTAGGGCATTTTCTATTACACTAGAATAAGATACATACATGTAAGCTAACAGATGTGGAAGCTTCAGTTTCCATGTATGGTAAGCATCATCTATGATATAGTTCAAACTTATGTGATGACTTGAATAAAAGAACCTGTTACTATATTATAAGTGCAATTTATACTTCTTTATTTGTTCTATAAAATGATCATTGGTGTTATATTTATAATTTGCTATTGTTAGAGATTAATAATTATATGAATTTGCATCATTCGCATGAATACTCTAAACGATCTCTTGCATCTCTAGCTAGCAGCGAAAACATTAAGCCAAAGTCAAGAACTCAAACACTGTTAATTAATTTTTTTTTACTGAAGCAAGTCATGTTTTCGATCACTGTGTTATGGGAGATTGGGTGGATCGTTTTAACCAATTAAAGCAATTGAATTTGCTGAGGTGGATTTCCGACTACACTCCGTTGTTACTAGTGGGAGATTCCAATGCTAAAGATTGGGGTCCGAGACGATTCCAATTTATTAATTGTTGGATGGACCAACAAAACATGTTAAAGATAGGGAGATGGAATGGATGAAAATCTCTAATGCTACTGGGGGACGTCCAATTTATAATCTAATGTACAATACAGTACAAATATTTTAATTTGATGTAACTGTAGGCATAAAATTTATTTTTGATTTAGTTGTACACATAAAACTAAAACTAAAAAAGAAAATATTCAAACACTTAAATAAATTAAGAAAACCTAACATAACTTAATTTTGTTATGCTATTTATTAAACTAAAGCATGATCTATTTCGTAGTTTAATAAATTGAATTCTCTTCCCTTATCCTTGCATGATCTTTAGGTATAAATAGGCATGAAGACAAGCACCAAAACCCACCCCAAACAGTTTAAGTAATTCAACTTGCTACTTCTATCATGGCTGATAAATTTTCTACTCAACTTTTTGGAGCATTCCTTATGTTTTTTGTGCTTCAACCCTTTGTAATAAAGTCTCTAGAATTCGAATCTGTTCAGAATCTGGAAGGGGCACAAAAAGGAGACATTGTCAATGGGCTGACTCAAATCAAGAAATACCTCCACAGCTATGGCTACTACCACCATGACACCGAGGACACGCTCGACGATCGGTTCGACGACTCGTTGGAGTCTGCTCTTAAAGCCTACCAGGATTATCTTGGTATTGATGTAACCGGCAAGATCGACTCCGATACAATCAAGGGAGTGTTGACCCCTAGATGTGGTGTCCCTGATCACTTAGTTTCTAACTATAGTTTCCCGGGGGGGGCCGGTACAAGTGGACGAACAGGTCACTTAGTTGGAGTGTTCAAAATTCTGTCAATGTATTTCCCGAAGATGAACTGACTCTCGTCTTAACAACGGCATTCAAATCGTGGGCATATGTTGTTGGTAATGCTTCAAGAAAGTTACCAAAGCTATATCCCACATTGGTTGGGAAAATAGCTAGGGAAGGGTATTTATACCCTTACTTCCTCCCTCCCTTGTTGAGTGGGAAAGAACAAGGGAAGTCCTCGCGCGCCGCCGCCGCCGCCGTCCGGCCGGCTCGGCTCGGGCTCGGGTAACACGTGTCTTCGACTAGTTTTTGGGTGGTCTTTGTGAGAAAGACTTGATGAATTTACCGAATCATGGTTGAATACTTATTCTTAATAAGTTCATAACACAAGTATGAATGTGTTGTCCTATTGAGAAGGACAATATGGACTTACCGCCAGAAAGGTTGAGTTTCGAGAAACTCTTAATGAATTCAAAGTTTAAATGATCCTATTGAGAAGGACATTTTGAATTCACCGACAATGAGGTTGAATATTTATTCTTAATGATCTCTTATCCCAATACTGGGTGGTTCATTTTAAATGGACTTGAAGAAATCACCATAAGTCTATAAGAGGTTGAACCATTACAAATGGTTCTTAATTATTTCATAGCCCAGATTCAGGGTGGTTTATATTGAGATAAACCTGATGAAATAACCTATGTAAGTGAGAAGGATTAGCCACCTTCTGTGAAAAACGTTGGGCCGTTTTTCTAAAAACACTTACTAGAATCCTGAGGGTAAGATGGCCAAATATACACTTGTGTATATATATCTTACACATCGAGAACTTCGGTGGATGAAGGAGTTAGTTGTGTGTTATGAGTTTACCCCTATCTTAGAAAGTTCAAGACTAGTTTCACTTATCTAAGAGAAGGATCGCTCATTATCACTATGTACTAGTTCAAGATACGTTCACTAGTGCTTAAGCAACTAATTCCGCAACTGCTCGTCTGAGGAGGGATGTGTTTGAGATACAGATGAATTCTTTCGCATTAGTGGGGGAATGTTGGTAATGCTTCAAGAAAGTTACCAAAGCTATATCCCACATTGGTTGGGAAAATAGCTAGGGAAGGGTATTTATACCCTTACTTCCTCCCTCCCTTGTTGAGTGGGAAAGAACAAGGGAAGTCCTCGCGCGCCGCCGCCGCCGTCCGGCCCGGCTCGGGTTCGGGTTCGGGTTCGGGTTCGAATAAAAGACTATATGTGAAAGAATTTTATCTTATTTATTTCGAACGTTCAGAATTTTTATTTGATTTAATTCGAACATTCAGAACGGTTTGATTCCAGTGCAGATTATTCGAATTTATTCGAATATGTACAGTCTGTTCAGTGGATGAATTTAGACTGTTTTTCAGTCAAATTCATGGTGTAACAGCACTGTAATGACATGTTTATTACAGAATTAAAATGGTGTTTATAAGAATCTGTTATAGCAGATTTAAGATGGCTGTTATACAGATTTAATTCTGTAATTATGTGTGCCAGTGAAATGTCTATTATAGACATGTTATACAGCCTATAAATAGAGATGTTGCATGCAGCATTTTATATTATCAAACACATTCACAAAGCATTCCAGTTTCTCTCTGTTTTCTCCACTTGTTCGAGCAGTTCCACTGTTGTTCACTCCGAGAGTCGAGTGTACGATTCCAGGAGCGTCCGTGTGCACCTCGGGGGACAGCCTGCCCGTGAAGCGACTACACTGTTCGGGGAAGTTTTGTTTCTAAGGCAGTGGCCACCATACCACGACACGGTCAACGCATTTACGTTCTGTTTTTGCTTATAGTTTCCAGTCAGTGCTAACAGCTTTTTTGCAGTTCATTTTACCAACAATTTAGAAACAAAACTCTCTCCGATTCTGCAAAATGGCTGCTTCATCCGAACTACAAAGCAAGCTTATTCCCGACCTTTCCAAGCTCGATGCTTTAGATGGCTTCAATTATCGAAGGTGGTCCCAACGTATACTTATCTTCTTTGAGCAATTGGACCTCGATTATGTGTTGCTCAACGAACCACCAGTTGCACCACCTACCATTGCTGTTCCTGCCGATAATCAAGGCCAAACCGATGCTGCCGCCGATGCCCTTGCTGCTGCCACCTTTGCCAAATATGAGAAGGACAACAAGACGGTCCGTGGCCATCTCCTTAGTCACATGTCCAACAAATTATTTGACATGTATCTAAAGGAGAGGAGTGCAAAGGCGATATGGGATTCCTTGGACACCAAGTATGGCACCGATGATGCGGGAATCAAAAAATATGTCGTGGGAGAATGGTTGAAGTTCCAGATGACCGACAACAAGACTATCATGGACCAAGTTCATGACTATGAGAATCTTGTCTCGGACATCATAGCGGAAGGCATGCAAATGTGTGAAGTTTTGCAAGCAAACGTCCTTATCGAAAAGTTGCCAAAATCATGGTCCGATTACCGCAACTCCCTCAAGCACAAGAAAAGGGACATACCACTTCAGGAGCTGATCGGTCACATGAAAATCGAGGAGGCCAACCGTTTGAAAGATAAGGTTACGAACAATTTCAGTCACTTATCTTTTAAAACTAACATTGTTGAGTCTAGTGGTGCTTCAGGGTCCAAAAAGCCCTTTAAGAAAGGCCCTCCAAACAAAAGGCCCAAACCACAAAAGACTACCAATTTCAAGAAACCCATGAAGGCTAAGCCCGACGTGAAAACCATGAAGTGCTACGTGTGTGGGCAAGCTGGTCACAAGGCGTACCAATGTCAGCACCGTTCAGACCGCCAGAATGAGACTAGACCACGCATGCATGTGACGGAGAACATGGATGATGATGTCATAGCCGCGGTGGTTTCGGAGGTCAACCTCGTAGAGAAGAACACCGAGTGGGTCGTAGACACCGGAGCTTCTCGACACTTCTGCGCAAAGAAGGAGTTCTTCACCGAGTTCGAGGACGTGAAAAATGGTGAACGTGTGTACATGGGGAACTCCAGCAGCTCTCAAGTGGTGGGCAAAGGCAAGGTTTTACTCAAGCTGACATCCGGTAAAACTTTGGCCCTCAATAATGTCCTATATGTGCCTGCCCTGCGTAGAAATTTGATTAGTGGTGGCCTCTTAAATAAGGCAGGCATTAAGTTAGTTTTTGAGGCAGATAAACTTGTACTTTCCCGTAACGGTGATTATGTCGGGAAAGGTTTTTTAAGCGAAGGTTTATTTGTCATAGAAACTCAACTTAATGAAAATAATAAAGCTACCACTTCTGCTTATATTGTTGAGTCTATTGATATGTGGCATGCTAGATTAGGACACGTAAATATTCAATCCCTAAAGAAAATGATGAATATGAATATTTTGCCTAAACTAGACATAACAAACTATAATAAATGTGAAGTTTGTGTAGAAGCAAAGCATGCAAAACCTACCTTTGAAAATGTTTCTAAAAGAAAGACTGAACTGTTAGAACTTATTCATACTGATCTAGCAGACTTTAGAAACACTGAAAGTAAAGGAGGAAAACACTACTACATAACTTTTGTAGATGACTTCTCTAGGTATACAAAAGTTTATCTCCTAAGAACTAAAGATGAAGCTGAAAATTTCTTTCTTATTTATAAGGCAGAAGTTGAAAATCAGTTAGATAGGAGAATAAAACGTGTTAGGTCTGATAGAGGTGGTGAATATGGATCTAATTTTCTAAAAGAGGTTTGTGAGACGAATGGCATAATACATGAAACTTCAGCCCCTTATTTTCCTCAACAGAACGGAATAGCCGAAAGGAAAAACAGAACTTTAAAAGAGATGATGAACTCATTGTTGATAAGTTCTGGGTTGTCTGACAACATGTGGGGGGAAGCCATTCTATCGGCTAATCATATTCTAAACCGAGTACCTCATAAGAAAATTGATTCTACCCCATACGAACTGTGGAAAGGGTATGCCCCAAATTTACAATACCTGAAAGTGTGGGGGTGTCTGGCCAAAGTGGGGTTGCCAGACTTTAAGAAGTCAACCATTGGACCTAAGACCGTTGATGCAGTGTTTATAGGCTATGCTTCTAACAGTGCCGCATACAGATTCATGACTCTACAAGACTTCTCTATTTGTGAATCTAGGGATGTTGTTTTCTTTGAAGAAATCTTTCCTCTCAAGAAACCTAGATTAAATGTTGAAACACAAATAGAAAACTTGCCATCCACTTCTTCTAGTGTGCCTGCTAGGTCTTCTCAAGTGATTGAATTTGAGCCTAGAAGAAGTAAGAGACAAAGAGTTGAAACCTCTTTTGGACCAGACTTCATAACTTCCTTCATTTCTGAGATAAATGACTTAGACACTCTTTCTGATCCTATAGCTCAAGCATATTTGTTAGATGAGGATCCTAAAACTTACGAAGAAGCTATACGATCTATTGATGCTAGTTTCTGGAAAAGCGCTATAAAAGATGAACTAGAATCAATAATGTCTAATCATACTTGGGAATTAGTTGACTTGCCTAGAGGATTTAAAACCATTAACAGTAAGTGGGTCTTTCGAAAGAAACTTAGACCAGATGGTTCTATCCAAAGATATAAGGCAAGGCTAGTAGTTAAAGGGTTCACTCAAAGATTTGGTCAAGACTTCTTTGATACTTACTCTCCCGTCACAAAAATCTCAACGATCCGTGCATTGTTTGCACTAGCCTCCATTCACAAGTTGCAAGTACATCAAATGGATGTAAAGACTGCATTTTTGAATGGGGATCTAGATGAGGAGATCTATATGGAGCAACCTCTTGGCTTCGAGGCGCCTGGTATGGAAGGCAAAGTATGTAGACTTAAAAAGTCACTTTATGGCCTGAAGCAAGCTCCTAAACAGTGGTATGAGAAATTTCACAAAACTATTCTTAGTTTTGGTTTTGTTGTGAATGGTTCGGATGCATGCGTGTATTCGAGGATGTTTGGTACTGATTGTGTATTCACGACATGTTAATTTTCAGTACTAACATTGAGTCCATTAACAAAACAAAAAGTTTCTTGTCCACTAAGTTTGAGATGACTGACTTGGGAGAAGTCGATGTAATCTTAGGAGTCAAAGTAATCAAATCTGAAAAGGGATTTTCTTTAAGCCAGGCACACTATACTGAGAAAGTGTTAAAGAAATTTGACAGTTTTGATGTCATCCCTGTTCGAACTCCTTATGACTCTAGCATACATCTCTTTAAGAATGAAGGAAGTAGCGTTTCTCAAACGGAATATGCCAAAATAATTGGCAGTTTGATGTTCTTAATGAACTGTACTCGGCCAGACATTGCCTATGCTGTTAGCAGACTCAGTACATACACTCATAACCCTAGTGGTGAGCACTGGGTTGCTCTTAGACGCTTACTTAAGTACCTTAAGGGTACTATGGACTGGAGACTTGAGTATGTTGCCTTTCCTGCTACATTAGAAGGATATTGTGACGCCAACTGGGTTTCCGATAGTGATGAAGTAAGCTCTACGAGTGGGTATGTATTTACTTTGGGAGGAGCAGCAATTTCTTGGAAGTCTTCAAAACAGACTTGTATTGCTCGCTCTACTATGGAGTCAGAGTTTATAGCTCTTGACTTAGCTGGGCAAGAAGCTGAGTGGCTAAGGAGTTTGTTAGCCGATATTCCGTTGTGGGGAACTCCGACTCCTCCTGTTTCCTTGTTGTGTGATTCACAAGCAGCGATTTGTGTTGCCAAGAGTCATGTTTATAATGGCAAAAAGAGACACATTCGCACAAGGCATGAATATGTTAGACACTTAATAAGGAATGGAGTACTCTCTTTAGAGTATGTGAAGTCGGAAAGAAACCTAGCAGATCCGCTTACCAAAGGGTTAAGTCGGAAATTGGTCCTTGATTCGTCGAGGGGGATGGGTTTAAAGCCCATTGGTTGAGGAATTCATGGTGGATACCCAACTTAGTTATCTAAGTTCAATGTGGTCAAACGAAACCATGGAAAGACTCATAGTGTACATTTCCCACTGCCTATCCCTATGACGAATAATGTACATGCCCAGGTTGAGTACTATTACTCTTAATAAATTCATAGCCTAGTTTTTGGGTGGTCTTTGTGAGAAAGACTTGATGAATTTACCGAATCATGGTTGAATACTTATTCTTAATAAGTTCATAACACAAGTATGAATGTGTTGTCCTATTGAGAAGGACAATATGGACTTACCGCCAGAAAGGTTGAGTTTCGAGAAACTCTTAATGAATTCAAAGTTTAAATGATCCTATTGAGAAGGACATTTTGAATTCACCGACAATGAGGTTGAATATTTATTCTTAATGATCTCTTATCCCAATACTGGGTGGTTCATTTTAAATGGACTTGAAGAAATCACCATAAGTCTATAAGAGGTTGAACCATTACAAATGGTTCTTAATTATTTCATAGCCCAGATTCAGGGTGGTTTATATTGAGATAAACCTGATGAAATAACCTATGTAAGTGAGAAGGATTAGCCACCTTCTGTGAAAAACGTTGGGCCGTTTTTCTAAAAACACTTACTAGAATCCTGAGGGTAAGATGGCCAAATATACACTTGTGTATATATATCTTACACATCGAGAACTTCGGTGGATGAAGGAGTTAGTTGTGTGTTATGAGTTTACCCCTATCTTAGAAAGTTCAAGACTAGTTTCACTTATCTAAGAGAAGGATCGCTCATTATCACTATGTACTAGTTCAAGATACGTTCACTAGTGCTTAAGCAACTAATTCCGCAACTGCTCGTCTGAGGAGGGCTGTGTTTGAGATACAGATGAATTCTTTCGCATTAGTGGGGGAATGTTGGTAATGCTTCAAGAAAGTTACCAAAGCTATATCCCACATTGGTTGGGAAAATAGCTAGGGAAGGGTATTTATACCCTTACTTCCTCCCTCCCTTGTTGAGTGGGAAAGAACAAGGGAAGTCCTCGCGCGACGGCGGCCGCCGCCGCCGCCGTCCGGCCGGCTCGGGCTCGAGCTCGGGTTCGGGTTCGGGTAACACGTGTCTTCGACACGTACGCGCGCGTATATATTCTTTTTGCTTATTCGACACGTTCAACGCATTTACGCAGAATGGCCTTGGACCTTTGATCCTACTGGAAAGGATGGAAAGAATAAAGTAGATGTGCAATCAATTGGTGTGCATGAAATTGGACATAGTATCGGCCTTGGCCATAGCGCTAATAAGTCTGCCGTCATGTATGCTTATTTTAGTCTTGGAATTAAAAAGAAGGACCTCACCGATGATGAAAAAAAAGGTATAAAAGCTTTATATCCTAAATGAAGAACTCTGGACCCGTCGAAAGGAGGTATGAATGCGTTATTCTCTGGACCAGTTGAAAAACCTGCTCCGACTTTGCTGAGCTGATGGCTATACACACTGAGCTAAAAGTGTACTTGGAAGCTGAGTTGTAAGGGCAATCTCCTCTGCTGGTAGAATCATATTTACAAGTGGAATTTCAGAAACGAGATATCTTCGACGAAAACGATGGCATGAAACGAGAGATTACAAAAGTGGAATTTCAGTATGTATCGCGTGAGCAAAACAGTATGGCAGATCACTTGGCGAAAATTGAAACTACTAGACCGATGTTATTTAAAGCATGGTGGCGAGTTAGGTATTGAATCTTGTTTTATATTTGAACAGATTTGATTGCTGGTGTAAAGTGAAACGTCCTTGTAGCAGAAACTAAATTGGATCGTACTCTTTTTCTCCATTAGGATTAGGGAGATTTTTAATGAGGCGTCCAATTTTAGTCTTTAATAAGATAAAATAAATAAATTTTGCTGAGAAAAAAAAGGAAAGATTATTATCTAACCAATGTGAATGTCAGAATAAGTAAATAAATATATTATTTATACACGTGTGTCGTTGCCGTTGTCTGATCTGATTTGTGAATATGTTAACACATATATTCGAAACGTACCTTCCATGTTTCTTGTTTAACAAAATGTTGAGAGACATAATTAGGATTTTCGAAAAAAGGGAAAGACAATGATTTATTTAGGGGGAAACAATGTTTTTTGAAAATAGTTCATACAAACAGTATTTCTAAATTATAGTGTAATTTATGATATGCAACGATTAATAATTGTGTTTTAGTACCAATTATCAGTTGGTTTAGTGGGATGTGTTGTTAAGCTCCTTAAGGAAGACATGAGTTCAAATTCCGACTTTGTAAATAGAAAAAAAATTGGGTTGGGTGGGTCATCTCACATGTCTTTGAAAACCCAATATGAATTTGTCAGCCAATGAGGCGGATACAAATAGGGATGATCATTTCACCCATACTCGACGGGTTTCGACCTGACCCAATCCTCTATGGTCGGGGTTTTTAAAGAAAATTTCAGGCTCGGGTCGGGTTTGGGTCTAATTTTTTGAGGATGAGGTCACATTGGGTTGAGTTTGAGTTTAAGGTGAAAAATACAATACCCCAAATAATAGTTTAATTTTATTCTAGATTTTTAGGTATAATTGCTACAATTTCCCTCTCTTAATATATATATTTCAATTATCTCCCTATTTTGTCTAATAAAAATAGAATAATTATTGCAATGCTCCCTCTCTAATTGTATTTTTCAATTAGCTCCCTATTTAATCGAATAATAATAAAAATTAGTAATATTTTATTTATATTGGGTAGGCCGGTAGGGTAGGGTTCAAATTTTTACTCTAGAATTCAGATTCGGGTCGAGTTTGGATGGAAGTGTTATAATTTCAGGTCAGATGCGGATCCGCCGAATACCAGACCCTGGCCATCCCTAGATACAAATGGTTAAAAAGACAATTGTGTTTTAATAAGATAATCCATTATTGAATTAATTGGTCACAACTGAATTTATTTCAGTTAGTTGAAAAAAATAGTTAGCTAACCAAATTAGGTTTAGCTGAACAAATTGAATTAATTTGGTTAATCAATTGAATTAGTTGAAATCAATTTCACCTAATGGAATTCGAGTTAATTAACAGTTAAAAATAGTTAGCACACCCCAAACTTTTTTATTTGTTCTATAAAATGATCATTGGTGTTATATTTATAATTTACTATTGTTAGAGATTAATAATTATATGAATTTACATCGTTCGCATGCAGACTGTAAACGATCTCTTGCATCTCTAGCTAGCAGCGAAAACATTAAGCTAAAGCCAAGAACTCAGACACCGTTAATTAATTTTTTTTCCTGAAGCGAGTCATGTTTTAGGAACGTCAATTCAAGTGCTACGTCGTTTTCAAAAAGTTCAAGGTCTCAAACGACGTAGTTTTGGTCCCTTGTAAAAGTTCAACTCTCCCTTCTTCCCTCAATTTTCTTTTCCCCTCTCTCGCTCCAGATTTCTTTTTCTTCCTTCTCTCTAAAGTCTCGATCTAGAGTTCGATAGGAATCAACCGTTGTTCACTGTGTCGTCAGGAATGGAACTACTTTATATATATATAGTATTTTAAACATATTTTCATTAATTGGCTGAAGACAATACCCGTACACATGTGATGTAGTTTTTTTTCTTCCGCAAAGTATAATTTATTAAAGGGCTTAAGAAATACAAACCCAAGACCTACGTTCTAACCCCCTCGACCCGGTCTAGTCGCAAGACCAAATCGAGAGAGTTACACGGGGTTAACCGGAGAAAAATTCGAGAATTTTCCTCCGATTAACAACCCTATATTAAGATATATCTTGTCTAAATGCAATTTAACGATCCTATGGTGTTAAGGGTCACAGCGGAAGAACAACGTCTCAATCGGATGTCCAATTGAAGGCAGACAGTCACAAGGGACCATTTCGCAAAAACCACACTAAACAAGGGCAAAAAGGTGAATTAATCTTACCAAATAGTTTATTAGTCAAGTTCCAAGCACATGAGGCAAAACCAACTCAAACAATACATACAAACTCGTTTAGGAAGCATACAAGCACTAGGGACTAAAACGTAACATTTGGAAACCTTCAAAGATCCCTTTTAAACACTTTAACTACCTGTGTTTCGAAACAGGGCTGCCCGTTTCGAAACGCGGGCTCTCAGCAAAAAGAAATATTAGGTTGTTTCGAAACGGGTCGTCATGGTTCCGAAACGGGAGCCTCTAGTGGCAAAAAGTACTGAAACGGCACCACCCCCGTTCTGATACGGGTGCCCCAAAAGCCTTGTCGTTCTGAAACCATACCAGAATTTCCAAAATGCATTGGCACAGATACGCCCGAAAATGCATTTTTGGCATCCCCAAACATTCCCAAACTTACCCCGAAAGTCCACAAACCGCATGGCATCATAACAAGCAAACATTCTAGAGGCATTACACCCTAAAAACAGGCTTCAAACATGCATACACACAAACAAGGATCTCAACCTCAAAAGCTCATAAAAACAGTTTAGCTCAAAAACACCAATACTCAAAACACATGTCACTTTACCAAAAGCCATAACAAGCCTCAACATAAAATGGTATGAGCGTTTAAAACATGTAGCAAAAGGTCTAACACGTGGGACTTTACAACCACGTCCCTAACTACAAAAGCAAGTATTCCCATTGCTAAATCATTATTACAACTTAAAATCATACTTGAGCTTAAGCTACTATCACCGAAGCCTTTCCATCACCTTCCTTTACTTCCCGGGTCACTAACGATCTGCATTGTTGGAAAGGAGCGCGTAAGCATAAAGCTTAGTGAGTGGTGCTTAAAACCACCACAACAACAAATGCAGTTTTTAGATAAAACCATTTATAAATTAAAAACATGGCCACAAGCATGAATTCCATCAACATGAATATCAACAATCTTACATATGCTTGGCATCTTACATCAAGCAATGCAACACTTATAACAACATGGCATGACTCTCAAATACCAACACGATAACATTCAACTTTCCAACACAAGAGTATAATGGCAATTATGCTTACATTACTCGAATACACAGATTGGACTCGATGGCAACTTACATCACCGAATCTATAAGAATAACAAGACTTACGATGGCATCTTATCTCAACAAAGCATAACAAGCTCAAAAAGGAATTTCTGGAAAAGTAAATCGTAAAATTTAAATATTTACTCTCGATCTTAGGTTGGCCTTTCAAGCTCAACCTAAACTCTCAAAATATTTCCACTCACCGGTAGAACCCAAACGATAGCCGAAACACCGATTCAAGCCTCCGAACTACCCGGTCTCGCGTCCAAAGAACCCAAACTTGTTTCCCTTGTTTCTAGCAAATTCAAAAACGATTCATTAGACCCAAAACAAACCCCCAAACTTGCAGCAACACAAAAACTCATCAATCATCATCAAAACCAAGTCCATTCATACCTGAAACACTTGGAAACACCATCAAAACGACCCAAACCAACTAGAAGCCAAAACCCAACAAATTTGTCATCAAAACTACATATTTCAATCATCCAAAACACTTACCCAAGGTCTAGCAACCATCAGCCCAAGGTTCCACACAAGAACAACCCAAAAACCCATATTTTCAACTCCAAAAAAACCCTTCTTTTCACTAATTTTGGGTTTCCTACTTTTAGCCACTATTTTAGCATTTTTAGAACACCAAAACAAGATTAAAAACACCCTTAAACATGGCATCAAACTACCTAAATGAAAATCCCCTCATTTTCCTCTTTTTCAAACTCAAGGCATTTTGAAATAATTTCAAACAATGGGTTTTAAGGAAAATTTAACTAATAATAAGTTTAAGGAAAGAAAAATCAAAACAAGGGAGAGCTTACCTTGAAAACTTGTTTGTAGGAAAGGTTGGACCAATGGAATAGTTAAAAATGGTGTTTTTTGCAAAGTAACGTGAAAAGGGGATGTTGGTGGAGAAGATGATGATATTTAAAAAAAAAACCCTTTTTAAAAATTCCAAATTTCCCCTTTTACCCTTATTCATTAAAAACCCTTTTTAGTGCTCATTAAAAATGTTTTCTCCCAACTAATCTAACCCGAACCGGTTTAACCAAACCCGACTATCTCCCGGGCCCTAAACCCGGGGCATTACAACTCTCCTCCACTTAAGGAATTTCATCCTCGAAATTTACCTGATGGAAAGATGTACGGAAACTGCTCTTCCATGTCCGCTTTTCTCTCCCGTGTGGCTTCTTCCACACCCCGATGTCTCCACAAGACCTTCACCAACTCTATGGTCCTACCACGTAAAACCTTACTACCGGTAGCTAGAATCTCGACTGGTTCTTCATCATACGACAAATCCGGATTCAATTCAATCTCTTCCACTGGCATAACATGAGACGGATCTGATCTATACTTTCGGAGCATCGAAACATGGAACACATCATGAATCTTCTCAAGCTCGGATGCCAATCTCAACCTATATGCAATTGGACCAATCCTCTCAACTACCTCGTAAGGACCAATGAATCTCGGACTTAACTTCCCATTTTTACCAAACTTCATTACCTTTTTCCACGACGAAACCTTCAAGAACACTTTGTCACCGATGGCATACTCAACCTCTTTTCTCTTCAAATCGGCATACGATTTTTTTTTGTCTGAAGATGTTTTCAAGCAATCACAAATCAGTTTTACCTTCTCGGTAGTGCCCTTAAGCAAGTCTAGCATAGGTACTAGCTTTTGTCCAGCCTCGGCCCAACAAACAGGTGTTCTACATATCCTATCATACAGGGCCTCATACGGTGCCATCTGAATTCTAGCCTGGTAACTGTTATTGTATGCAAACTCTACTAGCGTTAGATATTTCTCCCAAGTACCCTGAAAATCGATGATACAACACCTCAACATGTCCTCTAACACCTAAATCACTCTCTCTGGCTAACCATCTGACTATGGGTGATACGAAGTGCTAAAGTTCAACAAAGATCCCAAGGCTCGATGCAAACACTCCCAAAATCTAGCTGTAAACCTCAGATCTCTATCTGACACAATCGACTTCGGTACACTATGTAGCCTCACAATCTCACTAATATACAACTCGACCAACCTGTCTAAGGTGTAAGTAGTATGAACAGGTATGAAATGAGCACACTTAGTGAATATGTCAACTATTACCCATACTGAATTCTTCTTCGAAAGAGTCAACGGTAAACCCGACACAAAATCCATAGTAATCCATTCCCACTTCCATTCTGGAATCTTCAACGGTTGTAACAAACCTGAAGGAAACTAATGCTCGGCCTTAACTCGCTGACAAACCATGCACTTATTCACAAACTCGGCCACATCTTTCTTTAACCCAATCTAGAAGTACTCATCATTCAACCCATGGTACATCTTCGTACTACCCGGATGCATATAGCAAAAGGACTATTATGAGCTTCATTCAAAATAGTGCGTCTCAACTCGGCATCTTCTGGAACAACTACTCTACTCTTAAAACATAAGATCCTATTCTCACCAAAGCAGAAATCCGTGGGTTTACCCTCAGCTATATCTTGCGCGTAAGGTGCCAAAGATCGGTCTTGCAACTGTTTCTCTTGAATCAACTGAACTAATGAGGGTTTTACCTGTAGCTCGCCTATCAAACCACCATTCCGTGACACACTCAACCTCGCAAACATAGCTCGTAGCTTAACTGCCACCTTCATACTCAAAGCATCGGCCACTACATCCGCTTTACCCGGATGGTACTCTATTGTGAGGTCGTAGTCCTTAAGAAGCTCTAACAACCTACGATGTCTAAGATTAAACTCTCTCTGAGTAATCAAGTATTTCAAACTCTTGTGGTCGGTGTAAACTATGCATTTCTCACAATAAAGGTGGTGTCTCCAAATATTCAAAGCAAAGACCACATCCGCTAACTCTATGTCGTAGGTAGGGTAGTTCTTCTCGTGAACCTTCAACTGTCTCGAAGCATAAGCTACAACTCTTCCCTCTTGTATAAGTACACAACCTAACCCTACATATGACACATCACTATAGATTACGAACTCTTTCCCTGGTTCAGGCTGAATCAAAATAAGAGCTTCTGTCAATGCTTTCTTTAGCTTCTAAAACTCTTGTTGCCTTGCATCTGTCCACTCATACTGAACGCTTTTCTGTAACAGTTTAGTCAAAGGTGTCGCAATCTTTGAGAACCCCTCAACAAACCTTCGATAGTATCTGGCTAAACCTAGAAAACTACAAATTTCGGTCATTGACTTCGGTTGTTTCAAACTCATTGTTGCTTCTATCTTCTTGGGATCCACACTCATCTCGTCGGCTGAGATCACATAACCTAGGAAGACTACTTCCCTAATCCAAAACTAGCATTTACTCAACTTGGCATACAACTGATTTTCAAGCAAGGTCTAAAGCACTAATCGTAAATGCTTATCATGTTCTTCCTCGGTCCTGGAGTACACCAAGATGTCATCTACGAACACTACTACAAACCTATCCAAAAACTCATGGAACACTTTGTTCATCATGTTCATAAATGTAGTTGGGCATTAGTCAAACCGAAGGGCATTACCAAGAACTCGTAGTGCCCATATCGTGTACGGAAAGCTGTCTTCGGTATGTCCACATCATTTACCTTCAACTGATAGTAACCCGATCTCAAATCAATCTTCGAAAACACTAAAGCACCTCTCAACTGATCAAGCAAATCATCAATTCGTGGCAAAGGATACTTGTTCTTCACCGTTACCTTGTTCAACTGCCTATAATCTATGCATATCCTCATCCTGTCATCCTTCTTCTTTACAAACAAAACCGGAGCACCCCAAGGTGAAATGCTAGGCCTAATAAAACCTCTATCTGACAGTTTCTTAAGCTGTGTCTTCAATTCTTTCAACTCTTTAGGTGCCATTCTATACGAAGCGATCGATACGGGAGCAGAATCTGTGTATGTCTCAATAGGAAACTCCACATCCCTATTTGAAGGCAAAGTCGACAATTCTTCTGGGAAAACACTCGGAAAGTCACAAATTGTTCTGATATCTTGTGGTCTAACCTCACTTATATTCAGATTCATTACATAGGCTAAGTAAGCCTGACAACCCAAATTCATCATCCTCTGAGCCTCTAAAGCTGAAACAACATTGGACAAGAACTTAATGTTCTTGCCAACTACTACTAGCTCGTAATTATTGGAAAGCCTCAAAGAAACTCTTTTAGTCTCAAAATCTATCCTAGCTCTATGCTCCACAAGCCAATCCATACCCAGAATTACATCGAAACCATAAAAGGGTAACTTCATCATGTTAACGGGAAACACGTGACCTTGAACCATCAAAGGACATCTCTGAAATACTTTCCTGACTACAACCGTCTCACCAAAAGAACTCGTAACATTCATACCTATATCTAACAACTCAAAAGGCAAACCTAAAGATCTTGCATGCTCACCCAAAATATACGAATGTGTCGAGCCAGAATTAATCAACGACAGCAAAGATAAGGACTGTAACACAAAATTAACTGCGATCACATCTGTCTCATTCCCACCCTCGCGCTGTGTATAAACCCTAGCTGGTCCACCTCACTCGGGCTGTACCGCGACAACATGAGCCACATTCCTCTAACCATCATTCCTCGGCTGGAAGTTACCTCGGTCGCGCCCACGACCTCTCTGATACTTAACAGCTCTAGCAGGTGCCTGACCATCCCTAGTCGGATGAGGACACTCACACCTTAAATGCGCCTGAGATCCACAATTCCAACAAGCACGAAAAGTACCCTAACACTCTCTGGAATGGTTCCTCCCACATCTAGCACACTCGGGTGTGCGAGCAACAAAACCTTGACCCTGATGGCCTCGTCCCATGTTACCACCTCCACGCCTAAAGTCTGGTTGGTGCCTCATGTCCTTCTGCCTCTTGTTACAGTCTCGCTCCCACTCGGCGGACCTTTTCCCTGAACTGAATCCACCCGATCGAGCAGCCAAGGTTAGACTTTGCTCAATGTCCTTACCCTTAGAGACCAAGACAACGGACTCGATGTAATCAGAAGCTAGCACGTAGGTCTTCACCTCCGTAACCAAACCGTAACAGAACCGTTCACACCTTTCCCTCTCAGTGGGAACCAGCTCTGAAGCATACTGACTCAAGCGCACAAACTGTACCTCATACTCGGATACGGACATACTGCCTTGCACTAAAGTCATGAATTCTCTCTTCTTCTTGTCTTGATAACGAGCACCAAGGTACATCTTGCGGAACGCACCACAGAATAATTCCCAAGTAACACCAGCTTCGGGCATACCTTAGATAACGGTGGTCAACCAAGCATACGCATCTCCCTGAAGCAATGAGACAATACAACCCAACTTACGAGTGTCCGAGCACTCCATCTGAACCAAGATACGTGTAGTACTCTCAAGCCATGTCTCCGAACCCTCTGAAGACATACCACGAAACTCGACTCTTCCTAGGCTATAAAGTCGCTCAAGGGACAAACCTGTCCCTGCACCCTGAGGTGGTGCTGCAGCATGAAGAACTGCAAAAGCCGTCTGAAAAGCTCCGGCTAAATTCTGAAGTAACCGAGCCATATCCACACTGGCCTGACCCTAGCCAACCTGAGGTCCATTACCATAACCTTTAGCATTTGCCCCATTACCATCGGGAGTAGGAGGAGCATGAGGAGCAGGAGGCATATTCCCAGGTGCCTGGCCACCCGCTCTAGGCCGTCATCTCGGTCTCACCATAACAATAAACAATCTAAAACAACAAACACACAAATTGTGAGATAAACATTGGGTCAGCAAAGGCACGGATCAGTGTGTTAAGCTCTTTTAAATCAAAACCACTTTTTCATAATAACACCTAGCAATGGGAATGCTTAACAAACCTTTAAACATCAACAGGAACACAAGGTCATGCTCACAAACACCGTGCAATTCAGTCAAACATACACATAATCAACTTACCTTCCCGAGGAAACCTCGTAATCGAGGCTCTGATACCACCATATATAACCCCCTCGACTCGGTTCTAGTCGCAAGACCGAATCGAGAGAGTTACACGGGGATAACTAGAGAAAAATCCGAGAATTTACCTCCGATTAACAACCCTAGATTAATATTTATCTTGTCTAAATGCAATTTAACGGTCCTATGGTGTTAAGGGTCACAGCAGAAGAATAACGTCTCAATTGGACATCAATCGGATGTCCTATTGAAGACAAATAGTCACAAGGGACCATTTCGCAAAAACCACACTAAACAGGGGAAAAATGTAATTTAACCTTACCAAATAGTTTATTAGTCAAGTTCCAAGCACATGAGGAAAAACCAACTCAAACAATACATACAAACTCGTTTAGGAAGCATACAAGCACTAGGGACTAAAACGTAACATTTGGAAACCTTCAAAGATGCCTTTTAACCACTTTAACTACATGTGTTTTGAAACAGGGCTGCCCATTTCGAAACACGGGCTCTCAGCAAAAAGCAATATTAAACCCAAAACAAACCCCCCCAAACTTGCAGCAACACAGAAACTCATCAATCATCATCAAAACCAAGTCGATTCATACCCAAAACACTTGAAAACACCATCAAAAGGACTCAAACCAACTAGCAGTCAAAACCCAACAAATTTATCATCAAAACTAAATCTTTCAATCATCCAAAACACTTACCCAAGGTCTAGCAACCATCAGCCCAAGGTTCCACACAAGAACAACCCAAAAACCCACATCTTCAACTCCAAAAATGCCTCATTTTCACTAGTTTCGGGTTTCCTACTTTTAGCCACTATTTTAGCATTTTTAGGACACCAAAACAAGATTAAAAACACCCTTAAACATGGCATCAAACTACCCAAACAAAAATCCCCTCATTTTCCTCTTTTCAAAACTCAAGGCATTTTGAAATAATTTCAAACAATGAGTTTTAAGGAAAAATTAAGGGTAAACTACATAAATAACCACCATACTATTGCAAAAGTCGCGATTTGACCACCTTACTTTTTTTCGAAGCAATTAAACCATCATAGTATTAAATTGGGTGCAATTTGACCACCAGCCGTTAAAGGTCAACGGCAGGGTGACGTGTCAGTTAAAAAAATAAAGGTATAATTACACATTTGGTCCTTACTACTTATACATTCTTTCAATTTAGTCATAATTTTAATTTAATAAAATAAATTAATTATTTAATTAGGTGGTGACACGTGTCACTACCTTATTGGAGGGATTTAATTATTTGTATTTAATTGAATAAATTTATTTTCATCCTCCAATCAGGTGGTGACACGTGTCACTACCTTATTGGAGGGATTTAATTATTTGTATTTAATTGAATAAATTTATTTTCATCCTCCAATCAGGTGGTGACACGTGTCACCACCTAATTAAAGGAAGAAAATGGAAAATAACCACAAATGCATATAGAGGGATTCGAACCTGCATCTCACAGCATTCTAAGCTGCTGGCTTACCACCACACCAAATGTTAGATTGTGATATATTCCTGCCATATATTATATTCAAATAAACATCAAAAACTGAAAAACTTCATCATGTCAATTGTGATGGAATCAGCTCCTCCCAACCTTGAGAAACTTATGTTAGTGGGAAAACTGGAGAAGATACCACACTGATTTAACTCGCTCGACAGCCTCACACGTTTGTATTTACACTGGTCTAGATTGAGGGATGATTTTCTTCCTCACATTCAAGCATCGCCTAATCTAAGACACTTGATCATGGTAAATGCATACGGGGAGAGCGATTATTCTTCCTCGAAGGATTCGAAAAGCTTAAGGTTTTAACAATTGTGGGATGACCTCGATTGAAAGAAATCACGATCAATAAAGGAGTGATGCCTGGTCTTCAAGAGCTAGAAATCGTTCAATGACGAGAGTTCATGACATTGTTGCATGGTTGGGAAAGTATATCCGATCTAAAAGAAGTTCGTTTGTTTGACGTTTCGCTTGGTCTTATTGAAAAAATATGCAGATCAAATGGGATGGATCAACAAACAATCAAATCCATCATGTTAAGTAGACAAGAAGGCGCCGAAGCCGAATTAAAAGTAACAAGATGGTTTGAATGATTTCTGCAAAACAAGATGAAACCTTCCAGTCGTAAGTACCACTATATTTCATAGCCCAAGCCTGACCATATATAGCATCAACACAAATAATTCAGCAAACTCTGACCTTTTTTTCTTTTCTTTTCAGGTTATTGTGAAAAATTGATGCAGCAACGTGGTGTGTGGGGTGTGCATGTATATATGTGTGTTGCTATTTGTTTCATGGTTTGTGTAAATCATTCGAAAGACAGGGTTTAATTGGTGTTCTTGTATTTTAGTTGTAAATGTAATACACTTCTATCTAGACTTTATTATTTTTGCCCTTTTCAGCCACAAATTCAGATAATTTTGTTTGAGTTTAAATCGAAAATTAAGATAAACTGCACCTATGTTACTGGATTATTAGTAGGATTATATTTTCGTAACACGTCTTTAAAAGATTAGGTTCCCGTCACTAGACTAATGTATCATTTCAGTCGTTGTGCATTAACTTCTAATGGAAGGATGGCGTGGCCACAAGTTTAGGATGCTACACTCAATACTGGGTTTAAGTCATCTGTATTTTGTTGTTTTTATGTGCTGCTAGTGCAAGTTGTAGTGCTAGGATTCGATGGATTTGGTTTGATAAGAGAGGCTGTTGATGGGAAAGTTGTGGATTGGTTTGTTATTGCCTTGCCTGCTGCTCAAGGTTTAGCTTGGTCTGTGTTGAGTTTTTCAGCTCTCCATTGTAAGTTTAAGGGGTTGGAGAAATTCCCCTTGTTGAGAGTATGGTGGGTTATTTCAGTTAATGACGATGATGGAATTTTTCAGTTTTTGATGTTTATTTAGATATAATATATGGCAGGATATATATCATAATATAACATTTGGTGTGGTGGTAAGCCAGCAGCTTAGAATGCTATGAATGCAGGTTCGAATCCCTCCAATAAGGTAGTGACACGTGTCACCGCCTAATTAAATAATTAATTTATTTTATTAAATTAAAATTAGGATTAAATTGAAAGAATGTATAAGTTGTAAGGACCAAATGTGTAATTATACCCTTATTTTTTTAACTGACACGTCACCCTGCCGTTAACCTTTAACGGCTGGTGGTCAAATTGCACCCAATTTAATACTATAATGGTTTAATCGCTTCGAAAAAAAGTAAAGTGGTCAAATCGCGACTTTTGCAATAGTATGATGGTCATTTATGTAGTTTACCCAAAAATTAATTAATAACAAGTTTAAGGAAAGAAAATCAAAACAAGGGAGAGCTTACCTTGAAAACTTGTTTGTAGGAAAGGTTGGAGCAATGAAATAGTTAAAAATGGTGTTTTTTGCAAAGTAACGTGAAAAGGAGATGTTGGTGGAGAAGATGATGATATTTATAAAAAAACCTTTTTAAAAATTCCAAATTTCCCCTTTTGCCCTTATTCATTGAAACCCATTTTTTAGTGCTCATTAAAAATGTTTTCTCCCAACTAATCTAACCCGAACCGGTTTAACCAAACCTGGCTATCTCTCGGGCCCTAAACTCGGGGCGTTACATACGTTAAGTGCCTCGTTATAAACCTCTCTAAACCTAATTAGAGGAAAATAGTACCCACAACTAGGTAACAAATTCAAAAGAGTACACACAAATAATGTAGTTGTTTTCACGTACTTAATTATCCAATTCAAACCGCAAGTCCCACGCAAAAATTAATTCAAATATTGTAGAATATTAAAACAAAAATGGTGAAGCTAGATTGTCAGAGGTGGTGTTCTACTGAGTCTGTAGTTGGTTATCAGGCGCGAGTTAATTGTAACACCTTAAAAAAAGAGGGAGTGAGGGTTGTGGGAATTGAACCCACAACCTCATGTGGTTTTAACTGGATGCCCAGCCAATTGAGCTATTGAAGCTCTTGGTTATAAGTTACCTCTATTAAATTTTATTTAGATCTTAAAAATAATATAATAAAAAAATAATTAAAATATCCTACCTACCCTATCGAATATGAATATATTTGGGATCAATTTCTCCCAAAAGTTCCAGAAACACCCCCCATCGATTCACGTCCCTCTCCCTTGAACCAAACCGGCCACAATTCGTCCATCGTCACCACCACGCCGTGCCTTCCACCGCCACCGCCGTACGAACCACCTCGACGTCCCGGTCAAAACCCCTAAGGTCACTCACGCAACCGTAGCCGCAATCGCCGGCAATCACGCGTTGAATATCCGACGAACCCAGGGTTTTAGGCCGATCGATTTTCTGTCGATTACGGCCGTTGTTGGCGTCGATTCACCGCGCCATCACCGTCATAGGGTCCCCCGTCCCAAGCCGAACAAAACCCCCATAATTCCTCGTCCTATCGGCGCCGGGAAGGGCCTGGTCGAAGTTACGTGTTTTTCCGGCGATATCGAAGCTTTAAGGTAAGATTTCATCGATTTCCGGAAAAAAATTTCGTGTTTAATCATGTGAGTTAAACTGCTTGTCTAAAAATCCATGTTTTTCCGGCAGAAACGACGCGAAAGGAACTTTCTGGCGATGTTCCGGTGACCGTCCGGCGACCTTCGGGTTCTTTAAGGTAAGAGCCGGTCCGCGTAGACCGAACCGGTCTGAACCGGCAGGACCGGTTGGACCGGTCAACTTAGTCAAACCCGTTGACCCGTTGACTCGGCCCGTCAACCCGTTGACCCGACCCGTTGACCGACCCAACCCGACCCGTTGACCGAGTCAACTCAGTGAGTCAACTTGTCCGAGTCAACCCAGTGAGTCAACTCGCTGAGTCAGCCTTGGACTAGTGACGTCAGCATGACGTCAGCATTGACTTTGACAGCTGACATCAGCGTTGACTTTGACCAAAAAGTCAACTTTTTCCGAAAGCTCCCTTTTTATGTTTTTCGACGCCTTGAGTCCGATTTTGAAGCCCGTTTCGTGAAATTCTAACCCGAAAGCCTCCGAATTGGACCTTGAACTCGAGTCTGCTTATGTATTTTAGTAATTAATTATGAGCAATGCGAATAAGGACTGAAATTAGAATTTGTGCGATTGAAGGTATTCGATGTTCTTTGTATTCGGGATGTTGAGGATGTCGCATTCAGGTTCGAGGGTGATCGAACGGAGTATCATGGTCGACCGATATAGCAAGTATTAAAGGTAATACACTACTACCTCTAGTATGATTTATGAACATGTTGGTATTCGGTTAATGCATGCATGATTATGATGATGAAGAGTGTTGTTAACCATGCTTTAGTCAAATCAGATATGAAATTGAGTATGATAACCTAGATAAGATCGAAATGCTCGAATGAGAAAGTTAATGAATGTAAGGATTTGGAGTTCAATAAATTAACTAATAAGGCAGCTAATCTCCAAATCTGATCATCAGTGTCAAATGATCAAATGTTAAAAATATTCAGATATAAAATTACGAAAATGCCCTTAAAGTATGAGAATGACTAAAATATCCTTGGAATTGGAAGCGATCTAGAAATCTATGCTAGATGTGGTAAGACAACATGATTCATCTGAAAAAACCTCGAAAAACCTGGAAAGTTATGGTAACAAGATTTGAACCTTCGAGATTGTAAGGTGTTAAGTTTCTTTGAATTCGGAATGAGTCTCTAAATATAGATTTACGAGAAGTTATTCGTACCTCTGAATTAATCAAGCGGCTCGAAATACGGAATTGACCGAAATGACTAAATGTATTGGAAATAATGTTATGGTTAATTAATTGGAATGGTCGTACTGACCAAAAAGACTAAAGTATCCTCAGACATCAAGGTTTGCAAATTAACTAGAATGATGGATAAATCTTTGAGTTCTGAAATGAATGAAGTGGTTGGAGGTACCGAGATTACTTGAATGGATGAAACACCCACGGATACTTAATTGATTGAAATACTATATATGGTTCGATTGACAGGAATGATGGATATCGCGAACTTCAAATGACTGAAATACCCCCATTGACTGGAATAAATAATTTGCCTTTGATAAAATTTTGGAAATACCAATAAAGTTGAAAATGACTGAAATGCCCTTAAGGGTTGAAGCATGAATCATGTATATCGATCACTCATGGTATTAATAAGGTTGGAAGTTTTTCCGCGCAGAACATAAGTTCGACTACACCGCGGCAAGTCCGGTGGTGAAATATGAAAGCAACCATTCAGATATACGATACAGTTGGATACATTAGAAGGGTTGGTTAGTACTGCAAGGTTGGGATATGTTAGTTTGAATAGTTTTGGGGGCTCGATAAACTTCTGGAAATCTTAAATATTCGGAATCGTCACTTCATCATTAATGGGCTAAATTACAAATCATCTCTAATAGTTCAATGACCAAAATGCCCTTGTTGACCAAAGTAATCAAAATAACCCTGAATGTATCTGATATCGCAAAAGATCTTGACATAGAAATCTCTAAATGTTCAGTTGGAAACTTGATGAGCAAATAGAATTTCTGAGCCACTGTTTACGCCCTATCGGTATAAATTACCAAAAATGCTCGTATATGATAAAATGACCATAATGCCCCTAGTAGGCTTGAATGGCTAAATCACTCATGATATGCCTAAGCTCTCAAAGATCCTGATGTATCATCTCCTGAATATCTGGTTTAAACCGTTAATACAAACCCCTCTTTTAATAGGGGCCTTGTTTCAAAGATTCGTTCATTTGTCAAAAGTTTAATGTGTTCTCTTCCGTAAATGCCAAGTATCTCCAAGAAACAAACCGTTCCACCTAGTGTGTTCCATGTGTGCCACGCGACTGTTTTTGCATATTGATTTACATATTATAATACCGATCACGTGCACATGACTGACATGCATGAATTTACAGGAACATGGCATGTTTTATAAATTAAACATGACAGTATTGTATTTCTGATATATGTCTATGCATCCGATATGACAAACCTGCTATATTGATAATATGTTACTAAAAATACAGTTATTGATTAATGAACTATTGATGATCTGATTCACTGGGGTACTTGGGACATGATATGAAGTTACCGTCGGCTCAGCCCTGATCCAGCTGGTAAGTCTGCCCGTATTCGGATCCTAAGCTTCGGCTAGGTCCGATCGTTTTCGGATCCTAGGCTTCGGCCAGGTCCACCCGTTTTTGGATCCTAAGCTTCGGCTAGGTCCGTCCGTTTTCGGATCATAGGCTTCGGCTAGGTCCGCCCGTTTTCGGATCCTAAGCTTCAACTAGGTCCGCCCATTTTCGGATCGTAGGCTTCGGCCAGGTCCGCCCGTTTTCGGTTCCTATGCTTCGGCAAGGGATGCCCGTATTATAAGGTATATCCTTAGGATGGTACCCACGCCCAATGGGCTCGGGTTAATGCCTGTACATGATACCACACTGGGGAAACTATATACTGGAGTATGGTTGAAGGGTAAATAAAGAATTAAAAAAATGAACTTTACTGCTACATGAAACAAATGTATTTGAAATATAAAGGTTTACTGCATTGTTACATTTCATGCATTAACGTTGCACCGTTGGAACACACTAGACGCTAAACTCTCTGATCCTCCACCTCTGTACGTTACCAACCTATTTAATTCTCGTCAAATTCTCGATGTTTGAACAAAAAACAAATATCGTTATTCCCGAGTATGATGCAACCTAGAAATAGTAGAACGAAAATGAGGACTGTTACTATATGGAACGTTATGGAAATGTTATGCTTACCTTATATCTACATGAGCTTATAGCATCTTTTGGTAGTTCTGTATTACTGAGCTTTTCCAAGCTCACGTTGTTTTTACCATCACAGGTTAAAAGAATATATCATGGTATAATGGTTGACAACATTGTTCGAAGTTATCTCGGCGTTGCCTTTGGAGTACGGTACTGTATAGTTAGTGGGCATGTATGTCATGTATTGTTTTATGACCGAGTCTGTTAAGCACTTTCTGAAATTTATGTTATGTTCAAATGACTTCATGAAATGGTATTTTAAACAGAAGTTGATTTTACAGTTTAATAAGTGTTTTGAGAAAAAAATGTTTTCATGTGCATTTTTATTGTGGGTCACTCTTGTGACCCTAGTGTAACTTTCTAGGATCCGTTGTAACGCATAGGCGGGTCTAGGGGGTTACATTAATTTTGCCTAAACAAAATTAGGTCTCAGCAGAGTCATAAAGTTGTCAAAATCATTTCTAGGAAAATATTAGTCTTTTGAAAAGATGAAGTTATCATTGGACATATTCGGACCATAAGTGACCGATCACCTATAAAATCATTCTTTATAAAAATAATATTTTTTAAATAAGGGTCAATTTTAAAAGATTTGTGTTCTAATTTAGAGAAAACAATTTGGAATATGGAATGGTTTTGGAGGGTTTAGTTTCTTTATCTTGTGATGGGAGTTCAGTACTAGTTATGAACACAAAGATTCCACTAGCCTCACCTGATGGAATCAAATGAAAAGCCGTTATCTTGGTAAATATAGGGAAATAGTTTTAAAATAATGATGGTTGGATTTATTAATTTTTTTGAATTATAATTAAATTGTTTGAATTTGTAAATTTGGAGGACTAAATGTATTATTATACAAATTTTGTTAACTGTCATGTTATCTTTTTAACTGTTAATGGTTTAGTGGTCAAATTGGACCAAACTTATTGTTTAATGGTAACATTGAAGCAATTATGTCAATAGGCATAAAAATACTGGGGAAAATGGGCGATAGAGAACGACGGCAATGTTGGACCCTGTTCGTCAGAAATTTGCCGATGCAGTTGCATTGGAAAGGAGTTTGGCAGTCTTCGATAGACACAGTGTGGTAGTGGATGTCTTTGTACCGACGAAGAAGGCTAGGAATGGGACAAGATTTGGTTTCGTTAGGATGAAAACGAAAGTGGAGGCAGAACGGGTGATTGAGCGTTTTGATGGATTTCGATTGTATAGATCGAAATTGAAAGTGCAACTGGCACAACGTGATACTCGAGACTCTTTTTGGCGTCGTCGAAGGGGTGAATTCAATGTGAATGTGGACGAATCAGATAGGGTAAATTTGAAGCGAAAGAGTGGGGAAATTGCAATTGATGAAACGAAGGGAGAGCAGATTGATGTAACGAAGGAGTATCGCAAGGTCGAGGGGGTGATAGATGCGGAAAAAATGGAGATATTGAAGAATTGTGCATTGGGGTTTTTTCGACAACCGCGATCGATCATGGATTTAGCGTTAGATTTAAAGACAACCAAGAAGGATGTTTCTTCAATGCGAGTGGCGGGTTCTCTAGTTTTACTGATGTTTCCAAATTGGGAAATAAGAGATGAATGTATTGCATCAGGCTGTTTCTCACCGTGGCTGGAGAATGTAATGGCATGGTCACCGGATTGCATGATTCCGAATAGAAGAGTCTGGCTATCGGCATGTTGTATACCGATACATGCCTGGTCCGAAGGCACATTCAGAAATATCGCGGCATTGTGGGGTGAATTGGTTTGCATAGCCGATAAGACAGAGGTACCTACCTCGTTTGAGAGGGCGTTATTTCTCATTGAAACAGACTGGTTCCTGCCAATTGAGGAAACGATTGATGTGGGAATTGGTGGTAAACAATACCGCATTAGGGTACATGAAGTGAGTGAAGTTCAAATTCAAGACCGGGAGGGAGATGTGGAGGGTGACGTGTGCGCGACGGAAGACGTATCGGAGGAGGAGTGTCAGACGGTTGATATGGCAAATATGGTAGTAGAAGTGGATAAAACACCACCCAATGAGATCCGAGGTGAAGGCGAGGATACGGTGGTTCCGAACTCGTTTAGTATGACCTCGCCAAATAGTTTGACGATTAATAAATTGTGGGATGATAATAAAAGAATTGATGAAAGGGTGGTGGAGTCAAAGCAGGGTGAGGATGCACAATTTGAACAAGTTTAATCGGGGCGGGCGGATGAAGACGTGGGAGTGGTAGATAGGGAGGTGGTCGATCATCGAAGCATGGATGTTAGTGCTTGTGAACTGCTTGAAGGCAGAAATGGCCAAACGATGGATAGGGGTGGGGATAATGCTACGTACGGGGAGAATATCGAAGATGGGCCTCAGTTTGAATCGTCTAGGGCTGGGATTGCTGCACTGATTGAATATAAGGGTAGATAACGGCGTGTTCGGCAACTTTCGGAAATTCTCAGATCACCTGGACGGCCGGACATCACAGGGGAAAAAGAAGTGGCTGTGGCGAAATGAGGGAGGGGAAGACCGCAGAAAAATCCTAGGCCTGTCTCGACGGAGTTGGCAAACGGATCCCTTTCGGATTCGGATTTTTTGCAACGAAAGCGAAGCATTCTCAAAGAGGCGCAGGAGACGTGGGAGTTGGGGAAATTGTTGGGTGCGGAAACAATTGGGAACGAGGAGAACGTTATTAAGGACATTGCTCGTTTTATTGAGGCGAGGGAACCATTGCAATCGTAGAAGCGATATGAGGATGTTGTCGTGGAATGTGCGAGGTTTGGGAGAAGTGGTGAAAAGGCGAGGGGTCCGTAATTTAATACGACAACATCGTGGGGAGTGTGTGATTATTGTGGAAACAAATATGGAAGTTATTTCAGAATTTGTGGTGCGAAACATTTGGGTTTCGGATAATTTCGAATTTGTGTTTACACCGTCGATAGGGAGATCAGGTGGAATTCTTATGTGTTGGGATAAGGATCGTTTCAAAGCTCATCGGACGATTGTGAGGGAGCGTTTCGTGGCTGTTGACGGGTGCTGGTTACTCGATAATTGGAGATGTGGGATGGTGGGAATCTATGCACCGTGTGAAGTGCCACAGCAAGGGGTGTTGTGGAATGAACTTGCGATAGAGGTATTGTCATGTGACATCCTGTGGTTCTTAATGGGCGATTTTAATGCGGTAACATCTCTGTCCGGGCGGCAAGGCTGTGTATCTACGAATCGAGGTATGGGAGCTTTCTTACATTTTATACAGGATAATGGATTGTGCGATTTGGATTTATGTGGTTTATCATATACATGGTTTGGCCCAGATAGTAGATGTAGTAGAATTGATAGATGTTTGGTCTCGATGAATTGGTTGGATAAATTTGCGAACTTGAAATTGTCGTCGTTGCCGAGAGGGTTATCTGATCATACACCTTTATTGCTTGTGAGTGATACATTGGATTGGGGACCGAAGCCGTTTAGGTTCCTTAATGCATGGGTGGGGAATAGAAAATTTGTTCGTGACTTAGAAGTGGAATGGGTGAGATTGTCGTCGATGTCGGGTGATTGGGATGTGGTTAAGAAGTTGTGTTGTTTGAAAGTATTCTTGCGGGAGTGGAATAAGGTGGTGTTCGGCAATCTTGGTCACCGTATTGAGCTGGTTATTAATGCGATCGCATCGATAGATGGGGCAACAGGTGCAAATGTAGTTTCGGATTCACAAGTGCTGCAAAAACGTACTTACCAGCAGGAATTGTGGTCGTTAGCCCGTACGCGTGAATCAATATGGAGACAGAAGTCAAGGGTGAGGTGGTTGCGGGAAGGTGATGATAATACGGCATTCTTTCATCGATCGGCCAAATTGAGGTCGATGCGCAATGGTATTTCTGGTTTGCATGTAAATGGGGTGTGGGAATCGGATCCGGAGTGTCTTCGATACGTAGTATTTGAGGAGTTCAAGAAACATTATGCAGCTTCGACATGTTTGGGGGATATGGATATGGTGGTGAATTTCAAGCAATTGCCGATAGAGTTGACAGCAGATTTGGAGGTTCCGTTCAGTGAAGAGGAAGTGCGATCGGTAGTGTGGAGGTGTGATGGGGCAAAAGCGCCAGGTCCGGACGGGTTTACTTTTGAGTTTTATAAGAAGGGGTAGGATTTTTTGAAGGGTGATGTGATGCAAATGATGCGGAATTTTTACGAGTCGATGGAATTACCAAAGGGTGTAGATTCGACTTTCGTGGCGTTAATTCCGAAGAAGGAAAACCCGCGAGCAATAGGGGACTTTAGGCCGATTTGCTTGCTAAACTCTCTGTATAAAATTGTGGCGAAATGTTTGGCAAAGCGACTACAACGTGTTCTGCCAGGTTTGATCAGTGATGTCCAATCCACGTTCATTCAAGGCCGTCAGATTGTGGATGGCATTATGTTGGCAAATGAGGTGATACATTCTATGCACCAACAATTGGGAAAGAGGGAGGGGTGATATTGAAACTCGATTTTGCGAAAGCGTATGATTGTGTGAAGTGGGATTGTCTTGAGAAGATTCAGAAGAGGATGGGGTTTGGGACGGTGTGGCGGGCTTGGATGCGAGCATGTATTCAAACAGCAAGGTTGTCGATTTTAATCAATGGCTGTCCGACTAAAGAATTTCCGATGAGACGTGGTTTGAGACAGGGTGATCCATTATCGCCCCTATTATTTGTCATTGTGGCAGAATTGTTGCATCTTTTGTTGATTGAAGCGGAGAAGGGGGGATTAATAACAAGAGTGTGTGTTGTTAATAATTGCTTTGTGTCGCATCTGCAGTTCGCGGACGACACAGTGATTTTTATTCATGGTGAGCCGCGTGTAGCAATGAATTTGAAGAAAGTGCTAACTTGCTTTGAGTACTGTTCGGGGCTGAAAAATAATTACACTAAGTCGTGCTTATATGGAGTAGGTGTAGAGCAGGGGAAGGTGCGTGAGATGGCAGGGCTGTTAGGATGTTACATGGGCACATTACCGATGGTATATCTTGGTTTGCCACTAGGAGTGAACCCCCGTAGTTTGAGTATGTGGGAGCCGTTGTTGCAACGCTTTCGAAAGAGTTTGGCAAGATGGAAAAGGGACTCGCTCTCGTTTGCAGCTCGGCTGACTTTATTGAATTCAGTGTTGTCTGCACTTCCGATATATTATATGGGCATTTTTGTGGTGCCCAAGGGTGTTATCAAATGTATTGATCGTATCCGCAGGAGTTTTTTATGGGGAGGTACGAAGGATCGTCGTAAATTGAGTAGAGTAAGCTAGAGGGTGGTGTGTAGACCGCGGAAATTTGGAGCGTTGGGTGTAGTGGATTTGCACCAACGGAACTTAGCCCTCTTGGCGAAATGGCATTGGCGTTTTGTGATGGAAGGCACGTCTTTGTGGAGGGAGATTTTGGTTGCAAAATATGGTGAAGATGTGTTGCGTAGAAGGGTTTCGCATGGGCACAAAAGGGCTATGTCAACGGTATGGCGACAAATTGTGGAACTGCAAGAGGAGGTTAGTGTTAATCATTTTATGGGTTTGTCTAACTTTTCATGGTTACTTGGGAATGGGAGGAAGGTGCTATTTTGGCGTGATAGATGGTGTTTAGATTTGCCATTATGCGAGGTATTTGCTCGTCTCTATCGGATTGCTGTGAATAAATGGGTGTTGGTAATGGATTATGCACGTGTGAATTCGTTAGGGCATGCGGATTGGGGTGAGTTTTTCTCAAGACCGCTACACTCTTTTGAAATGGCACAATTACGGGCAACGACATGATTTTTAGTGATAAGAGGGTGTCACCTACTGAATTATTTTTTCTGATCAAGTTGCGTGCGTTTTCTTGGGTGAGTGCGCTGGACCCTAACGCTATACTTGTTGAATCTGTGTGGTGGGATTGTCCTTGGTGGTGTGAGGGGATGGTGCGTTCAAAGGGACCTCGTGTGGGTGTTACATGGTTGCCACCGATGGCGAATATGGTGAAGTTTAATGTGGATGGCTCGGCTAGGGGGAAACCGGGGCCTGCGGGTTGTGGTGGAGTGTTACGTAATGCACATGGACAGGTGTTGGCGCTTTTTTCAGGGCCGTTAGGGGTGCTGGATTCGAATGAGGCTGAATTACATGCGATATGTTATGCGATTGAGTCGCTTGGAGGGTCGCGATGGGGTAGTTGGCCTTGCATAGTTGAATCAGATTCTCTGGTGGATTTATCATGGATCCTTAATGTAGAGAGTGGGCCGTGGAAATATTATTGTTTATTTAGGCGAATCGATGCTGCACGGATAGGGGTGACTTGCACGTTTCAACATGTGCACCGAGAAGCAAACGGCATTGCCGACAAGTTGGCTAAGGGGGGTGTAGAGCGACGGGGCTGGTTATGCGTGGGAATGTAGCAGGGTGGCCGAGATTGGGGTCTGCTTGTGGGCAGTGTTGGGAGTGGGTGCGGACGGGCTGCTAGACCGTGATATGTGTTGTACGCGGGTGGTGTGTGAGTTGTATGGTTCGGTGTTTCGTTCCTTTTGTCCACCTTGGGTACTCTTTTCCTCCAACAAGGTGTAGGGAGGTTTTTAATGAGGCCCGAGGTTAGATGATATGTATGATTTTCTCATGAATAAAATCATACGATTGAGCAAAAAAACATTGAAGCAATTGGAAGTTTAGTTATCGAATTGAAGAATTTACTAAAGTTTAGTGACCATTTGTGAACTTTACCCTAAAAATTAACCAGACTTTGTCCAACAGGAAGAAAATGTGTGATATGTGTCAAAGAGACAAACACGAACCGTGAGAGGCGACAGCTACATTACATGTTTATGTGTCTTATCTTAAATCACTCAATGAGAGCATGTTTAAAAGACTATTTAAACACTGAAAGTTGAGATCCACTAATTGACCTTGGGGCCAAAAATACTTATGTTGTCACATCTTGTATGAGCTCGAATTCTTACATTTACCTTGAAAATGTAATACTTCTCTATTTAATAAAAATACACTTAAAAATTTAATATCTAACTATTATGATATGTTAAAATGCTATATTTAAACAATTGGCTGCGATCAAGGACCTCATGCTTGTTACAAAGATGAGAGCTTACATATGGTTAAGGGCAGTTAATGAGAACTTGATATACAGTGATGGACATTGGTGGAAAAATCCCATAGCAAGTATAGTGAATTGTAATAGCACCAATGAAGCTGCATTTTGGTGCCCTCCTCTGGCTAACTCACTAAAATTCAGCGTTGATAGAGCGTTTCGAGAAAAAAGAGCAGGTTGTGGAGGTGTTTTACGAAACTCGAAAGGAGATATGCAGGCGTTATTCTCTAGACCAGTTGAAAAACTCTGCTCCGACTGTGCTGAGCTGATGGCTATACACACTGAGCTAAAAGTGTACTTGGAAGCTGAGTTGAAATGGCAATCTCCTCTGCTGGTAGAATCAGATTCACAAGTGGTCCTCAACTGGGTTGCAAACCCTATGTCAAGACTATGGAGATGGTGGGATATCTTCGATGAAATTGATGGCATGAAACGGGAGATTACAAAGGTGGAATTTCAATATGTATCGCGTGAGCAAAATAGTCTGGCGGATCACTTGGCGAAAATTGAAACCACTAGACCGATGTTATTTAAAGCATGGTGGCGAGTTAGGTATTGAATCTTGTTCTGTATTTGAACAGATTTGTTTGCTAGTGTAAAGTGAAACGCCCTTGTAGCAGAAACAAAATTGGATCGTACTCTTTTCCTCCATTAGGATTAGGAAGATTTTAACGAGGCGTCCAATTTTGGTCTTTAATAAAATAAAATAAATTGATTTTGCTGAGAAAAAAAAGAAAAATTAATATCTAACCAATGTGAATGTAATAATAAGTAAATAAATATATTATTATACATGCGTGTCGTTGCCGTTGTCTGATATGATTTGTGAATATGTTAACACATATATTGAAATGTACCTTCCATGTTTCTTGTTTAACAAAATGTTGAGAGACATAATTAGAATTTTCTAAAAAAGAGAGGGAAAGACAATGCTTTATTTAGGGGGAAACAATTTTTTTTGAAAATAGTTCATACAAACAATATTTATATATTATAGTGTAATTTATGATATGCAACGATTAATAATTGTGTTTTAGTACCAATTATCAATTGGTTTAGTGGGATGTGTTGTTAAGCACCTTAAGGAAGACAGGAGTTCAAATTCTGACTTTGTAAATAGAAAAAAAATGGGTTGGGTGGGTCATCTCATATGTCTTTGAAACCCAATATGAATTTGTCACCCAATGAGGCGGATACAAATAGAGATGATCATTTGACCCATACCCGACGGGTTTCGACCTGACCCAATCCTCTATGGTCGGGCTTTTTAAAGAAAATTTCAGGCTCGGGTCGGGTTGGGGTCTAATTTTTCGAGGATAAGGTCGGATCGGGTTGAGTTTGAGTTTAAGGTGAAAAATATCATACCCGAAATAATAGTTTAATTTTATTCTAGATTTTTAGGTATAATTGCTACAATTCCCCTCTCTTAATATATATATTTCAATTATCTCCCTATTTTGTGTAATAAAAATAGAATAATTATTGCAATGCTCCTTCTCTAATTGTATTTTTCAATTAGCTCCCTATTTAATCGAATAATAATGAAAATTGGTAATATCTTATTTATTTTGGGTAGGGTAGGGTTCAAATTTTTACTTTAGAATTCAGATTCGGGTCGAGTTTGGATGGAAGTGTTATAATTTTGGGTCGAGTGTGGATCCGCCAGATACCCGACCCCGGCCATTCCTAGATACAAATGGTTAAAAAGACAATTATGTTTTAGTAAGATAATCCATAATTGAATTAATTGGTCACAATTGAATTTATTTGAGTTAGTTGAAAAAAATAGTTAGCTAACGAAATTAGGTTCAGCTGAACAAATTGAATTTGTTGAAATCAATTTCACCTAATGGAATTTGAGTTAATTAACAGTTAAAAATAGCTAGCACACCCCAAACTTTTTCGGTGGTTGTCGCTTAACATTTTGACGCGTTGGTGTTAGAACCTTTAGCAGGTTCATAATAGGAGTATAGGTGATAAACGGTTTATTCGGCTCGAGTCATTTTGGTTTGGGTTATTTTGGGTCTGACTATATTCCGTTTAAGTTCGGTTTAGGTCTAGTGTTTGATTTTAGCTCGGGTTTATGGTGATTTCGGTTCTGGTATCGGGTCGGTTGATTTTCGGTTCGGTTAACTTTCGGTTCGGATCCATTAGATTCGGTTGATTTTGGGTCGGGTCAATAGGAGATCGATCGGTTTTAGTCAGCTTTTCAGGTCGAGTTAGGTTTTCCACCCTATATATGACTTTATATAGCATGTATATTTGGCTTTTTGGTGAGTTATGCGAAAATTCACATCCCATCTTTATTTATTTTAATATATTTTCTTTATTTCGAGTTGCCTTCGGTTCGGGTTGCTTTCGATTTGGATAAAATTAGTTCAACTAAATTTTGGGTTGATTTTGTTTCAGTTCGGTTTATTTTAAGTTTCGGATTAAATTTGAATTATCGTGTTCGGGTCAATTTCGAGAGTCTGTCAGGTAAATCGTTTCGGGTCTTGGGTCAAGTTTGTCAGGTCTAAAAACAAGCCAACACCTAACATGCTTCATCTTTGGGACAAAAATCCTCTAAACTTTGGCGATGCCCCTTTCTATATCCCAACACTAGAAATTACTAAAAAAATATAAATTCAAATCTTTAAACCTAATTTTTAAATCCTAAACCTTAAACCCTACACCTAAAAAAATACACTCTACCCAATTCCTTGTACCTAACAATAAACCCTAATCTTACACCATAAATTATAAACCTAATTTTTAGTGTGAGGACATAAATAGGGGCACTAAAAAGAATAGAGAATTTCTATTCTTATATTTGAGTCGCCGATTTCGCTCTAATGTTGTTTCAATTTCCATATAATCAGGATCAAAGATGGATTTATTCTGTTGAAGCCATAGATAGAGGTGTAAATGAACGAAGCGTTCAATGAATCGTTCGTGAACTGTGCGTATAACGTTCGTTTATTAAGTTAAATAAATGAGTATGAACAAAATGTTTATGTTCGTTTAATAAACAAACAAACTCAAATAGAGGCGTGATCGGCTCGTTTATAGTTTATAGGCTCGTTTATAGGCTCATTTATAAGCTCGTTTATAGGATAAAATGCTTGTAGATATATCTAAATACTACTTTTTGTTGTTGCTAAGGATGTTATATAAGTTCACGTTGAAATGTAAGTCTTATTTTGTTACTTTTGTTTTATTTATTGGGTAAACTACACGGAATACCACTCAACTTTACCCTTTGACTCGAACATACCACTGAACTATAATTTGATACTATTATACCACTAAACTTAGCTTTTGACTTCAATATAAGCACTCGATCGTTAACTTATAATGGGTCGTTAAATCCAAAACGACGTCGTTTTGGTTTCGTTGTTTTGAAGCCTAAGATAGGCCAAAACGACGTCGCTTTGTTAATAAAGAAAATAAGAAAACATTGCATTTTAAGAAGCTTGAACCCAAGACCTTTAAGATGAAAGGCTTATACCAAACCACCAATCCAACTTAAATACTTGATATTATTCTAACGAAAATAATATATAAATAGTACTGCAGTTGAACTTAATTTCATTTACTTCATGATATAATTTTATAATATTTATAATATAATTTTATAAATATATTAACTTTATAAATAAATATTATTTATAATTTATATAAATTTTTTAATAGATGTAATATATATATAATTAAACTCTAAATCCTAAATCCCAAACCCTAAACCGTATATTAATTAAAAGCACAACACACAAACCCTAAACCATATATATAAATAAATCCTAAACCCTAAACCATATATATAAGTATATTAAATTTATAATTAAATATTATTTATAATATATATATATATATATATTTTTGAATAGATATAATATATATAATTAAACCCTAAACCCCAAAACCCAAACCTTAAACTATATACATAAATAAATCCTAAACCCTAACCCTCTAAACAATATATGTAACTAAACCCTAAACCTAAATCCTATATTACAAATCCTAATATATATTATAAATAATATTTTAATTTTAAGATTTTAGGTTTTGGATTTATGATTTAATTGTGTTTAGGGTTTAGGATTTAGGATTTATTTATATAAATGGTTTAGGGTTTTAATTAATATATGGTTTAGGGTTTGAGGTTTTATTTAATATATGGTTTAGGGTTTTAATAAATATATGGTTTAGGGTTTGCTATTTTATTTAATATATGGTTTAGGGTTTGTAGGTTTTAGGATTTTGGATTTGGTGTTTTAATTAATATTTGATTTAGGGTTTGGGTTAAATTATATATATTAATATATATATATTATAAATAATATTTATTTATAAAATTATATTATAAATATTATAAAATTATATCATGAGATAAATGAAATTAAGTTCAACTGCAGTACTATTTATATATTATTTTCGTTAGAACAATATCAAATATTTAATTTGCTTTGGTGGTTTGGTATAAGTCTTTCATCTTAAAGGTCTTGGGTTCAAACTTCCCAAAATATAGTGTTTTCTTATTTTCTTTATTAACAAAATGACGTCGTTTTAGACTATCTTAGGCTCCAAAACGACGTCGTTTTGGATTTAACGGCCCGTTATAAGTTAACAGTCGATTGCTTACATTGAAGCCAAAAGTTAAGTTTAGTGGTACAATAGTATCAAATTATAGTTCAGTGGTATGTTCGAGTCAAAGGATAAGTTGAGTGGTATTTCATGTAGTTTACCCTTATTTATTTATTGTTAACTTAGTTAAAATTTATGAACATATAAATGAACATATTCGCAAACGTATAAACGTTCAAGTTCGAGAACACTTAAAGCAACACGCTCGCGAACACTTAAACGAACATGTTCGCGAAAACTTAGACGAACACATTCATGAACACTTAGACGAACACATTCGTGAACAATAAACAAACTAACACGAATACGAAATGAACATGAATACCTTTAAAAATAAACAAATGAACATGATCATAGTCTTGTCCGTTCAATCGCGGTTCATTTACACCCCTAGCCATAGACACTAAATGATGCATCCAAACAAAAAATCCCAATCGGAACAATCCTTGGTAAAGTATTCTCTATATTTTAGTGAAACTTACAATTATTTTAAGACTGTTTAAGAATTATTTTTCACTAACAATATATGAAATAATTATCTAAAAATGTGAAATTTTTGTGATACTTACAATTATCTTAAGACTGTTGAAGCCATAGTCCATAGACACTAAAGGATGGATCCAAAAAATAAATCCCAATCGAAACAATTCTTTGTAAAGTATTCTTTATACTTTAGCGATACTTACAATTATCTTAAGACTGTTTAAGATTTATTTTTCACTGACAATATATCAAATAGTAATCTAAAAATGTGAAATTTTTGTAAATTGAATCAGTTAATTCTCAAAATTAGATCTTAGTTATAATCTAATGTACAATACAGTACAAATATTTTAATTTGATGTAACTGTAGGCATAAAATTTATTTTTGATTTAGTTGTATACATAAAACTAAAACTAAAAAAATATTCAAACACTTAAATAAATTAAGAAAACCTAACATAACTTAATTTTGTTATGCTATTTATTAAACTAAAGCATGATCTATTTCGTAGTTTAATAAATTGAATTCTCTTCCCTTATCCTTGCATGATCTTTAGGTATAAATAGGCATGAAGACAAGCACCAAAACCCACCCCAAACAGTTTAAGTAATTCAACTTGCTACTTCTATCATGGCTGATAAATTTTCTACTCAACTTTTTGGAGCATTCCTTATGTTTTTTGTGCTTCAACCCTTTGTAATAAAGTCTCTAGAATTCGAATCTGTTCAGAATCTGGAAGGGGCACAAAAAGGAGACGTTGTCAATGGGCTGAATCAAATCAAGAAATACCTCCACAGCTATGGCTACTACCACCATGACACCGAGGACACGCTCGACGATCGGTTCGACGACTCGTTGGAGTCTGCTCTTAAAGCCTACCAGGATTATCTTGGTATTGATGTAACCGGCAAGATCGACTCCGATACAATCAAGGGAGTGTTGACCCCTAGATGTGGTGTCCCTGATCACTTGGTTTCTAACTATAGATTCCCGGGAGGGAAGTACAAGTGGACGAACAGGTCACTTAGTTGGAGTGTTAATAATTCTGTCAATGTATTTACCGAAGATAAACTGACTCCCGTCTTAACTGCGGCATTCAAATCGTGGGCAGATGTTTCTCCGCTCAAATTCGCAAAGGCGGGGAAAGGCACGAAAGGAGATATCACAATCGGGTTCTTTCCGAGATATCACGATGATGGTAATCCTTTCAGGCCTGAAGAATTCGCCCATGCTTATTTACCAGAAGATGGCAGGCTTCACTATAATGCAAACTGGGGTTGGACCTTTAATCCTACTGCAAAGGGTGAAAAGAGAAAAGTAGATGTGCAATCAATTGGTGTGCATGAAATTGGACATACTCTCGGCCTTGACCATAGCGCTAATAGGTCTGCCGTCATGTATCCTTATTTTGCACCTGGAATGAAAAAGAGGGACCTCACCGATGATGACAAAAATGGTATAAAAGCTTTATATCCTAAATGAAGAACTTGCATCACTTAAACCTATGCAAGTTTCACGATATCGTATCATATTATAGCTATAGATATATCACAGTTGAAACACTAGAATAAGACAGTGATATACATACATGTTTAAGCTAACATATGTTGAAGCTTCAGTTTCCATGTATGGTAAGCATTATCTATGATATAGTTCAAACTTGAATAAAAGAACCGGTTATTATATTATAAGTGCGATTTGTACTTTTTTTATTTGTTCTATAAAATGATCATTAGTGTTATATTTATAATTTACTATTGTTATAGATTAACAATTTTATGAATTTGCATCGTTCGCATGCAGACGATAAAAGATCTCTTGCATCTCTAACAGTGAGAATTAAGACGATAATTATATGAATTTTGATCAATATTTATTAGAATATAAAATCAGAGGCGTGTTCGGTTAGTTTATGTTCACGAACAAGCTCGTTTATAGGCTCGTTTATAAGCTCGTTTATAGGCTCATTTATAAGCTCGTTTATAGGCTCATTTATAAGCTCGTTTATAGGATAAAATGCTTGTGGATATATCTAAATGCTTGTGGACATATAAACGAACATATTCACGGACGTATAAATGTTCAAGTTCGAGAACACATAAAGCAACATGCTCGCGAACACTTAAATGAACACGTTCTCGAACACTAGACGAACATGTTCGCGAACATGTGAGTTCTGAGCTGGAATGTGAGGGGCTTGTGATGTAGTTTTTTTTCCTCCACAAAGTGTAATTTATTAAAGGGTTTAAGAAATACAAACACAAGACCTACGTTGAGTGCCTCATTATAAATCTCTCTAAACCTAATTAGAGGAAAAGAGTACCCACAACTAGGTAACAAATTTAAAAAGAGTACACACAAGTAATGTAGTTGTTTTCACGTACTTAATTATCCAATTCAAACCTCAAGGCCCGCGTCAAAATTAATTCAAATATTGTAGAATATTAAAACGAAAATGGTGAAGCTAGATTGTCAGAGGTGGTGTTCTACTGGGCCTGTAGTTGGTTATCAAGCGTGAGTTATTTTTCTCCCGACAGAATTAGGTCTCAGCTGAGTCACAAAGTTGTCAAAATCATTTCTAGACTGGAAAATATTAGTCTTTTGAAAAGGCAAAGTTATCAAATGCCATATTGGGACTAGATGTGACCGATTATCTATAAAATCATTTTTATAAAAATAATATATTTTTTAAATAAGGGTCACTTTTAAAAGATTTGTGTTTTAATTTAGAGAAAACAAGTTGGATTCTTGAACCAGTTACTCTTGGAGAAGATTTAAAACACTCATTTTTTTAAAAGTGGGATAAAATATTATGAACCAAATCAAGAAATAGGTATACATCTTTCAAAACAATAAATATAATCGTCCCAAAACAAACCAAATCAAAGATATGACAATTAAAATGATATCTTTTAAAAGAACAGATAAATTTCGGGTCACGTATTCTAACAATATTATTAGGCAAATGAAAACAAAACTGATACCTCTCGATTTTCGGGGATATATCATCAAACATCCTTCATCATTTCACTTTTTCAATTAATGATTAAATAATAACAACAAGATGATGTTATGATTGTTAATTTCTGATTTTAAATTCTTTATATTGTTGACATTTATCGATATTTATGGTAAAAACAGTTCTTACTTTCATATAATCATATTGGACGCAATGCATTGGAAGAATCATTTGTAACGCAATATAAATAGCTGTGAATCATCCATAGATATTGACAGGTTGGGGACTCAGGCATATACCTCTTGCCTGTATTTCTTGTTGTATTAGACACATACGTCGAATATATAAAAAATATAAAACAATTATATATGATAAGCTCTGAGATCCACTATGACCGAGTGGCCACTTGACCCATAGCCTACGGGTTCTGACCCGACCGAAACCTACATGGTCGGGTTTTTTAAAAAAAAAAAATCAGGTTCGGGTCTAATTTTTTGAGGATGAGGTCGGATCGGGTTGGGTTTGGGTTTAAGATAAAAAATACAACACTTGAAATAATAGTTTAATTTTATTCTAGATATTTAGGTATAATTGCTATAACGACTCTCTCTTAATATATATATATATATATATATATATATTACCTCCCTATTTTGTCTAATAAAAATAAAATAATTTTTGCAATGCTCCCTCTCTAATTGTATTTTTTCAATTACCTCCCTATTTTGTTGAATAATAATGAAAATTGATAAATTTTATTTATATTGGGTCTTGTCGGGTTCAAATTTTTACTCTAAAATTTAAGTTTAAATTTGGGTCGGAGGATCATCATAAAATATCGGGTCCAATTTAGATGGTGGTATTACAATTTCGGGTCAGGTGCGGATCCGAAAAAACCAAACCTATGGTCATCCCTAGATACAAATAGTTAAAAAAACAATTGTGTTTCAGTAAGGTAATCCATAATTGAATTAATTGGTCACAACTGAATTTATCTCAGTTAGAAAAAAATCGTTAGCTAACCAAAGTAGGTTCAGCTGAACAAATTGAATTAATTTGGTTAGCCAATTGAATTAGTTGAAATCATTTTCGTCTAATGGAATTCGAGTTAATTAACAATTAAAAATAGTTAGAACACCCCCCAAACTTTTTATCGGCAGTTGCCGCTTAACATTTTGACGCGTTGGTGTTCGAACCTGTAGCAGGTTCGTAAAAGAACAAGTAAAGGTGGCGAACGAGTCGTTCGGTTTGTGTTATTTTGGATCTAGTTACATTCGGTTTTAGTTCGTGTTTATGCTAATTTCGGTCTGGGTATCGGTTCGGTTGATTTTTAATTCAGTTGACTTTCGGTTCGAGTGAAACTGGTTCGGGTTCATTCGGTTCGGTTGATTTTGGGTCGGGTGAATATTGGGTTAGTAGGTGATCGATCGATTGATTTTCTACCCTATATATGACTTTATATAGCATGTATATTTGGCTTTTTTGTGAGTTATGCGGCAATTCACATCTCATCTTTCTTTCTTTATTTTAATATATTTTCTTTATTTCGGGTTGCCTTCGGTTCGAGTGAAATCGGTTTGGGTCCATTCGGTTGAAAATCGGTTCGAGTCCATTTGATTCAACTAAAATTAAGGTTGGTTTTGGTTTAGTTCGGTTTATTTAGAGTTTCGAATCAAATTTGAATAAACGTGTTTGGGGTCAATTTTGAGTCTCAATTCGGGTAAATCGGTTTGAGTTTTGTGTCTCAGGTCAAGTTTACTAGGTCTAAGAACAAGGCAACATCGAACAGGATAAAAATCATCTACCCCTTTCCGGTGCCCCTTTCTATGCCCCAACACTAAAAAACAAAAAAAAAACAATTTCTAAGCCCTAACCCTAAATTCTAAATCCTAAATCCCTCCACCCTAAAAAATAAACCCTACCCTAAATTCCCTAAACCCTAACCACAACCCTAAACATAATTATTAATTTGGGGAGTAAATAGGAGAACCGAAAATGGGCAGAAAATTTCTATTCACTCCCAACATGCTTCATCTTTGGGACAAAACTCCTCTTCCCTTTGTCGGTGTCCCTTTCTATATTATAACACTAAAAAATACTAAAAGAAAATTAAATTATAAGCCTTAACTCTAAATTTTAAATTTTAAACTCTAAACCCTACACCTAAAAATACATCATACGCCCAATTCCATATAGCCTAACAATAAACCTTAAATTTTAAACCTAATTTTTAGTGTGAGGCACAAATTGAAACAATTCTTCGGAAAGTATTCTATATACTTTAGTGATATATACAATCATCTTAAGACCGTTTAAGAATTATTTTTCACTGACAATATATTAAATAATAATCTAAAAATGTGAAATTTTTGTAAATTGAATCAGATAATTCTCAAAATTAGATCTTAATTATAATCTAATGTACAATACAGTACAAATATTTTAATTTGATGTAACTGTAGGCATAAAATTTATTTTTGATTTAGTTGTATACATAAAACTAAAACTAAAAAAAATATTCAAACACTTAAATAAATTAAGAAAACCTAACATAACTTAATTTTGTTAGGCTATTTATTAAACTAAAGCATGATCTATTTCGTAGTTTAATAAATTGAATTCTCTTCCCTTATCCTACTCAACTTTTTGGAGCATTCCTTATGTTTTTTGTGCTTCAACCCTTTGTAATAAAGTCTCTAGAATTCGAATCTGTTCAGAATCTGGAAGGGGCACAAAAAGGAGACGTTGTCAATGGACTGAATCAAATCAAGAAATACCTCCACAACTATGGCTACTACCACCATGACATCGAGGACACACTCGACGATCGGTTCGACGACTCGTTGGAGTCTGCTCTTAAAGCCTACTAGGATTATCTTGGTATTGATGTAACCGGCAAGATCGACTCCGATACAATCAAGGGAGTGTTGACCCCTAGATGTGGTGTCCCTGATCACTTGATTTCTAACTATAGTTTCCCGGGGGGCCGGTACAAGTGGACGAACAGGTCACTTAGTTCGACAGTAGATTCGCTTGGCTAGCCATTGGAGGATTCCCTCTTCAACCATGGTCTACAAGTACGCTTAAAAATATAGTAGAGACATGGGGCTCCTTCATAAAAATTGGTAGAGATACAGCTGAGCTGCAATCATTCGAGAGTGGAAGGGTTTTAATCGAGACGAATCAATGTCTGATCAGATTAGAAGTTACTCCTCTGCGTTGTAATTTGACTATGAATAACGAAGCTCAAAATTCACAGGAAACATTCGTGCCAAACTCAATCGAGATGGTAGATTCCGGACCAAAACAAGACCTATTGGAAGCATCAAGGCGCATTGATCTACGAGTATGTGATAGCCAAGACATGGGAGCGGAGGACTTCTCGGATGCACATGTGGGATTAGTATCCCGTAGCGAAGGTGATTTTATAAAGTTTGATGTGATGCAGTCTGAAGTGAATAAGAGCCTGACACCCCAAATTTACATGATAAACCAAGGGAAAATATGGGTGCAAAGGCCACATCGTCTAGGGCATTTTCTATTACTCTAGAATAAGATACATACATGTAAGCTAACAGATGTGGAAGCTTCAGTTTCCATGTATGGTAAGCAAGTTTTCGATCACTGTGTTATGGGAGATTGGGTGGATCGTTTTAACCAATTAAAGCAATTGAATTTGCTGAGGTGGATTTCCGACTACACTCCGTTGTTACTAGTGGGAGATTCCAATGCTAAAGATTGGGGTCCGAGACGATTCCAATTTATTAATTGTTGGATGGACCAACAAAACATGTTAAAGATAGGGAGATGGAATGGATGAAAATCTCTAATGCTACTGGGGGACGTCCAATTTATAATCTAATGTACAATACAGTACAAATATTTTAATTTGATGTAACTTTTTAATTGTGGAGATTAACTCGGCTTAAGGAATTGATTTCGGGTAAAAAAATAAAGAGCGGAGACCGTAATGCGCGCTTCTTTCATCGCACGACAAAAATAAGGGCGATGCGTAACATGATTTCGGGTTTGCGATGTCAAGGGAGATGGATTTCAAAGCCGAATGAGCTTAAACAATATTGCTTTCGAGAGTTCCGCAAACATTTTTCATATCCAGCATACTCTGGTTCGATTGATATGGTAGTACAATTTCGATCCATTTCGGTGAACCAAAGTCGATTATTGGAAGCTGATTTCACTAAAGATGAGGTAAAATTGGCAATATGGTGCTGTGACGGTGCTAAAGCTCTGGGTCTGGACGGCTTTAGCTTTGCTCTTTTCAAGAAAGGTTGGTCCTTTTTACGGAATGATATGATGGCTATGTTGGAGAATTTCTTTATTATTGGGTCATTGTCGCGAGGTATAAATTCAACTTTAGTTACTTTAATTTCGAAGAAGGATGAGTTAGTGGAAATAGGGGATTATAGACCTATATGTCTTCTTAATTCGGTGTATAAAATTTTATCGAAAATGCTTGCCGAAAGACTTCAAATGGTGATTGACATGATTATTAGTGACACACAATCGGCTTTTATTTGGGGACGCCAAATCATGAACGGTATTCTACTGACGAATGAGGTGATACACTCTATAGGACATAAGAAATTTGGTGAGGGTGGATTGATTTTGAAATTGGATTTTGCGAAAGCCTACGACTATATTCGATGTGATTTTCTTGACCATATTATGGACAAAATGAAGCTTAGTATTAAGTGGCAAGGTTGGATTTTGGAATGTATTAGTACTGCGCATTTGTCCATTCTAGTGAACGGGAGTGCTACTAAGGAATTTGCTATGAAACGTGGTTTGCGACAAGAAGACCCTTTTTCCCCACTTCTTTTTGTAATGGTTGCTGAGGCTTTACACATGCTATTGGTAGAAGCCGAGGAGCAAGATTTATTTAGAGGTGTTCATGTAGCTGCAACTGTCCAAATTTCACACCTACAATTAGCCGATGGCACGGTGTTATTTTTCCAGAATGAAATACGGTATGCCCATAATTTGAAAAAATTGCTTACTTGTTTTCAATATGATTCCGGTCTCAAGATCAATTTCTCTAAATCTTGTTTCTTTGCCATGGGGTGGAGGAAGAATCTGTATCCGAAATGGCGGGGGTGTTGGGTTTTAATGAATGGGTGATCCCTTTCAATTATCTAAGCTGCCTGTGGGTGTAAATCCATGTCATTTGCGGCTAGATTGGTTTTGGTGATTTCTATGTTGTCGACCCTTCCTCTACACTGTATGAGTGTGTTTATGATGCCAAAGAGTGTGATCTCAAAGATAGACAAGATGAGTAGAATTAAGTGGTCGACGGTTTGTCGCCCTCGTCATTTGGGGGGACTTGGAGTTGTGGATCTACTAAGAGAAATTTGTGTCTTTTGGAGAAATGGTTGTGGCGATATTCGCATTCTGATAGTTCTTTATGGCATGCAATTATCATAGCGAAATATGGGGAACAAGTTTTGCATCGGAGTCCAAATTTGATGGGACAGAATAATAGGTCGAGAGTTTGGCAACAAATTTTCGAGGTAAATAATGTAGATTGTGAACAACAGTTTATGAGTGAGGATCGGTTCTTTTGGATTTGGGGAATGGAACACATGTCCTATTTTTGGCACGATAGGTGGTGCCTCGATGTACCTTTGAAAGTGGCGTACCACGGCTATTTTGGATATCATCTAATAAGTTGATTCGTGCCTCGTCTATTTTAGAAATGGTGGATCTGGATGTACACGGCTGGGTGATGTTGTTTGGACGCCTTTTGCGTGGCTTTGAGTTGTGGCAACTTGAGGAATGAGGAGTTAAGGGCTCTAGTGTGCGCAATGTCTGTGTCAGTTTTGCTGGAAAACAAGTTGATATGGAAGCCAAGTAAATCAGACGAGTTTTGAGTCAAGATTTTATGTCTCATATGTCTTCGTTTAATCTGGAAAAAGACTATTTTGAACACACGATGAGTTGGCAAATCGAAGTTCCCCCGAAAGTCAAATGCTTTCTTTGGTTCACTCTTCGTGGTCGACTACCTATGATGGTTTTTCTTCGGGATCATGGTTTGCAGATCAGTTCAGATGTGTTGAAGTGTGTCGGGTGTGAGGTTGGAGTGGATGAGCTTAATCATGTCTTGTTTACATGTCCGAGAATCTATGTTTTATGGTCCAGTTTTTTGAGCTGGTGGAATGTTGCTATGGTTCATCCTTTATCGCTGTTGGATTTTATGGTTCTTTGTTTTTATGGCCAGTTTGAGGGGGTTGTTCGGCAGGGGTGCCTTGTGGCTTGTGCAGCCGTGTTATAGACTGCTTGGCTTGGACGTAATGAGAGCGTTTTCAATAAGAAAACACAGCCGGTTGATGAGTTATTGTTCCTAGTAAAACTTCAATCTATGTATTGGATGAAAGCTTCTAAATGGGCGACTGATGTTGTAGAAAATCAATGGTGGTTCTGTCCATGGAGTGGGGTGTCGTTGGCTCCAACTAGAGTGGTGTGTTCGGGTATTGCTTGGTAACTGTAGAAATCAGAGTAATTTTCTCTACTTATTCATTTCAGATTATATTACATATATACACAAACTTTAACTCTATCTTAGGGAACTCTAAGTTTAGGAAAGAAACTAATCCTAGGAAATATAATCCCTTAGAATAAGGGATTATAAAAGATATTTACACAATCAAAGGAAATAAATAAAAGATATATATTCCTACACTCCCCCTCAAGCTCGAGAATATACGGTGTATAATCCCAGCTTGGATACAAAATCATCAAAAACATGCTTAGATAAGGCCTTGGTGAATACATCTGCTAGTTGACCTGTAGAAGGAATGTAAGAGAGAGCAACTATCCCTTTGTGAACTTTCTCGGAGATGAAATGTCGATCAATTTCAACATGTTTAGTGCGATCATGTTGAACTGGATTTTTGGCAATTTGAATTGCTGATTGATTATCACACATTACTTCAAAACATGCTTCGTAGTCCATAAACAAATCTTTGAGCAGCTTCATTATCCATATACCTTCACAAATTCCTAGAGTCAATGCTCAAAATTCTGCTTCAGCACTGCTACGCGAAACAACTGATTGTTTCTTACTTCTCCAAGTTACAAGATTTCCTCACACAAATGTGCAATAGCCACTAGTAGATCTTCTCTCTGTTAAGTCCCCTGCCCAGCTAGAGTCTGTAAAAACTTTCACAGATTTGTCGCTAGACTTTTTGAACAGTAAACCATGTCCAAGGGTTTTCTTCAAGTACCTTAGTATTCTATGAGCTGCTGCCAAGTGTTCTTCAGATGGATTAGCCATGTGTTGGCTAATTATATTAACAAAAAAAGCTATATCCGGTCTAGTTAAAGACAAGTATATGAGCTTACCAACTAACCTCTGATATTGTTCTTTATCTATCGATGAAGTTGTTGCCTCCTTAGTGAATTTAAGGTTGGCTTCCATAGGTGTATCTGTTGGTTTACATCCTAAAAAACCAGCTTCATTTAGTAAATCGAGGACATATTTTCGTTGATTGATCACAAGTCCTTCTTTGGATCTTGCAACTTCCATGCCGAGAAAGTATCTCAACTTGCCGAGGTCTTTAGCTTCAAATTCGTTGTTAAGAAGTGTTTTTAAACTTTGGATTTCTTCATCATCATCGCCAGTGAGGATGATATCATCCACATATACAAGGAGAATAGCTTTCTTATTCCCGGAAGTTTGTTTTATGAATAAAGTATGATCAGCAAGAGATTGCTGATATCCATTACGCAGGATAACTGTAGTAAATCTTTCAAACCAGGCTCGAGGAGACTGTTTTAGACCATAGAGAGACCGATTGAGTTTGCAAACCTTTTTTCTGTCTGTAGTAGATTTGAGACCAAGTGGAACCTTCATAATCAGCAAGTTTGCCATTGAGAAAGGCATTTTTCACATCAAGTTGATGCAATTTCCAGTCATTGTTGACAGCAAGGCTGAGTAGGACCCTAACAGTATTGAGCTTGGCCACAGATGCAAATGTCTCTTTAAAATCAACCCCATATGTTTGAGTGTACCCTTTAGCTACGAGTCTCGCTTTATATCGTTGTACACTGCCATTAGAGTTATATTTAATAGCAAAGATCCATTTACAACCAACAGGTTTTTTACCTTGTGGAAGATCTGTTAAGGTCCATGTAGCATTCTGTTCAAGTGCACTAAGTTCGTCTTCAACGGCTTTCTTCCATTTTGGATCCCTTAAAGCTTCATCTATAGTGGAGGGAATATATGCTTCATCTAATCTGGCTGTAAATGCTTGGAAAGATGGCGACAAAGAACTATAACCAGCAAATTTCTGAATAGGATGTTGAGTGCACTGTCGTATTCCTTTCCTAATTGCAATAGGAAAATCATTAAGAGACTGAGAATTGGACTTACTAGATGTAGCACCTTCTTCTTCCATCACGACAGCTGGACTAAAATCCAACTTTCGGCAGGTGTTAGATTGCAGAATAGCCTCATGTAAAGGTTTTTTTTCCTTTGGTAAACCAGAAGTGGATTGGGAGGTATAGTTTCTGGTAGTTTCAAAGTGGAAGGAATTGGTGGTGTAAGATTGGTAGTAGGACTTGAAGTAGGAAGATGAACAGTAGGAATTGCTGGCAGAAATTCTGGAAAATCATGAGAAATTGTTGGATTTGAAGAATAAGGTTGAGAATCAACCCATGGCTCCCCCTGAAAATTATCTTTAGTGAAATAAGATTCTTGTTCAAAAAATGTTAGATCCATAGTAACATAAATTCTCTTAGTAGGTGGATGATAACATTTATAACCCCTCTTGAATGAAGAATACCCAACCATGACGCATTTAAGTGATTTAGGGTCTAACTTGGACCTATTAGGGGCAGAATTGTGGACAAAAACAGTGCAGCCAAACACTTTAAGAGGTAAAATAGAAGAAATTGGCTTGAAGTGGGGGTAGGATTCTAAGAAAATGGATTGAGGAGTATGAAAATTTAAAACCTTACTAGGCATTCTGTTTATCAAGTAAGTGGCAGTTAACAAAGCCTCTCCTCATAAATATGTAGGAACATTATTAGTGAATAAAAGGGAACGAGTAACATCAAGTAGATGGCGATTTTTTCTTTCAGCAATCCCATTTTGTTGTGGGGTGTTAACACAAGAACTTATGTGAACAATTCCTTTGGTTCTGAAAAAATCACCCAAAGAATTAGCAAAGAATTCACTCCCATTATCAGAATGAAAAATTTTGATTTTAGAATTGAATTGAGTTTCAACCATGGTATAAAATCTGGTAAAAATGGAAGAGGTGTCGGATTTGTCTTTCATCAAATATGTCCAAGTCAGCCTACTATGATCATCTATGAAAGTAATAAACCACTTACAACCATTAGCATTCTTCACTCTCGATGGGCCCCAAATGTCACTATGTATCAAAGAAAAAGGGCTAGAAGGTTTATATTGTGAGGGTTTGTATGACGCCTTGGTTTGTTTTGCAAGAGAGAAAATATGGCATTTAAACAAATGTGGCTTTTTATTAACGAAAAGAGAAGGATGTAATTTTGCTAAATAAGTAAAACTAGGATGACCTAGTCTAAAATGCCATAACATAATAGGATCAATAGTATTAGAGACAGTAAACGAAGTAGATGGCTGGTCTGGAGTTGTTGAAGGTTCATTAAGGATATAGAGGCCATTGTGCAAGCTAGCATTGCCAATCGTCTTCTTCATGTCCAGTGCCTGCAAAGTACAACTAGTGCCATCAAACGTGAAATTACAATTCAAATATTTCGAAAGTTTACTGACAGATATAAGATTGCATGCAAGATTTGGGACAAAAAGGACACCATCAAGAACCAGATTCGAATTTAGTAAGACAGAACCATGTCCTTGAATTGGTGAAAGAGACTCATCTGCAGTCTTAATATTCCTACCAAATGTAATTGAAAAACTGTGAAACAAGTTCCTGTTTCCTGTCATATGATATGAGGCCCCGGAGTCAAGAACCCAAGTAGGGTTTAACTGTTGAGAAAGAAGGGCTTTAGGAAAGGGTATACCTTCTGGTTCAGCTATGACAAGATTACCCTCTCGAGGTCCAGTGAACTTGCTAAATAACCTTTGCAGATCCGCAATTTGTTCCTTAGTAAAACTAGAAAATGTGGATGGTGAAGATGAAGTAGATTGACTGTCTGGAGATGGCTTGGATTTCCAATCAACAGGTTTGCCATGAAGTTTGTAGGATGTTATCGCAGAATAAGAATGTTCCCTAAGATAGAGATAAAGTTTGTGTATATATGTAATATAATCTGAAATGAATAAGTAGAGAAAATTACTCTGATTTCTACAGGAACCTCCTCCACGAGGGGTCCTAAAATTCAATGTGTATGGCTCTGTGAAAGGAAAACCAGGACTGGCGGGTTGAGGGGTGTTTTGCGTGATTCTTTGGTGTTGTACTTGCGTTATTCTCGGGACCTTTGGATGTGATTGAGTCCAATAAGGTTGAATTATGTGCGATCCATGCTGCTTTGATTTTTTTTGTTGCGTCAAAGTGGCGTGATTTACCATTGGTTATTGAGTCCGATTCTAGGATTGTTGTGGCATGGGTTTTACAGCGTGAGCGTCGACCTTGACAACATTGGCAGTATTTCAACTATATTGATGACGCCTCTTCGCAAATTCCTTACTTATGTTGATTGTTTGGGAATTTAATTGTTTTTGCTTGTGTTGGCATTTTGTTCATGAAATTACTTCTGTTTGGCATGTTCATGAGTACTCTTTTCCTCCATTTAGGTGTAGGAAAGTTTTTAATGAGGCTTGTGGTCATGCAGGCTTGTATGGTTATTCAATAAAATCATACTTTATTGATAAAAAAAGAATTGACCATTTACACTTCTTATTAAATGTGCTTGACTTTTGTAATTCTCATTAAAATATATATAACATTTTAGGGTTATATTTTAGGCTGTAAAATTTAAAATCTAAATCCCTAGCTCTAACACCATAACCTCTAAACTTTAAACCTAAACTCTAAATTCTAACCATAAACTTTAAATTATACGACTTACAACATAAACCCCTAAATCACAATCTAAATCTCTAATTCCTAAAATTAAATTTTAAATTCATTAAAAATAGTCTAATAATTGTAGCGACGTTTTGGAAAATATTTTAGAGGTGTACCCTAATTTGATTTTGAGGAAATTTTTAAAAATTTATTCATATTTAAAAATGAAAACAAATGAAATCGCCACCGGTCAATTAGATAAGGTAGACTAAATACCGAAAAAAAAAGCAAAATTAGAGATTCAAATAGTTTGGGAGTCGATTAGGTGTGGGGAAGGGTTAGCACCCCCACCACGCCCAAAAATTGGTACTTAAAGGTTCGTATCACATTTAATTAAAAATAAATAAAATTCAAATCTAATCTAATTTTTAATCCCTAAAAATGGATGGATGCATGGTCATATAAGTCGAACAACCTAACTCGCAACCAACTGTAACCAAAGGAGATGGCGTCTGAAGGCTCAAGACGACACTTCCACTAGAATATCGAGGCTTTGAATACTAAACTATACCAATACAATAAATTAAATATGGCAATTTTTTTACATAAATAGCCAGCTAGCTTCCTTTATTAAACAATAAATAAAACCAAACAATTACAAGGTTAAAATAGTAAAAACAAACAAAAAAGCAAAATGGCAGATTAAAGAGCTGAAAACCAAAATGTCTCAAAAAACAAAACACCAAGCTAGACCAGCGAAAAACCTTGCTGTAACCTAATCTCAAACGGAGATTCAAGAGGGAAAATCAGAAGCTCAAAGCAAGGGGAAAAGGTTGGCTACACCGAACATGATAAAGGCCAAACCTTTGGGAGCCAAAGCCCCAACCAGAAATGGAAGAAAAACAACTGGGTCTTGGCGGATCGAGCCATCTTCTGTCTTCATCGGCTAGACGGATAACACTCGCCGGCGCGTCCTCTACCCAAAACATCTCCTCGGCAAACTTCCTGCTCTCCACCGTCAATGCATGCGCCGGACGATTCCCATCCCGGCGAGTAAACGAGAACTGACAGGTAAGAAAATTCCTCGCCAAGAACTGGGCATCCCACACAAATGTGCTAATTTCAGAGATGTCTACTGCTTTTGAATTTAATTTTTTGATGACTGTTAGGGAGTCCCCTTCGGCAACAACCTGGGAGAAACCTAGCTCTATTGCAAAGCGAAGACCCTGAACCATCGCACAAGCCTCTGCCGCGAAACAAGATAAGATTCGTTCTCTTCTGGAACACATTGCCCCCATCATAAACTTTGCGCTATCTCTGATAATAATACCGAAAAATGATGTATTTGAAGCAGGGTCAAAACTGGCGTCCACATTGATTTTCACCATCGGGTCTGTGGGAGGGCACCATCGTGAGGTATTGTTGCTATTCTCGTGTGTCAAACGAGACTGGGTAAGCTGCAAATCTAAGCAGTAGCTTCTAATGAAAGCAATAGATTCTTCAATTCTTACTAATATTCCATCGAAAACAAACTTGTTTCGAGCATACCATATAGCGTAAATAGCAATGATTATGACTTGTACATTCTGAATGCCATTGATACTGAGAATGTAACACCCCCTTCCCGGCCTGGTAGAGAACCGGGTCGGAGAGCGTTACCGGAAAACAATGCGATGCGAAAATCTTTTATTATTATGTTTTTCTAAAAACACTTTCTACGCAACTTGACTTATTAAACTTAATGGTCTTATTAGGCTTATGGTCTGGTTCTTAACAATGTTTATACTTGCAGAGTTACCGAATTTACATATTAATCCCTTTAACCTTATAGAATTTTCTTTGAAAGCCATCCCGTATCGAAACGCCCTAAGCTGTTTCGGTACGGTTTGACCAGAGTCAAAACTTTGACTTTTCCTTCTTGACCGTTTTGGTACGGCTTGACCCGTATCGGTACGAGTTGACCGACCTTGACTTGACTTAGACCCGTTTCGAAACCAGTTTCGAAACAGGGGTCTCCAGTAGCAAAACTGTATCGAAACGGGCCTCAACCGTTTCGGTACACAATGCTTCCCAGACTCAAATTGTACTTATCCGTATCGAAACGTCATCATCCGTTTCGGTACGGGGGACCTAAAATGACAGATTATAGCTGGTTTTGATCAATTTAGCTTAGCAAACTTAGTCCAGTTTCAGTGAAACTTTACTCACACCTTTCTAAGGGTAAAAACTACTGTCTTGCCAAGTTTTATAGCTATTTGAATTCTTTTACTCGGTTTTACCAATTTAGCCTAAAAACATAATCTTTAAAGTCAAACTCTTAATATAAGAACACTATTTTCATTTTATTTAAACCAAGGTACTAGGACATCACTTAGGCATACTAAAACAAACATATTAAGCTTATTACATAGACCTTGCCACCATACTAGGAGTTCGAAGGATAGAACACATTACTTGGACTTGGTTGTGACTTGTGCAACATACCAACTTCTCCGATCTCGATCCCAATACTTGCTTATCCTGAAATGGATGCATGAAATGCATTAGGCATACTTAGCCTAGTGAGGTAGTCACATAACCATGAATATACAAATTATGATTTATAACATGCTTCTAAGAATCATAACATTAATCATGCAATATCATGGCATATTTCATATTCATAACAAGGCATATAATATCATGGCAAACAATATCTTGAGTTCATAATTTCCTTGGATCGATTCATAGTATATGGATACACGAATTCCACCGCCTCGCCAAAACACATAAATGGTCATCCCGCCAACATCGCCAAAGACCAAACACAATACATCCCTCCGCCTCGCCAAATCATATAGGCCGTAGCCCTAGGACCGTAGTCCACCCGTACACTGAGCTCATGAATTCTATGGCATGCCAATTGTATCCAATACTTCGAATCCAAGGTTCATATTTCATAATTCGTAATAATAACAATCTCAATTATGCATATCATACTTATCACATGTAAATGCTTGCAATGAATTTCATAACAACAATTAACATGCTTAAAAATCATGGAATCAATGAAATGCTTACCATACACTTACCAACATATGATCAATGATGAAAACCCCTAATTCAAGGGTTAGTAATAACAACATGTTCGGGTAGGCCCTTGTCTAACCCGAGACGCGACTACACTCACCTCGATATTAAGGTTCTCGAATAACGACGCCTTTTCCCTTGGTTGGTGGTTGTTCTTTCTCGACTTCTTGAACTAAATTAAATAGGAATCGGTTAGGACCGATAAGACAATATCGAATAAATATAATAATATTAAATAGACTCGATACCGAAACTTAAACCAACCAAGAATTTGAGCTTACCCCGACGTCGGCATAGATTCGATATTACTATATCGAAAATATCAGACCACCAATCAAACACTGGATCGTATAATTATTTCTCTCTCTCACTCGGTCTACCCTACAAATTTTGTTGAACTCTTTCTCACTTTGCCGTGAGTGACCAATGCCCCTTGCCCCCCCTTTTATACTTAATTTGACGTCCTTTAATCCACTCTAAAATTCCCCATGTATTCTTATATCGTGGCATGGAATGGGGAATCAAATTCCCTTGCTTAGCCACGTGTGGTTTTGGTGGCCACTCTATTTGCTTGTAATAAGCCACGCAAGTGGCATACTCACCCTTTAAGTGGCTGTGTAAACCCTTTGGCCGTGGCATTTGCTTGGGGCATAAAGCCCTTGGGGGTGGCCACGTGTAGTGGCCTTGTGCCACATTAAATTGGTGTTGGCCGAATGGCCTTTTACGTGGAATTGCCTATGGCAATTCCTTCATTTTGAAGGAACTACTCACGGTAATTCTTAATAATAATAATAATAATAATAATAATAATAATAAGCTATCAAAAATTAACTCGAATATTCTAAATAAGTTCAAATAAATTATTTTATCGATACAAAATATTTGGTCATCGGAACCTAATTCCGACTAGATCGGTTTTCGGGGTGTTATAACTCTCCCCCCCCCCCTTAGAAAAGAATTCGTCCTCGAATTCTTACCTGTAATTTCAAATTGTTCATCTGAGCACTCTTCGGGATCAGAATCTTCTAGAGATGAAGAATTCACCTTTCCTAATCTTTCTGGCCAAGATCGCCTTGCACTAACACGTTGACGTTTCTCGAAAAATTTCTTAGGACAATCTCGAGCGAGATGACCAATCTTACCACAATCGAAACAAGCTTCGGTTCCCTTTTTACATCGTCCTATCGGATGATTATCTTGGCAAAAGCTACAAAGAAATCTTTCTTGCTTCGGCTCATTTGGTTTCTTGACTGAATCCGACATCACTTAGGAACGAGGATACTTTTTAAGGAAAATGCTTATTTCACCTTCTTGAGACAGAGGTGGGTTTTGGTCTTGCTATTGCTGGGGATATCTATCCATATATAGAATGTAAATTTTGTCTTTTTCCCACCTTTCTAAGAACCAATCACAAGTTCCCTTAAGGCTTTGCAAAGCTTACCCTTTCACCTCTTCGTATTCACCTGACACTTGCACTTTCTAATAGCATTCGACATCTTAGGTGTCCAACACATAGGGTGAGTCACCATCCTCCTAACTTCAAGCCATATTTCTTATCATTTCTTTTTCAAAATCTGGTACTCGTATCGATACACTCTGACCAGTATCGATATGGTTAAGCAAAAATCCAAAATTCAGTTAAAAACTGTTAGACCGTTCCGATACACTTATTTTCGTTTCAATATGCTCTTATGAGTCATTTCGATACGCATCCTTTTCGTATCGATACGCCCAGCTCAATATTCATTTCCTGAATCCTATAGTTGGGTCCTTAGCTAGGCTTACTTAAACAGAAAATACATAAACATAAAGATTAAATTTTCTTACCCGAAATGGTGTCGAGATCATTTTCCAAGTCCTCTCCTTGGATGTGAAACATTCGTGCAGAAGCTTTAGACTCGGGTCTATTCGTTGATTTCGATGTTCCTGGTCCTCCTGACTTTCCGAAGGATCCTTGATTCGCTCCTTTGCCTTGAGAAGGGTTATTTGTCACAGAAACATGCTTATTAGGATTCTCCGGCACTCTCGAATGAGATGACCTATCTTTCCACAAAAGAAACAAGCACCGGATTTCTTTCGACACTGGCCTTCGTGTCGACGTTGACAGAAACCACACTTAGAGATTCTCGTGTCTTGTCTCGAATCAACAATGCTTTCAGAAGGATTAGCGTCCGATGGAGGACGTGATTCAAATTGAGAAGGTTGCGAATACATACTTTGTCCCAAGTTGCGATGCTTTCCTTTCTTGGAAAATCCCGAGAATGGAGATTCATCCCGACTTTTCTTTTCAAATTTGCTGGACCCACTAGCTTTCTAAGCTCTTTTCACCCCTTCTGTAGCTTTAACTCTATTTACGAGTTCTTGGAAATTCATGAGACTCAACGCTGTAAACATAGGACGTAAATCCTCATTGAGTCCTGTGATGAACATCCGACACGTATCTTCCTTCTTTTTAATAAAATCAGCACCATACCTACAATATTTGCAAAAATCATGGATATATTGTTCGACTGGTCGTTCCCCTTGCTTAAGATGGAGGAAAATACTTCACCTCTCGGTAATGTAGAATTCACTTATATACTTATTACGGAACTCTTTTAGAAAGAATTTCCAATTCACTGCTTCCTCGGGGGCAGTAAGGACGGTAGTCTCCCACCACTGTAAAGCTTCATTAGCGAGCAATGCGAGAGCGCATTCAAGCTTATGTTCATCCGAACATCTTAACTACTTATCCAAAATCCTCAAAGTATTGTCTAACCAATACTCGACTATTTCGGGATCATCATCGTCCCGACCAGTGAAGGTGTAAGCTCGGTATATCGAGAACTTATCGATTGGGGCTCGAAGAGGTTGCACAACAGGTGGCGTAGGTTGCATGACTTGACTAGTCTTTATCACATTCATAAATTGCTGAAACATATCAGCCATGTGCTGATAACATGCTGCCTGAGAGGCAGGTGCTTCAGGCTCTACATTCTGAACAGGTGAGTTTCTTGGGTTCGGAGGATTTCCTCCTTGCACTTCCTCGCCACCAATCGAGGAATTAGCGGCGGACTCATTGTTACATGCGTCGTTAGTACGAGACATATTTATATATATATATATATATAAAAGAGATCGGATCAGTTGACAAGTCACAACTCTTAACAGAACAACTCCTAGGTGGCAAAGTAACTTAACACACCAAACAAACATACTTTAAGTTTAGTCCAGAACCGACTAAACTCTAGCTCTGATACCACTAATGTAACACCCCCTTCCCGGCCTGGTAGAGAACCGGGTCGGAGAGCGTTACCGGAAAACAATGCGATGCGGAAATCTTTTTTTTTCTTCTAAAAACACTTTCTTCGCAACTTGACTTATTAAACTTAATGGTCTTATTAGGCTTATGGTCTGGTTCTTAACAATGTTTATACTTGCAGAGTTACCGAATTTACATATTAATCCCTTTAACCTTATAGAATTTTCTTTGAAAGCCATCCCGTATCTAAACGCCCTAAGCTGTTTCGGTACGGTTTGACCAGAGTCAAAACTTTGACTTTTCCTTCTTGACCGTTTCGGTACGGCTTGACCAGTATCAGTACGGGTTGACCGACCTTGACTTGACTTAGACCCGTTTTGAAACAGGGGTCTCCAGTAGCAAAACTGTATCGAAACGGGCCTCAACCGTTTCGGTACACCATGCTTCCCAGACTCAAATTGTACTTATCCGTATCGAAACGTCATCATCCGTTTCGGTACGGGGGACCTAAAATGACAGATTATAGCTGGTTTTGATCAATTTAGCTTAGCAAACTTAGTCCAGTTTCAGTGAAACTTTACTCACACCTTTCTAAGGGTAAAAAATACTGTCTTGCCAAGTTTTATAGCTATTTGAATTCTTTTACTCGGTTTTACCAATTTAGCCTAAAAACATAATCTTTAAAGTCAAACTCTTAATATAAGAACACTATTTTCATTTTATTTAAACCAAGGTACTAGGACATCACTTAGGCATACTAAAACAAACATATTAAGCTTATTACATAGACCTTGCCACCATACTAGGAGTTCGAAGGATAGAACACATTACTTGGACTTGGTTGTGACTTGTGCAACGTACCAACTTCTCCGATCTCGATCCCAATACTTGTTTATCCTGAAATGGATGCATGAAATGCATTAGGCATACTTAGCCTAGTGAGGTCGTCACATAACCATGAATATACAAATTATGATTTATAACATGCTTCTAAGAATCATAACATTAATCATGCAATATCATGGCATATTTCATATTCATAACAAGGCATATAATATCATGGCAAACAATATCTTGAGTTCATAATTTCCTTGGATCGATTCATAGTATATGGATACACGAATTCCACCGCCTCGCCAAAACACATAAATGGTCATCCCACCAACATCGCCAAAGACCAAACACAATACATCCCTCCGCCTCGCCAAATCATATAGGCCGTAGCCCTAGGACCGTAGTCCACCCGTACACTGAGCTCATGAATTCTATGGCATGCCAATTGTATCCAATACTTCGAATCCAAGGTTCATATTTCATAATTCGTAATAATAACAATCTCAATTATGCATATCATACTTATCACATGTAAATGCTTGCAATGAATTTCATAACAACAATTAACATGCTTAAAAATCATGGAATCAATGAAATGCTTACCATACACTTACCAACATATGATCAATGATGAAAACCCCTAATTCAAGGGTTAGTAATAACAACATGTTCGGGTAGGCCCTTGTCTAACCTGAGATGCGACTACACTCACCTCGATATTAAGGTTCTCGAATAACGGCGCCTTTTCCCTTGGTTGGTGGTTGTTCTTTCTCGACTTCTTGAACTAAATTAAATAGGAATCGGTTAGGACCGACAAGACAATATCGAATAAATATAATATTATTAAATAGTCTCGATACCGAAACTTAAACCAACCAAAAATTTGAGCTTACCCCGACGTCGGCATAGATTCGATATTACTATATCGAAGATATCAGACCACCAATCAAACACTGGATCGTATAATTATTTCTCTCTCTCACTCGGTCTACCCTACAAATTTTGTTGAACTCTTTCTCACTTTGTCGTGAGTGACCAATGCCCCTTGCCCCCCTTTTATACTTAATTTGCCGTCCTTTAATCCACTCTAAAATTCCCCACGTATTCTTATACCGTGGCATGGAATGGGGAATCAAATTCCCTTGCTTAGCCACGTGTGGTTTTGGTGGCCACTCTATTTGCTTGTAATAAGCCACGCAAGTGGCATACTCACCCTTTAAGTGGCTGTGTAAACCCTTTGGCCGTGGCATTTGCTTGGGGCATAAAGCCCTTGGGGGTGGCCACGTGTAGTGGCTTTGTGCCTCATTAAATTGGTGTTGGCCGAATGGCCTTTTACGTGGAATTGCCTATGGCAATTCCTTCATTTTGAAGGAACTACTCACGGTAATTCTTAATAATAATAATAATAATAATAAGCTATCAAAAAATAACTCGAATATTCTAAATAAGTTCGAATAAATTATTTTATCGATACAAAATATTTGGTCATCGGAACTTAATTCCGACTAGACCGGTTTTCGGGGTGTTACAGAGAACCTGATCTAACCAATCTTGAAAACAAAGAGTTGATGCATTAGTAGGTTCACGGATATGTAAAGCTAACCAGAGCTGACTAACATAAGGGCATTCACATATAACATGGATCACATTTTCATGGGCCAAGTGGCATCTGTTGCAGATAGGATCAACAGCCACTTTCTTTTGGCATAGGTTCACTCTAGTTGGGACAAAATTCCTAATAAACTTCCAACAAATAATCCTCATTTTTTCTGGGCAAGGAGAGTTCCAAACCTTTTTAAACAAATCCCCCCAATTAGAAGATCCATCAGTCGTTCCTAGCAAGCATCTATAACCACTACGGGCTGTGTAGATTCCCGTATGTTCCCCATACCAGACCAACAGATCTGGTTGATAACTACTGGGTAGGGGAATACACAATATTAAATCAGCTTTATTAGGGGTAAAGATAGACTGAATAAGATCATACCTCCAAGTGAGTGAGGAAGGGTCTATCAGATCCGAGACAAAATTGATGCCTTCCACAGCGTGGGTAGAGACTCGTTGAAGGGAGTTGCCAGGTAACCAGAAATCGTTCCATACCGAGATGGACCCTCCATTCCCCATCTTCCAACGAATGCCCATTTCCAGCAGTCCACGGGCACTCCAGACACTTCTGCATGTGAGTGATGGATTATTACCGAGGCGGGCTTTTAAGAAGGACGAGGAGGGGTAATATTTAGCCCGCAATAATCTGCCTGCTAGTGATGACGGATTCGTAATTAGACGCCACCCTTGCTTTGATAGTAACGCCACATTAAACTTAGATAGGTCCCTAAAACTAAGGCCTCCCCACTCTTTTAATTTGCTAAGTTCGGCCCATGTACACCAGTGGATACCACGTTTTTCCTTTGAATTTTGCCACCAGAACCTTGCAAAGATTTGTTCCAGCTCTTGGCAAAAAGACTTGGGTAGGAGGAAACAGCTCATGGTATAGACTGGGATCGCCTGTAGGACTGCTTTTATCAGAACCTATTTACCACTCTGGGAGAGAAACTTCGTGCACCAATTGGTTATCCAAGCTAGGGTTTTATCCTTCAAATCAGCAAAAGCTTGCTTTCGATTACGTCCAACTATGATAGGTAGACCAAGGTATTTCTCAGGATTGAAACCCTGAGAAATTCCCAAAACCATTCTCACATCAGCTTTCTCAATGTCTCCCAAATTAGAACTGAAGAAAATCGCCGATTTGTCAAAGTTCACCACTTGACCCGAACAGGAGGCATAGGTCATCAAAAGCTCCTATAGTTTCCCTGCTCCTCTTGCCGAACATTCACCAAAAATAAGGCTATCGTCGGCGAAGAAAAGATGGCTTACTTTTGGTGCACTCCTAGCTATACGGACCCCGATATAGTCATCTGCTTGTCGAAGTAGGGAGCTAAGACCTTCACTACATATCAAAAAGAGAAATGGGCTAAGAGGATCGCCCTGACGGAGACCGCGAGAAGGAAGAAAATTCTGACCAACAGTGCCATTAAGAACGACCGAGTAGGAGACCGAAGATACACACTGTATAATTCGAGACGCCCACGTATCAGAAAAACCCATCCTCCTCATCACCGCATCAATAAAGTCCCACTCCACTCTATCATATGCCTTACTCATATCGAGTTTTAAGGCAAAATAACTCTTTCTCCCCTGACATTTGTGTCGTAGCGAGTGAAGAATTTCGAAGGCCGCCAAGACATTGTCTGTGATAAGACGACCCGGCACAAATGCGCTCTGGGCTTCGTCAATGCAGAAGGGTAAAACCTCTTGTAACCGGTTAACCAAAACCTTCGATATAATTTTGTAAAGAACATTACATAAACTGATGGGTCGGAATTGGGACATTGAGGTAGGATCTGCCACCTTTGAAATTAGCATAATTCTGGTGTGATTGATGCGATCCATCGGAAACTCCCCCTTCAAAACCTTTATACAGAAATGGGCCACTTCATTACCCACAATGTTCCAGAACCGTTTGTAGAACACAACTCCCAAACCATCTGCGCCAGCAGCTTTTAGCGGACTCATAGAACATAAAGCCGTGTAGACTTCTTCCTTCGTAAAATCCCTCTCTAAACAGGCATTCATATTAGCTGATACGCATTGGTTAATGCCAGATAAGATCCCCTCACAATCGCCCACGCCATTTGAAGTGAAAAGCGAAATGAAATAATCGCTAGCAATCTCCCCCATCTTTACATCATCAGTAGTTACCAGATTATCACCAGAAATGAGCCTAGAGACTTTATTCCTCTTTTTACGTTGAGTTGCAGATCGATGAAAATAGGTAGTATTTCGATCTCCAAAACGGAGCCAGTTGGATCGAGCTCGCTGCTCCCAATACAACTCATTTTTATCCAATTCAAGATTAAGCTCCAGTTTAGTCTCAATTAGATCCCCCAAAACATCATCCGATGGGGCCAAATCATTCAGCCTTTCCAACTTCTGATTTAACATGTCAACCGTTAACCTTTTTTCTTTTTTCATCCGTCGAAACCATGCATCCAAACCCGATGAGACATGCTCAAGTTTACCCAACAGATCATCCGTCTGAGCATTCCAAAGATCTCGAACATTGGCTTCACATGATTCCTCAAGTAGCCACGAAGCCTCAAAACGGAAATGCCAAATTTTATTACTACTTTGACACCGAGAATTTGTGTCTAGAACAATGATCGAAGATGGAGTGAGGGAGATGTTGAAGGGAAAAATCAGGGAAGCCAGACAACCAACTGTTGTTTGCAACGCCCCTATCGAGCCGAACCCTCATATTAGATACAGAGCTGCGTCCCTTCTCCCACGTAAACTACGGACCATTGTAACCAATATCTTCCAACTCGCATTCTTCAAGGGCAGCACGGAATTGATCCATTTGCCTTTGACTTCTTAAAAGACCACCCTGTTTTTCTGAAGCTAACAAGATCTCATTGAAGTCCCCAAGGACCAACCAAGGCATTTCTGGACAATCGTTTAGACTCTGAATTAAGTCCCACGTCTCATGTCTCCTATGAGCTTCCGGATTCCCATATATTCCCGTGCAACGCCAAGGAAAACCAGCTACCTCATCCATAACAGTAAAATCAATGTGTCTTGCCGAATATGATCGTAGGGTAACCTTGCAAGAATTTTTCCATTCCAAGGACAAGCCACCACTTCTACCACTTGCTTCCACATCTATTCCATTAGAAAAACCACAACGCTTACGCGCCTTTGCCATACGAGCACAACTTAACTTCGTCTCAATAAGAAAAATAATATTGGGGTTCACTTCATTCAACTTCTGGTGCAGACGCCCCACCGTCCGAGGTTTCCCCAACCCTCGGACATTCCAGCTTAATATTTTCATGATGACCGGCGGACCTGAGAAGACAGGTCGGCCGATGAAGTTGTGGGGATATCGCTTTCATCCGAAAATTTGGAAACATTCGGTATCTTGTCATTTACACGTGCAGGTTTTTGTCCCTCTGATTGTTCAATCGGGATATCTTCCTCCACTGGTACCATCATGGTATCTAATGCTGAGGCTTGATTTAGGGAAGTATATCCAATGATTGGCCCCGAAATTAAGCCCCCTACGATAGACTGTGAGTAAAAACCGCCCGTCATCTTATCTGATATGCCAAGATTCTGGGACATCCCAGCTTTTCCTTTTAGCAAATTATGGGGGATTTGATTGACAGTATTTTGGAGGATGAAAAGTCAAACTTTGGCTGCTCGTCCACCGGCGCCGCCTCACGTAACCAAACACTCGTCGCTGCCGCCAGTCTTCTCGGGGTGGCTCTCAACGAAACATCCCAGTCTATAGTTATTTCCTCAGGGTTCAGCGATACCCGTAGCGGGCAAAATCTTTCCCCATGCCCCATTTTGCCGCAAACAAAACAGAACAAGGTCAACTTTTCATAAGAGAACCGCACGTAATGATCAGCCTCATTCCTCGTTCGGACCTTTTTCCTACGCTTTAGGGGCAAACGAATGTCTAAACAGACTCTCACCCGCATGACACCCTTGTATCCCATTGAAATCGCCTGCGAATCGTATTCCACAAATGACCCAATAAAGTTCCCAATGGCTTTAGCAAATCTTTCGGAAACAGAGCCAAAAGGGACATCATGAATTTGTACCCAGAATACCACATGAGTGAGTGGGACCATATTCGGAATTTCACCCACCAATAATCTGCGAAGCACCAATAGATGATTATTAAAGTTCCATGGACCCCCCGCTTCGATCCTATCTGCATCAATCTTCAGGTAAAAGCGAAACAGATACCTTCCTGCACCCAAATCAGAAATCGACACCCCCTAAAGGATGCCAGACATTCGCCAATGTTGATCGCATAGCCACAAAGTGTATTACATCGACGTGAGAAAAGAACCAACAAATCAATGTTCATAAGAGATCTCCAAATCAGATTCCTCAATCTCGTCTGCTAATACTTCATCCTCGCCAGTATTGAGCGACAGCCCCGCAAGGTCATTCTCCATCCCGGCCATCACATGAAAAAGAGAAAACAAAGAAGAAAAAGCCAAGAAAAGACAGCAGTAACAAAAACCAAAAGGAAGATAGAAAGGAAAAGCGTGCTACAAGAGCAGAGAGAAAAGCGTGCTACAAGAGTAGAGAATACCAAATTATTTAGTTTCGTTTATTAAATATGGCAATTTTAAATATGCATGAACAAATACATGAACATAAATGAAAGGTAACGTAAATAAAAGATGACATGTACAAAACAATATATAAATAACATCTATGTGTATGAGGATATAATAATATATATAGCATATAACATATATAAAGGTATAAAGATGTAGTAAAATACGTATGTAAAAAACAGTGTAATGTATGCGTATATATACATATAAATTATATTATATACAGAGACGGAGCTAGGATCAAACATTGGGAGGAGCAAAGGTCTATTAAGCCATAAAATCTAAAAATTAAGAGAGGTAAAATCTTTATTTTATTACTATTTAAACTAATAGGAACCTCAAGTGCAATTTGTAACACCCGGGTTCAGGGGTCGGGTGAAAATAGTAATTTATTTATGGTTCGGGTTTCGGTTCCAAATTTTAAATAATAAAATAATTGTTTGGGCCTCGGGTTTTAAGACAACAAAATTTAGTTGGACCATTTTTAAAATAAACCCAAAAAGCCAAGGGTGTCATCCCTTGTAGTTATTTTAATTCATTAAGGGCGTTTGGGTCTTTAGCCCTTTTTAATTTCAAACAAACCTAAAATAATGCTTGAATCATCTTCTTCCCCTCACTCTACTATTCACACCAACGTTAAAAACCCCCCCTCTCCTTAGGTTACTATTTCATCAAATGTCTTGCTCGTTTTGAAGAATTTCGCAAAGGTAAACACGTTTTTGACTTACCCTTGTTATTCCCTACAAGTTTATACCATTTGTTTTCATTTTTAGACATGTTTTGAGATTGGAGGTTTGAAGGATTTTGGATTAAAAATGTTGTCTTTGGGGTCTTTAACTTGAGCTTTCTATTTGTTTAAGTCATATGAGTTGCCTACAACCAAAAGGGTCCAACAAAACCGATTTTTCAACATTTTATGGAATTTTCGGATTTTGGTGAAAATGAGGTTTTTGGGAGGTTTTAAGTTGGGTTTTGGGGGTTTTTGAGGTGGAATCTTGAGGGCTGAAAGTTAGGTTATATGTGAGTGATGTTTTGGAGGCTTTAGGGAGTAATTTGAGGGTTGAAATCAATGGTTTTGAAGGGTGCTTAAGGGCTGCTCGGATTTTGGAAGTTTGAGCTTGTTTTCAATGGAAAAATTGATGTATTGTACTTGGTATGTAATCCGGGTTGATTATTTTAGAACATGGACTGATTTGGGGTTATTTGCTTGGTGTTGGAATGTTTAGAAACAAGAAATTTTGTTGGTGAAGCTTCGGGGACAAATCCGGGGATTTCGGAGTCTTGAGCTTGGTCTACGATCCTCTCTTGGGTAGCAACGGTGAGTAGAATTATTGGTTTTTACATTGTGCTCGATATGGATTCCTTTGGGGTTTGGGTGGAACCTTGAGAGGTCACCTAAACCCGTGTGTAAGCCTCTCTACTCTCATGTGTTGTGATATATTGATTGTGGATGCGTTGTGATTATTTGAATGCATTTTAAGTTGTTAATGTTGTAGTCGTGTTGAGTCCGTGCCTCACGTGATGGTGGTTTAACTACGATGATGTGTAGTCCCACCGGTAGTGACTAGTAGGGTAGTACTTTGATGTGTAGTCCCATTGGACATCCACTAGTCGAAACGGTGATGTGTAGTCCCACCGTAGGTGTATGTTGGTTGTGCTTGTGCAAACCAAGTGTTGTGGTTGAAATAGACCCTTGTGCATCCATTGCTTTCTCGCATATAAATCGTGTTTTGGAAAAAACTGCATGTTGTGAATTGTAGAGCCTCTCTCACTAAGCTAGATTGCTTATGCTCTTTTTGTTTCCAACGTGCAGATCGTTAGAGTTCGCGAGGCGAGCGGGCGAGGGAGGAGCTTTTGGAGTTCTCAAGCAAGTTTAAGTATGGTTTGCTTTTGTAATAATGCCTAGACGATGGGGTGTAGAGTGTTAGGAGTTGGGGCCAAACTCCTTAGGAGGTTATGCTTGAAATTGTTAAACTCATGTTGTGTTATGCTTTTGCTTCTTGGATTATGACCTATGTTTCTTATGTGGTTTATTTGCGTATGCCTAAACTTGTATGATGCTGGCCTATGTATGCCTTATGCTTGACTACTTTAGGGATGATGTCTTGTGCTTGCCAAACATGCTTCTTTGTGAAATTGTATAGAGTCTTGTTTGTATGTTTTCGTTAGTTTAAATGCCTCCCATGTTAAGTCTCAATTGTGGTTTGATGCTTGTATGTTTGTTTACGCTTAGGAGTACCCAAAAGTGCATCTAGAATCGTATGTGAAGTTACCAAGTAGTGAAATGAGGAGTTGTAGAGCAAGGGTATCGATACGGTTAGACCCGTATCGATACGGCCTTCTTTTCCAGGCCTTTCGTTTCGATACGCGGGAAGACGTATCGATACCATTTTGGACACTGGAGCTACTGTCCAACTTGGTATCGATACCGGTCTTAGGCGTATCGATACCATTTTGGTCACTGAAGTCACTGTCTAACTTGGTATCGATACCGGTCTTTGGTGTATCGGTACAGTCATTTTAGCGTTGACTGAGAGAAGTCAATCTTTGGGAATGGTATCGATACACTCCTTGGGTGTATTGATACGGTCTCCACAGGCTGACATTGACTTGTTGACCTAGTCAAGGTGTATCGATACACCCTTCAGGTGTATCGATACCACCTGCAGTTAAGTCTAAAATTGGGTCGTTAAATGCTGGTTTGGGTTTGCTTGACTATCTCGCGTTGTTGTTCTGTTGTATGATCACTTAGGATTTAATACTCATCTAGACAAGGTTTAAAGTGAAAAAAATAGGGTTGCTAACCGAAGGGGAGCCTTAACGGGTTTCACTTCGGTTTTCCCCGTGTAGCCAATTGGACCGGTCATCCGGCCAGACCGGGACGAGGGGGTTACATTTATTGGTATCAGAGCCTGAGGTTTCCGAGACCTCGGGCAGGTAAGTGAGGTAAGTTAAGGTATTATGAGTGTTTTGCCATGCATGTCTAAATTTTGTTTTTAGCACGGTGTATGTATGCATGCTTTGGTGACCTCGCTGTTGTTTGAGGGTTGGTTTGAATCCCCATTGTTAGGCATTGTTGTCAAAATAAAAAGGGGAAATTGTTTTGGTTTAAAGAGCTTGAGAACCGGAGTCCTTTGCCCCTTGCTAACCTAACGTTTCTTTGTTGTTGTGTGTTTGTTGTTTTAGATTACTTTAAATTGCTATGGTGAGACCGAGGGGACGGCCTAGGGCGGGTGACCAGGCACCCGAGAACGCGCCTCCTGCTCTTAATGCTCCCGTTGATAATGGAGGGAACGTCGGAGGTGATGGTAATGGGCCTCAGGCTGAGGCTAATGTGGGAGGTGATGGGGCTCAAGCGGGCCAAGGTCAGGCAGGCCCAGATGTGGCTCATTTGATCCAGACTATAGCCGGAGCTTTTCAGACAGCTTTGGCCGGTATGCAAGCTGCAGCACCACCTCAGGGTGCGGGGACAGGATTACCCCTAGAGAGGCTTCGCAATTTGGGGGCAGTTGAGTTTCGTGGGTTGTCTCCGGAAGGTTCGGAAGGGTGGCTTGAGAGCACTACTCGCATCTTGGGTCAGATGGAGTGTTCGGATGCCCGCAAGTTGGGATGCATCGTCTCATTGCTTCAGGGAGACGCTTATACTTGGTGGACCACTGTTATTTCCGGTATGGCCGAGGCGGATGTCACATGGGAGTTTTTCAGGAATGCTTTCAAGAGGAAGTACCTCGGAGTTCGGTACTTAGATGAAAAGAAAAGAGAGTTCATGGCTTTGGTTCAAGGCAATAGGACCGTGTCCGAGTATGAGATCCAGTTTGTGAGGTTGAGCTAGTACGCGCCAGAGTTGATTCTGGATGAGAAGGAGCGATGTGAGCGTTTCAGATATGGGTTGACTACTGATGTGAAGACCTACATGTTGGCCTCCGACTACACTGAGTTCGATGTCTTGGTTTCTAGGGCCAAGGATGTAGAGCAAAACCTAAGCTCTAGAGTACGTGCTGGTGGGTCTGACTCCGGGAAGAGACATGCGAATTGGGATAGAGATCATGCCAAGAGGCATAAGGATAGGAGGTACCAGCCGGATATGAGGCCTAGGGGTGGTAACCATGGTCAGGGCCGTCAGGGCCAAGGGGCTATTGGGCACATTCCGGAGTGCACTAGGTGCGGGAGACGCCACCCAGGTGAGTGCATGGGTATGTTTGGGGCGTGTTGGAACTGTAGCTCCCGAGATCATTTGAGGCGTGATTGTCCACACCCTGTTAGAGAAGGACCGGCTCCAGCGAGGGGTTTCGAGCATCAGAGAGGTCGTGGGCGCGGCCGTGGGAGTTTCCAGCCGAGGAATGAGGGTCAGAGGAACTTGGCTCATGTGGTAGCAGTCCAGCCCGAGGGAGGAGGACCGGATAGGGTGTACGCTCAGCGAGAGGCTGGAAATGACATTGATGTCATTGCAGGTAATTTCACATTACAGTCTTTGAGTTTGCTTTCTCTAATAGATTCGGGGTCAACACATTCGTATATTCTGGGTGAGCATGCAAAGTCATTAGGATTACCTTGTGATCGGCTAGAGGTAGGTGTAAATGTCACCAACTCTTTTGGTGATACAGTGGTAGTTAGGAAAGTGTATAGGAGGTGTCCCTTGATGATTCAGGGCCACGTATTCCCGGTCGACATGATGGAGCTACCCTTTTATGGCTTTGATGTAATTTTGGGCATGGATTGGCTTGTAGAGCATAGAGCTAGGGTTGACTTCAAGACCAAGAGAGTCTCTTTGAGGCTTACCGATGACTTTGAGGTTGTGGTAGTTGGGGAGAATGTCAAGTTTTTGTCCAATGTGGTTTCGGCTTTGGAAGCTCAGAGGTTGTTGGGTTCAGGGTGTCAGGCTTACTTGGCTTACGTAATGAACCCGGATATGAGTGAGGTGAGACCTCAGGACATCAGGACTGTATGTGACTTTCCGAGTGTTTTTCCGGAAGAGCTACCAGGCTTGCCTCCAGATAGAGCAGTTGAGTTTGCTATCGAGACTCATTCTGATTCTGCACCGGTGTCGATTGCTCCGTATAGGATGGCACCGAAAGAGTTGAAAGAGTTGAAGACACAGCTTCAGGAGTTGACTGACAGAGGCTTTATTAGGCCTAGTGTTTCCCCGTGGGGTGCTCCGGTTTTGTTTGTGAAAAAGAATGATGGTAGCATGAGAATGTGCATAGACTATAGACAGTTGAATAAGGTAACAGTGAAAAACAAATATCCCTTGCCAAGGATAAATGACTTACTAGACCAGTTGAAGGGTGCTTCCGTGTTTTCGAAGATTGACTTGAGGTCTGGATATTATCAGTTAAAGGTAAAGGATGTGGACATACCGAAGACAGCCTTTCGTACACATTATGGGCATTATGAGTTTTTGGTGATGCCTTTTGGGTTGACCAATGCTCCAGCAGCCTTCATGGATATGATGAACCGAGTGTTCCATAAGTTCTTGGACAGGTTTGTGGTAGTGTTTATTGATGACATCCTAGTGTACTCTAGGACCGAAGAGGAGCACGATGAACACTTAAGGTTAGTGCTTCAGACCCTACTTGAGAATCAGTTGTATGCCAAGCTAAGTAAGTGTGAGTTTTGGATTAGGGAGGTGGTCTTCCTAGGTCACGTGATCTCAGCTAGTGGGATTAGTGTAGATCCCAAGAAGATTGAAGCCATTGTGAGTTGGAAGCGACCGAAATCAGTGACAGAAATTCGCAGTTTCCTAGGTTTGGCGGGGTACTATAGAAGGTTTGTCGAGGGGTTCTCGAGGATAGCGGCTCCGTTGACCAAGTTACTACAGAAAAATGTTCCGTATGAATGGTCAGATGCAAGACAAGAAGCGTTTGAGAAATTGAAGAAAGCTTTGACCGAAGCTCCTATTTTGATTCAACCTGAGCCGGGGAGAGAGTTTGTGATTTAAAGTGATGCGTCTTATGTGGGGCTAGGTTGTGTACTCATGCAAGAGGGTAAGGTGGTGGCATATGCTTCGCGACAGTTGAAGGTCCATGAGAAGAATTACCCCACACATGACATAGAGTTGGCTGCAGTGGTGTTCGCGTTGAAAATTTGGAGACACCATCTTTATGGTGAGAAGTGCACCGTGTACACCGACCATAAGAGTTTGAAATATTTGATGACTCAGAAGGAGTTGAACCTCAGACAGCGAAGGTGGTTAGAGCTTCTTAAAGATTATAACCTTACCATAGAGTATCATCCGGGCAAGGCAAATGTGGTAGCCGATGCCTTGAGTAGGAAGATGGCCGTTGAGTTGCGAGCAATGTTTGCAAGGTTGAGTGTGTCTACGGATGGTGGGTTAGTGGTCGAGCTTCAAGCTAAGCCATCATTGATTCAGTTGATCCGGGAGAAGCAGTTGCGAGATGAGTCCTTGGCACCTCACGTGCAAGACATAGCCGAAGATAGACCTACTGAGTATTGTTTTGGAGAGAATGGGATCCTATGTTTCAAGGATAGGATAGTGGTTCCGGAGGATGCCGAGTTGAGGCGTACGATCTTGAGTGAGGCTCACAATAGCCCTTTTGCTATGCATCCGGGTAGCACGAAGATGTATCGAGGATTGAAGGAAGAGTATTATTGGGTTGGTTTGAAAAAAGGATGTAGCCGAGTTCGTAAGTAGATGCATGGTTTGTCAGAGAGTCAAGGCTGAGCACCAGTTTCCCTCAGGGTTGTTGCAACCGTTGAAAATTCCAGAGTGGAAGTGGGAGCGCATCACTATGGACTTTGTGTCAGGATTTCCGTTGACTCCTTCGAAGAAAAATTCAGTGTGGGTGATTGTAGATAGATTCACCAAATGTGCTCACTTCATACCGGTTCACACTACTTATACATTAGACAAGTTGGCCGAATTGTATATTCGTGAGATTGTGAGGTTACATGGGGTACCGAAGTCGATTGTGTCAGACCGAGATCCGAGATTCACCTCTAGATTCTGGGAGTGTTTGCATCGAGCCTTGGGTACATGGTTGAATTTCAGCACATCGTATCATCCACAGTCAGATGGGCAGTCAGAGAGGGTGATTTAGATATTGGAGGACATGTTGAGGTGTTGTATCATTGACTTCCAAGGGACATGGGAGAAACACCTACCATTAGTGGAGTTTGCGTACAACAACAGCTTTCAGTCGAGCATCCAAATGGCTCCCTATGAGGCTTTGTATGGTAGGAAGTGTAAGACCCCGATTTGTTGGGCCGAGGCCGGACAGAAGCTTGTGCCGATGCCTGAGTTGCTTAAGGGAACCACCGAGAAAGTGAAGTTGATATGTGATCGCTTGAAAGCGGCTTCAGATCGGCAAAAGTCCTATGCCGACTTAAAAAGGAAGGAGGTAGAATACTACGTGGGGGATAAAGTGTTTCTGAAAGTCTCACCATGGAAGAAGGTGATGAGGTTTGGGAGGAAAGGCAAGTTGAGCCCAAGGTACATAGGGCCTTATGAGATAGTTGAGAGAATTGGTCCGGTTGCATATAGATTGAGACTCCCAGTTGAGCTAGAGAAGATTCATGATGTATTTCATGTGTCGATGCTTAGGAGGTATAGATCGGATCCGTCCTATGTCATGCCAATGGAAGAAATAGAGTTAAATCCGGACTTGTCTTACAATGAGGAACCAGTTGAGATACTTGCTTCTGATAGCAAGGTGTTGCGTGGCAAGACTATAGAGTTAGTCAAAGTCTTATGGAGACATAGAGGTGTGGAGGAAGCCACGTGGGAGAGGAAAGCTGACATGCTTGAGCAGTTCCCGTATTTGTTTCCGCCAGGTAATTTCGGGGACGAAATTCCTTAAGTGTGGGAGAGTTGTAACACCCGAGTTCAGGGATCGGGTGAAAATAGTAATTTATTTATGGTTCGGGTTTCAGTTCCAAATTTTAAATAATAAAATAATTGTTTGGGCCTCGGGTTTTAAGACAACAAAATTTAGTTGGACCATTTTTAAAATAAACCCAAAAAGCCAAGGGTGTCATCCCTTGTAGTTATCTTAATTCATTAAGGGCGTTTGGGTCTTTAGCCCTTTTTAATTTCAAACAAACCTAAAATAATGCTTGAATCATCTTCTTCCCCTCACTCTACTATTCACACCAACGTTAAAAACCCCCCCTCTCCTTAGGTTACTATTTCATCAAATGTCTTGCTCGTTTTGAAGAATTTCGCAAAGGTAAACACGTTTTTGACTTACCCTTGTTATTCCCTACAAGTTTATACCATTTGTTTTCATTTTTAGACATGTTTTGAGATTGGAGGTTTGAAGGATTTTGGATTAAAAATGTTGTCTTTGGGGTCTTTAACTTGAGCTTTCTATTTGTTTAAGTCATATGAGTTGCCTACAACCAAAAGGGTCCAACAAAACCGATTTTTTCAACATTTTATGGAATTTTCGGATTTGGGTGAAAATGAGGTTTTTGGGAGGTTTTAAGTTGGGTTTTGGGGGTTTTTGAGGTGAAATCTTGAGGGCTGAAAGTTAGGTTATATGTGAGTGATGTTTTGGAGGCTTTAGGGAGTAATTTGAGGGTTGAAATCAATGGTTTTGAAGGGTGCTTAACGGCTGCTCGGATTTTGGAAGTTTGAGCTTGTTTTCAATGGAAAAATTGATGTATTGTACTTGGTATGTAATCCGGGTTGATTATTTTAGAACATGGACTGATTTGGGGTTATTTGCTTGGTGTTGGAATGTTTAGAAACAAGAAATTTTGTTGGTGAAGCTTCGGGGACAAATCCGGGGATTTCGGAGTCTTGAGCTTGGTCTACGATCCTCTCTTGGGTAGCAACGGTGAGTAGAATTATTGGTTTTTACATTGTGCTCGATATGGATTCCTTTGGGGTTTGGGTGGAACCTTGAGAGGTCACCTAAACCCGTGTGTAAGCCTCTCTACTCTCATGTGTTGTGATATATTGATTGTGGATGCGTTGTGATTATTTGAATGCATTTTAAGTTGTTAATGTTGTAGTCGTGTTGAGTCCGTGCCTCACGTGATGGTGGTTTAACTACGGTGATGTGTAGTCCCACCGGTATTGACTAGTAGGGTAGTACTTTGATGTGTAGTCCCATTGGACATCCACTAGTCGAAACGGTGATGTGTAGTCCCACCGTAGGTGTATGTTGGTTGTGCTTGTGCAAACCAAGTGTTGTGGTTGAAATAGACCCTTGTGCATCCATTGCTTTCTCGCATATAAATCGTGTTTTGGAAAAACTACATGTTGTGAATTGTAGAGCCTCTCTCACTAAGCTAGATTGCTTATGCTCTTTTTGTTTCCAACGTGCAGATCGTTAGAGTTCGAGAGGCGAGCGGGCGAGGGAGGAGCTTTTGGAGTTCTCAAGCAAGTTTAAGTATGGTTTGCTTTTGTAATAATGCCTAGACGATGGGGTGTAGAGTGTTAGGAGTTGGGGCCAAACTCCTTAGGAGGTTATGCTTGAAATTGTTAAACTCATGTTGTGTTATGCTTTTGCTTCTTGGATTATGACCTATGTTTCTTATGTGGTTTATTTGCGTATGCCTAAACTTGTATGATGCTGGCCTATGTATGTCTTATGCTTGACTACTTTAGGGATGATGTCTTGTGCTTGCCAAACATGCTTCTTTGTGAAATTGTATGGAGTCTTGTTTGTATGTTTTCGTTAGTTTAAATGCCTCCCATGTTAAGTCTCAATTGTGGTTTGATGCTTGTATGTTTGTTTACGCTTAGGAGTACCCAAAAGTGCATCTAGAATCGTATGTGAAGTTACCAAGTAGTGAAATGAGGAGTTGCAGAGCAGGGGTATCGATACGGTTAGACCCGTATCGATACGGCCTTCTTTTCCAGGCCTTTCGTTTCGATACGCGGGAAGACGTATCGATACCATTTTGGACACTGGAGCTACTGTCCAACTTGGTATCGATATCGGTCTTAGGCGTATCGATACCATTTTGGTCACTGAAGTCACTGTCCAACTTGGTATCGATACCGGTCTTTGGTGTAGCGGTACGGTCATCTTAGCGTTGACTGAGAGAAGTCAACCTTTGGGAATGGTATCGATACAATCCTTGGGTGTATCGATACGGTCTCCACAGGCTGACATTGACTTGTTGACCTAGTCAAGGTGTATCGATACACCCTTCAGGTGTATCGATACCACCTGCAGTTAAGTCTAAAATTGGGCCGTTAAATGCTGGTTTGGGTTTGCTTGACTATCTCGCGTTGTTGTTCCGCTGTATGATCACTTAGGATTTAATACTCATCTCGACAAGGTTTAAAGTGAAAAAAATAGGGTTGCTAACCGAAGGGGAGCCTTAACGGGTTTCACTTCAGTTTTCCCCGTGTAGCCACTTGGACCGGTCATCCGGCCAGACCGGGACGAGGGGGTTACACAATTATACCAAAAGAATTGGGAGAGGCAAGAGCCCCTCCTGAGTATAACATGGCTCCGCCCCTGATCATATACAAGGCAAAATAATTAAAACAGAAAAAGGTAGGGATTAGAACGTGATTATGACACTGATTCTCGGACCAAAATTAAATAAACCGAAAGAACATGATTAGGAGGGCAAATAAACCATTGGTACAGGGGCTAAATTAAAATTATAGACTGAAATTTAGGGGCTGAAAGTGGTATTTAGCCATTTTAAAACGGATTGAAATCAAAAGGGGACGGAATTGCAAAACTATGAAAACCTTGAAGGACCATGGGGAGGGTTTCGAAATGCGGAAGTGCTGAGGGAGTGATTTGGGGAATACGGAAGGGTTTAATGAGGGTAATATCCCACTTTTAGAAAGGAGTTGATATATAAGATAATTTTTTTAAAAAAACACTCATTTTAGGGTTAGATTTTCAAAATATAACCTCTTTCACTTTTGAAACTCCTAAAAACCGAAACGAAAACCTAGTTTGTTTTAGGGTAAATTATTTCATTGACCACCATATTATTGAAAAAGTTGTCATTTGACCACATTATTTTTTTCGAAGCAATTAAACCACTAAATTATTTAAATGGTATCAATGTGACCACCAGCCGTTAAAAATAACAGAAAAGTTTACGGGACTGTTAAATAAAATTGGTATAAATACACATTTGGTCCCTATATTTAAAAAATCTATCAATTTGGTCTTAATTTTAAATTAATAAAATAAATTAATTGTTTAATTAGGTGGTGACATGTGTTAACACTTTATTGGAGGACTCTAATTATTTATATTTTATTTAATATATATATTTCCCTCCCCAATAAAGTGGTGACACGTGTCACCACCTATTTAGAGGAGAAAAATGAAATCTCCAAACTTTTACTGGGCAGGAATCAAACCTGGGCAAACCATGTGAAAGGCAATAGCTTAGACACTACACTAAGCACATGTTTATGCTATAAATCACTACTCATAACATATGTCTTATTGTTTCCTACATTATTTTTTTAATTTCATATATAATCATTGAATTATTTTTTAATTCAATTAAAAATTCAATTAAATTTTTATATATGTTAAATTGTATTTAAAAAATAAAATTTTAAATTATAATAAAAATTTATTTAGAGAATCCAAGCTCATGAATTATGATTTATGTTATATTAAAAATTCATTTAGCGAATCTAAACTTAGAAATATAATTTATCTTGTGATTTGTGTTATATTTATATTTTTCTAGAAAAAAATGTAAAAAAATATAACACAAATCACAAGATAATTAAATATAAATAATTAAATCAAAATAGGTTGGCTTAATACAACTTTTTTCCCTAAAGTATACCCGATTTGCCAACTTGCCCCCTAAACTTCATTTTGCCCACTTTTCCCCCTTAAACAATTCGCCGTTACCCATTTTCTCTCACTCCGTTACCCTCTTCCGTTAAAAAAATTTCGGCCAATAACATCCTGCCACGTCATCAACGGATTGACTAAGTCAATCCGTCTGGTTTTATTTAAAGGGTAAATTACATGTCAAGTCTGTCAGGTTTATTTTTTTGTTCAATTTAGTCACTGAAAGTCTATTTTTACCTTAAATTAACCCCTATTTGTTTCTAATTTTTATAATTCAGTCCATTATTTGTTATTATTAATAATATTATTTTATCAAAATGTTAATATTTAATAAAAATAAATAAAAACAAATATTTTAATACTAAATTAGTATTTTTTTAGATTCGAATTACAATTAAATTCTAATTATTAATTCTAATTTCACTATATTTGAATTATAGTTTTTGAGTAAAATTTAAATTATATTCGAATCATATTCAAAATATATTCGAATCATCTTCTAATTATATTCGAATTTTGCTATATTCGAAATATATTTTTTGAGCAAAATTCAAATTATATTAGAATTATATTTGAACCGTGTCTATATTATATTCGAATCATATTCAAATTATTTTCGAAATATAATTTGAATATGATATTTTGAATGTAATTCGAATATGATTCGAATATAATTCTAATATAATTACATGTTTTTTCAACTATTATATTCGAATCATGTTAATAGTATATTCGAATCATGTTTAACATGTAATTATATTTGAATCATGTTTAACAGGTAATTATATTCGTATTATGTTCATATTATATTCGAATCATATTAAAATTATTTTCGAAATATAATTTGAATATGATATTTCGAATGTAATTTGAATATGATTCGAATATAATATGAACATGATTCGAATATAATTCTAATATAATTACAGGTTTTTTGAACTATTATATTCGAATCATGTTTGACATGTAATTATATTCGAATCATGTTTAACAAGTAATTATATTTGTATCATGTTTAACAGGTAATTATATTCGTATCATGTTCATATTATATTCGAATCATATTCAAATTATATTCTAAATATGATTCGAATATAATACGAGCATGATTTGAATATAATACGAACATGATACGAATATAATTACCTGTTAAACATGATTCAGATATAATTTGAATATGATTCGAATATAATAGTTGAAAAATATGTAATTATATTAGAATTATATTCGAATCATGTTCATATTATATTCGAATCATATTCAAATTACATTCGAAATATCATATTCAAATTATATTTCGAAAATAATTTGAATATGATTCGAATATAATAGTTGAAAAAACATGTAATTATATTAGAATTATATTAGAATCATGTTCATATTATATTCGAAACATATTCAAATTACATTCGAAATATCATGTTCAAATTATATTTCGAAAATAATTTTAATATGATTCGAATATAATATAGACATGGTTCAAATATAATTCTAATATAATTTGAATTTTGCTCAAAAAATATATTTCGAATATAGCAAAATTCGAATATAATTAGAAGATAAGTCAAATATAATTTGAATATGATTCGAATATAATACGAACATGATTCGAATATAATACGAACATGATTCGAATATAATTTGAATTTTACTCAAAAACTATAATTCAAATATAGTGAAATTAGAATTTGATTGGATTTCGAATCTAAAAATTACTAATTTAGTATTAAAATATTTGTTTTTATTTATTTTTATTAAATATTAACATTTTAATAAAATAATATTATTAATAATAACAAATAATGGACTAAATTATAAAAATTAGAAACAAATAGGGGTCAATTTAAGGTAAAAATAGACTTTCAGTGATTAAATTGAAAAAAAAACAAACCTGGCAGATTTGACATGTCATTTACCCTTAAAATAAAACCAGACGGATTGACTTAGTCAACCCGTTGATGACGTGGCAGGATGTTATTGGCTGAATTTTTTTTAACGGAAAAGGGTAACGGAATGGGGCAAAATGGGTAACGGCGAATTGTTTAAGGGGAAAAAGTGGGCAAAATGAAGTTTAGGGGGCAAGTTGGGAAATCGGGTATACTTTAGGGGGGGAAATTGTATTAAGCCAAATAGGTCTGGGGATTTCATTTTTCTCCTCTAAATAGGTGGTGACACGTGTCACCACCTGATTGGGGGAAGGAAATATATTTATTAAATCAAATATAAATAATTAAAGTCCTCCAATAAGGTGTTGATATGTGTTACCAGCTAATTAAATAATTTATTTATTTTATTAATTTAAAATTAAGACTAAATTGATAAATTTTTTATATATAAGGGACCAAATGTGTAATTATACCCTTTTTTTAACTGGTCATGTCACCCTACCTTTGACCTCTAACGACTAGTGGTCACATTGATATCATTTAAATAGTTTAGTGGTTTAATTGCTTCGGGAAAAAAAATAACGTGATGAAATCGCAACTTTTCCATATTGGCTGCTATATTTTTTTTGGATGTATTCGTGCAATCCTCTAAGAATGTTGGCTTGTCCCTGAGAAATGCTTATGACATTCTGAGTTTTGTTTTGTTTCTTTGATATTTGCTAATTTTTGTCTCCATTTTGATGTGGCATGGCTGGAAAGGAGGAGGAGACCAGTAGAGTCGTCGTAAGTTGACATGGAAGCTAAACGGGCTCGAACAGTGCGTGGGCGTGAGAAGACAGAAGAGTTAGGTGGTGCCTTCATGCCTTGTACGCGCAAGTGGGATGTGGGCAGTTTCCCGTTACTCGATCTAGACTGTCAGAACTAATTTAGATCCGACGGCTGTAAGGTAGCTGCGCAGAAAAAAAGGCATTAGGGTTTTAGCTCAATTAGGGTTAAATTAACTCGGGTTTGGGCCCATAATCGGGTCTAATGTAATGTATATTTTATTTTTGGGTTTTTAGGTTTATGTATATGGACTTTAACTATATATTAAATAAACTTGGGATGTTATTTAATTTATTCTGTTTTTTTTGTTTATTATTATTATTATTATAATAAACTATAATAACATAACATAATATCATATAATAATAATAACAATAATAGATAGTGATAATAATAATAATAATATAATTTTTAGGTCAATTATGTTCATGCATCGAATCAGCTTGCTGATGTATTTACAAAGCCCTTGCCTTTGCCCAAGTTCAAGGAGTTTCGCTACCAACTTTGTGTTCGTGATTTCTTTCAAGTTCGATATTGAAGAAGCAGGGGAAATGTTATACTATATGGGCTAGTAACTGTTTTCAGTTGCATAACAATTCTGTTAGTGGCCCGTTGTTAGAATTGGGTATAAATATAGAGTTGTATTGGGTCTCTGAGACCAGATCACATATTTGTAAAAGATTCATTATTGGTTCTAATAAAAATTTCCAGAGTTTTCTCATTTGTCTCTGTTATATCCAAACACTATTTCTCTCTTTCTTTGAACTTCATGAGCTACTCTCACACTTCTATCATAGCTCGTAATGGCTAAAAAACTTTCTACTAAACTTTTTGGAGCATTCCTTATGTTTTTTGTGCTTCGACCTTTTGTAATCAAGCCTCTAGAATTCGATTCTGTTCAGAATTTCAAAGGGGTGAAAAAAGGAGACATTATCAATGGCTTGAATCAAATCAAGAAATACTTCAGACATATGGCTGCTATCACCATAACATCGAGCACACAATCGATGATCGGTTCGACAACTCATTGGAGTCTGCTCTTAAAATCTACCATGATTATCTTGGTATTGATGTAACTGAAAAGATCGACTCTGATACAATCAAGGGAGTGTTGACCCCTAGATGTGGTGTCCCTGGTCACTTGGTTTCTAACTATAGTTTCCTAAGGGACCGGTACAAGTGGACAAAGAGGTCACTTACTTGGAGTATTTGAAATTATGTCAATGTATTTACCGAAAGTCAATTGAGTCTCATCGTAGCTAAGGCATTCAAATCATGGGCAGATGCTTCTTCGTTCAAATTCTCGAAGGCGGCGAATGGCGAGGACAAGCGATATCAAAATCGGGTTTTTTTCCAAAAATTCACAGGGATTGTAAACCTTTTAAGTATGATGAATTCAACCATGCTTTTTATCCACAAATTGGTAAGCTTCACTTTAATGCAAAATTTAACTGGACCTTTGGTCCTACTACAAAAGATGGAAAGGATAAAGTCGATGTGCAGTCAGTTAGTGTGCATGAAATCAGACATATTCTCAGCCTTGACCATAGCAACATTACGACTGTTGTCGTGTATGCTCTTTTTGATGTTGGACTTATAAAGAGGGACATCGACAATGATGACATAGATGGTATATGTTCATACATATTTTTAACTCTTTGAAAATGCGCATATACCTTGTAGACAAAATGATTTGAACATGTGTCTCCTAAGATGAACATCGTCCACTTTTCCAGTAGTACACTTGTTGGGTTCAAAATTATGTGATGACTTGAATAAAATAAATTGTTATATAATAAGTGTGATTTATACTTTTCATATGTATAAAATTATAAAAAAATATATCATTAGTTTATATTTATAATTGTTAGAGGTTAATATTTATGTGAATTTGAATCGTTCGCTTACAGACAGTAAAAGAACTCTTGTATCCCTAACAGTGAAAACATTATACATATCTATCTACAATTGCGGATATTAATAAAAAAATATACGATATACATAGTACAGAAACTCAGAATTCCATCCCAATCAAAAAGTGTATAATTTAAAGACTAGTTTTAATAGGGCTTGTTTGGATTTTGTATTTTGGGTCTCGAACCTGAGAATAACTTAATCCTACGGATTAAATAGCCTTTGAAGGAACGTGAAAGAGGTAAGTGGGGAATAGGTTGATCGGTTTGGGGCGAGTGTTATTCGGGTAAGGGCAAAGGGGTTGTTGGGTGTCGAATTTGGACTGCTGATGGGCTTTCTTGGGTCTGTTCTACTAGGCCTGCAATTGGTTGTCAGGTATGAGTTAGGTTTTGGGCCTAAGTTTGACCCGAGATAGAATTACGTTCCAGCGAAGTCGTTAAGCTGTTGAAATCGTTTTTAAACTCGAAAATGCTAGTTTTTTTTAAAGACAAAGTTGTCATAGGCTATACTGGACTCAGTGTCACCTATCACTAATAAAATCACCCTTTATAAAAAAAAATAAACATTTCTATGCGAATTTTCTAGTTCTACTTTAGGTAATAGGCTTGAAGAGAAACACCAAAACGCACACCAAATAGTTAGAGTAATTCAACTTGCTATTTCTATCGTTGCTCGTTGAGAAACTTTCTGAACTTTTTGGAGCATTTCCCGTGTTTTTTGTGCTTCAACCCTTTGCAATCACAAAAAGGAGACAATGGGATGAATTAAATCAAGAAATAGTTAGAAAATAGGGTTAACTACTGAAATAGTCACTTATGTTTCTCTCAGTACAGAGTTGGTCACCGATTTTGAAAAATGACGAGTAAGGTCACTTACGTTTTCGGGCGTAAACTTTTGGTCACTCAGCCATTTGTTGTCGTTAAACATTGACGGCTTGTTGAGCTCACAGCGAAAAAATAAGGGTAAACTACTGCAATGGCCACTAAAGTTTATCACATGTACATTTATGCTCCCCAATTTTAAAAAATAAACATTATGGCCACTACTGAAAAGGTTTCTTTATAATTTCACCCTTGAATTTTTAAAAACTCATTTTTCAACCCTAAAACTTTACAATCAATTAGTACAATAATATTATAAAGGATTAAATGAAAAATAGGTGTCCAAAGTATACCCTTTCTAAATTTTAGGTGCCCAAATTGCTCCTATTTAATAACTAAACTTTAAAATTACTCTAATTTTTTCACTCTGAATTTTTTTATTATTATTATAACATGACATATATTTTTTATTATTGTTAATTTAACAATAAAATAAAATCATTTTTATTATTATTAAATTTAAAATATTTTAAAAAAATATTACTTCTTAGAATAATTTAGGTGTCTAAAGTATTTTTTTGTAAAAATATGTGCTCAAAGTTTCCATAGTTACAATTTTAGGTGCCCGGTTGTTAAATGGGTGCTAAAAAATTGTCAACCAATCGGTACTTGACACGTGGCATTAATTTATTTTTCTTTTATAAAATCTCAAAATTTTACAAGCTTCACAAAACAGTCCCTAAATCCCTAAAAATTCTCAAACATCTGTCGTCGATTATCGTCGTCGCTGACCACACCCATATGGTCGCCGGACCAAGGCGACCATTTCCCCTAACATGGTGTCGCCAAAAACGCCCAACGGCGTGCAGCCGAACATCAAACACGAACGTCGATTTCGTGTTCGACGTTTGGCTGTACGTCGTTGGGTGTTTCCGGTGACGTCGTGTTAGGGGAAATGGTCGCCTTGGTCCGATAACCAAGTGGGTGTGGTCAGCGGCGGCAATCGACAACAAAAGTTTGAGAATCTTAAGGGATTTAGGGACTGTTTGGTGAAGCTTGTAAATTTTTGAGATTTTATAAAAATATGAGTATTTTCCATTAAAAAATTTTAAAAAATAAAATTAATGCCACGTGTCAAGAACCAATTGGTTGACAATTTTTTTAACACCCATTTAACAGTCAGGCACCTAAAATTGTAACTATCGAAACATTGGGCACCTATTTTTAGAAAAAAAAATACTTTAGACACCTAAATTATTTTAAGAAGTAATATTTTTTTAATATTTTAAATTTAATAATAATAATAATGGTTTTATTTTATTTTTTAATTTTTTTATTTAACAATAATAATAATAATTGACATGTCATGTTATAATAATAATAATAATAATAATAATAATAATAATAATAATAATAATAATAATCCATAGTGAAAATATGAGCAATTTGAAAGTTTAGTTATTAAATAGGAGCAATTTGGGCACCCAAAATTTAAAAGGAGTATATTTTGGGCATCTATTTATCATTTAAGCCTTTATAATATTATTGTACTAACTGATTGTAAAGTTTTAGGGTTGAAAAATGAATTTTTAAAAATTCAAGGGTGAAATTATAAAGAAACTCTTTTAGTAGTGACCATAATGTTTATTTTTTAAAATTGGGGAGCAGAAATATACATGGGATAAACTTTAGTGGCCATTGCAGTAATTTACCCTTATTTTTACGTTGCCAGGTCAGCAAGCCGTCAATGTTTAACGGCAACAAACGGCTGAGTGACCAAAAATTTACGCCCCGAAAATGTAAGTGACCTTACTGGTCGTTTTTCAAAATCGGTGACCAACTCTGTACTGGGAAAAATATAAGTGACTACTCCAGTAGTTAACCCTAGAAAATAAGCCTTAATCCAAGAAATAAAAAATTAACAGTGAAAAATATATAATGAATTTATCAATTAATCGAACAAAAACAAATAATTTGAAATTGAATAAAAAACAAGAACAAATTGAAACTGTTTATTTTTACCCAAACAACAATTTGGATGAGCAAAGTGTTGAGGCCCATAAAAACATAGTTTTTTTTTTAAGACAAATGTGTCTGCTCCTATGGTTTACACAGTATTTATAGGAGTTTCATATATGAGAATAATTTGAAAATAATATATTTTAAAATTAAAGTGATTATAATACCATATGTTTTCGGATATATATTTCATGAACTACAAAACATTATAAAAATAATATCCAAATAAAGGAGTATCTTACCATTGACACATTTATGGACATATAATATTTAGTAGGCCCTCAAAGGGCCAAACCAATCAAAACATTCATGCCACCCACACATCGTGCAAGTAAAACCTTGTCCTCGAAGAGGCCTCAATTTAAACCCAACACACTTGTTCATAAGGCACAATCTCAACACAAATCAATCATTAATAATTAAATGGGTTGGTGTATATAAACACATCTCACCCTTGATATCTAACCCATGTAGGATATAGGTTGTAAGCTTTTATTATTTCTTAACACAATTCACAAGTTTCCTACTTTAAGCATCAATTTTAAGTCACCACTTAATCATTTTGAGTATGGGTGTTCATTTTCGGGTACTTAGCTTTTTGGGTACCCGAAGTAACGGGTACCCAATCTTTTGGGTACTAAAATTTTTCGGCCAGGTCCCAACCCGTTATTATCGGGTACTCTTAAAATTTGGGTACTCGCAAAATCGGGTACCAGACACATTATTTATTTATTTTTAAATTTAATTTTTTTTAAAAAAATCACATAGTAAACACATAAAATTTAAAAATTCATAATACATAATACATAATCCAAAATACAAAAGTTAGTGGTTTGAAGTTAGTTTTAAGATTGAAATATTTAGATATATATATATATATATTAATATTTATCACCAAAAAGACATTAAAAATATTAATCTCGTTTTTCTTTCAAATCTTGTATTAGCAAATTAATACATATATTTTTTTAAAAATTTAAAACTATAATACAAACATAAAAAGAATTTAGAGATTTAAATTTAATTTTAGGGTAAAAATATTAAGGAAACTAAAATAAAAATAGAATTTAAAACTAAAAAATAAATATTTTAAAAGTACAGGGTCGGGTCGGGTACTCGTTTACCAAAAAATAGGCCTAGACCCGGCCCGGCTGGGTAAATTTTTAAAAGAATTTTCCGTTTTTTAAGGATCGGGTTGGCGGGTCAGGTATTTTTTAACACCCCTAATTTTGAACATATGAGATGTCGCTATAAAGATCTCATGAAGTAGAATATGAAGTCATAATTTCATTGTTCCATTGTTCACCTTTACCCATAAAAATATGCCCTCAAAATTTCCAATTTATCATATTTTCCAACAAAAATACCTACAGACCTATGGCTACTATCATCATTCCAACTATAGATTCTCGTCGGCCCAGAGTGGAGAAGAAGTCACTTACTTGGAATACTAAGATGAACTTGTTATGCTTTAAGAGCAGACTCCAACGAGTCGTTGAACCGATCGTTGAGCATGTGCTCGATGTTATAATGATAATAGCTATAGGTTTGGACGTATTTTTTGATGTGGTTCAGTTCAGTCCATTGATAATGTCTTTTTTTGCACCCCTTTAACATTCTGAACAGATTCGAATTCAAGAGACTTGATTACAAAGCGATAAAGCACAAAAAACACAAAGCATGCAACAAAAAAGTTGAATAGAAAGTTTGTGAGCCATTACGAGCTATTGATAGAACTAGCAAGTTGAATTTAGTTGTACTGTTTGGGGGTGCGTTTTGGTGCTTGTCTTCATGCCTATTTATACATAAAGGGGACTGGAAAGTTTTGCATAGAAATTTATTGCAGCTAAGGATGATGGGAGAGAATTCGATAGAATACCATTTATTAAACTAGGAAATAGATCATGCTTTAGTTTATTAAATATCATAACAACCAACAATATGTTGGTCTAGTAAAATTAATACACTTTATACTCTTAAGGTTGTAAATGAAATAATTGAGTTGGGAGGGTTGCCTCTATAATGGGTCTCTAAGTGCTCGATCTGAATTAGTCAACCAATGAATTAAAAACCAAAGGTTAAGCAAAAAAAATAGCATAACAAAAATCAAGTTATATTCGATTTTTTATAATTTATTTCAGTGTTTGAGGTATTCCTCTCTTAGTTTAACTTATACAGCTAAATTAAAAATAAAGTTAATAATGCCAATCAAATTAGAATATTCGTATGGTATTCCACATTAGTTCATAATTAAAATGTAACTTTGGGAATTATTTCAATTCAATATACAAAAAAATTCATTTTTAAGATTATTATAATATTATTTGATACATCACCAGTAAAAAAAAACAATCTCATGAGCAATATTATAATTACAAGTTTCATTGAATTAGTTTCAAAAATTATGAAAGAAAATAAATACAACATTGCCATCATCTTAAAATTGTAACATGTAATAGTGCGGGGAAGAATTAAGAGTAAAATGTTATTTTTTTTTATACATCATCATGTCTTTTCATGTGCGAAAATTGCAAGTGTAAACTTTTAATAAAATATATCACTCTTTAAAGCAATTATAATTTTAAATTTAAATTTATTATTATTATTATTATTATTAACATAAATTAACAAAAAATGTATTTTATAATAATTTCAAATTAAAATTTAATTTATTTTCCAATAAAAATTCTTTTAAACAAAAAATTTTAAACTATTGAGTAAAAAAGATTTATATTTGTTTGCTTTTGGTTTTCTTTCATTTATTGTTCTCAGGTCAATAAAAGGAATAAAATAAGTAAAATAGGAAAAATACCTAGATGAATGAACAAAATTACACATAAAAAATTTATTCGACATATAATTTGGTAAGAGAATTTTAATTTATTATGTTTATGGACATAGAATTTTAATTTTTATTCAATTAGACACATAAAACTTTAATTTTAATTCAATTTTGTTTAAAAAATTTAGTTTTGGTTATGTTGTTGTTTGTCTTCTTGGTGCTGTTCTGAAGGATGTTAATGTCTATGTTGTTTTTATCTTATTTTTGGACATTTGCTTTGCTTTTTTACTTTCTCCTAATAAAAGCTTTCCCCATTAATAGTATTAATGATTTCTAAAATCGAATTAAAGTCAAAATAAAAGGTAGCAGTACTTGGATTCCACCGCCGCTCACGCACTGGTTGAAGCCGCCGCCATCATCATTTCAATCTAGGGATCCAAGGTTTAGCATCTTAATCATTTTTTATTAGGGTAAAAATTGCTTTGAGTTTAAGGTTTTAACAAGAAATATGGGAAATGGGAGAGCACTGCCGCCGGTCATCAATTTCTTTGTTTGTAGAAGGTTTTTCGATTAGACTATATTAGCAAGGTTTATGGCAGGTTTTTGATAAGTATGATTAGTGCCGTTTTTAAGCATGGGGAGAAGGAGTGTTCATGGTTAGACTTGACAAATTTGACTCGAGACCCGAATCGAATTATCCGAATCGAGACCCGATATTGACCCGAAATTCGAAATAAACCAAACCGACTCGAAATTTTTTGTTGAACCGAAATTGACCCGAACCGATTTGACCCGAATCGATTTGACCCGAACCGAGTGCTACCTAAACCGAAAGCTGAACCGAATATCGACCCGATTTTAACCCGAAAATTAAGGTAAAATAAATGAATAATTTATTTTTAATATTATCTATTTTTAACAATATAATAAATAAAAAAATGAAGTATGTTTTATTATCTTTTTGTACTATACCATGGAAGAGACCATTGATCTTGTCAAAGTTGTGGTATAATAACATTTTATATCATTTTGGCTAAAAATTAAATCTTAAAAATTAAAATGAACAAAAATATCATTATATTAAATTAATAGACTAAATTAAAAAAATTAGTTAATTTCGACTAAAAGTAAATTTTTAGAGACTAAATATCACTACGGAGAGAGGATTTCTATATCCGAAGTCTAAACTGTGGGGATACTTGTGACTAAATTAAATTAAACTAAAACTTAAAGTTGAATATTAATACTAAAATGTAACATTTTAAATGCAACATGACCTAAAAAGTAATTAATCTCTAGCTTAAAAAATTAGTGGCTTATTTCCCTCCAAAATTTTGTATTTTCCATCTCTATTTTTACCAATTGTCTTTCTTTTTTCTTTTTTTTTCAATCTAGCTTAAAAAATTGGTGGCTTATTTCTCACCAAAATTTTGTCTTTTCCCTCTCTATTTTTACCAATTGTCTTTCTCTTTCTCTTTTTCTTAAATTAATTGAGTTTCAATTAAGATTAATTTAATTGAAATTTCACATTTAGTTTTAAAAATTATTTTAATTATGTCCGTGATTTATGCTTGTAACACCCGAGTTTAGGGGTCGGGTGAAAATAATATTTTAATATTATTTCGGGTTCGGTCTTAAAATTAAAATAATCTTTTAGGCCTCGGGCTTCAAAAACAAACATTTTTTTTTGTGATGGACTAAATTGAATGAAATACAATTTGGAGAGATTTTAAAGAAAGTGGAAAATAGTCATTCAATAATGGCAAACTTGTAAATAATACAAGTTTCAATTTAAATCCCCTTTTATCATCTATTAATATTCATTCTCTTCTCCAAAATGAAAATCAACGTGAAGAAGAGCTCTCTCATCCCCTCCATTATTCCATCACATTGCTTCTTCATTTCAACTCGTTTTTGAAAGGTAATATCATTTTTGACTTGTCCTCAACTTTCTCTCTTCAAAAGTACAAATGGTTCTCATTTTCCTCAATGTTTTGGAAATTGAGTTTTTAAAGATTTTGATTAAAAATGATAATGTTATTATGTTTAACTTAAAATTTCGATTTAATGTTGTTAGTTATGAAGTCTATGAGTCAAATGATGCAACATATATGAATTTCACATGGTTTTGAGCGCATTCCCGAAATTGGGTTTAAAGGGGGGTTTTGAAGGGTTTTGGGTGAGTTTTGGGGGTTGTTTTAGGTTGGAATTGGTGGGCTAATGTTAGTACTATGGTTGAGGGATGTTTTGGAATCATTTAGGGGTATTAAAAGTGTTGGAAACATGGGTTTTGATTGAGGTTTATGGGCTGCACGAGTTTGGTAAATTTGGGGTTTGTTCATGGCTCGAAATGTTGAGTTTGATGTTTGAATTGTGTTCCAGGTTAGTTACTTTGATGCTTGGGCTGATTGGAAGTTGTTTGGTTTGTGTTGAGGTTGTTTAGAGGCAAAAACTTGTGTTGGTGGAGCATCGGGAGCGATTCCGGAAGCTTGAAGGTGGTTGCTTGCTTGGTATTTGAGCTTGGAAGTGAATGTGAGTGGTTAATGTTTTCTAAGTGTTTCCTAAGTGGTTGGTTCGAGCATGTGGACTAGGTCGGGCTTGGTAGACCCACCTAGAGTTAGGATTAGGGTGGTAGCCTAATCCTAAGCTTAAACTAGAGACATTGGTTGAACTTTTAATTGATGTTTATGCCTCGTGATGTTTATGATATGTTGATTTATGTATAATGTGTTATACATGTGTGAAGAGGCATGGTTGTGATGCATTGTAATATGCATGTGGATTGTTCATGATTGTGATCACGGTGAGTACGTGCTAAGCACATAATTGGTTGTAATTGTTAATGTGGATTGAGATAAATGTTGGCACTAGTATGCTTGAGTACAAATGATTGATCATTAGGATGTTAATGTGCACACATGAGTCAAATTCGCGCGTGGCCTTGGTGGCGTTGAGTCACCAAGGAGGAGTACGGGTTTGCCCGAAAATTGTTATTATATTAGTCGATGATGAGTGGAATCCCATCGACGGGGCGTGAGGATGAGTGGAATCCCCTCCGTGAGACCTATGATGAGTGTAATCCCACCGTTAGGTAAAGTGGTTGTTGGATGTGAGTTCCAACGTGGTTATTCGCGTATTCGAGTCATAGCTAGGTGCCAATATAAATTGATATGTGTATCAATGTGATGTGGAAATGTGTTTCCTATTTGGATGATTATATGTGCTTACATATGTTGTGGAAATGAGCTTGTTGAGCATGACATATTATTGGATATTTGTTCATGCATCATTGACATTTTGGCTCTTGAGGATCGAAGGTATGATCATGCATTTACCTTGGTTGAGATCGTGCTTGGACCATGCATTGTTGAGGTTTGTTTTTAAAGAGCTTACCCTCACTAAGCTTTATTGCTTACGCTCTCTCTTTGTTCGACAATGCATATCAGTAGCTCGTGGGTTGCTAAGTGCAAGAAGGGGCCTCCAAGTGTGTGCTTTGTGGTGCTAGTTAGCTACCAAGTATGGACTTTTTAATTATGATGTAATGGTCGAGCAATGGGACATGTATGCGTTGTTTGAACCCTTTTGGAAGTATGATGATGTTGTTGTTTAGGAGCATGTTAGACTCCTTTTATATGTTGGTTAATTTGGCTTTTGGATGTATGCCTTGCTTGTAAACCGTGTTGGTTTTGCCTATCTTAATTACCTAAGTGTAGACCATGTTGATGCATGTTTCCTTTAATGATATGTTAGACCTTGTGTTTGAATGTTCATTCATGTATCATTGTGATCTTTGAGTATGTTGCTCTAGGGGTGCATGCCTTTAGTACGTTCTTGTATGATTTGTGTGCTTCGTGTAGTTGTTTCGAACGTTTGAAATCCATAGGAGATGTCTAAAACTGATTTTAAGAATTTACAGACAGCAGGTGTTTCGAAACGGGCTGTCCTGTTTCGAAACGGGTATGGTTTCAGGGCCCTCGTATCGGAACTCGTTTCGATACGTTTTGGCCACTTTGAGCCCTTGTTTTGAAACAAGTTTCGAAACACTTTTGCCACTGGAATTTTCGTTCCGAAACTGGTATCGAAACGGCAAGGCTAAAACGAGACCCTGTTTCGAAACGGGGTGGATGCGTTTCGAAACAGGTGTCTGACTTTTTGAATTGAAGCTGGTGTTTCAAAACGGGCTTTGACTGTTTCGAAACACAGGCCTAAATTTGGGCATTTTGACATCTCTAAAGGGTTCCAAGTGTTGGGCTTAGGCCATGTTTACTGTTGGGCTTCCGCTTAGGTTTAATTGATGCATTTAGATAAGATAAAATGAAAAATTTTCTCTAGGGTCGGTAACCGAAGGGGAGCCTCAACAGGGTTCATCTCGGTTAACCCCGTGTAGCCCACTCGGATCGGTCAAGCGTCCGAACCGGGACGAGGGGGTTACACTTGTTGGTATCAGAGCCTAAGGTTACCGAGACCTTGGGCAGGTAAGTGAGGTAAGTTTAAGTTTTGTATTGTTATGCACGGTGTTTGCTTGCCTTGTAAGCATGATTGCTTGTGTGACAAGTATGCTGGTTGTTTTGTTTAAAAGCATGTTGTCTAAGAGTCCCATTGCTACTATTACATCGGAAAATAATTTTTAAAGTGAGGGAACGTACTAGAGCAGTTGGAAGCCTTGCCTTGCTAACCCAATTTTGTATGTTTGTTGTGATTGTAGTTATTGTTTGGGAACGATGTCTAGGCCGAGGGTGGTTCGTCAGGAACCACGTGTTGCGGCTCCTGTTGAGCCGATGGTTGGAGTTGAGGCTCATATAGAGGGGCCTGTTGCTGCGGGAGTTGGAGCTCCTCCACCACCTCCACCACCACCACCTCCTTCGCCCGGTGAGGGAGACGATGCAGGAGTCGAGGGAGAGGGACCTCAGGGTGGCCAAGGTCCAGCCGGAATAGATATGACCCCGCTTGTGCAAGCTATAGCGGGAGCATTCCAGGCCGCAGTTGCGGGAGCTCAGGCTGCAGCTCAGCCTAGAGGGGATGATAACAGTTTACCTTTGGAGAGGCTCCGTAGCCTAGGGGCCGAGGAGTTTAGGGGATCTACTCCTGAGAGATCCGAGCTGTGGCTAGAGAAGATCGTTCGCATCTTAGCTCAGATGGGTTGTGTGGGTGCTCGCAGATTGGGTTGTGTGATCTCTTTGCTTCAGGGTGATGCCTACACTTGGTGGGTCACCATTACTTCCGGAGTTCTAGAGACTGAGATAGGTTGGGATTTCTTTGAGTCTGCTTTCCGGAAGAGATATTTGGGACCGAGGTATCTTGATGAAAAGAAGCGAGAGTTTATGGCCCTTACTCAGGGAGATGCTTCTGTGACTGACTATGAGATCCGTTTTCTTTGCTTGAGTCAGTACGCTCTAGAGTTGGTTCCTACTGAAGTGGAACGTTGTAACTGTTTCCGCTATGGGCTGAATGAAGAGATCAAGAGGTACACTCTAGCTTCTGACTACTCAGATTTTGATGTATTGGTCGCGAGGGCCAAGGATTTAGAGCACAGTTTGGGTTCGGCCAAACGATCTGGTGGTTCTAGTTCTGGTAAGAGGCATAACCACTTTGACAGTAGAGATGCCAAGAGGCATAGAGGTGGCGGGCAACAGTTTGACCATAGGCGTGGCGGTGGCCACCACGGTAGGGGCCACCATGGCCATCGAGGAGGAGGGCGCTTGCCCGAGTGTACACGATGTGGGAGAGAGCACACTGGTGAGTGTTGGGGTAACTTACATTCCTGTTGGAACTATGGTTCGAGGGACCACTTTAGGAGGGAGTGTCCGCATCAGGCGGCACAGGCACCAAACATTGCTCAGGCTCCTGCGAGGGCCAATGATTACCAGAGAGGTCGTGGGCGCGGTCGTGGCCAGTTCCAGCCTAGGGATGATGCACCTAGGGTAGATGCTCAGAGGAACCTTGCTCACGTTGTGGCAGTGCAGCCAGAGGCAGGAGGACCAACGAGAGTTTATGCTCAGAGAGAGGCCGAGAACGACACAGATGTCATAGCAGGTAATTTTGAGTTACAATCTATGTCTTTGCTTTCTTTGGTTGATTCAGGTTCTACACATTCTTATATTTTGAGTGAGCATGCACGGAAGTTAGATATACCTGTTGAGATCCTAGATGTAGGTATGCATGTGACTAGTTCTTTTGGTGAGACAGTTGTGGTTAGACGTATGTATAGGAGATGTCCACTGAAGATTCAGGGTCATGTGTTCTCTATTGATATGATGGAACTTCCTTTTTATGGCTTTGATATCATTCTGGGTATGGACTGGTTACTTGAGCACCGAGCTAGTGTAGATTTTGAGACGAAGAGGATTTCCTTGAAACTTTCTGATGACTATGAGGTAGTAGTAGTAGGCGAGAACATTAAGTTCTTGTCTAATGTTGTGTCAGCTTTAGAGGCTCATAGGTTGATGGATTCCGGATGTGGGGCTTACCTAGCTTATGTTATGAATCCGAATATGAGTGAGGCTAGACCGAAATATATTAGAACAGTTTGTGACTTTCCGGATGTGTTTCCAGAAGAGTTGCCGGGTTTACCTCCTGACAGAGATGTTGAGTTTGTGATTGAGACTGTTTCAGGGTCTAATCCAGTTTCGATAGCTCTGTATCGTATGGCTCCGAAAGAGTTGAAAGAATTGAAGAGTCAGTTGCAAGAATTATTAGACCGTGGTTTCATTAGGCCTAGTAGTTCTCCTTGGGGTGCTCTTGTGTTATTTGTGAAGAAGAAAGATGGCAGCATGCGTATGTGTATCGACTACAGACAGTTGAATCAGTTGACTGTGAAGAACAAGTATCCGTTGCCTCATATAGATGATTTGTTTGATCAGTTGAGAGGTGCTTCAGTGTTCTCGAAGATAGATTTGAGATCCGGGTACTATCAGTTAAAAGTAAAAGGGTGTGATGTTCCGAAGACAGCTTTTAGGACTAGATACGGTCACTATGAGTTTCTTGTGATGTCGTTTGGGCTCACGAACGCACCTGCAGCGTTCATGGATATGATGAACAGGATTTTTAGAGACTATCTAGACCGTTTTGTAGTTGTTTTCATTGATGACATACTTGTGTACTCAAAGACAGAAGAAGAGCATGATGAGCACTTGAGATTTGTGTGATAGAGATTGTTGAGCAATCAGTTGTATGCGAAGCTTAGCAAGTGTGAGTTCTGGATTCGAGAGGTAGTATTTCTTGGCCATGTTGTTTCGGCCAAAGGTATCTGTGTTGATCCATCGAAGATTGAGGCTATTGTTGAGTGGAAACAGCCTAAGTCTCTGACTGAGATTAGGAGTTTCCTAGGGTTAGCCGGTTACTATAGGAGAATTGTTGATGGTTTCTCTAGGGTAGCTGCTCCTTTGACTAAATTGTTGCAGAAATGAGTTAAGTTCGAATGGTCAGATGCAAGACAGAAGGCCTTTAAGAAATTGAAAGAAGCTTTGACAAATGCTCCAGTGTTAGTGCAACTTGTTTCAGGTAAAGAATTTGTGATTTATAGTGATGTTTCCTATATAGGTTTAAGTTGTGTTTTGATGCAAGAAAGAAGAGTTGTTGCTTATGCTTCGAGACAGTTGAAGGTTCATGAGAAGAACTATCCTACTCATGATATAGAGTTAGCCGCGGTTGTTTTTGCATTGAAGATTTGGCGCCACTACTTGTATGGTGAGAAGTGTATAGTTTACACTGATCATAAGAGCTTGAAGTATTTGATGACGCGGAGAGAGTTTAACTTGAGACAAAGAAGATGGCTTGAGTTGTTAAAAGATTATGATTTGACCATTGAGTACCATCCGGGTAAGGCAAATGTGGTAGCCGATGCTTTGAGTAGAAAAGTTGCAGTTGAGTTGAGAGCTATGTTTGCTAGATTGAGTGTGTCCGATGATGGTGGTTTGATCACCGAGTTGCAAGTGAAGCCTTCTTTGATTCAGTTGATTAGAGAGAAGCAGTTGCAAGATGTGACTCTAGTTCATCATGTTTAGGACATAACCGAAGGAAGACCGACCGAGTATAGTTTCAGTGGTGAGAACTTTTTGTGCTTTAGAGATAGAGTTGTTGTACCAGAAGATGTTGAGTTGAGACGTCAGATTTTGAGTGAAGCACATTCGAGTCCTTTTTCTATGCATCCGGGTAGTACCAAGATGTACCGTGACTTGAAGAATGATAATTTTTGGGTCGGTTTGAAGAAGGATATAGCCGAGTATGTGAGCCGTTGTATGGTTTGTCAGAGAGTGAAGGTAGAACATCAGGTTCCTTCAGGTTTGTTACAACCTTTGAAGATTCCGGAATGGAAATGTGAGAGGATCACCATGGATTTTGTGTCAGGATTACTGTTGTCTTCTTCGAAGAAGAATTCTGTATGGGTGATTGTTGATAGGTTCACTAAGTGTGCTCACTTCTTAGCAGTGAACACAACAGATTCTTTGGACAAGTTGGCAAACTTGTACATCCGTCAGATTGTGAGACTTCATAGAGTTCCAAAGTCTATTGTTTCAGATAGAGATCCTAGATTTACTTCGAGATTCTGGGGTTGTTTGCATAGTGCTCTAGGTAGCCTTTTGCATTTCAGTACGTCTTATCATCCGCAGTCCGATGGGCAGTCAGAGCGAGTGATACAGATTTTAGAGGATATGCTTCGTTGTTGTGTGATTGACTTCCAGGGTTCTTGGGAGAAGCACTTACCTTTAGTTGAGTTTGCTTACAACAACAGTTATCAGTCTAGTATTCAGATGGCTCCCTATGAGGCTTTGTATGGTAGACGATGTAGGACTCCGATTTGTTGGGCTGAGACCGGTCATAGATTGTTACCTATGCCGGATTTGCTTAAGGGGACTACCGACAAAGTGAAGTTGATTTGTGACCGTTTGAAAGTAGCTTCCGATCGTCAGAAGTCTTATGCAGATTTGAAGAGGAAAGAAATTGAGTTCTCCGTAGGTGAGAAAGTGTTTTTGAAAGTATCTCCGTGGAAGAAGGTGATGAGATTTGGCCATAAAGGCAAGTTGAGTCCGAGGTTCATTGGTCCGTATCAGACAATTGAGCGGATTGGACCTGTAGCTTACCGTTTGAGATTGCCTTCTGAGTTAGAGAAAATCCATGATGTCTTTCATGTGTCGATGCTTAGGAGATATAAATCAGATCCTTCTCATGTTATGCCTGTTGAGGAGATAGAGTTGAATCCGGATTTGTCTTATAACGAAGAGCCTGTTGAGATACTTGCTTCTGATAGCAAGGTGTTGCGTGGTAAGACCATAGAGTTGGTCAAGGTGTTGTGGAGACATAGAGGTGTGGAAGAGGCCACGTGGGAGAGGAAAGCTGATATGCTTGAGCAATTTCCGTATTTGTTTCCGCCAGGTAATTTCGGGGACGAAATTTCCTTAAGTGTGGGAGAGTTGTAATACCCGGGTTTAGGGGTCGGGTGAAAATAATATTTTAATATTATTTCGGGTTCGGTCTTAAAATTAAAATAATCTTTTGGGCCTCGGGCTTCAAAAACAAACATTTTTTTGGGATGGACTAAATTGAATGAAATACAATTTGGAGAGATTTTAAAGAAAATGGAAAATAGCCATTCATTAATGGCAAACTTGTAAATAATACAAGTTTCAATTTAAATCCCCTTTTATCATCTTTTACTATTCATTCTCTTCTCCAAAACAAAAATCAACATGAAGAAGAGCTCTCTCATCCCCTCCGCTATTCCATCACATTGCTTCTTCATTTCAACTCGTTTTTGAAAGGTAATATCATTTTTGACTTGTCCTCAACTTCCTCTCTTCAAAAGTACAAATGGTTTTCATTTTCCTCAATGTTTTGGAAATTGAGTTTTTAGAGATTTTGATTAAAAATGATAACTTTATTATGTTTAACTTAAAATTTCGATTTAATGTTGTTAGTTATGAAGTCTATGAGTCAAATGATGCAATATATATGAATTTTACATGGTTTTGAGCACATTGCCGAAATTGGGTTTAAATGGGGTTTTTGAAGGGTTTTTGGTGAGTTTTGGGGGTTGTTTTAGGTTGGAATTGGTGGGCTAATGTTAGTACTATGGTTGGGGGATGTTTTGGAATCATTTGGGGGTATTAAAAGTGTTGGAAACATGGGTTTTGATTGAGGTTTATGGGCTGCACGAGTTTGGTAAATTTGGGGTTTGTTCATGGCTCAAAATGTTGAGTTTGATGTTTGAATTGTGTTCCAGGTTAGTTACTTTGATGCTTGGGCTGATTGGAAGTTGTTTGGTTTGTGTTGAGGTTGTTTATAGGCAAGAACTTGTGTTGGTGAAGCATCAGGAGCGAATCTGGAAGCTTGAAGGTGGTTGCTTGCTTGGTATTTGAGCTTGGAAGTGAAGGTGAGTGGTTAATGTTTTCTAAGTGTTTCCTAAGTGGTTGGTTCGAGCATGTGGACTAGGTCGAGCTTGGTAGACCCACCTAGAGTTAGGATTAGGGTGGTAGCCTAATCCTAAGCTTAAACTAGAGACATTGGTTGAACTTTTAATTGATGTTTATGCCTCGTGATGTTTATGATATGTTGATTTATGTATAATGTGTTATACATGTGTGAAGAGGCATGGTTGTGATGCATTGTAATATGCATGTGGATTGTTCATGATTGTGATCATGGTGAGTACGTGCTAAGCACGGAATTGGTTGTAATTGTTAATGTGGATTGAGATAAATGTTGGCACTAGTATGCTTGGGTACAAATGATCGATCATTAGGATGTTAGTGTGGACAAATGAGTCAAATTCGCGCGTGGCCTTTGTGGCGTTGAGTCACCAAGGAGGAGTACGAGTTCGCCCGAAAATTGTTATTATATTAGTCGATGATGAGTGGAATCCCATCGACGAGGCGTGAGGATGAGTGGAATCCCCTCTGCGAGACCGGTGATGAGTGTAATCCCACCGTGAGGTAAAGTGGTTGTTGGATGTGAGTTCCAACGTGGTTATCCGCGTATTCGAGTCATAGCTAGGTGCCAATATAAATTAATATGTGTATCAATGTGATGTGGAAATGTGTTTCCTATTTGGATGATTATATGTGCTTACATATGTTGTGGAAATGAGCTTGTTGAGCATGGCATATTATTGGATATTTGTTCATGCATCATTGACATTTTGGATCTTGAGGATCGAAGGTATGATCATGCATTTACCTTGGTTGAGATCGTGCTTGGACCCTGCATTGTCGAGGTTTGTTTTTAAAGAGCTTACCCTCACTAAGCTTTATTGCTTACGCTCTCTCTTTGTTCGACAATGCATATCAGTAGCTCGTGGGTTGCTAAGTGCAAGAAGGGGCCTCCAAGTGTGTGCTTTGTGGTGCTAGTTAGCTACCAAGTATGGACTTTTTAATTATGATGTAATGGTCGAGTAATGGAACATGTATGCGTTGTTTGAACCCTTTTGGAAGTATGATGATGTTGTTGTTTAGGAGCATGTTAGACTCCTTTTATATGTTGGTTAATTTGGCTTTTGGATGTATGCCTTGCTTGTAAACCGTGTTGGTTTTGCCTATCTTAATTACCTAAGTGTAGACCATGTTGATGCATGTTTCCTTTAATGATATTTTAGACCTTGTGTTTGAATGTTCATTCATGTATCCTTGTGATCTTTGAGTACGTTGCTCTAGGGCGCATGCTTTTAGTACGTTCTTGTATGATTTGTGTGCTTCGTGTAGTTGTTTCGGACGTTTGAAATCCATAGGAGATGTCTAAAACTGATTTTAAGAATTTGTAGATAGCAGGTGTTTCGAAACGGGCTGTCCTGTTTTGAAAGGGGTATGGTTCCAGGACCCCCGTATCGGAACTCGTTTCGATACGTTTTGGCCACTGTGAGCCCCTGTTTCGAAACAAGTTTCGAAACACTTTTGCCACTGGAATTGCCGTTCCGAAACTGGTATTGAAACGGCAAGGCTAAAACGAGACCCTGTTCTGAAACGGGGTGGATGCGTATCGAAACAGGTGTCTGACTTTTTGAATTGAAGCTGGTGTTTTGAAACGGGCTTTGACTGTTTCGAAACACATGCCTAAATTTGGGCATTTTGACATCTCTAAAGGGTTCCAAGTGTTGGGCTTAGGCACTGTTTACTGTTGGGCTTCCGCTTAGGTCTAATTGATGCATTTAGATCAGATAAAATGAAAAATTTTCTCTAGGATCGGTAACCGAAGTGGAGCCTCAACGGGGTTCATCTCGGTTATCCCCGTGTAGCCCACTCGGATCGGTCAAGCGTCCGGACCGGAACGAGGGGGTTACAATGCTTCTAGATTTTAGTTAGCTCAATTAGATCCTAAATTTAATAAATTAATTCATTATAGACATTATTATTATTATTATTATTATTATTATTATTATTATTATTATTATTATTATTATTATTATTATTATTATTATTATTATTATTATTATTATTATTATTATTACATATAATAAACTTTGATTTAATATAATTATACACAAAATTTTGATATAGATACATGAAGCTTTGATTTAAATATTTAATCAAATTTAAATAAATAGATTAACAAGTTGAATCAAAATTAATCTCATACACCAATAACTCTAAACTAAACCATAACTACTAAACCTCAAACCCTAAACCCAACTCAAACCGAATTGACCCGAAAATTCAAATGTTGACCCGACCTGAAATCGACTCGAACAACCCGATTTTGACCCGAACCGAAAGCGACCAATCCGATATTGACTCGACCCGAAAATAACCGATCAGATTTTGACATGATCCAATACCCGAACCGAATCCGACTCATCACAGACCCGTACCTAAACCGAACCGACCTGAACCAAATCTAAACCGATTCTAGATAGACCCGAAACGATCCGAATCGAAACGACTCGAACCGAACCCAAACCGAACGACCTGATTGCCACCTCTATTCATGGTCATGTTTGGTAAAGAGAGGTTTGAGCAAAAATTAGAGGTTTGAAGCATAATTAGAGGTTTGACTAGTTAAATTCGCTAATATTGTTGTTTGATAAACAGCATATTGAATGAGCGGATTGGGGTAAAACCGCTAATTTTGAAAAAGCTCATAATATGAGCTTTTTGAGATTAGAGGTTTGATATTAGAGTTGTAAAGACTCTTTTACCCTTACCAGTTACCAAAAATCTCAAAATAACCTAAATTAAATATTTTCTCACCCTATTTATAAGCTAACCCTATTTACTTTTTTTATTATCACATATTTATATGTGTATTTAAATTTATTAATTAATTAAATTATATTAAAATAATTATATAAATAATAAATTAATATATAAATCATTTGAATATGTTTAGAAAAGTTATATTAAAAATAATTTTATAGATCTAATTAATAATAATTAGATACAAAATATTGATAACTAATAAACTATTCAAACAAGTATTGAATATAATCATGTCCTTATATGTCATTTTGTTTGTTTAAATAATCTAATAGCTATCGGCTATCAGTTAATTTTACCAAACACTTTTATACAATTAGCTAATATAATTCGCTAGTCAAATCATCTAATGCAATCAACTATCAGCTAATGTAATCCGCTATCCGCTAATTGCCAAACATGGCCTATGGCTTAATTTTTTCTATAATATTTAATATTTTGATTTAATTTTTTAATACTTATTATTAGGGGTTCACTCTTAAAATTGAATTTTCTTAACACTTATTATTAGAACTCTTTTTTTAACATTGGTATTAGGGGTCTACTCTTAAAATTCATTTCCCCCAGCATTTGTTACTTGACATACAATTAAAATTTATTTTTTTTCAATAGTTATTATTGGTTAGTTGATTTTTTTATTTTTTTAATATTTGTTATTAGGAACATGCTCTTAATTTTTTCAATATTTATTAGAGATTTAATTTTTTAATACTCCCCCTGTCCCAAAAATATTGTATTTTATTGATTTTTTTGGTCAAAATTTTTCAACTTTGACCGATGATTATTTTAAATTTATTATTGATAAAAATATATAAAAAATATATTTTAAAAACCTCTAATCAAGTAGATTTAAAATGTATATTTTAAAAATTTTAATTATTTAATATAATTATAATGGAAGTTTAAAAATGTTGACTTTTAAAAAGTCAATAAGGGACAATATTCTTAGGACAGAGGGAGTACTTGTTTTTAGGGACCTAATTTTTAAGTTCGTCTATGGGCCACTAAAATCTCAAAAACGGCTCTGAGTATGGTGAAAGTGATAAATATTTTTGTTCCTAATAAGCAGAAAGGAAGTGAAGAATAATTTGGTTTCATGTGGGTTCAAAAGCGTAAAAGTAAAGATGCAAATCGTGTCAAAAATTTTTAGAACAAGTCGTTAAAGATTTTAGTTGACACCTTTTTTTTCTCCTAAATTGTGAGTTCAAAATTCATTTGGAGCAGGTTCTCCTTTCCCCAGAAATTGTTTGAAAAAGAGAGATGCAAATCCTACGATAGAGCGTCTAGTGGTGTGTGTGATATTACACATTAAAAACAAAGTTTGTATATTTTTTACATCTATTTTTAAAAATAAATTTTAAATATAATATTTTTTATTCTTTTTAATTTTTATAAGAAATTTATTATCTTCAAAAAAAATTATAGCCATGTTTGATAAATAGCGATTTGAGCTAAAATTAGAGGTTTGACCGGTCAAATTCGCTACTTTAGATGTTTGGTGAATAACAGATTGCAATAGCGGATTAGGGTGAAACCTCTAATTTAAAAAAAAAATTGTTAATATGAGCTTTTTGAAACTAGAGGTTTTGACATTAGAATTATAAAGACCCTTTTACCCTTAACAATAGTCAAAAATATCCAAATAACTTAAATTTAACATTTTCTATTTTAGTTTTTCACTCTCGCGTATTTACATTGTGACATTTGTAAACTAGTATTTTTTTCTTTTTATTCTCACACATTTATATATGTATATAAAATTAATAATTAATTAAATTATATTTAAAACAATTATATAAATTAATAAATAGATCCTTCAAATATGCTTAGTAATGTTATACTAAAAAATGTTTTTCATAATCTAATAAATATTAATAGATATAAAATATTGATAATTAATAAACTATTCAAACAAGTATTGAATATAATCATATTTTTATATGTCATTTTGCTTGTTTATATAATCAAACAGCAATAAGCTATCGGTTAATTTTACCAAACACATTTATACAATCAACTAATACAATTCGCTAGTCAAATCAGTTAATACAATAAATTATCAGCTAATATAATCCATTATCAGCTATCCACTAATTGTCAAACATGGCCTATATGTTTCAAAATAATAAAAAAAATTGAATTTATTATTTTTCTCGGCAATATAGACTTTGTTTATTAATGAGATAAATAGGCAAAATTGTCATAACATAGTCATAATCAATCTAACTTCACAAAGCGCAAAACTAAATTTATGCCTATCAAATTAAAATATTAGTATGATATTACACGAACAAAAAGCATCTTCCTCTTTTTGATATTCTTGTATTTACCTCGGCATTAAAAAATTAAATCTTATACTCTAACCCTAAATCTTAAATTTAAACTTAACTTTTTTAATGTTAAAGCATATATAAAAACACTAAAGAGTGGTAGAAAATTTCTATTCATATTCTATATTACTTCATAGTTAAAATGTAATTTTAGAAATTATTTTGATTCAATTTAAAAAAAATATACTTCTAAAATTATTATTTAATACATCATCAATAAAAAATAATTCCATAACCGATGTTAATATTACAAGATTCATTAAACTATTTTTAAAATTTTAAAAAGAATATAAATATAGCGTCATCATCTTAAAATCGCAACTTGTAATAATGCGGGGAAGGAATAAAAGGATTAAGAATAAAATGCTATTTCTTTTTATACATCATCATGTTTTTCATATGCTGATTTTTTTATAAAAAAAGTTATCCAAATTTATTATTATATAATTTAAGATAAATTAACTAAAAATTATTTTATAATAATTTAAGAATTAAAATTTGTTGTCAATAAAATAACGAAGAACAACGAATAAGAATAAAATAACAAAGAGATGAGAGAAAGAGGGAGATTCATATTATTATCAAAACTAAACTTGTGTACAATACATTAATCTATTTATAGACATAAGAAGTACATAATACATTAAACTCTAATTAATGGAGATAATATTCCTAATGATAAAGTAAATCAAATCTCCTAGATAAAGTTCTTATCATTATAGACATCTACATAGATAAATATTCATAACACTCTCCCTTGGATGTCTATGAAGATAATGTGCCTCGTTAAAACCTTACTAAGATAAAAAAAAAACTCAGTGGAAAAAAATTCTTTAGTGAAGGAAAAAGAGTACACACATCTTTGATACACATAACATGTTGCCTCATTAAAAACCTTACCAGAAAAATTCATTGGGACGAAACATCGGTTAAGGGAAAAAGAGTGCAACGCGTATTTACTCTCCCTCATGAAAACATCACATAAGATCTTTGAATCTTCATAATTCAATCTTAAATACTATTTTTTCTAAAGATCGTGAGGGATGGAACTTTGGAGTAATATGTTCCATGATGTATCCACCTTTCATTATCTCTACACAAGATAGTATTTGTATCATATCTTGTGAAAGTAAATCACATATCTTCTATATATGTTGGGTCAATGTCTTAGCCAAACACATTTTTTGCTTGCCTCGTGCATAACAATTATTTCAACAAGATTTGAGGAGGCATCGACGAATGTTTGAAGATCTAAAGGTAATGATCTTTGTATATCCATGGGTATTTCCTGATCAACTAATATATGGTGCCTCAAGACCAAGAAAAGATATAATTATCTTTATTCACATCTAACAATCTTACAATAGATGTGTTTTATCCATATTGAATCTTCTTTAAGATTCTTTCAACTTATGTCCATTCATATACAAAAATGCATATTTAAGTGTTCGATCTTTATGTCGAGACAAAATCACATCTCAAGATTCTTTTTTTCTCAAATACTTTCATTAAATACTTTGAAAGTTCTTCATGAGTTTCCAATTTGAAGCTCTTCAAGAGTGCTAATGATATAATGAATCTTGATCCAAACCCCTTTATAAAATACACAAGGAAATATGATCATTCTTATAGTATTTTCTCAATTAGTATCCACTAAGGCGATTATACCAAATGCGCCAAAATATGAATATTCAAGAGGACATATTTAAATAAATTTCCTCGGAAATTTCCAAATTTGTCACGGATAACTTTCTTTTTGTAGGGATCTACAAAATGATTAGACGCATATATAATATTTCATAACTACCAATGTAATTGCATCCACCATAAAGTAATTAGAATTCTTCATAAATCACAATTCAGTCATATTTGCGACTACTTATTTGTGCCCCACTTGCATTACACCTTTAGGTGTTTGGACTGCTGGTCCAAATACTTCTCTTTTGGAAGTTCAAAGCGTCTTTCTATATTGGCCAATCATTCCAATCTTTTGTAAAATTGTTGTCGACAACTTTTCAATTTTCTGGTTCCATTCTCGTAGTGACATAACTCATCGAGATCTCTTCAAGATTTCAATCTTTATTTCAGGTACTTGAAACTCTTCAAGAGTTTTATAATTAGTTATGTCTTGGGTCTCTTCAGGAGCACCCACCTCCAGTATATGACTATCTCATACTACTTTCTATTTACAAGAATTTTGATCATTGGAACCAATTTCAACTATCATGCTTCAAGCATGATTTACATCCATTCGCTCTAACATGTAATTTAAACTTAGAGCATTTTTAGCCGATATATGAGACTTGATTACTCTCATTAAGTCAATAAATATGTCTAACAGTTGACATACAATAACTTGAATTATCTTATGAACTTTTAGTTCATATTCGAGGATCTAGATAAAGATAATTCATTTTATTTCTTTATCCGGCTGATTATTCTCTCTCCTGATGTTGAGAAAAACCATCTCATAAATGATTCTCCAATTAATGTTTAAGAGTTTAAACATAAAAGGAGACTCGTACTCAATATATATTCTCAACCCTTTTTATTTACCCATTTTGTGCGTTGTGGTGGAGCAATTCATATCGCACATTCAGAAATTATAAAATGGGAAATGTATGGCTTCTGACAAAAAAATCATAACGGGGAGTATTATAACTCGTTGGCTTGATGCGTATAAGTGTTGCTATATGGAAACACCATATAAATAATAACTCTTTTGTTCTCATAGTTTAGCTGTTAAAGAGGAGGCATCCAATTGAAATTTTGCTAAACTGTATTTTTCATAATCAATAGGCTTTGTAACAACTGATATAGCCTAACATATAAACTCACTAGCTTTTGCAAGACGAATAGTCTAATTGCATAATCTGAATCCTTTTAGAACCAATCTCACAAACTTCTGATTGTAAGTTGATAAAACAATGTAGATGCATCTACTAAAATCATATAAAACTTTCCACATTTGTGGATATATGGGCTCATATTTCATTCAGATATGCAAGACATGCAGTCTCAACTTCAGTACAAGAACTTCAAGTTCTAGTTCTTTTGGTAAGTGAGATCAACTAAATCATTTAAGAACAAACACCACAAAAACTTCAGGTTCTTTTAGTAAGTGAAATTTAATCAATTCCTTTAAGCAACACAAGAACTTCATGTTCTTTAATAAGCGAAATTTAATTAATTTCTTTGAGAATAAGCACCACGAGAACTCTAGGTTCTTTTAATACATGTGCATGTAAATATCAATGATTTCCGCATCATTATTGATCAGGATGGTCTAACCGATCATGTCAACTATATACATGTGTGTATATATATTTCTGAATTTGGTAAACTTCTGGTTTACCATAACATGTGATTCAATTTCACACGTACATGTCTAGTACAACCATCAAAATTGTTCCTTTGAATATGAATATATTTATCTCTTTCGGAGCTTTCAATGGAAATTATCTTTCAGTAGCAATATATAGCTCTTTTAGAGCTTTCCACTGACTTTTGGCTACCAGAACTTATATCCACATTGGCTTATTTCAAATGTCAATTGATAACATATGTTATCTATAATTTTCGAAGGATTATTTTGCGAACTCATATTACTTTCTTAAAATTTCCACTTCTAGTGGTGATGATATTATTACCATCAACGATAATTTTTACAATATTCGCAATTTTGCACTTTTCATAATGTGCTTTCTCTCAAGAACTTATTGCTCTTTCAGAGCATCAATATTTTCAATACTTTGAGATATAGTACTCACATTTCCCTTGCATTAAAATGGGAAAATATATCTTATGCTTCTGCTAAGCATAAATCGTCACCATAAATTGTATTTAATAAGTAATCATGTTAAACAAAATAAATAAATTCATAATATATAAATATAAAATGTAAATAATTAATATGTAAAGTAAATAAATAAAAAATTAAATAAAAAGATAAATAATTCTCTTCAAAGTTATGAGAATAATTAGAAGATGATTTATTCCCTTCGAGGGTTATAAGGACATCAACAACGTCCAAATGAGTTGGACCAATATCATCTTCATCATTTTTCGCAAATAAAATTTGCTTCTATTTTCTTTCTTTTATCATTCAATGATTGTTGATTTTTCAGTGTATGATAAGTACGAGACCAATGGGTTATTACATCACATTGGTAATAAAAATGATTTTACTTCCTTAGAATGATCTTTTATTACTCTTGTCATCCTTATAACTCCACTACCGGTGGGTAGAAGTATTCTTAAAATGACCATAATGTCTATGTCCATGGCCTCGACCATGACCACAACTACTAATGTGGCATTTATTCTTTCCATTATAAAATCTCATATTCACTTCAGGGAATGAAGTAGAGCTAGTGGGCCTTTAAAATCTTTTTCATGATATTGTGTATGAGGACAACATTATTTGTCGTGAAAAGTAGATTATGTTTTATTAACATATCTTCATCACAGAGAACAAAGATTTAATCCTCATACACGACATTGTTAAACCAGTTCACAAAGTCCTTTAAAAATCTTCTTTGAGACCAGTAGCCTCGCAAAACGGGATGTCCAGCCAATATACATAGATTATATTGAAGTTATGTCTCTAATTGAATAATGATTTACCATGTTTGTATTCATTTCAGGGAATGAAACATATCCAATAATCGCATGAAATAAACATCATGCTTGCATTCACTTTAGGGAATGCCCCATCATTAATAATCGCATGAAATAAACATCATGCTTTGCATTCACTTCAGGGAATGCCTCCCACGGAAATTCTTGTCAAGATGAATTTTTGTAACATGAACTTGGGAAAAGTCTATAGTCGATTTTTTTCTGACATAGAATAAATATTGCTTTCGAGCAAAATCACCATGATTTATCGGACTTTAAAATAATAATTTAAAGAATAAAAATAAAACTAAAATTTACCGATGTTGATTTTCCTCTTTTAAGGACAATGGAAACATAGCAAACGGTCAAAACGGCTTCTCATAATCTCTTTCTGCCATGTCTCTTACCACATCATTCAAACATATCATGTAAAACTCAAAACACGATTAAAAATATCAAATATCATCAATAGGATAAAATAAACTAAATATTGATAAATAAATCACAACAAGTATGTAGGGACTAAAGTAAATAAACCAGAAAAATATGAAGAACTTGACAGAAATTTACCATTTTCTCTTAAAGTTTACACATATGCAAAACACAACATAGAAAACTATTTTTTTTATCGAAATAGTGAAAAGCACTAACAAAATAAAAAAAATAATCGATTGATACTGAAATTAAAATACAACTAATCATGGTATACCCATCTATGTTAATTCGTCCTTTGATTTGTGAGAAACCACAAATTCATCTTTACCCAATGCTTAAATACAATCGAACACGCCCCTCTTTGGTTTTTAAAAAAATTAAAAACCAAATTAAAATATAAAGAGAAAGGTAATTAGTAACAAAAAGAAAATTAAAGAAGAAAAAAAACTTATCTTTGGTTCACCCTGGAATCAAATTATTTCTAATAGTTTTTTAGATTCGAACGACGAAGATCTCAGTTGATTAGAAGCTCGTGCTGATAACGTGTTGTGAATAAAATAACGACGAATAAGAATAAAATAACAAAGAGATGAGAGAAAGATGGAGATTTGTATTATTATCAAAACTAGACTTGTTTACAATGCCTTCATCTATTTATAGGCATAAGAATTACATAATACATTAAATTCTAATTAATGGAGATAATATTCCTAATGATAAAGTAAATCAAATCTCCTAGATAAAATTCTTATCATTATAGACATCCACATAGATAAATATTCATAACAAAATTAATATAATTTTCCTATAATTTTTTTTAAGAAATAGTGCTGAAAGAGGAAATTATAAAAAGTCATCCTTCATATAAAATATATATTTGTTTTTTTTTTCATTTTTATTGATTTTAATATTTAAATTTACACTTACTTATACTATTAAAACTAATAAAAATAAGTAAATAAAATTTTAAATTGTTGAGTAAAAAAAGTTTTCTATTTATTTACTTTTCATTTTCTTTTATTTTTTGTTCTAAGGATAAAAGAAGGAATGGAATAAGTAAAATAGAGAAAATAACCGAGAGGAATGAACAAAATTACCTATAAAAGATATATTCAACGTATAATTTGGTATATGAATTTTAATTTAGTGTGGTTATGCACATGCAATTTTATATTTTTATTTAATTATACACACAAAACTTTGGCTTCAATTCAATTCTATTTAAAAATTAAACTTTACTTAAGATTCACATTGAGCAACTACAATTATTCGTGTACGTAAAAGATTATGCGTATGACATTACATAATAAAACTAAGTTTGTACAGTTTTGATATTTATTTTTAGGGTAAAATGCATAGATCATCATTTAATAATCTTCTTTTTCATATTTTGTTCATTCAACTTTCAATTTTTCTAATTTACTAACTCAACTTTATACATTCAACGTTTTTGGTCACTCACGAATATTTTATTATTATTTTCAAATTTTTTAATATTATTAAATATAAAAATAATAAAATAATATTTTATTATTATTAAATTTTAAAAATATTTAAAATAACTGCTGACGGTTGTCATCATCGGCGGCCATCCTCGACCACCACTGGCCTTCAAAACCGGTGGCCGTTTGACCCCAAATTATACAGGGTGACTCGTTTTGACACGCTGAGTCCGAATCCGAGAATTGTTTCATCGAAAAATACCTTGAAACTCGTGAATCTCGATATAAATGTTTCGTTTTTTTCACTCTCGATCTCATTTTCGTGAATTTTGGAGCACCTTCCGGCAAAATGGAGGCCGAATTCCGACTTAGGGGAGTGAGGCGAACTCACCGGTAAAATATGGGATCGAGCAGCCACCATCTACAACTGTCGACGGTGGCAGCGATGGTGGTTACCGGATACTTTGATTTTTCTGGGTTCTTTTTTACTTTTTAATTATTTTTATATTAAATAATAATAATAAATGCCATGTCATTTAAAAATAATAATAAAATATTCGTGAGTGACCAAAAACGTTGAATGTATAAAGTTGAGTTAGTAAATTAGAAAAATTGAAAGTTGAGTGACCAAAATAGGAGAGAGAAGATTGTTGAGTAATGATATGTACAATTTACCCTTATTTTTAAAATAAATTAACTAAAATAAAATATTTTTGTTATTTTAATTTTTTACATAAAAATTAGTTATTTTCAACAAAAAAACTCCAAACAATATTTGTTTTGAAATAATAATAAAAAGTGATAAAATAAAAAATGTCGACTTGATCGAACAATTGAAATTGGCCAAGAGGGGTGAATTGAAAAATTAAAATTATTTGGAAGATAGGTGCAAGAAAATAAAAGTGCAAGAGAGATATAGAGCGGTTCAACTCCCTCAATGGACTCTACATCCACTACCTTAACTACCTCACTAAAGATTTCACAAATTCACTCAATTTGTCTTTCCTTTGAGGACAAGGAGTAACCTTACAACACTCACGAGAGCGACCGAAAAGTGGTTCTGAAAGAAATATGTACGCGCTACACGCGCTCTCCTCTTTTCCCCTTTCTCCAACTCCCTTGTCCCTCAAGCGGTGGTTTGACTCTTCCGTCCCGGATGTCGTGCTCGGCGCCGAGAGAGGGTGGTTCTCACCCTACAAGGGCCGACGGTCGCCGGTGCAATGGAGGACGACGTTGAATGGTGGCTCAGACCAGTGGATAGGAGCGGGGACAGATGGGTTAGCGGCGTGTTTTGTCTTGTCCAGGCGTTTCTCGTTCATGCCGGCGTCGCCACTCTCTGGTTCAAGCTGGTGTACTTGGGAGAGCATAGATGCTCTCGTCTGTGGGTGGCTCCGATTCCCCGCCCCGGTGGCCTTTGTTGCAGATCTTGCCGTGGGTCGGCCTCCACCTGGAGTACCTGTGCGTGTCTCTTGTATGTCGGCCGGTGGGGAGGCCTTTGAGGACGGGAGCCGTCTCTAGCCCAGATCATCCCGTCCACAGATTGCTGTAACTCTAAGGAACGAGCTGTGGGGGGCGGTTTTTGCCACGGTTTCGGATTGCTATTTGTTAGGTGTTCTCAGGTTTGGGTCTGGGCGACAATCTCCTCCGGCTTTGGTTTGTTTTGACCCTGGCGGAATGAGGAGTGGGTGGCACAGTAACCTCTGGGTTGTTTTTTCAGGGTTCAATCTTTCTTTTCTCTTGCTCGCCGGAAACCATGGTGAAAACTTAAACATGGTTTTAAACTTCAGTGGGGATCGAGGCTGTCAGGAAAGGTTGGTTATGGGCTCGAGGAGACGAGTTTTGGACGAAGTCTCAAACCAGAATGCTCCCCTTGGTAGCGTCCGTCAGCTTGCCGAAAATTGGTCCGACGGTGCTCCGGTTAAGCTGAGTTTCTCTTCTGTGGTGAAGGAAACACTGAAAAGGGCATACTGGTCTTCTCACCCTCTGAACAGTCTGCACCCACAAGAGTTTCCTTTTTCCATTTTTGGAAACTCCCTGTTTAAGCTTAACTTTTCCGAAAGTTGTGGGATGTGGGCCATTTGTTTCCCTTTTAAGACAAGCAAATCCTTGCTTTATGGGATTTGGAAGATTGCTGACACATGGAGATATGGTGAATCCACTTGGTGTTTGGTTCTTGTGGGGACCCGGGTTTTAAAGATTTTTAGTTTTGGATGGGATCCGGGTGGATCAATCTTTTCGGTAAAGATTTTGAATAGTCTCGATTTCAGTAACTTCGTGGCTTGGTTTCAGGACGGTTTTGTCTCAGACGTTGCGTTTCCTTTCAACTTGCCGAGGCCACAACGAAGTAGCTACGTTCAGCTTGCCTTGATAAGGCCCATCTCTTTTGGAGTGGGAGCCTGCCTCCGGAGGGAGCTCTCAGGCGAGTTACGAGCGTATCTCTGTTGTCTCAAGCCTCGACTGATCGTTGATGAATCGCTGATGTGCTTACCGATTCTCGGTTGTTTGAAGCTATCCCTGGTTGAACCAGTGGACGCTACCTACAGTTCAGCATCTTGTGTTTGCTGGTGTTTTTTCAATGTTTGTTGGCTCCCACAAAGGCTTACGGCTTGTGGGTTTGGTTTTAGTTTTCTCAGGTCTTGCACGACCGTTGCTTGTTTGTTTTTCTCTGTTGTTTTGATCGTCCCGCACGCGTATGGGACTTTTGTTTGTCTTGTGTTGTTATTTTTCTTTTGACGTAAAATGGAAGTTATGGTTTGAACAAAAAAAATCTTACAACACTCACCAAGATTTATACCCAAAAAACTTGTGAAACCCTTTTCCAAAGATACAACAAATAAGTACACTCAAGAAACCTCACTAGGTAGATGTTTGTAACAATTTTAGCTCTTCTTCAAACCCCAAACATTTGAAATAAAAGAATGCAATGAAATCACTCAAGTGTTTGTATAAGAAGGATATGAATTTATGCTCTAAAAGAGTTTGAATATGCTTGAATGCTTTTGGATAGTTGTCTTGTTGTTGAAGAAGTTTTGGAGACTTGCCCTTATACCCTCTAATTGAATTCTATTCGTTTGGGTTGTTGGAGACTTGATTATAGCCGTTGGGAGGGGTTTTCCCGTATTAAATGCAGTTTGACAACTGTCATTATTGGTACTCAAAAATCAGTATCGGTGCCTATTCAAAAATAGAAAGAATCGTTGTCTAATACAGAGCGTATCAGTACTCGGACAGAGTGTATCGGTACGGTACATATCATACTGGTACTGAAAATAGTTCACTGAATTTTTTTTTCCAAAGGGTGTACCGATACTTGAAGGTACCTTACCGGTACTCAAAGTTGAATCTGTATCAGTGCGCTAGTCGTATCGGTACGGAAAGAGCTCACTGAAAATTGAAAAACAAACTCGTATCGATACGCCTATAAGGTCGTATCGGTATTCAAAGGTCAAATTGACTTTTTGAGTATTTTTAAATTATTTTAAAATTGTCTTAAATAATTTAGATAAAATTTGATCTTTAAAATATGTTATTTGAACACTTATTAATTCTTTTCATGTAACCCCCTCGTCCCGGTCTGGCCGGATGACCGGTCCGAGTGAGCTACACGGGGAAAACCGAGTGAAAACTCCCTAAGGAACTCTCCCTCGGTTAGCAACCCTATATATTTTTTTTTTTCATTTTAATCTTGTCTAGATGAAGATTACATCCTAAGCGATCATACAGCGGAACAATATTTACAAATCAATCAACCGAGCCCAAACTAACACTTAACAGCCCATTTTTAAAGTTATCCTGCAGGCGGTATCGATACCCTTAAGGGGGGTATCGATACCCCTTTGACTAGGTCAACAGGGTTTGGTCAACCTGAGGAGACAGTATCGATACCCCAAATGAGGGTATCGATACCCTCCCCTAAAGTTGACTTCCCACGGTCAAAGCCAAGACAACGGTATCGATACCCTTAAGATGAGTATCGATACCGAAATCGACAGTAGCTCCAGTGGCCAAAAAGGTATCGATACTCCCCCTCGAGTATCGATACACGAAGCCTGAAACCACAGGGTAGTATCGATACCAGATCAACGGTATCGATACCCCAGCTACGAAACTGCAGGTTTGAGCTGATTTAGAGCACAAGGAGGCCCCTAAATCCCTCTAACCCTTCAACCAACACACTATCATCAACCCTAAGGCAAACCAACCATAAAAGCATGCTTTCACAAGAACCAAAGGGCAGTAAACAACACAAAGAGGTACACCTACGATCAAGCAATTTAGGCATTCCAACGAACCTAAGCATCCATGCATAGCATTCTAAAAGGGCAACTTAGCATATAAGGTCATACATAAAACTCAAAGGCCTTAAAAGGTACGTGATAAGCATAAGGAGGTTTGCACTATAACAAGGCAACCTAAACGTCTATAAACATGCCACCATACACAAGCATACATCAAAGTATAACATGTTTTACAACCCAAGGCCAAATCAAAACATCAACATACATCCAAACTCAGACAACAACACCTATCCCATTGCTTTACTATTACAATCCTTAAGTTTAAACATTATACTTGAGCTAACCGTAAGCAACACTTGGAGGCCTTTCCTTGCCCTTGCCACCCACAAACCATTGATCTGCATTGTCGAACAAAAGAGAGCGTAAGCATAAGAGCTTAGTGAGGGTAAGCTCATAAAACAAACCTTCGACAATGCAGGGTCCAAGCACGAGCTACAACCAAGATAAAATGCATGACCATACCTTTGATCCACACGAGCCATAAATATAGATGATGCATGAACATATATTCAATATCATGTCATGCTCAACATGTTTAAATCCACAACACATGAAACCACATATATTAAACCATGTTAGTAACACATCCCAAATCACATCAGCTCATAATTAATCACATATTGGCAACATAAACCACAATCCGTATTGGCACCTAGCTATGACTCGAATACGCGGATAACCGTTGGAACTCACATCCAACAACTCAACCATTACCTGACGGTGGGATTCCACTCATCACCGTTTTCGCGGAGGGGATTCCACTCATCCTCACGCCTCATTTCACGCGGAGGGGATTCCACTCATCCTCACGCCCCGTCGATGGGATTCCACTCATCACCGACTAATATAAATACAATTTCCGGGCGAACCCGTACTCCTCCTTGGTGACTCAACGCCACCAAGGCCACGCGCGACTTTTGACTCATGTGTACACACTAACATCCTAATGATCGATCATTTGTACCCAAGCATACTAGTGCCAATACTACACATTTCATTAATCATTCATAATATCAATTCTTAACACTTCCGTGCTTAGCACGTACTTACCATGACTTACCGTCATGCACAACCACATTTCCATGCCTAGCATGTACTCACCATGATCCTCGGATCATGAAACCACCTCATAATCACATTTCACATAACAACACCACATGTACATTATTAACAACCATATCACATCATATTTTGCACATGTGTATAACCATATCATATCTATCATCAACATGCATATAACAATGCATCTAACATGCCTCAACATACATGTATACAACATATACATAATCAACACCATCACAATTTAATACGAGGCATATACAACCATTAAAAAGTGCAACCAAAGTCTCTAATCAAAGCTTGGGATTAGGCTACCACTCTAATCCCAACTCTAGGTGGGTTTACCAAGCCCATCCTAGGTTCACATGCTTGAACCAAATACTCAAAACTATTTTGAAAATATTTAACCACTCACCTAAACATCCAAGCTCCAAGCCAAGCTAGTCACCTCCCTCAAATTTCCGGATTTCTTCCCGAAGCTTTTCCAACACGAATTCCCGCTTCCAAACAACCTCAAACACATTTCAAACAATTCCAAATCAGCCCATCATTCAAAAGACCAACCCGGAACACAATTCAAATACAATTCACAATGTTGCAAGCCATGACCAAACCCCACTTTTAGCAATTTCGGACAGCCCCTAAACCATGTCCAAAAACCATCTTTCCAACATCCATAGCACCCACAAACATTCCCAAATCAACCCCTAACCATAGTACTACCATTGGGCTATCAATTCCCACCTAAAACAACCCCCAAAAATCACCCAAAACCCTTCAAAAAACCCATTTTTACCCAATTTCGGAAATTCATTAAAAATTAACCAAATTAACATATAATGTGTATTTCAACTTCATTAAACAAAACCCCAACTTAATTTAACAAGACAAGATGAAAAACCCATAAAAATCTAAACTTTTAAATCAAACCCTAATTTCCAAAAGTTCATATTTTTGAAATCTAAAACTATAGATAGATAGAGATTAAAGAGGGGAGTTCAAATCTGTAATTACCTTTCAAAAGCCCCTTGAATTGATGAAGAAATCAAAGGAATAAAGTCTTGAAGTTTTGAGAGGGTTTGAAAATGGTGGTGGGTGTTTCCACTTTGGAATAATGAGAAAAAGGGGAAGAAGATGACAATTTGTGGTTTAAAATAAAAAGATGGGTTTTTAATTTGGATGGCCATTTTATTACTAAAATGCCATTAATGAGATGGCAATCTCATTTACTTTAAAATCCATGAATTGAGTTTCAATCCAATTTGGTCCAACACAATTGTTTGTTTGGAAAAGAATACGAAGACCAAAATAATATATTATTATTTTAATTATAAAACTGAAACCCGAAATAATATTAAAATATTATTTTCACCCGACCCCTAAACCCGGGTGTTACATTTCAACTTAGAATTTGTGATTTTTTTAATATTTTAAAATTTCATTTAAAACATATCGAATATAAATTTTTCTATATCAAAATCAATATATATTAGTTTTACAAAAATGATGAAAAGGAAAAAAACTACTTTGGGTTAACAAACTATATAAGGATACTTATTATTTTGTTGAAACTTTAAGCCTATTTTTCTATGCACCGAATTTCAGGGACAAAACTAGAATCAAACGTCAGAAAGGGTAAGAGTTCATTAAACTTTTAAATTTAATAATTAGGAAAACAAATATTTTATTTAATTAATATTAAATTAAAAAAATCTAAAATATTATTATAAAAAAAATTTGGGAGAGTCTGTTCCCCTATATATCTCCGTCCCTGCCGAGCTTGTCTTCAATAAAAAAAAAATAGCATTACTATCAACAGGTATCACAGGCCTAACCCTTTTAAATGATTTCTTAAAAGTCTAATCACATTTTAGCTTTCGATTTTTTAAAAATTAAGCGTAATGCCTTAGATCTTTTTCTCGTCTTTCAATAGTTTTTTTTTGTTAAATTGAATCAAAAAAAATCAACATTTTTTTAAAATCTTATATTTTGTTTTTGCAATTTTTCATATATATATATATATATATATTATAGTTTTTATAATTTTAAATAATTCTAAATATATATTTTGTATATTTTAAAAAATATGTTTTTAAATAAATTTGGAAATATTTTTTTTGCGTGAAATGATAAAATAACTAATATTGGTATTGATAAAAAGATAAAATAGTTAAAGTATGTTTAATTAGTTCATTAATTTTTTTCAGTCAGTTAGTTCAATTTGATAGAAAAATAAAAATCCAAGGTCAAAAGCTAAAAAGATATAAGAATTAAAATATTTGTATACAAAATTTAAGAATGTCATTATACCATTTTAAAAGTTGGGCATTCGGAGTAATCATACTTGACTGAAAATTTATTTATTTTAACTGCTAATTAATTCGAATTGAAAATGATTTCGACTAATTCAATGGATAAGCCAAATTAATTCAATTGATTAGCTGAACCTACTTTCGTTAGCTAAGTAGCTATTTTTTTCCAACTAACTGAATTAAATTTAGTTATGATCAATTAATTCAATTATGAACTACCTTACGAAAATACAATTATTAATATAAATTGCTAATCGTTGATGCCTAAATGAGTAGACACCGAATAAAAAAAAGTGAAGATGAGAACTAACGTGATTAGTGGCGGTCTCGGACAGATGTCTATCTAATAGATTTGAGACGGAAAGCAACAAACAATATCACGGTCAGAGAGAAGTAAGGGAGAAACTATCCCATGTTCCTTTGCCCAATGTTCTCTATAGTTGTATGAGTATTATACCTTTGGTACTGTTGGTGATTAATGGTGGCAGATCTAGTGGTACTTTATAAACAAATTCGATGAGGCAAGTCTAACTTTCAAGTATTAGACTTTATAGTCTGATCATATGATAGAGTGTTGTAATATCTGACAGTATCTATTTTCATAAATCTTTAAAATTTTGATCACTTAGGATACTTGTCTCGAGAAAGATAGTTGCCATGGAGCCATTTCTAGAGTTGGTAGGCACGATAGTTGAAGTCCGTTACTAAAGCTCTTCGAATACAAAGATGTCAGATATAATACTTATCGTACATTACATAAATATCAATTCTTAATTTTCGTATATCACGATTAGACCTTTTAAGGATGATTAACCAAGTATAACCTGGATTGAATTAAAAAAGTTTTAAATTAAACAAATTAAATCTTACTAATAAGACCAGTGGCTTTCATTTAAATTCATCATTTATAAATATTATTGTATATTTAATATTTTATTATTTTAAAACGGTAAGAGCTTGATAATGATTTCAAACGTTTTTGAGTTATAATCCGAGATTTCCAAATGAGCTTGATAATTGGTGGATTTTAAAAGTTAATAAAATTTTGGTAAACTAACTGGGTGACCATTAATTATTGGGTCTGACTGGTTTTGACCATCGAACTAGAAAAACTCAAAATTTGTTTACACAATTATTTAATTGGACCTATTTTAACCACCAAACATTAAAATTTAACGGAGAGGTGACATGATTGTTAATGAAAAATTGTATAACACATTTAGTCCCTATTAGTCACCTATTCTATCAAGGACGCTATTTTTAACCCTAAAAGACATCAACAGATCATTTTGGTCCCTCCAAGAATTGCATGAAGAGTACCACTCAAACATCCAATAAACGAAAAAATTTGCCGGCTTCTTATCCAATCAATCACTTCTACCATTATCAAAATGAAATCATAAACTCATTCCATTTTCACAAAAGAAAAAAAAAATCAGTTTCCAGTCAATTCACTGCAAACACAGGAACCAAAATTCTCATTAAACATAGCTATCACAAACCCCACCACTATTAACACCACCGATCAGAAAAGGAAGAAAAGTTAAACAAAATCTCAAACAATAGCTAAAAACACTAAATACCCACTATTAATCATATGATCATCTATGTATCACATCAAACAACAAACAAAAACACAACCAATATCTGTATATATTTAGTGTATGCTTCATGAAGAGAGAGAGGTACCATATAACACCATGAAAGGATCTTCTATTGCTCTTCGACTTGCCGGTTGAGCGTCAACAATGGCATTCTTGATACAATAGGTAACTAACATGGACAAAATATGTAGTTATACAAATTTCCTTTAGCAACCACATTACCTCTCCGTTAGATTTTAACGGTTGGTGGTCAAAATAGGTTCAATTAAATAGTTGGATTGTCGAATTTTGAATCTTTGTAGTTTGGTGGTCAAAACAGGTCAGACCCAATAATTGAGTGGTCACCCAGATAGTTTACCCTAAAATTTTAAATAATAAGGTCTGCTAGATTTAAAATAAAGGATAAATACAATAACAAATTTAAGAAATATTTTCAAAAACTATAGTAGACTAATCATATTAAACAATTATTTCTCTAAAACCATTAAAGTGTACAAACTAATTACTAAAAAATGTTAAAATAGGATCATACAAACAAATGGTTAAAACCAACCAAGCACTCGAAAAAATGATAAAACTGACAACATTGCCAATGATGAAAGGACAAACATCAACAACATTAACATAAAAATGCATATAATAATGACGGCACATTGACAAACTAGCTTTATTACAACTCAACAATATTACATTATCGATGATTACGGGCGCCTATCAATATAAGAGAATGAATATGATGATCCATGGTAGTGATAGATGTCATGCCCCCAAAATCGGGCCTTTATTTATTTGTTTTTGAATTTTGAGGTTAATTTGAAGTTTGGATTAAATTGAAGAAAGTGAAAAATTTGGAGGTAAAAATTGGAATTTCTAAAAATTATAGGTCATCTTCAAAATCCCTAGCCTAGGGAGGGACTATTCCAGCGGTTCCTTTCTTCTTTAAATATATTTTTATCATATTTTTCTCCTTTTCAAAAAATTTTAAATCTTCTCTAAACATTTAAAAGAAAAAGAAAAAAGAAAATGAGCGATACGCGCCGAAAACATGTATTAACATAAACATAAATCATATAACGACTGTGTCGTACATGTATAGATTTTGTCTTTAACCACTCAATTGGGGCTTACATTGATTTTTTTTCCAAGTATTTAAATAATCTTTTAAATATGTCACGGTTGTTAGATATTGTTTTTTTAATATATTTAAATAATCCCATTCAAACCACAAGGCCCACGCCAAAGTTAATTCAAATATTGAAATTGTTGAATATTAAACCGGCAGCGGTGAAGCTGGAGTGTCACTGTGTCAGAGGTGGTGTTTTATTGGGCCTGCAGTTGGTTGTCAGGCATAAGTTAGTTTTGGGCCTAAATTTGGGCCCCGAATAGAATTAACTCTCAGCAAAGCCGTAAAGTTGTTGAATATTAACCATCAATCGAGTGGGGATCTACCATTCTATGACTACCGATAAAATCATAATCAGAAACTAGCATCGTGAAGATCTCTGTATGAGCATCAAGCGACCGCTAAAGTATGATGAAGTCATGCCAAAACGACGGATGAAACGAACCACAAAAACAAAGAAAAAACGTGCCACAAAGGTAACCTTTAATAATTGGATGACTCAAATGTAACATTACCCATAATTAAGTGAACCAAGTGTAACTTTTAATAATTGTGTGAACCAAATGTAATCTTACCTATAATTGAATGACCTTTATTGTAGTTTACCCAAAAAATGTAATCTTACCAATAAACTCTGAGATCAACTAATTAACTGAGTAACCAAAGATGCTCATATTGTATCATCTTGTATGAGTTTGAATCCCGACATTTTCCTTGAGAATGTAAATATATCTCTACTTCATAAAAAAATAGAGTGAACTACACATTTAGCACCTAATCTATTACCGTGTTTTTGTTTTGGTACCCCGCCTATTATTTTTGACAAAATAGTATCTAATATTACGTTTTTGTTCTCTTTTGGTGCCCCGATCGTTAAAAATTAACAAAGATGACGTGGCTCAGTATAATCACAATTGTAGTCCAAAACACTTATATAATCACAGTTTTAGTCCAAAACATCATCTTAATTTTGGAGATAAAATTACAAATTACTCATTTTTTTTCTTCCATCGAAATTGTTCAACAAGCCTCCCTTGAAATATCATTTTAATCACAGGGGTACAGTCATCCTCTCTCACTGTAGCCCCATCAGCCAGCCGTCAAACACGAATCCACTCGATTCGAGCACCCAAATGCTCTTTTGAAAGTGATATGTCCTCGTCGCCTGAACCACGATTGCTCAGTGAAAACAACAAAATGTGCGATTTGCAAAAGGGGAGCAAAGATGGTCAAGTTTTAGGGAGAGTATTGATGATGAATTGCAAAAAAAGTTTGATGATGCGAGTTAGGGTTGATGGTGGTTCAAGGGGAAAATAGAGGCTAGGGTTTAAGGGAAGAAGAAAAAAAGGAAATTTGCACTTTCAACCCAAATATTTAAGATGATGATTAAATTGATAGAGGTTGGACCAAATTGATAGAAATATATAATTTTTTTGGACTAAAACTATTATTATCCAAATTAAGAATAAGCCACATCATCATCTTTGTTTTTTTTATCAAAGGGAAACTTAATTCGATTAAAATAAAAGGGGCCCGACCCCATGCACATGGTGTGCAAGAAACAGAGAAACAACACCAAACATAAACCACGAGGCAAACAAGTGGCAGGAAACAGTATCCATGCAAAGCCGAGCAATGCAGAGAGAGTACAACTCATCAGAGGCAGGGAGCCTATCCTGAACCGGGGCACTCAGGCCCACAGAGCTAAACGAACGCTTATCAAAGCGAAAGAAAAACCCGCCACAAGAAGGCCTCAGATCCGTACGGGCGTCAATGAAATTCATGTTCTTCTGGGAGAGCTCCATCCGGAGGCAGGCTCCCAATCTCATAGTGAGATTGGGCCTTGTCACCAAAATCGCTGGAATATAACACCCTAACTGATCTGGCTTAACAAGAAAGACTATCAATCTAAAACCCGAAAAAATTGAAAAGATAACATAAACTTTCGAATACTGGATCCACATTAACCGTATCTCGACAGAAGGGTAAGAGCCACCCGAATCCCATTCGAATCTAAGAAACTTCAAATTCTGGATCTCCTTCTCTTTCCAAGTCCCAACAGATTTCCATATCCCATGGAACAAGGATATGTTTGGCTTAAAAAAGGAAGTTTTTGAACAAAGAGCTGGACAAGGGTATTTATGGTAAGGCTCCAGCAAAATGACAGACCTACCCCCGTCCCTAAGCTCCACAGTGAGCCAACCAACAACCATGGCTCTCCGATAGACCAAACCCCCGCCGAAGGTTGACGATCTATTTGTCGGAGACGAAATGCCTCGAGGCGGTTGCTTCCGGTGTGTCACCGATGACCGGTGAGCCGAAGAAAGAGTCGCCTGGTGTTCCTTGCTTCCACGAAGGAACACGACAGAGGCTTTAAATCTAGAATTCTGAAAACGTAGGGCTCAGAAAAAACCCAGGCCAGCCGGTAGCTAGGACGATGAGGGGACAGTTGTTGTGTTCCGAACGGGGCACTGAACCACCAGCCGTTCTGTGAAAAAACAAGACAAGGCAGACCAAAAACCTCCGCTAAAGCAGCCGGCATCAGGGCAAGCAAAGCCGGCTGAAGATGGAGCCCTAGTCTAAGTTCCGGCGAACTAGAAATCTTAAAGACGTGTCGAAAACCACTGCTTCGGCAGCTTAAAAACCGTCGCGGGAAACCGATTCCGGGAGAGACCCCTCGCTCTCCTTCTCTCGCGTTTCAACTCCCCCAAGCGAACAACCAGCCGTCGTCGTCCCCTCCAAAACCGGTAGCCGATGATCAAGGACGGAGGCGTAGCCACCCACCCCCGATCAGTCAAGAAACGGGAAAGAGGAATTCACACTGATCGTCTGAGACTTAGGGCCTTTGAAATCGGAAAGAGAGGAAAAAGAAAGGGGCGCGTGGCAGCGCGTTGTTTTCGTAAGGAGAATCTTATGGGCTATTTTTTTTAACGATTGAGGTACATAAAGAGAACAAAAACGTAACGTTAGATATTATTTTTTCAAAAATAATAAATGGGGTACGAAAACAGAAACACAATAATAGATTGAGTGATAAAGGAGTAGTTTACCCAAATTTTGCCAAAATACTCTAGATTGATTTGTTCAAGTGTACGTAGTTTCTTTATTGCTTTCAAGCATCGTGATTACCGAAATTGATCTCATCAATCTAAATCCAACCTCAATAAAATTCATTAATTATCAAGCTTATTTGGACCAATCTCAATACTTGGATTATATAGACGTGGAAAAAGGGTCATTCGGTTCGGTTTCAGTTCGGGTCTGACTATATTCGGTTTAAGTTTGGGTCGGTCGGTTTGATCTGGTCTGGTTCGGTTTTAGTTCGAGTATATGGTTATTTTGGTTCAGGTTAGGACGTCGGGTCGGTTGACTTTCGATTCGGTTAATTTCGGGTCAGTTGATTTCTAGTCGGGTCAATATCGAGATAATAGGAGATCGGTCGTTTTTTGTTGGGTTTCCAGGCCAAATTATGTTTTTCCACCATATATATGACTTTATATAGCATGTATATTTGACTTTTTGGTGAGTTGTGCGACAATTCATATTTCACCTTTATTTATTTATTTTAATATATATTTTTTATTTCGGGTTGCCTTCAGTTCGGTTGAAAATTGGTTCGGGTCCATTTTTAGTTCAATTGAAATTCGGATCAGTTTATTTTAAGTTTTGGATCAAATTTGGGCCATCGTATTCGGGTCAATTTTAGGTCTCGGTTCGGTTCTCAAGTCTCGGGTCAAGTTTGTCAGGCCTAATTATAACTCACTTTTTTTAAAATTTATAATCAAGCTCTTACTATTTTAAAATAATAAATATTAGTACGAGCATATACTAACTTCTATCACCTTTAGACTATTAAAAAATAATAACAAATATTTAGTTGTTTTATTGGCTTTATACTCTATGCATTTTAGACGTTTGACTGCTTTGATTATAATTAATTTCATGTGTACTCTTTTTCTTCCATTTAAGTTTAGAGAGGTTTTTTAATAAGGTATATGGAAGTAATCCTCTTTTATAAAAAAAACTAATAACAAATATTAAAAATACAATAATATTTATAAATTTATTTTAGCAGAGCCCGATTAATATTATTAGTAACATTTTATTTTGAGTCCGTGTAACCCCCTCGTCCCGGTCTGGACGGCTGACCGGTCCGAGTAGGCTACACGGGGAAAACCGAAGCGAAACCCGTTAAGGCTTCCCTTCGGTTAGCAACCCTATTTTTTTTTCTTTTCTTTATCTTTTCTAGATGCTTTTATTAACTCCTATGTGATAGGACACGCAGCGAACAAACACGGATACAAAACCCACAAGACATGCAATTAAACAACCCAATTTTCATTTTTAAGCAGGCCGTATCGATACACCTACAGAGGGTATCGATACGCCTTGACCAAAGTCAGCCCTCTCAGTCAACCCAGGGAAGACTGTATCGATACAGCCCTTGAGCGTATCGATACGCCCCTCTCGGTCAACATTTCGAGGTCAACGAGATGGAACCGTACCAATACGCTACAACCCCGTATCGATACGACCTAAACCCACCAACTCCTCTGAATTCCAGAGAGTTGGGACCGTATCGATACACCCCCGTGTATCGATACGCCCAGCCAAAACTGAGTTCTGCAGGCAAGACCATATCGATACGGCCCTTAGGCGTAACGATACGCCCTGCTCTGCAATACTCCAATTTCAGCAAAAACACATAAGGCTCACACTCTAGATGCAAATCAAAACCTCCCTAGACACATCCAAGCATTCATACCACCTCTATTAACCAAAATCTATTCATACAAGGCACCCAACATGGACGAACATCATTCAACCAAGGAATTCACGTAATCATTCAAAAGAAGGCATACATAGCATACATGAGTTTCATGCCTTAGCAAACAAACATAAAACATTCATATAAAGCAATCTAAACATGATTTTACAAGACAAGCATGACATCCAAAAGCCAAAGCAACACAAGCATCCAAAAGACATGGTTATAAGCCTCCCAACAAACACTTAGGCATCAACATAACATGGTTTACAAATCCATCAACATAAGGCATTAACAACATAAAGCCAACACAAAGGAGTCTAGATACACGCTCCTAAAACACGTAACATTTCCCATTGCTAAACTACTACATTATTTAATAAACCATACTTGAGCAATTACCACACGCTTGGACGCCCTTTTCTTGCTCCTTGCTAACTCCAAGCTAAAGATCTGCATTGTCGGAAAAAAAAAAAGAGCGTAAGCATAAAGCTTAGTGAGTGGAGCTCAAAAAAACATAACAACGACAATGCAGGGTTCAAAGCTTTCTTTAAAATAAATGCCAACACCTACAATCTATCTAACGACATAATCCTCTTACTAACATACAAGTTCAACCTCAAGTCAACCATATATATATATATATATATATTTATCATGGCATCACACTTCATGGTATGCATAAAGACATGATCTTAGATTAAAGCAAAACAATAAAAAGAGAATGATATAGTGAGACACAACATGAACAATACATGGTATGCACAAGCATAACCAAAACACACACGGTGGGACTACACATCACCGTTTCGACTAGTAGTTTTCCAATGGGACTACACATCAAAGTACTCTTTTACTAGTCACTACCGGCGGGACTACACATCACTGGAGTCTTATACCATCCGCTACCGGCGGGACTACACATCACTGGAGCAACGACAACCATCACGTAAGGTTCGACTCCAACCATGCAACATGATATACAATCACCATCATGCGACATGTACTCACTATATCATGCACAACCAAAACAAGTTGTAACAAAATCCGCAACTAGGCACCAACTTACTACTTACAACATACCAACCACAAATGGTCTTACTCACCATTTTCGTGCACAACCTGCACCAACTTACACACATCTTACAAGGCATATCAACAACACCATTATTACCATCATACATGATCAACGATATAATATTAAGCAACATGCTTCTTCCCAAAGTATTGGAATTTCATGCCTAACAAATTATCATTTCAAGCAATGAAAAACGAATGATACAAAGGGAATTTAAAGAGGCGAGACACATCAACTTACTCTTGAGCTTAGATTGACTTTTCAAGCCCAATCTAAACTCTTTCAAAATCATCTTTGAACCAAAACGATTCTTGAAAAAATTTCCACATCCACATGCTTGAACCAACCTTTGAAAATCAAATTAAAACATTAACCACTCACCTTACTTCCTTAATCAAATCAAGCAAAGCCGACTCAAGCCTCCATGACTTCCGAAATCGATCCCAAAGCTTTACCAACGCAAATCCTTGCTTCTAATCATCTCAACACAAGTAAATTAACCTCAAATCAGTCCACAAAACAATGTAGCAACCGAAACACAACCCAAGCACAAAACACATGTTTTTCGAGCCAAGAACAACCCCAAAATGCCATTCCCGAGCAGCCCTTATGCACAGCCGAAAACCATTGATTCCAACTCTTTTAACACACCTAATAGCTTCCAAAATAACCCCTAACTATCATACAACCATCAGCTCTCATTTTCCAACATAAAACAGCCCTAAAACTCACTTCTAAACCCTCCTAAAACCCCACTTAAACCCAAATACGAATTTCTTAATAAAATCAAGTAAAAATCACATATGTTGAACCATTTGGGCTACGAACAACACATATAATAATAAGAATTCAAAAGCTTCAACATTGGACAACAAAGTTGGGATTTTTAACTTAAAAGTTCAAAAACTCAAAACACAAAACAATGAGTTTTATGGAAAACTAAATACATGGAGAGAAAGAGGAAGGTGAGGACAGCTCAAAAGTGCCATTACCTTTTAAAAACCATCAAGGATGAAGGATGGAGGAGATGAAATAGAAGCTTCAATGGTGGGAGGGGGTTTCACGTTGGTTTTTGTTTGGGAGGTAGAAGATGATACAAATTTGGGTGTTTTGAAATTAAAAAGAGTTTTTATTTTACAAGGCCACGTATTTACGAAACTGCCACTAATGAAATGACTATTGGGTTTTGGTTTAAAAATTGGGTCCAACACCTTTGTTTTATTTGCAAACAAAACCCGAACCATTATTTTATTTATTTAAATTATAAAACCGAACCCGAATAATATTAAAATATTATTTTCACCCGACCCCCAAACCCGGGTGTTACAACTCCCCCACTTAAGGAAATTTCGTCCCCGAAATTCATCGGACTGGAAGAGTCACTGAAACTGCTCCTCCACACTTCCCTTTTTCTTCTCACCACAACATTCTCACCAACTCGGTAGACTTACCACACAACGTTAGCTAACCGATGCTAAGATCTCAACGGGTTCTTCAAGGCATGTCAATTTTAAACTCAACTCAATCTCTTCAACAAACATAGCACAAGACAAATCTGATTCGCACTTCCAAATCATGGATACACAGAACACGTCACAAATTTCCCTTTCTAACTCTGGTGGTAACCGCAACAATTAAACACAGAACTAGCCCGATTCACTATCCCATACAACACTGTTTGAATACTTGACCAATAACCTTTTTCTGACTAACCATCTGACTTCAACAGGTAACCAAACGCTATGTAGACGTCTTCAAAAAACTAGTCGAAAACTCGAATCTCTATCGGCCACTATCGATCTCAAGGCACTGTACAACTCACACTCTGGCTAAGGCACAACTCCGCCATCTTACCCACGGTACAAGTAACGTGAACATTTATAAAATGAGTACACCCGGTGCAACTATCATCGTTTACTCGGCTAAACTCTCCCGTAGGAAATCAAAGGCGATCCAGACACAAAGTCCCTCAAATCTATTTCCCACTTTCATTAAGAATCTTCCACGGATGTAACAAACTAGAAGGAAACTGTCGCTCGGTCTTGACACCCTGGTAAATTATACACTTACTCTCAAACTGAACCACATCCTTCATCAACTCAATCCGGAAGAACTCGTCTTCAACCCAAAATACGTTTTCATACTACTCAGATGCAATACAAATGAACTGCTGTGTGCTTCAACCAACACAATACGTCTCATAACACTATGTCATTCGGCACAACTATTCTGTCTTTGAAATGCAAAACTCTATCATCTTCGAAACTGTATTCTGAAGGTCTTCCTTCCGCTAATTCTTGCACGTGAGGTGCCAAGAACCTGTCTTGCAACTGTTTCTCTTTAAGTATTCTGACTCAAAGTAGGCTCAACCCGAAACTCGGCCACAGAAACACTATCATTTAACAAATTGAAACCGGCAAATACAGCTCGCAACTCAACTACTATTCTAACAACAAATATAACTCAGAACATCGGTTACTACATTAACTCTATTCGGATGGTACTCAATCTTGAGATTACAGTCTTCAAGCAGTTCTAACACTTTATGCTATTCAAGTTTCAACCCTTCCTAAGTCGTCTAATATTTCAAGTTCTGATGATAAGTGTACATATTGTGCATTTCTCACCATACAAGCTTTGTCTCTAAGTCTTCGAAGAAAATACAATTGAAATTAACCCTATGTCTCGGGTCAGATAATTCTTTTCAAGGTCTTTCAACTATCTCGATGAATAGGCCACAATCTTCTGTCTTGCATAAGCACACAACCTAACCCTACATGTAACGCATCACTATGGTTCACCAATTCTTTCTCTGATAAAGGCTAGACCAGGGTCGAAGCTTCCTTCAAAGTTTCTCTCGGTTTCTCAAAGGCTCATTGTCTCGCATCTAACCACACAAACCGATCATTCTTCTGTAGCAATCTGCCAAAAGAGCAGCTATCTTCCAAAAGATCATTTACAATCGTCCGATAGAAACAATGCTAGACTTAGGAACTATAGATACTTGTCACTGTCTTCAATTTCTTCCAACTCACATCTTCTTCTGTCTACATAGGATTTACCCTAATACACTCGGCTAATCTATATGTCCTAGGAGAACATATTCTTTGACTCGGAGTTCACGTTTGCTAAACTTGGCATACAACTGATTTTCTAATAGGATCTACAACACTAACTCCAAATGCTTTTCATGGTCTTCTTTGGTACGTGAATATACCCATGTATCATCTAAGAGAGTTATTACAAACTGATCAAGGAGCTCAGGAAGTATTTTGCTCAACATCTCTATAAAAGTAGCTAACACACTAGTCGAACAAAATGACATAACCCAAAACTCAAAGTGATCACATCTGCCCCGAAAGCTGTCTTCGGTACTTCAACCTCTCTCACTTTCAACTAGTAGTATTCGAATCTCAAATTACTCTTCGAAAAGACTGGAGCACACCCTAACTGATCAACAAATCACTGACGCTCAGAAACGGATACTACTTATTCACTGTCAATTGTTACAACTATATGAAATCTAAACACATTCTCGTATTGCCATCTCTCTTCTTCACAATTTGCACTACCATATTCTAAGATGGTGTACTAGGCCTAATGAACCTAAGGTCTAACAAATCTCGAAGTTGATTCTTCAACACTCTCAATTCTTTCGGGAACCATAAGGTACAGAGCAAACAAAACAGGAGCAAACTCGGAGACGGTCTCAAAAACAAACTCTTCTTCCATATCAAGAGACAAACCGGGCAATTCTTGCCAACACTTTTAGGAAAACACAAACTGTTCTAACATTCTGCGGTCTAATCCTCATTCAAAAATCAAATCCATCACATTTGCTAGGCAAGCCTGTCAACTAAACTCAATCAATCTTTGACCTCTAAAGCTGGATCAACATTCGATACGGAATCCACATTCCCACCTACCATTACAAGCTCATAGTCATCCGCAAGCTTTAAGAAAACTCCCATTGTCTCAAAAGTCTACCCTAACTCTATGTTCTACAAGCCAATCCACGCACAGTTTCACATCAAAACCGTAAAAAGGCAATTCCATCGCATCTACTGGAAACATGTGCTCCTGAACCATCAACAAACATCTTCCGTACATCCTTCCGACCACAATCGTATCCTCGAAGGAGCTAGTACACTAACACCTACCCCTAGTACCTCACAAGGTAGATTCAACAACTTCGCATGCTCACTCAAAATACACGGACGCGTAGATCCAGAATCAATCAGAAAAAAAAAACAAGCTCAATGACTGTATCGAGGAATTACTTGCTATAACATCGACATCATTCCGAAGCCAACTCTTAGGTCTTCACTTCTATTACCAACTCATATCAAGATCGGTCACATTGTTCTCTCTTAATAGAAACCAGCTCACAGGCACGCTGACCCAAACAAACAAACTGTACCTCCAACTCTGGTACTGTCATACTGCCCTGAACTAAAGCGATGAACTCTCTCATCATTCGCATTCTCTAAAACCTCAGATTCACGATTACCAGCTCTAGGCCCACGTCTCGGCCTCAAGCTTACCAAAGGCAACCATACAACAATAAACAAAACACACAAGAAAGAACATTTAGGGTTAGCAAGAGCAAGGGTCCAAGGTGCTCAAGTATATTCCTTTACAAAATTCTTTTCAAATAAGTAATAGTAGCAATGGGAACTCGACACTACGCTTCAACACAACCATCATGCTAACACATGCTTTCAAACACCGTACTAACAAGCAAACATCAAGCATACATGGAAAAACATTCACCGAGACGTAACTACAACATAACACTTCAAACTTACCTCACTTACCTACCCTAGGTCTCGGAAACCTCAGGCTCTGATACCAATAAATGTAACCCCCTCGTCCCGGTCTGGACGGTTGACCGGTCCGAGTAGGCTACACGGGGAAAACCAAAGCGAAACCCGTTAAGGCTCGCCTTCGGTTAGCAACCCTATTTTTTTTCTTTTCTTTATCTTTTCTAGATGCCTTTATTAACTCCTATGTGATAGGACACGCAGCGAACAAACACGGATACAAAACCCACAAGACATGCAATTGAACAACCCAATTTTCCTTTTTAAGCAGGCCGTATCGATACACCTACAGAGGGTATCAATACGCCTTGACCAAAGTCAACCCTCTCAGTCAACCCAGGAAGACCGTATCAATACAGCCCTTGAGCGTATCGATACGCCCCTCTCGGTCAACATTTCGAGGTCAACGAGATGGAACCGTACCGATACGCTACAACCCCGTATCGATACGACCTAAACCCACCAACTCCTCTGAATTCCAGAGAGTTGGGACCGTATCGATACACCCCAGTGTATCGATACGCCCAGCCAAAACTAAGTTCTGCAGGCAAGACCGTATCGATACGGCCCTTAGGCGTACCGATACGCCCTGCTCTGCAATACTCCGATTTCAGCAAAAACACATAAGGCTCACACTCTAGATGCAAATCAAAACCTCCCTAGACACATCCAAGCATTCATACCACCTCTATTAGCCAAAATCTAGTCATACAAGGCACCCAACATGGACGATCATCATTCAACCAAGGAATTCACGTAATCATTCAAAAGAAGGCATACATAGCATACATGAGTTTCATACCTTAGCAAACAAACATAAAACATTCATATAAAACAATCTAAACATGATTTTACAAGCCAAGCATGACATCCAAAAGCCAAAGCAACACAAGCATCCAAAAGACATGGCTATAAGCCTCCCAACAAACACTTAGGCATCAACATAACATGGTTTACAAATCCATCAACATAAGGCATTAACAACATAAAGCCAACACAAAGGAGTCTAGATACAAGCTCCTAAAACACGTAGCATTTCCCATTGCTAAACTACTACATTATTTAATAAACCATACTTGAGCAGTTACCACACGCTTGTACGCCCTTTTCTTGCTCCTTGCTAACTCCAAGCTAAAGATCTGCATTGTCGGAAAAAGGAGAGCGTAAGCATAAAACTTAGTGAGTGGAGCTCAAAAAAACATAACAACAACAATGCAGGGTTCAAAGCTTTCTTTAAAATAAATGCCAACACCTACAATCTATCTAACGACATAATCCTCTTACTAACATACAAGTTCAACCACAAGTCAACCATATATATATTTATCATGGCATCACACTTCATGGTATGCATAAAGACATGATCTTAGATTAAAGCAAAACAATAAAAAGAGAATGATATAGTGAGACACAACATGAACAATACATGGTATGCACAAGCATAACCAAAACACACACGGTGGGACTACACATCACCGTTTCGACTAGTAGTTTTCCAATGGGACTACACATCAAAGTACTCTTCTACTAGTCACTACCGGCGGGACTACACATCACCGGAGTCTTATACCATCCGCTACCGGCGGGACTACACATCACCGGAGCAACGGCAACCATCACGTGAGGTTCGACTCCAACCATGCAACACGATATACAATCACCATCATGCGACATGTACTCACTATATCATGCACAACCAAAACAAGTTGTAACAAAATCCGCAACTAGGCACCAACTTACTACTTACAACTTACCAACCACAAATGGTCTTACTCACCATTTTCGTGCACAACCTGCACCAACTTACACACATCTTACAAGGCATATCAACAACACCATTATTACCATCATACATGATCAACGATATAATATTAAGAAATATGCTTCTTCCCAAAGTATTGGAATTTTATGCCTAACAAATTATCATTTCAAGCAATGAAAAACGAATGATACAAAGGGAATTTAAAGAGGCGAGACACATCAACTTACTCTTGAGTTTAGATTGACTTTTCAAGCCCAATCTAAACTCTTTCAAAACCATCTTTGAACCAAAACGATTCTTGAAAACATTTCCACATCCACATGCTTGAACCAACCTTTGAAAATCAAATTAAAACATTAACCACTCACCTTACTTCCTTAATCAAATCAAGCAAAGCCGACTCAAGCCTCCATGACTTCCGAAATCGATCCCAAAGCTTTACCAACGCAAATCCTTGCTTCTAATCGTCTCAACACAAGTAAATTAACCTCAAATCAGTCCACAAAACAATGTAGCAACCCGGAACACAACCCAAGCACAAAACACATGTTTTTCGAGCCAAGAACAACCTCAAAATGCCATTCCCGAGCAGCCCTTATGCACAGCCGAAAACCATTGATTCCAACTCTTTTAACACACCTAATAGCTTCCAAAATAACCCCTAACTATCATACAACCATCAGCCCTCATTTTCCAACATAAAACAGCCCTAAAACTCACTTCTAAACCCTCCTAAAACCCCACTTAAACCCAAATACGAATTTCTTAGTAAAATCAAGTAAAAATCATATATGTTGAACCATTTGGGCTACGAACAACACATATAATAATAAGAATTCAAAAGCTTCAACATTGGACAACAAAGTTGGGATTTTTAACTTAAAAGTTCAAAAACTCAAAACACAAAACAATGGGTTTTATGGAAAACTAAATACATGGAGAGAAAGAGGAAGGTGAGAACAGCTCAAAAGTGCCATTACCTTTTAAAAACCATCAAGGATGAAGGATGGATGAGATGAAATAGAAGCTTCAATGGTGGGAGGGGGTTTCACGTTGGTTTTTGTTTGGGAGGTAGAAGATGATACAAATTTGGGTGTTTCGAAATTAAAAGGGTTTTTATTTTACAAGGCCACGTATTTACGAAACTGCCATTAATGAAATGGCTATTGGGTTTTGGTTTAAAAATTGGGTCCAACACCTTTGTTTTATTTGCAAACAAAACCCGAACCATTATTTTATTTATTTAAATTATAAAACCGAACCCGAATAATATTAAAACATTATTTTCACTCGACCCCCAAACCCGGGTGTTACAGTACGATTAAAATGGTTTAAGTTAAAAGTCCCCTAATTCAAACACAGATTAAACTAGGTTAATCTTCTTTAGCTGAGCCATTCCTGAAATTTTAATAGTCCTAGGGTGAACCTAAAAATTAGGCCCCTAATAATAAGTATTAGAAAATTAAAATTTAAAAGTAGGTATCTAATATCAAGTATTAGAAAAATGAGTCTGTAATACATTTTTTTAAATTATGCCCCTAATAATACGTATTGAGAAAAACTGGTCTACTAATAACAAATATAAAAAATGAATCTTAAGAGTAGGTCCCTATTAAAAAATAGGGTAAAGTACACTGACGGTCACTGAACTTTAGTGAAAAGAACAAAATAGTAACCAAACTTTCAAAAATCACAAAATGACAATTAAACTTTATGTTTTGTAACAAAATGGTAACTAGACGTTAACTGCCGTTAAATGACTATTATAAAATTTAGTATAATAACACATTTAGTCCTTCATATTTATACATTCAATCAATTTAACCCTAATTCGAACCAATTCACTAAATTTAGCCATCGTAATTCATGCATTCTTTCAATTTGGTCCTTAAAACAAAATTTCAAAGTATGGTAACATGATAAATAATTACAATTAAATTTTTATAGGAACTCGAAAACTCGACTCGACTCGAATCGAAAAAAATTTCAAATAAAGTTTGAGTTGTAAAATATGACGTGTCAACTCGAATAACTCGAAATTTTTTGACTCGACTTGATCGAACGCTCATCTCTATCTTAAGATATAACGCGTCAACTCGAAATATTCGAATATTTTAAATCATTTTTTCTTTTAAATTGAATATTTTTTAAAATAGAATATTTAATATTTTCATATTTAAATCATATTGATTATTTAATAACAACTTTAAATATTCGATTTAAAAGAAAAAATGATTTAAAATATTCGAATATTTAATTAAATTTTTATAGGAACTCCAAAACTCGACTCGAATCGAAAAAATTTCAAATAAAGTTTGAGTTGTAAAATATGACGCGTAAACTCGAATAACTCGAAATTTTTTTACTCGACTCGATCGAACGCTCACCTCTATCTTAAGATATGATGTGTCAACTCGAATAACTCAAAATATTTGAATATTTTAAATCATTTTTTCTTTTAAATCAAATATTTTTAAAATAGAATATTTAATATTTCCATATTTAAATCACATCGAATATTTAATAACTACTTTAAATATTCGATTTAATTTAAAAATATTCGATTTAAAAGAAAAAATTGATTTAAAATATTTTAATATTTAATTAAATTTTTATAGGAACTCAAAAACTCGACTCGACTCGAATAAAAAAAATTTCAAATAAAGTTTGAGTTGTAAAATATGACGCGTCAACTCGAATAACTCAAATTTTTTTTACTCGACTCGATCGAACACTCACATCTATCTTAAGATATGACGCGTCAACTCGAATAACTCGAAATATTCGAATATTTTAAATCATTTTTTCTTTTAAATCACATCGGATATTTAATAACTACTTTAAATATTCAATTTAATTTAAAAATATTCGATTTACAAGAAAAATAATGATTTAAAATATTCGAATATTTAATAAATATTTAAAGTAGTTATTAAATATTCGAATATTTAAAAGAAAAAATATTTGAGTAGTTATTAAATATTCGAATATTTTAAATCATTTTTTCTTTTAAATCGAATATTTTTAAATTAAATTGAATATTTAAAGTAGTTATTAAATATTTGAAAATTTTAAATCATTTTTTCTTTTAAATCGAATATTTTCAAATTAAATTGAATATTTAAAGTATTTATTAAATATTCGATGTGATTTAAATATGAAAATATTAAATATTCTATTTCAAAAAATATTCGATTTAAAAAGGAAAAAATGATTTAAAATATTCGAATATTTCGAGTTATTCGAGTTGACGCGTCATATCTTAAGATAGAGATGAACGTTTGATCGAGCCGAGTCAAAAAATTTCGAGTTATTCGAGTTGACGCGTCATATTTTACAACTCAAACTTTATTTGAAATTTTTTCGATTCGAATCGAGTCGAGTTTTCGAGTTCCTTTAAAAATTTAATTTTAATTATTTATCATGTTACCATACTTTGGAATTTTGCTTTAAGGACCAAATTGAAAGAATGTGTAAATAACGAGGGCTAAATTTAGTGAACTGGTTTGAATAAGGCTTAAATTGATTGAATGTATAAATATGAAGGACTAAATGTGTTATTATACCAAATTTTATAACAGTCACTTAACGGCAGTTAACGTCTAGTTACCATTTTGTTACAAAACATAAAGTTCAATTGTCATTTGTGATTTTTGAAAGTTTAGTTACCACTTTGTTTTTTTTACCAAAGTTCAGTGACCGTATGTGTACTTTACCCTAAAAAATATCGAGAGAAAAAATCGGACTTCTAATAACAAGTATCAGAAAAAAACAACTCTCTCATAATAAGTATTGGAAAAAATTAAATTTTAAGAGTATAGGTCTAATAACAAATGCTACTTTTAAATAGCTCTCATTTTTTTAAGAGTATAGGTCTAAAAAGTTAAATTTAAGAGTATTGGGAAAATATTACTTTTAAATTTTTATTTTATTTTTAATTATTTTATATTTTTTTTGTCTTGGGAACAAAAATGAGAACTTTTAAATTTTTTAAAAATAATTTAATTACACTTGTAATGATGTTAACACCACTTGTGAAATTATTGATTTTAACTGACAATTTATCAAATAACCCTAAAAATATGACTTTGTAAATTAAATTGAAATTTTTTCCAAAATTACACTATAATTCTGATTTAATGTGCAATACCATGCAAATATTTCAATTTGATGTAATCGATGGCATAAACTTTATTTGTGATTCAAATTAAAATATGGGGTTGGTCCAAGTGATAAGCAATTAGATATATCACTCAAATAAAGTATCGGATTCGAGGCGTTGTGTATGCAAAAAATTCCTGCTGAGAGGCTCACCCACCAAAACCAGGTGTGAGACGCGGGTTGGTCCGGATTAGTCAGAGCGAAGCCCTAAAAATCAAAAGGGCAACAAAAAAAATTAGCTTTCTTTTCTTTTTTATTTGTCATCGTTTATTTAAATTTTTTTCTTTTTATTGTCGTCGACGACGATACTTATTTTGCGTTGATTGTCGATTGCTGATAATATATATATATATATATATATATATATATATTATTTTTAGTTCCCAATAAAAATCCCCTTTGTCTTAGATTCCTCCTTTTTGTACATCTCGATGCCTTAGTTTTGTTTGCTTGTGGCTCGGCTCTCATCTATTTCTGTTGTGGCAGTTTTGTGTCCGTGTATATCACAATGCACATCCCTAATCATGGAAAATTAACATTCTAGTATGGCTAGACCTCTTTTGTGACTATTTGTCAACATAATCATAACTATTAGCGAAACAAATATGCAAGATTGCTTATGTCCAACACGTCTCCTACATCACTATATAAGTGTCTAGTTGGATAGCGATAAGGAGATTTTGATGATAGATATTGAATTTCTAAGTAGAATGAAAGTCATGTTCAAGGAATATTTTGTTTATCTTCAAGCCATTTAAATTTTTATTTTTTTATGTACAAATTCTTGTAGACATAGTTTCCAAGCTTCTCTTTATGTTTAGGGTATTTTACTGTACTATTATTTATCTTTAATGAAATCAAACTCTTATTTAAAGAAAATAAAGAATTGAAACACTTGAATAAATTAGAACACCTAATATAACTTAATTTTGTTATGCTATTTATTAAACTAAAGCATGATCTGTCTCCTAGTTTAATAAATGGCACAAATAGAATTCTCTTCCATTATCCTTGCATGCCATCAATTTCTATGTCAGGTGTGCGACGCAGATTGGTCCGGATTAGTCAGGGCGAAGCTCTGGAAATTGGAAAGGCAATAAAAGAAAATAAAGAATTGAAACACTTGAATAAATTAGAACACCCAATATAACTTAATTTTGTTATGCTATTTATTAAACTAAAGCATGATCTATCTCCTAGTTTAATAAATGGCACAATAGAATTCTCTTCCATTATATTTGCATGCCTTCAATTTCTATGCAAATTTTCCAGTTCCACTTCAGGTATAAATAGGCTTGAAGACGAGCATCAAAACGCACCCCAAACAGCTCAAGCAATTCAATTTGCTACTTCTATTATAGCTCGTAATGGCTCACAAACTTTCTATTCAATTTTTTGGAGCATTTCTTGTGCTTTTTCTGCTTCAACCCTTTGCAATCAAGTCTCTTGAATTCGAATCAATTCAGAATCTGGAAGGGGCACAAAAAGGAGACGTTGTCAATGGGCTGAATCAAATCAAGAAATACCTCCACAACTATGGCTACTACCACCATGGCATCGAGGGCACGATGGACGATAAGTTCGACGACTCGTTGGAGTCCGCTCTTAAAGCCTACCAGAATTATCTTGGTATTGATGTAACCGGCAAGATCGACTCTGATACAATCGACGGAGTGTTGACCCCTAGATGTGGTGTCCCTGATCACTTGGTTTCTAGCGCCAAGTGGAGGACGAGGTCACTTGATTGGAGAATTAGTAGTACTGTGAATGTATTCTCCGATGCTCAACTGACTCCCGTCTTAACCAAGGCATTCACAACATGGGCAAATGTTTCTCCGTTCAAATTCACAAAGGGGAGGTTTAGAACCGATATCGTAATAGGGTTTCTTAAGAAAAATCATGCGGATGGTTTTCCTTTTAATGAGAAAGAATTCGCCCATGCTTTTCCTCCACCAGATGGTAGGCTTCACTTTTATGCAAAGTGGAATTGGACCTTTGATCCTACTAGAAAGGGTGGAAAAACGTATAAAGTAGATGTGCAATCAGTTGCTTTGCATGAAATTGGACATCTTCTCGGCCTTGACCATAGCAATCGTTCGAGTGCCGTCATGTATTCTTCTTATAAATTTGGAACTATAAAAAGGGACCTGACCGATGAGGACAAAAAGCGTATAAAGGCTTTGTATCCTAGATGAAGAACTTGCATCACTCAAACCTAGATATCATATCGTATCATAGGTATAACTATATTGCTTACAAATCAACGGTGCTTATAAATAAGACGCTGATATACACATATACATATACATACATGTAAGCTAACATATGTGGAAGCTTCAGTTTCCATGTATGGTAAGCATTATCTATGATATAGTTCAAACTTATGTGATGACTTGAATAAAAGAACCAGTTACTTTATTATAAGTGCGATTTGTACTTTTTTATTTGTTCTATAAAATGATTATTGGTGTTATTTATAATTTACTATTGTTAGAGAATAATAATTATATGAATTTGTAGCGTTGTTCGCGTGCAGATTGGTTTTTGGTTACTTCAAGTCGGCTTTTCGGGTTTTATTTCTTAAACCTTGATGATATAGATACTGCTGAAACTCAAAATTCTACATAAACATTTCCCGATCACAAGCACCTAGTTTAAGCCTCATTTAATAAGAAGTTTTGGCAGAGAATTGTTAGAAAAATAGACTGCTGCAAAACGAGACGTTAGCACTGACTGAAAAATAATAAAATAATTAAACAAAACCAAACCGTGTCGTGGTATTAACCACTGCCTTAGAAGCGAATTCGCCCCGATGTGTGTAATCGCTACAATGGACGAACGGCCCCCTGAGGTTAGCACGACTCTCCAAATTTCGTACACCCGAAAGATGGAGCGAACTCTGATGGTACTGATGTTCTCTCAACTCAAAATCAACACTCGTTATAGGTTTATAAAAACCAAAGAGAGTGTTTCTAAAGCAAACTCTATTGCTTAGGTATATCACAAATGAGTGAAATTGCCCACTATTTATAGGCTAAATAGTGAGGGCAAAATTGTCATTTCCACATCACAAATTAATTCTATTAATAATAGAATTAAATATAATTATTATATGAGTTACAATTTTGAGTATTAACAACAATCCCCCACCAATGCGAAAAAAATATCCTTCGCAGATATGAGAGCATTGAAGTTAAAACATGAGAAGAGCAATAGCGAGATTAGTTGCTTAAGCACTAGTGAACATATCTTAAACTAGTACATAGTGATGATGAGCAATTCCTCTCTTAGACAAGTGAAACTAGTCTTGAACTTTCTAAGATTAGGGTAAACTCATAACACACAACTAACCCCTTCATCCACCGAAGTCCTCGATGTGTCTACAAAGTATATATACGAATGTATATATATAGCCTATTTCCTCAGGATTCTAGTAAGTGTACTAGAAAAACGGCCCAACGTTTCTTTAATTAAGGTCTCTTAAAGAATTATGCTTGATACTTTTACTCACAAAAGTATCTTATTAAGCATACACATTTTGGCTTACTACTGTCTTAGTCTTAGTCCTTATACTAGTAGTTTATCTCACTCCATAACATACCCACTAAGTTTTAAAGGCTAACTTAAAGGCTCAATATAAATTCATGTATATAAAAGCATGAATTAATAGACAAGTCTAAATAATCTGACCTTATAGGTAGAACCGCAATTTCAAGTAGACTTTGTTCATTCTCACCATGCTTGCAACTTCAATCTTTGCATCATCATCTTTAACCAGAATGACCCCAAAATTTATCGAGACAGTCACTTCATCTGAATCAATCTCTTTTGAACCTTCTAAATTCAAATGAAGATTATACATGGTTAGTCACAAAAATAATTTACTAACAGTAATAAAAATTAAAATTTTACTGATAGTAATAAGATTCTTATCTTTAAAATTTTGGTTTCTTATCTGCAGCGGATTGCCGAAATCAAGCCAAAATTTAACAACTATTTAGTTTGGAGAATTTTCCATTTTAGCTTCACGAACACCATACTTCTCCAAAGAATCAAACTTGGTCATTGACATATTTGTTTTGATAGACGAACATCCATTCCTCATGTTGACTTATAAATTTCTCAAAAGAAATTAGTAGCACGATAAAAATAATTTACAATTATTTTTACCTTAATTTTCAGAAATTGAATAATCTTACCCACACGAGAATAATGGTTCCATATCTCCACATGAACCAACTATCATAATCCGAGGCAATATATTAATTCGATACTAACTCACCAAATCACATGGTTAATATACCATAATATCATCAGATATTAAGAGTTGTACATTTACATACACACAAATATTACTCAATTAGATTAAATGTTGTACGAAGATGCAAGATCAGTTTACTACCCTCTTGACACCTCTTATAAATGATGGCAATTAATAATGAATACACTTAAATCCAAAACCACAAATGTTATCTTGTAACTTTCATGAAGAAAACGTTGCATACTCAGAAACCAATCCATGATAAGCAAAGCTTTGAATAATAAACGTTTAGACTATTAAATACTTAACTTTATAAAATGTGTAACATATAAATGCTCCACCATTTAATATAAACGTTTTAGTCATTATTATTATCAAAGCCAAAAAAAAGAGGTTTCAAAGGCACAATTTAAAATTTCTTCCAAAACATGAATGTTTCAAAACGTTTAATCATTATAGAATAAAAACATTAAACCAACATAATTACAAAACCATTAAACGTTGGTAACCACTCAACATTAATATCATAATTAAGTAACCAATATTATAAGCCATTAAACCATTAAACTCTGGTTTAAACGTTTGTATAATAAAACGGTATTCATCAATATATATTTTAAACCTCAACCGTTTTCATACTTTAAATTCATCAAAAAGGAAGACTTAAAAAACTAGTCATACACTTATATACTCCCTTTTTTTTCAAAAGGAATGGTCATGTTTTCTATGCATTGAATTAGATAAGCATTCATATACGTGAAAACAAACTAATTTTCCATAGCATCATGTACGGTCATAAAAATGATAATCTATATCAAACCATTACGTACCATTTTGATGCAAGATTAGACCAGCAATGCTTCATACTATCGTACTTAAACTTTGTACAGCAGTATTAGAATTCGCTTCTAAATTATTGGAAAAATAGACTGCTGCAAAACGAGGCGTTAGCACTGACTGGAAAATAATAAAATAATTAAACCAAACCAAACCGGGTCGTGGTATTAACCACTGCCTTAGAAGCGAATTCGCCCCGATGTGTGTAATCGCTACAATGGACGAACGGCCCCCTGAGGTTAGCACGGCTCTCCAAATTTCGTACACCCGAAAGATGGAGCGAACTCTGATGGTACTGCTCTTCTCTCAACTCAAAATCAACACTCGTTATAGGTTTATAAAAACCAAAGAGAGTGTTTCTAAAGCAAACTTTATTGCTTAGGTATATCACAAATGAGTGAAATTGCCCACTGCCCACTATTTATAGGCTAAATAGTGAGGGCAAAATTATCATTTCCACATCACAAATTAATTCTATTAATAATAAAATTAAATATAATTATTATATGAGTTACAATTTTGAGTATTAACAACAAGAATAATTTGCATTTTCATGATAAACACATGGACAAAAGTGGTCTCGAAAGGTTGGTTCGACTTTATGCAGGCCAACCAACAAAGCTTAATTAAAAGGTTGAAATGTGAGATCGTATAAGTTGAGATTCGAACTCAAATAATGAAAGTTACCGTACTTCAAGAGTGACTGCATAAATCAGTCAAAACTAAAAAACTGGGGTCGTTGATGGCATTAATGCATTACCGGTTTCCAGCGGCTCGACTGCTTTTAAACCATTGTTAAACAAGAAGCGGGACTTGGGCTCATATGAGTTGCCGTTTGGGGAAGGCAAAGACTAATGTTACGGCATTGGGCTGCCGTCCCACGTATGGGCAAAGTCATGAAATAAAAGTTAAAGGGGCCGAAAATAAAAAAAATAATTTAAGGGTTTAAAAAGCACTTGACTTAAAAAAATTAATTAAGTCTCTAAATTATTTTGCACGCAATTAAGCCCCCGAACTAAGAAATTGAATCAATTAAGCCTTCGAACCAATTTTGACCATTAAATCTCAATAATTTTTCTTGATCTGTTGGTGCAGTGCGTTGTGTCACAGTGTCTCGACTTGACATTTAAAAAAAACGTTTTATTTAAAAATTGTTTTAAAGTTTTAAAAGTTCTAAAAAACGAATAAAATATTAAAAACACATTTTTTGAAGAAATCTTTAAATGCAACATGATGTAATTGTAGTGTATCATGTGCCAGAATTATCTAAAGAAAACAGTTGTCAAGATTTAATGGTCAAAATTAGTCAAAATGCTTAATTAATTCAATTTTTGGTTCAAGAGCTTAATTGAGTGTAAAAAAAATCAGGGGCTTAATTAATTTTTTTTTAAAGTTCAAGGGCTTCGTACACCTAAGCCTAAAAAGAATAAAAGACTGAAAAACGTCATCAATAGGATTCGAGTCACTAACTTCAAGTCAATCAAACTTAATTTTATATTCACACTTTACCACTAAGACAATACCCACTCTATAATATTAAAACAAGTAAAATAAATTATAATTTAAAATTCTACAGGGCCAGATTAGAAAAAGAACGGACCGTAAGAGTGGACCACGGGGACTTGCCCCCTACCAGCCCCATGTGTCTTCACCTATGGTCCCACATATCCCGGTACAGGGACTTCTCATGTTTAAGGGGTACGACTGGAATTAATTGAGTATGTTTGAGAGATTACAAGAGACGTATCGGGGTGGTCTTTTAGCTCCATATGTGTATCCAAAGCTATTTATGAGTTAATGTCCTTTGAACTTCTACCAAATAAGTGAGATTGACCCAACGCACCAGAATTTTTTAATTGGTGCTCAAGGTTCCGGTGGAACAAACTTGCAACTAGAGTGTAACCTTACCCATAATTAAATGATCAAAGTGTAACTTTTAATAATTAAGTGATCCAAATGTAATCTTACCCATAATTGAATGATCTTCATTGTAGTTTACCCAAAAATGTAACCTTGCCCATACACTATGAGATCATCTAATTAGTTGAGTAACCAAAGATGCTCATATTGTATCATATTTTCATGTGTTTGAATCCAGACATTTGCCTTTAGAATGTAAATATCTCTCTACTTCATAAAAAATAGAGTGAACTACTCATTTAGTACCCAATATATTATTGTGTGTGTTTTTTGGTACGCCCACCTATTATTTTTAGCAAAACGGTACCTAATGTTATGTTTTGGTGCTTCGATCGTTAAAAATTAACAAATATTACGCGGCTCGGCATTTTCACAATTTTAGTCTAAAGCACTTATATAATCACACTTTTAGTCCAAAATATCATCTTAATTTTGGGGGGAAATTACAAATCACTCCTCTTTTCTTTTTCTTCCATCGAAACTATTCAACGAGCCTCCCTCGAAATATCATTTTAATCACAATTTAGGGGTTACGGTCATCCTCCCTCACTGTAGCCCTATTAGCCAGCGTCGAACACGAATCCACTCGATGTGAGCACTAGAATGCCCTCTCGAAAGTGACATGTCCTCGTCGCTTGGAACCACGATTGTTTAGTGAAAACGACGGGATGTGTGATTTGCAAAAGAGGGAGCAAAGATGGTTGAGTTTTAGGAAGAGGGTTGATGATGATTTGCAAACAATGATCGATGATGCGAGTTAGGGTTGATGGTGGCTCAAGGGAAAAACAGGGGCTAGGGTTTATGGGAAGAAGAAAGAAAAAAGGGGAAATTTGCACTTTCAACCCAAATATTTAAGATGATGATTAAATTGATAAAGTTTGGACCAAATTGATAGAAATGTATAATAGATTTTTTTTGGACTAAAACTATTATTATCCCAATTAAAAAAGAGCCATATCATCATCTCCGTTAATTTTTAACGGTTGAGGTACATAAAAAGAACAAAAGCGTAACATTAGGTATTATTTTGCCAAAAATAATAAGTGTGGTACGAAAATAGAAACACAATAATAGGTTGGGTACTAGATGAGTAGTTTACCGACATTTGCCAAAATACTCTGGATTGATTTGTTCAAGTGTATGCATGTAGTTTCTTGTTCAAGCATCGCGTTTAGCGAAATTTATCTCATCAATCCAAACCCAGCCTCAATAAAATTCATTAATTATCAAGCTTATTTGGACCAATCTCAATACTTGGATTATAACTCAATTTTTTTAAAAGTTTATTATCAAGCTCTTACTATTTTAAAATAACAAATATTAAAAATAGAATAATATTTATAAATTTATGATTCAATTTTAATGGAAGTTATTAATTTTATTAGTAACATTTTATTTTGAGTCCGATTAAATTTAAACTAGGTTAATCATCTTTAGCAGATTCGTTCCTGAAATTTTAGTGGTCTTAGGGCGAACTTAAAATTTAGGCCTTTAATAATAAGTATTGAAAAATTAAATTTTAAAAGTGGGTCCCTAATATCAAGTATTAAAAAATAGTCTCTAATAACAAATATTTTTTAAAATTATGGCCCTAATACCACACATTGAGAAAAAATTGAACTCTTAATAACAAATATAAAAAAATTGAATGTTAAGAGCAGGTCCCTAATAAAAAATATAGAGAGAAAAAATATAGAGAGAAAAAATAAGACCTCTAATAAAGAGTATTAGAAAAAAAATAGCTCTCTAATAACAAGTATTGGGGCAAAATTAAATTTTAAGAGTATATGTCTAATAATAAATAGGAAAATTCTACAACGTGCGACGAACACCGTTGAACGCCACTAATGTTGAACATCACTTAACATCATTAAATTAATTAATAAAGATTTAAAATTTCAAGGACCCATCAAATAATTAATAATTACTTTAAAAAATTCAATTAAATTATATATATATATATATATATATTAAAATTTTATTTTTTTAATAAGGGTAAACTATATATTTAGTATCTCACCTATTTTCGTATTTCTATTGAACCCTTATTATTTAAATATTATTTCAGTTTGACTCTATACTTTATAAAAAATAATTTAACCCTTAAATCTCAACCTAAAACCCTAAACTATTAAACATTAAACCCTTAAATCTATACCCTAAACCATATACCCTTAAAAATAATTTCTTTATCTTGGAATTGCAGCAACGCATATGAGATGCCTCTTCACAACTGTCACAGATTAGCATCTTCTGTGTTGTTCCTGAACGACCACAAATATTGCATAACCTAGAACAACTACTACCGCCACTAATCCCAATTTCCTCATTTGCACAAGCCCTAGATAGCCCAATTTCCTCAACATTCGTCTGCTTCTGAAGTATAGGGAGCCATATTTGACTAGAGGAAGTGCACTCACCATTTTCATCCACCTCACCTTTTGTAGAAGCTAGTAAAAGATCCATATTTGACTTTAACGATGAACGACCATCATTTATATTGTCAACATCTATAGTTTTCAGCACAACAGTTTTATGTACATCATCAAAATTATGGTCGTCCACATCCAAGCATCTATTAGTAAATTCATACTTTAAACCGTGAGGCTCTCTACTACATGCAAGAGGCATCACAACATCTCCAACATCTAGATTTCTATGTTCAACATGAGAAACTCCATCTCGCTCCAATATTTCCGCACAACAGTCAGCAACAGAAGCATATAAATTTTATTAAATAAAATTATTTTTAAGGAAGCTTTAAATTACCCCTTTTGCCCCAATGAGTTGGACCATGGTTTAAATTATTAGACTGTTTATTTATTTAAATTATTAGATTTCTATGAAAAATCACCATAGTAAATTATTAGATTGTTCATTTATTTCTTGTAATCTTTAATTACACTAGGATTTTATTAAATAAAATTATTTTAAGGGTATATGGTTTAGGGTATAGGTTTAAGAGTTTAAGGGTTTAAGGTTTAATAGTTTAGGAATTTAGGTTGGGGGTTAAGAGTTAAATTATTTTTTATAAAGAATAGGGTTAAATTGAAATAATATTTAAATAATGAGGGTTCAATAGAAATACGAAAATAGGTGAGGTACTAAATATATAGTTTACCCTTATTAAAAAATAAAATTTTAATATATATATAATAATAATAATTTAATTAATTTTTTTAAAGTAATTATTAATTATTTGATGGGTCCTTTAAATTTTAAATCTTTATTAATTAATTTAATGGTGTTCACCAGTGTTCAGCGATGTTCGTCTCACGTGGTAGACTCATCCTAATAAATATTAGAAAAAATTAGCCAACTAATAATAAGTTTGGAGGAAAATTAAAACCCTAATAAAAAATATTGTGAAAATGAATTTTGAGAGAAATCCCTAATAACAAATGCTGGGAAAAATCGAGCCCCTAATAACAAGTATTGAAAAAATTAGGGCTCTAACAACAATTATTGAAAAAATATTGTAAGTATTGGAAGAAAAATTAGACCGTAATAAAAAATATTTTAAAAAGATGAATTTTAAGAGTAGGTGCTAATAACAAGTATTGATAAAAGTTGAGCCCATAATAATAAATGTTAAAAAATAGACTTCTAATAACAAATATTGAGAAAAAATTTGTAACCCCCTCGTCCTGGTCCGAACGTTTGACCGGTCCGAGTAGGCTACACGGGGAAAACCGATGTGAAACCCGTTAAGGTCCCACCTCGGTTAGCAACCTTAGAAAATTTCTTTTATTTATCTTGTCTAAATGCATTATTATGTCCTATGTGAAACACGACAGCGGAAACACCAACAATATATAAACGACCATCCAAAACAACACTTTTAAAACAGCCCATTTTTCCTTTTTAAGCAGGCCGTATTGATACACCTACAGAGGGTATCGATACGCCTTGACCAAGTCAACTGCCTTCAGTCAACGCAGGAAGACCGTATCGATACAGCCCTTAGGCGTATCGATACACCCTTCTCGGTCAACATCTCGCGGTCAACGAGACAAACCCGTACCGATACGCTAAGAGCCCGTACCGATACGCTAAAGTCTCACCAAAATCTCAAATTTCCAGTGAGCTTTGGGTGTATCGATACAACCCCGCGTATCGATACACCAAGCCAAAACTGAGTCCTGAAGAGCAAGACCGTAATGATACGGCCCTTAGGCGTATCGATACGCCCTACACTGCAAGTTCCCAAATTTCAACCAAACAACTTAAGACTCGACTCTAGATGCGATTTACGACTCCCCTAGCCCCGGACAACATACATGCAACCTTTAACTATAGAGATATCATCATACATGGCATTCAAAACGTGCAAGGATCATGCAACGAAAGGATTCATACATTTATCCAAAAAGAAAACATACATAACACATAAAGGTTCATGCCTTGGAAACAAACATATAGGCATTCATGACATGCAACATAAACAAGGTTTATAATTAAAACAAAGCATCCAAAAGCCAAACCAACATCAACATACATCAAGCTCAAATCAACGACACCTATCCCATTGCTTGACTATTACAATCTACAATTTAAAGTTCATACTTGAGTTAACCAAAAGCGACACTTGGAGACCTTTCCTTGCTCTTGCCACCTACAAGCTACTGATCTGCATTGTCGAACAAAAAGAAGCGTAAGCATAAAAGCTTAGTGAGGGTAAGCTCGTAAAACAAACCTTCGACAATGTAGGGTCCAAGCACGAGCAACAATCAGAATAGAATGCATGATCATACCTCCGATCCTCAAGAGCCAAAATATACATGATGCATGAACATATAACCAACACTATGCCATGATCAAAAACACATAAGCCCAACTCACGAAGATACATAAATCAATGTATTAACAACAACATATATCATTTCATATTGGAAACACATTTCATATCATATTGGCACCTAGCTATGACTCGAATACGCGGATAACAAGTTGGAACGCATTTCCAACACAACCATTACCTTCGGTGGGATTACACTCATCACCGGTTCTCGCGGAGGGGATTCCACTCATCCTCACGCCCCGTCGATGGGATTCCACTCATCACCGACTAATATAAAGATTTTCGGGCGAACCCGTACTCCTCCTTTGTGCCTTAACGCCACCAAGGCCACGCGCGAATTTGACTCAACCGTGTGCACACTAATCCTAATGATCGATCGTTGTACCCAAGCATACTAGTGCCAATATTAAACCCAATCCATAATCTTGCACAACGTAATATCACAACAACTTCCGTGCTTAGCACGTACTCACCATGATCCTAGAAATCATGCAACCACCTCATAATATCATTTCACAAGTCAACACTACATGTATATCATCAAAACAATTATCACATCATATTTCACACATATGTATATCCACATTATACCTATCATCAACATGCATATGACAATGCATCAAACCATGCCTCAACATACATGTATAACAACATATACATAACCACCATAATCTCAATTAAACATGAGACACAACATCAAATAGAGTACAACCAAAGTCTCTAACTAAGGCTTATGATTAGGCTACCACTCTAATCCCAACTCTAGGTGGGTCTACCAATCCCAACCTAGTCCACATACTTGAACCAATTGCTCAAAACCATTTAAAACATTTTAACCACTCACCCTCACCTCCAAGCTCCACTACCAAGCAACCAAGGTCTTCAAGTTTCCAGATTCGAGGCCGAAGCTTTACCATTGTCTTCTCTTGCTTCTAAACATCTCAACACAAACAAAACAACCTCGAATCAGCTCATACAACAATGTAGCAACCCGGAACACCATTCAAGCAATAAACACAAGATTCCAAACCAAGAACAACCCCCAAAACATCAAACTCGAGCAGCCCTTAAACCCAATCCAAAACTCATGATTTCAACCTTTTTAGCACGCTCAAATGCTTCCAAAACAGCCCCCCAACTATTACCCTAACATCAACCCTCAAATTCCAACATAGAACGCACCCAAAACTCAACTCAAAACCCTCTTAAAACCCCACCAAAACCCAAATTCGGGAATTCTTATAAAACACTTTAAAAATCACATATATTGGACCTTATGGTTCCTAAACAACTTATCTATCAACATTAAACCAAAAGCTTTGTTAAAATCTCATAAAGTTACAACCTTTAGCAAAAACCTTGAAAAACCCAAATTGTGAAATACATGGCTTTAATGGAAACTAATGGTACCATAATGTAAAGAAAGACAAGACCAACTCAAAAATGCCATTACCTTTTGAAAAGCTCCTAAGATGAAGGTGAAAGGGGATGAAATGGTGAAATGGAGAGAAAATGGCATTTTGACGTGAATAAGGTGAATGGAGAAGATGAAGATGAGTTTTAGAGTGGTCTTTTAAATTAAAGGGGGTTTTAAAAATGAAAGTTCACATATTTACAATCTTGCCATTAATGAGATGGCAAGCTCATCTATTCTAAAATCCATGGGATTTGATTTCCAAAACAATTTAAGTCCAACATAATTGTTTGCTTCGAATATATGAAGCCCAAAATAATATTTTATTATTTTAATTATAAAACTGAAACCCGAACCATTATTTAAATATTATTTGCACCCGACCCCAAACCCGGGCGTTACAACTCTCCCCCACTTAAGGAAATTTCGTCCCTAAAATTTATCGGACAGGAAGAGTCACTGAAACATGCTCCTCCACACTTTCTTTCTCACCACAACATACTCACCAACTCGGTAAACTTACCACAAAACATTAGCTATCTGATGCTAAGATCTCAACTGGTTCTCCATTGCTTGTCAATTTTAAACTGAACTCAGTCTCTTCCACAACATAGCACGGGACAGATCTGACTCACACTACCGAAGCATAGATATATAAAGCACATCACAAACCCCTTTTCTAACTCTAGTGGTAACCGCAACAGATAAACAACAGAACTAGCCCAATTCACAATCTCATACGGCACCATTTGAAAACTTGACCCCTAACTTTCTCTGACTGACCATCTGACTTCAACAGGTAACCAAACACTATGCAGACGTCTTCAAAAATCTAGTTGAAATCTCGAATCTCTATCGGCCACTATCGAATTCAAGACACTGTACAACTCACACTCTTGCTAAGGCACGACTCCGCCATCTTACACAAGGTACAAGTAACGTGAACATGTATAAAAGGAGCACACTCGATGCAACTATCATCGCTTACTCAGCTAAACTCTCTCGTAGGAAATCAAAGACGAACTAGGCACAAGGTCTCTCGAATCTATTACCCACTTTCATTAAGAATCTTTCACGGATGTAACAAACTAGAATAAAACTGATGCTCGGCCTTGACACGCTGGCAAATTATACAGTTACTCTCATACCGAACCACATTATTCATCAACTCAATCCAGAAGTACTCATCTTCAACCCACAATACGTCTTCATACTACTCAGATGCAATACAAATGAACTGTCGTGAGCTTCGGCCAAAACAATACGTCTCAGAACACTATGTCATTCGGCACAACTATTCTGTCTCTAAAATGCAAAACTCTATCATCTCTGAAACTGTAATCTGAAGGTCTTCCTTCTACCATGTTTTGCACATGAGGTGCCAAGAACTTGTCTTGCAACTGCTTCTCTTTAAGTATTCTGACTCAAGTAGGTTTAACATGAAACTCGGCCATAAAACTACTATCATTCGATAAACTGAATCCGGCAAATATAGCTCGCAACTCAATATAGCTCAGCAAAAACAACTCGAAGCATCGGTTACTACGTTGACTCTCTTCGGATGATACTCAATCTTGAGATCACGATCTTCAAGCAATTCTAACAACTTATATTGTTCAAGTTTCAACCCTTCCTAAGTCGTCAAATATTTCAAGCTCTGATGATAAGTGTATATACTGTGTATTTCTTACTATACATGCTTTGTCTTTAAGTCTTCGAAGCAAATTTAACTGTAATTAACTCTATGTCTAGTGTCGGATAACTCTTTTCTTGGCCTTTCAACTATCTCGATGAATAGGCCACAATCTTCTGTCTTGCATAAGCACACAAACTAACCCTACATGTAACGCATCACTATGGTTCACAAACTCTTTCTCTGATATAGGCTGGATCAAGGTCGAAGCTCTCTTCAAAGTTCCTTTCGGCTTCTCAAGGGCTCGTTGTCTCACATCTGACCACACAACTGAACATTCTTCTGTAGCAATCTTTCAAAGGAGCAGCTATCTTCGAAAGACTATTTACAACCCTCCGATAGTAACAATTCTAGACCTAGAAACTATAGATACCTGTCACAGTCTTCAATTTCTTCCAACTCACATCTTCTTCCGCCTACTTAGGATTTACTCTAATACACTTGGCTAATCTACCTGTCCTAGGAGAACATCTTCCTTGACTCGAAGTTCACGTTTGCTCAACTTGGCAAACAATTAATTCTCTAATAGGGTCTATAACACTAACTCCAAAGCTTGTCATGATCTTCCTCGGCTCGTGAATATACCCATGTATCATCTATGAGAACTACTACAAACTGATCAAGGAACTCAAGAAATATTCTGCTCAACATCTCTATAAAAGTAACTAACACGCTAGTCAAACAAAGCGGCATAACCCAGAACTCAAAGTGATCACATCTTGCCCCGAAAGCTGTCTTCGGTACATCAACTTCTCTCACTTTCAACTGATAGTAATCGGATCTCAAATTAATCTTGAAAAGACTGAAGCACCCCTCAACTGATCAACAAATCACTGATGCTCGGAAATGGATACTAATTATTCACTGTCAATTGTTTCAACTGTCTGTAATCTAAACACATTCTCGTATTGTCATCTCTCTTCTTCACAAATTGCACTGTCGTACTCTAAGATGAAGTACTAGGCCTAATGAATCTAAGATCTAACAAATCTCGTAGTTGATTCTTCGGCACTCTCAATTCTTCCGGGAACCATAAGATACAGAGCAATCAAAACAGGAGCAAACTCGAAGACGGTCTCAATAACAAACTCTTCTTCTCTATCAGGAGACAAACCGAAAATTCTTCCAAACACTTTTAGGGAAAAACACAAACTATTCTAACATTCTGCGGTCTAATCTTCATTCAAAAATCAAATCTATCACATTTGCTAGGTAAGCCTGTCAACTAAACTCAATCAATCTTTGACCTCTAAAGCTGGATCAACATTCAATAAGAAGTTCACATCCTCACCTACCACTACAGTCTCACAGAAATCTGCAACTTCAAGGCAACTCTCTCTTTGTCTCAACGTATACCCTAGCTTTGTGTTCTACGAGCCAAACCATGCCAAAAGTTACATCGAAACCGTAAAAAGATAATAACTTCACATCTACTGGAAACACATAACCCTAAACCATCAACAGACATCTCCCGTACATCTCTCTGACCACCACTATCTCACTAGAAGGTCTAGTCACATGCGTCCCTACGTCTAAGACCTCAACAAGTATATCTAATTTCTTTGCATGCTCTCACAAAAGGACGCATCCACAGAAATTGAAACTTCACATGTACACAGATGATAGTTTTCGGTCCTCTTGTTTTCAGGCTGGTTCTTCAACATAACCTAACTCTTCAAAACCGTTCTTAGAGCATCTCGAAACCTCAAAATACAGTTCTGATCACACATAAACAATCATGCTGGAACTTGTTCTAAAACATCGGTCCCGACGACTCGAAACATCCTACTACCAAACAATCTGAAGTTAAAGCTCACGACTTCCTTCTCAGCTCAACTATATCGGAAGTGACTTCATCTCTCCTTCTTGCTGGAAGACAACTCAGACGCACACTGGCCCAATCACACAAATTGATTCCCACTCACGGATACTAACCGGCTGTCTTGTATTAAAACCATAGGCCGAACCCCAACGATCACTAACTAACATTTCCGAGTTTCGGATTACACACATGAGACCCTTACCATGATCTCACCAAAAGAACTAATGTACTCATACCTACCTCTAACACTTCACCGGGCACATTCAAACTTCGCATACTTGCTAACAATATACAGAAGCACGGATTCAGAATCAATCAGAAAGGACAACTCAAAACTGTACCAAGGGCTTATCTACTATAACATCGATATCACTCTGACTCTCACTCATAGGTCTTCACTTCTTTTTATCAACCGAAATTAACCCACATACACCCTGACTCAAACAAACAAATGGTACCTCAACTCCAGTACAACCATACTTCCCTAACTATAGAAATGAACTCCCTCAACATCATCCACATTTTCAGAAACCATAGCTTCTACTTACCGATTCACGGCACACACCTTGGCCTCAAACTTACTAAAAAGCAATAAATCAACAACAACAACAATTTAACATACAAACTGGGTTAGCAAAGGAAAGGGTCCAAGTGGCTCAAGTATGATTCCCTCACTTAAAATCTCTTTTTCCGATGTAATAGAAGCAATGGGGCTCTACTCAACATGCTTCAAGCAACATACACACGCGACCAAACAAACATACATGAAGCATACTTGATAAACAAGCAAACATGCTTACATGGCAAGCAACCATCGTGCAATTGCAATACAAGAATTTAACATACCTCACTTACCTGCCCAAGGTCTCGAAAACCTTAGGCTCTGATACCAACAAATGTAACCCCCTCGTCCCGGTCCGGACGTTTGACTGGTCCGAGTACGCTACACGGGGAAAACCGATGTGAAACCCGTTAAGGTCCCACCTCGGTTAGCAACCCTAGAAAATTTCTTTTATTTATCTTGTCTAAATGCATTATTATGTCCTATGTGAAACACGACATCGGAAACACCAGCAATATATAAACGACCATCCAAAACAACACTTTTAAAACAGCCCATTTTTCCTTTTTAAGCAGGCCGTATCGATACACCTACAGAGGGTATCGATACGCCTTGACCAAGTCAACTGCCTTCAGTCAATACAGGAAGACCGTATCGATACAGCTCTTGGGCGTATCGATACACCCTTCTCGGTCAACATCTCGCGGTCAACGAGACAAACCCGTACCGATACGCTAAGAGCTCGTACCGATACGCCAAAGTCTCACCAAAATCTCAAATTTCCAGTGAGCTTTGGGTGTATCGATACACTCCAGTGTATCGATACACCAAGCAAAAACTGAGTCCTGAAGAGCAAGACCGTATCGATACGGACCTTAGGCATATCGATACGCCCTGCACTGCAAGTTCCCAAATTTCAGCCAAACAACTTAAGACTCGACTCTCGATGCGATTTACGACTCCCCTAGCCCCGGACAACATACATGCAACCTTTAACTATAGAGATATCATCATACATGGCATTCAAAACGTGCAAGGATCATGCAACGAAAGGATTCATACATTTATCCAAAAAGAAAACATACATAACACATAAAGGTTCATGCCTTGGAAACAAACATATAGGCATTCATGACATGCAACGTAAACAAGGTTTACAATTCAAACAAAGCATCCAAAAGCCAAACCAACATCAACATACATCAAACTCAAATCAACGACACCTATCCCATTGCTTGACTATTACAATCTACAATTTAAAGTTCATACTTGAGCTAACCAAAAGGGACACTTGGAGACCTTTCCTTGACCTTGCCACCCACAAGCTACTGATCTGCATTGTCGAACAAAAAGGAGCGTAAGCATAAAAGCTTAGTGAGGGTAAGCTCGTAAAACAAACCTTCGACAATGCAGGGTCCAAGCACGAGCAACAATCAGAATAGAATGCATGATCATACCTCCGATCCTCAAGAGCCAAAATATACATAATGCATGAACATATAACCAACACTATGCCATGATCAACAACACATAAGCCCAACTCACGAAGATACATAAATCAATGTATTAACAACAACATATATCATTTCGTATTGGAAACACATTTCATATCATATTGGCACCTAGCTATGACTCGAATACGCGAATAACAAGTTGGAACGCATTTCCAACACAACCATTACCTTCGGTGGGATTACACTCATCACCGGTTCTCACGGAGGGGATTCCACTCATCCTCACGCCCCGTCGATGGGATTCCACTCATCACCGACTAATATAAAGATTTCCGGGAGAACCCGTACTCCTCCTTGGTGCCTTAACGCCACCAAGGCCACGCGCAAATTTGACTCAACCGTGTGCACACTAATCCTAATGATCGATCATTGTACCCAAGCATACTAGTGCCAATATTAAACCCAATTCATAATCTTGCACAACGTAATATCATTTCACAAGTCAACACTACATGTATATCATCAAAACAATTATCACATCATATTTCACACATATGTATATCCACATTATACCTATCATCAACATGCATATGACAATGCATCAAACCATGCCTCAACATACATGTATAACAACATATACATAACCACCATAATCTCAATTAAACATGAGACACAACATCAAATAGAGTACAACCAAAGTCTCTAACTAAGGCTTAGGATTAGGCTACCACTCTAATCCCAACTCTAGGTCGGTCTACCAATCCCAACCTAGTCTACATGCTTGAACCAATTGCTCAAAACCATTTAAAACATTTAACCACTCACCTTCACCTCCAAGCTCCACTACCAAGCAACCAAGGTCTTCAAGTTTCCGGATTCGAGCCCAAAGCTTTACCATTGTCTTCTCTTGCTTCTAAACATCTCAACACAAACAAAACAACCTCGAGTCAGCTCATACAAGAATGTAGCAACCCGGAACACCATTCAAGCAATAAACACAAGATTCCAAGCCAAGAACAACCCCCAAAACATCAAACTCGGGCAACCCTTAAAGCCAATCCAAGACTCATGATTTCAACCTTTTTAGCACACTCAAAAGCTTCCAAAACAGCCCCAACTATTACCCTAACATCAACCCTCAAATTCCAACATAGAACGCACCCAAAACTCAACTCAAAACCCTCCTAAAACCCCACCAAAACCCAAATTCGGAAATTCTTATAAAACACTTTAAAAATCACATATGTTGGACCTTATGGTTCCTAAACAACTTATCTATCAACATTAAACTAAAAGCTTTGTTAAAATCTCATAAAGTTACAACTTTAGCAAAAACCTTGAAAAACCCAAATTGTGAAATACATGGATTTAATGGAAACTAATGGTACCATAATGTAAAGAAAGACAAGACCAACTCAAAAATGCCATTACCTTTTGAAAAGCTCCAAAGATGAAGGTGAAAGAGGATGAAATTGTGAAACGGAGAGAAAAGGGCATTTTGACGTGAATAAGGTGATTGGAGAAGATGAAGATGAGTTTTAGAGTGGTCTTTTAAATTAAAGGGGGTTTTAAAAATGAAAGTTCACATATTTACAATCTTGCCATTAATGAGATGACAAGCTCATCTATTCTAAAATCCATGGGATTTGATTTCCAAAACAATTTAAATCCAACATAATTATTTGTGTCGAATATATGAAGCCCAAAATAATATTTTATTATTTTAATTATAAAACTGAAACCCGAACCATTATTTAAATATTATTTTCACCCGACCCCCAAACCCGGGCGTTACAAAATTGGACGCCTAGTAACAAATATTAGAAAAAATTAAATTTTAAGAATAGACTCTTAATAGCAAATATTAGGAAAAATTGAGCATCTAATAACAAGTGTTAAAAGTTGAGCATTTAATAAAATCCTAGTGTAATTTAAAGATTTACCCTTTAAAAAAATGGGCTCCTAATAACAAATGTTTTAGAAAAATTGAATCCTAATAACAAATATTGAAAAAAATTAAAGTTTAAAAACAAACCACTAATTACATAGCAGGAACTCCTACGATTGGTACGGTGAGCTGCAGTGGCATGTCACAATTCAAAGGGTAAATCTTTACGGGCTACTTTATTTCTGCTAGCATGGAATTACTTTATTGGTTTACTTTGGAAGGAGCTCAATGTTAGACATTTTCAGGGGACTCATTCGACCGTGGCTAATTTTATTGAGCATATTAAGGAGGCGGTAAAGTTACGTTTCCACGGTTTAAAGATTAATTCTAATGGAGCCTTGAACATTACATTGTGTATAAATTAGGACTTTGAACTCTAATATTTTGTAGAAGAGTTGTATATCATGTTTTAGCTTTTCTTACTATTTACAGGTTTACATGTAAATTTTGAGATTTTATTTTGAAAGATGATTGAATACATGCACAAATTTACCAAAAAAAATTATTAAAAAGATTGAACTATAAATCTAAAACAACTACTACCGCCACTAATCCCAATTTCCTCATTAGCACAAGCCCTAGATAGCCCAATTTCCTCAACATCTGTCTGCTACGTATGCTTCTGAAGTACATGGAACCATATTAGACTAGAGGAAGTGCACTCACCATTTCCATCCACCTCACCTTTTGTAGAAGCTAGTAAAAGATCCATATTTGACTTTAATGATGAACGACCATTATTTATACTGTCAACATCTATAGTTTTCAGCATAATAATTTTATGTACATCATCAAAACTATGGTCGTCCACACCCGAGCATCTATTAGCAAATTTATACTTTAAACCTTGAGGCTCTCAACTGCATGCAAGAGGCATCAGAGCATCTCCAACTGTAACACCCGAGTTTAGGGGTCGGAAGAAAATAATATTTAAATAATAATATTGGGTCTCGGTTTATGATTAAATAATATTATATATATTATTTGGACCTTGTGTCTTCCTTTATTTTCAAAATAAACATTTTTATGTTTGGACTAATTTGAAACGAAACTAAAATTTCTTGGATTTGAAAGTAAGGGGGAGTTGCCATCTCATTAATGGCAAAGTTGTAATATTGAGAATTTTTGAAATAGCCCAAAAGATTAAAACAAAAATAAAACCCCCTCTCACCATCTTCTTCCCCCTTTCCTTCTTTTAAAATGTGAAACCCTCTCCTTTTCCCCATTTTGATTTCCATCAAATCTTGCCTTCATTTTTGGAGCTCTTGCAAAGGTAACAACAAATTCTTTATGTCCTCAACTTTCCCTTTCTTCCCATGCCTTGAGTTTTCATTGAAATTCATGATTTAAAGTTTTGGGTTTTTAGGGTTTTGAAGAGAAAGATGTAAACTTTACCATCCATTTCTTGAGCTTTTGATTTCTTGTTAATATATAAATTAATATTAACCCAAGAGGTACGATATATGTAATTTTTAAAGTGTTTTCTAAGGATTTCCGAAATTGGGTTTTGGTGGGGTTTTAGGAAGGTTTTTAGTTGAGTTTTGGGTATGGTTTGTGTTGGAAATTGAGGGTGGATGTTAGGGTAATGGTTGGGGGCTGTTTTGGGAGCATTTAGATGTGTTAAAAAGGTTGAAATCATGAGTTTTGGTTGGGGTTTGAAGGCTGCTCGGGTCTAGTGTTTTGGGGGTTGTATATGGCTTGAATTAATGTGCTTGTTGCTTGAATTGTATTTCGGGTTAGTCTTTTGATGTTGGGCTGATTTGAGGATTATTTGAATTGTGTTTGAGGTTGTTTAGAAGCGGGAATTTGTGTTGGAGAAGCTTCGGGAAGGAATCCGGAAATTTGAGGGAGGTTGCTTGCTTGGCTTGGAGCTTGGAAGCTTAGGTGAGTGGTTAAATAGTTTTAAATGGCTTTCAAGTGTTGGTTCAAGCATGTGAACTAGGTTGGGATTGGTAGACCCACCTAGAGTTGGGATTAGGGTGGTAGCCTAATCCCAAACTTTAGTTAGAGACCTTGGTTGATCTTTAAAGTGTTGAATTATGCCTCATGTTTAATCATGCTTATGGTGGTTATGCTTATGTTGTTATACATGTATGTGGAGGCATGGCTTAATGCATTGTTACATGCATGTTGATGATAAATGTGATAGAGATATACATGTGTATGAAATATGATGTGATAATTGTGTTGTTGAGATGCATGTAGTGTTGACATGTGTAATGATATTATGAGGTGTTTGTATGATCCGGGGATCATGGTGAGTACATGCTAGGCATGGAAATGTGGTTGTGCATGACGGTGAGTCATGGTGAGTGCGTGCTAAGCACGGAAGTTATTATGAAATGATATTGTGAAAGATTATTGAAATGTGTAGTATTGGCACTAGTATGCTTGGGTACAAATGATCGATCATTAGGATGTTAGTGTGTACACATGAGTCTAAATTCGCGCGTGGACTTGGTGGCGTTGAGTCACCAAGGAGGAGTACGGGTACGCCCGGAAATTGTATTTATATTAGTCGATGATGAGTGGAATCCCATCGACGGGGCGTGAGGATGAGTGGAATCCCCTCCGCGTGAAATGAGGCGTGAGGATGAGTGGAATCCCCTCCGCGTGAACGGTGATGAGTGTAATCCCACCATCAGGTAATGGTTGTGTTGTTGGATGTGAGTTCCAACGGTTATCCGCGTATTCGAGTCATAGCTAGGTGCCAATACGGATTGTGGTTTATGTTGCCAATATGTGTTTAATTGTGAGCCAATGTGATTTGGGATGTGTTGCTAACATGGTTTAATATATGTGATTTCATATGTGGTGGATTTAAACATGTTGAGCATGACATGATATTGAATATATGTTCATGCATCATTTATGATTATGGCTCATGTGGATCGGAGGTAAGATCACGCATTTTATTTTGGTTGTAGCTCGTGCTTGGACCCTGCATTGTCGAAGGTTTGTTTTATGAGCTTACCCTCACTAAGCTTTTATGCTTACGCTCTCTTTTGTTCGACAATGCAGATAAGTAGCTTGTGGGTGGCATGGGCAAGGAAGGGTCTCCAAATGTCGCTTTGGTGAGCTCAATGTATGAATTTTAAGTGATAGAATGTAATAGTTAAGCAATGGGATAGGTATTGTTGTTTGAGTTTGGGTGTATGTTGATGATTTGATTTGGCCTTGGTTTGTAAAACATGTTACGCTATGATGTATGCTTGTGTGTTGTGGCATGTCTTTAGATGTTTAGGTTGCCTTGTTATGGTGCAAACCTCTTATATGCTTATCTTGTGCCTTCATGGCTTTGAGTTCCTTGTATGACCTTAAATGTTGATATGACTTTCGTTGGAATGCCATGCTTGAAAGCTTATGTTGCTTGTATGGTTTGTGTATCATCTTGTGTTGGATTGTGCCTTTGATTTCAAGTTAAAGCATGCTTTTATGTTTGATTTGCCTTAGGATTGATGTTAGTGTGTTGGTTGGGGTTTTAGAGGGATTTAAGGGCCTTCTTGTGCCTTAAATCAGCTCAAACTTGCAAGTTCGTAGCAGGGGTATCGATACGGTTGGTACGGTATCGATACCACCTTCTTGTTTCAGGCCTCGTGTATCGATACACCTGAGGGGTGTATCGATACCATTTTGGTCACTGGAGCTACTGTCCATTTCGGTATCGATACGGGCCTCTGGTGTATCGATACCGTTATCCTAGCGTTGACCGTGGGAAGTCAACCGTTGGGGAGGGTATCGATACACCCCTTAAGTGTATCGATACCGACCTGTTGACCTAGTCAAGGGGTATCGATACACCCCTTAAGTGTATCGATACCGTCTGCAGTTAAAGCTTAAACCTAGTCAAGGGGTATCGATACACCCCTTAAGGGTATCGATACCGCCTGTAGTTAAAGCTTAAAATTGGGTTGTATGATGTTGAGCTGAGTTCGTTTGTTTGCCTAGTGAATGTTGTTCTGCTGTATGATCACATAGGATTAAATACTCATCTAGACAAGATTTAAAATGAAAAAAAATAGGGTTGCTAACTGAGGGGGAATCCTTAAGGGGTTTTCACTCGGTTTTCCCCGTGTAGCTCACTCGGACCGGTCATCCGGCCAGACCGGGACAGGGGGTTACATTTGTTGGTATCAGAGCCTAAGGTTACCGAGACCTTGGGCAGGTAAGTGAGGTAAGTTAAGTTCTTGCATTGAAATTGCACGGTGTTTGCTTGCCATGTAAGCATGTTGCTTGTTATCCGTGAATGCTGTGGTGTACGCTTGTTTGATTGAGAATGTATGTTGTTTGATAGTACGCATGTGTTTGCTTGTTTAGCAAGTAAGCCTTGTTATATGCTTGGTTGAGCGTGTATGTGTGTTGATTTGTTTGAAACATGTTTCGTAGAGTCCCATTGCTACTATTACATAAAAAAAGAGATTTTAAGTGAGGGGAACATACTTGAGCCACTTGGAAGCCTTGCCTTGCTAACCCAATCGTGTATGTTTTACTGTTGATGTTGTTGTTGATTTAATTGCTTTTCGGTAAGTAGAAGTTGTAGTTCTGAAAGGGTGGACGATGTTGAGGGAGTCCATCATCTTAGTTAGGGAGGTATGGTTGTACCGGAATTGAGGTACAATTTGTTCGTTTGAGACGGTGTGTGCGTGGGTTGATTCCTATGGATGAGGGACGATGTGATCAACTCTGGCATTAGTTGGTAAGAAGAAGTGAAGGCATATGAGTGGGAGTTAGAGTGGTGTCGATGTTTTAACAGATAAGCCCTTGCTACAGTAATAAGTTGTTTCCTCCAGTTGATTCTAAACCCGTGCTTTTGTATATCGATAGTGAGTATGCAAGTTTGAATGTGCCTGGTGAAGTGTTAGAGGTAGGTGTGAGTACCTTAGTTCTTTTGGCGAGATCTAGGTAGGGGTCTCGTGTGAGTAATCTGAATTTCGGAAATGTTAGTTTGTGACCGTTGGGGTTCGGCCTATGATTTTAATGCAAGACAGCCGGTCCGTGTTCGTGAATGGGAGCTAGTTTGTGTGATTGGGACAGTGTACGTTGGGTTGTCTTCCAGCAAGCGGAAGAGATAAAGTCACTTCCAATATAGTTGAGCCGAAAAAGGAGTCTCGAGCTTTGACTCCAGGTTGTTTATTAGGGGTAGAACAAGTCCAGCATGGTTGTTTGTGTGTGTGATCAGAATTGAATCTTAAAGTTACGAGATGCTCTAAGAACAATTTAGAAGAGTCAGATTTTGTTGAGGAACCAGTCTGAAGACAAGAGGACCGAAGACTATCAGTCGTGTACATGTGAAGTTGCAATTTCCGCGAATACCTCCTTTTGTGTGAGCATGTAAGAAATTAGATATCTTTGTTGAAACCTTAGATGTAGGGACACTTGTGACTAGCCTTTTGGGAGATAGTAGTGATCAGAAGGATGTACAGAAGATGTTTGTTGGTGGTTCAGAGTTACTAGTTTCTAGTAGATGTGAAGTGATTGTCTTCCTACGGTTTCGACGTACCTTTTTGACATGGTTTGGCTTGTAGAGCACAAAGCTAGGATATACATTGAGACAAAGAACGAGTTGCCTTGAAGTCGCAGATTTTTGTGAGACAGTAGTGGTAAGTGAGGATGTGAACTTCTTGTCGATTGTTGATCCAGGTTCAGAGGTCAAGGATTGATTGGGTTTAGTTGACAGGCTTGCTTAGCAATTGTGATGGATTTGATTTTTGAATGAAGATTAGACCATAGAAGGTTAGGATCGTTTGTGTTTTCTTTTCCTAGAAGTGTTTGGAAGAATTGCCGGTTTACCTCTTGTTAGAGGAGAAGAGTTTGTTATTGAGACCGTCTCCGAGGTTGCTTCTGTTTTGTTGGCCCTGTAACTTATGAATCCCGGAAGAATTGAGAATGCTGAAGAATTAACTTCGAGACTTGTTAGACTTTAGATTCTTTAGGCCTAGTACATCATCTCAGAGTTCTACAGTGAAATTTGTGAAGAAGAAAGAGTGACAGTACGAGAATGTGTTCAGATTACATACAGTCGAAACAAGTGACAGTGAATAATTAACATCCATTTCTGAGTGTCAGTGATTAGTTGGTCAGTAGTGTGTGCTTCAGTCTTTCGAAGATTAATTTGAGATCTGTTTACTACCAGTTGAAAGTGAGAAAATTTGAAGTACCGAAGACAGCTTTAGGGGCAAGATGTGATCACCTTGAGCTCTGAGTTATGCCGTTTTGTTGGACTAGTGTATTAGTTACCTTCAAAGAGATGTTGAACAGAGTAATTCCCGAGTTCCTTGATCAGTTGTAATAGTTCTCATAGATGACACATGGGTATATTCGCGTACCAAGGAAGATCACGACAAGCTTTAGAGTTAGTATTGTAGATTCTATTAGAGAATCAGTTGTATGCCAAGTTGAGCCAACGTGAACTTCAAGTTAATGAAGATGTTCTCTTAGGACATGTAGATTAGCCGAGTGTATTAGAACAAATCTTGAACAGACAGAGAAAGATATGAGTTGGAAGAAATTGAAGACTGTGACAGATATCTATAGTTCCTAGGTTTAGCATTATTACTTTCAGAGAATTGTAAATAGTCTTTTGAGGATAGCTGCTCCTTTGACAAGTTGCTACAGAAGAATGTTTAGTTGTGTGGTTAGATGCGAGACAATGAGCCCTTGAGAAACCGAAAGAAACTTTGAAGAGAGCTTCGACCTTGATCCAGCCTATACTAGAGAAAGAGCTTGTGAACTGTAGTGATGTGTTACATGTAGGGTTAGGTTGTGTGCTTATGCAAGACGAAAGATTGTGACTTGTTCATCGAGTTAGTTGAAAGACCGTGAAAAGAGTTATCCGATATGAGACATAGAGCTAATTACAGTTGTATTTGCTTCGAAGACTTAGAACCAAAGCTTGTATAGTAAGAAATGCACAATGCATATGTACGTATCATCAGATCTTGGAATATTTGAAGACTTAGGAAGGGTTGAAACTTGAACAGCATAAAGTGTTAGAACTGCTTGAAGACTGTAATATCAAGATGGAGTACCATTCGAAGATAGTCAACGTAGTAACTTATGTTCCAAGTTTTATTTGTTGTTAAATTAGTAGTTGAGTTGCGAGTTGTATTTTCCGAATTCAGCTTACCGAATGATAATAGTTTTGTGGCCAAGTTTCATGTTAAACCTACATTGAGTCAGAATGCTTGAAGAGAAACAGTTGCAAGACAGGTTCTTGGCACCTCACGTGCAAGACATAGTAGAAGGAAGACCTTCATAATACAGTTTCAGAGATGATAGAGTTTTGCATTTCAGAGACAGAATAGTAGTACCTATGGACATAGTGTTTTGAGACGTATTGTGTTGGCCGAAGCATACGGCAGTTCATTTGTATTGCATCTGAGTTGTATGAAGACGTATTATGGGTTGAAGACGAGTACTTCTGGACTGAGTTGATGGATAATGTGGTTCAGTATGAGAGTAAGTGTGTAAATTGCCAGCGTGTCAAGATCGAGTACTAGTTTTCTTCTAGTTTGTTACATCCGTGGAAGGTTCTTAATGGAAGTGGGTAATAGAGATCCAAAATTTCTGCTAGATTATTTTTGAAGACGTTTGCATAGTGTCTGGTTACCTGTTGAAGACAGAGGATTAGTCAGAGAAAGTTACGAGTCATGTGTTCAAACAGTGTTGTATGAGATTGGGAATCGGGCTAGTTCAGTTGTTTAAGTGTTGCGGTTACCACCAGAGTTAGAAAAGGGGTTGGTGATGTGATTTGTGTATCTATGATTCGGGAGTGTGAGTCAGAGCTGTCTCGTGCTATGTTGTTGAAGAGATTGAGTTGAGTTTTAAATTGACATACGATGGAGAACCAGTTGGGGTCTTAACATCAGATAGATAATGTTGTGTGGTAAGTCTATTAAGTTGGTTAAAATGTTGAAGTGAGAAGAAAAGGGAAGTGTCCAGTCGATAAATTTCGGGGACGAAATTTCCTTAAGTGGGGGAGAGTTGTAACACCCGGGTTTAGGGATCGGAAGAAAATAATATTTAAATAATAATATTGGGTCTCGGTTTATGATTAAATAATATTATATATATTATTTGGACCTTGTGTCTTCCTTTATTTTCAAAATAAACATTTTTATGTTTGGACTAATTTGAAACGAAACTAAAATTTCTTGGATTTGAAAGTAAGGGGGAGTTGCCATCTCATTAATGGCAAAGTTGTAATATTGAGAATTTTTGAAATAGCCCAAAAGATTAAAACAAAAATAAAACCCCCTCTCACCATCTTCTTCCCCCTTTCCTTCTTTTAAAATGTGAAACCCTCTCCTTTTCCCCATTTTGATTTCCATCAAATCTTGCCTTCATTTTTGGAGCTCTTGCAAAGGTAACAACAAATTCTTTATGTCCTCAACTTTCCCTTTCTTCCCATGCCTTTAGTTTTCATTGAAATTCATGATTTAAAGTTTTGGGTTTTTAGGGTTTTGAAGAGAAAGATGTAAACTTTACCATCCATTGCTTGAGCTTTTGATTCCTTGTTAATATATAAATTAATATTAACCCAAGAGGTCCGATATATGTAATTTTTAAAGTGTTTTCTAAGGATTTCCGAAATTGGGTTTTGGTGGGGTTTTAAGAAGGTTTTTAGTTGAATTTTGGGTATGGTTTGTGTTGGAAATTGAGGGTGGATGTTAGGGTAATGGTTGGGGGCTGTTTTGGGAGCATTTAGATGTGTTAAAAAGGTTGAAATCATGAGTTTTTGTTGGGGTTTGAAGGCTGCTCGGGTCTAGTGTTTTGGGGGTTGTATATGGCTTCAATTAATGTGCTTGTTGCTTGAATTGTATTTCGGGTTAGTCTTTTGATGTTGGGCTGATTTGAGGATTATTTGAATTGTGTTTGATGTTGTTTAGAAGCGGGAATTTGTGTTGGAGAAGCTTCGGGAAGGAATCCGGAAATTTGAGGGAGGTTGCTTGCTTGGCTTGGAGCTTGGAAGCTTAGGTGAGTGGTTAAATAGTTTTAAATGGTTTTCAAGTGTTGGTTCAAGCATGTGAACTAGGTTGGGATTGATAGACCCACCTAGAGTTGGGATTAGGGTGGTAGCCTAATCCCAAACTTTAGTTAGAGACCTTGGTTGATCTTTAAAGTGTTGAATTATGCCTCATGTTTAATCATGCTTATGGTGGTTATGCTTATGTTGTTATACATGTATGTGGAGGCATGGCTTAATGCATTGTTAAATACATGTTGATGATAAATGTGATAGAGATATACATGTGTATGAAATATGATGTGATAATTGTGTTGTTGAGATGCATGTAGTGTTGACATGTGTAATGATATTATGAGGTGTTTGTATGATCTGGGGATCATGGTGAGTACATGCTAGGCATGGAAATGTAGTTGTGCATGGCGGTGAGTCATGGTGAGTGCGTGCTAAGCACGGAAGTTATTATGAAATGATATTGTGAAAGATTATTGAAATGTGTAGTATTGGCACTAGTATGCTTAGGTACAAATGATCGATCATTAGGATGTTAGTGTGTACACATGAGTCTAAATTCGCGCGTGACCTTGGTGGCGTTGAGTCACCAAGGAGGACTACGGGTATGCCCGGAAATTGTATTTATATTAGTCGATGATGAGTGGAATCCCATCGACGGGGCGTGAGGATGAGTGGAATCCCCTCCGCGTGAAATGAGGCGTGAGGATGAGTGGAATCCCCTCCGCGTGAACGGTGATGAGTGTAATCCCACCGTCAGGTAATGGTTGTGTTGTTGGATGTGAGTTCCAACGGTTATCCGCGTATTCGAGTCATAGCTAGGTGCCAATACGGATTGTGGTTTATGTTGCCAATATGTGTTTAATTGTGAGCCAATGTGATTTGGGATGTGTTGCTAACATGGTTTAATATATGTGATTTCATATGTGGTGGATTTAAACATGTTGAGCATGACATGATATTGAATATATGTTCATGCATCATTTATGATTATGGCTCGTGTGGATCGGAGGTAAGATCACGCATTTTATCTTGGTTGTAGCTCGTGCTTGGACCCTGCATTGTCGAAGGTTTGTTTTATGAGCTTACCCTCACTAAGCTTTTATGCTTACGCTCTCTTTTGTTCGACAATGCAGATAAGTAGCTTGTGGGTGGCATGGGCAAGGAAGGGTCTCCAAGTGTCGCTTTGGTGAGCTCAATGTATGAATTTTAAGTGATAGAATGTAATAGTTAAGCAATGGGATAGGTATTGTTGTTTGAGTTTGGGTGTATGTTGATGATTTGATTTGGCCTTGGTTTGTAAAACATGTTACGCTATGATATATGCTTGTGTGTTGTGGCATGTCTTTAGATGTTTAGGTTGCCTTGTTATGGTGCAAACCTCTTATATGCTTATCTTGTGCCTTCATGGCTTTGAGTTCCTTGTATGACCTTAAATGTTGATATGACTTTCGTTGGAATTCCATGCTTGAAAGCTTATGTTGCTTGTATGGTTTGTGTATCATCTTGTGTTGGATTGTGCCTTTGATTTCAAGTTAAAGCATGCTTTTATGTTTGATTTGCCTTAGGATTGATGTTAGTGTGTTGGTTGGGGTTTTAGAGGGATTTAAGGGCCTCCTTGTGCCTTAAATCAGCTCAAACTTGCAAGTTCGTAGCAGGGGTATCGATACGGTTGGTACGGTATCGATACCACCTTCTTGTTTCAGGCCTCGTGTATCGATACACCTTAGGGGTGTATCGATACCATTTTGGTCACTGGAGCTACTGTCCATTTCGGTATCGATACGGGCCTCTGGTGTATCGATACTGTTATCCTAGCGTTGACCGTGGGAAGTCAACCGTTGGGGAGGGTATCGATACACCCCTTAAGTGTATCGATACCGACCTGTTGACCTAGTCAAGGGGTATCGATACACCCCTTAAGTGTATCGATACCGTCTGCAGTTAAAGCTTAAACCTAGTCAAGGGGTATCGATACACCCCTTAAGGGTATCGATACCGCCACTAGTTAAAGCTTAAAATTGGGTTGTATGATGTTGAGCTGAGTTCGTTTGTTTGCCTAGTGAATGTTGTTCTGCTGTATGATCACATAGGATTAAATACTCATCTAGACAAGATTTAAAATGAAAAAGAATAGGGTTGCTAACTGAGGGGGAATCCTTAAGGGGTTTTCACTCGGTTTTCCCCGTGTAGCTCACTCGGACCGGTCATCCGGCCAGACCGGGACGAGGGGGTTACATTTGTTGGTATCAGAGCCTAAGGTTACCGAGACCTTGGGCAGGTAAGTGAGGTAAGTTAAGTTCTTGCATTGAAATTGCACGGTGTTTGCTTGCCATGTAAGCATGTTGCTTGTTATCCGTGAATGCTGTGGTGTACGCTTGTTTGATTGAGAATGTATGTTGTTTGATAGTACGCATGTGTTTGCTTGTTTAGCAAGTAAGCCTTGTTATATGCTTGGTTGAGCGTGTATGTGTGTTGATTTGTTTGAAACATGTTTCGTAGAGTCCCATTGCTACTATTACATAAAAAAAGAGATTTTAAGTGAGGGGAACATACTTGAGCCACTTGGAAGCCTTGCCTTGCTAACCCAATCGTGTATGTTTTACTGTTGATGTTGTTGTTGATTTAATTGCTTTTCGGTAAGTAGAAGTTGTAGTTCTGAAAGGGTGGACGATGTTGAGGGAGTCCATCATCTTAGTTAGGGAGGTATGGTTGTACCGGAATTGAGGTACAATTTGTTCGTTTGAGACGGTGTGTGCGTGGGTTGATTCCTATGGATGAGGGACGATGTGATCAACTCTGGCATTAGTTGGTAAGAAGAAGTGAAGGCATATGAGTGGGAGTTAGAGTGGTGTCGATGTTTTAACAGATAAGCCCTTGGTACAATAATAAGTTGTTTCCTCCAGTTGATTCTAAACCCGTGCTTTTGTATATCGATAGTGAGTATGCAAGTTTGAATGTGCCTGGTGAAGTGTTAGAGGTAGGTTTGAGTACCTTAGTTCTTTTGGCGAGATCTAGGTAGGGGTCTCGTGTGAGTAATCTGAATTTCGGAAATGTTAGTTTGTGACCGTTGGGGTTCGGCCTATGATTTTAATGCAAGACAGCCGGTCCGTGTTCGTGAATGGGAGCTAGTTTGTGTGATTGGGACAGTGTACGTTGGGTTGTCTTCCAGCAAGCGGAAGAGATAAAGTCACTTCCAATATAGTTGAGCCGAGAAGGGAGTCTTGAGCTTTGACTCCAGGTTGTTTATTAGGGGTAGAACAAGTCCATCATGGCTATTTGTGTGTGTGATCAGAATTGAATCTTAAAGTTACGAGATGCTCTAAGAACAATTTAGAAGAGTCAGATTTTGTTGAGGAACCAGTCTGAAGACAAGAGGACCGAAGACTATCAGTCGTGTACATGTGAAGTTGCAATTTCCGCGAATACCTCCTTTTGTGTGAGCATGTAAGAAATTAGATATCTTTGTTGAAACCTTAGATGTAGAGACACTTGTGACTAGCCTTTTGGGAGATAGTAGTGATCAGAAGGATGTACAGAAGATGATTGTTGGTGGTTCAGAGTTACTAGTTTCTAGTAGATGTGAAGTGATTGTCTTCCTACGGTTTCGACGTACCTTTTTGACATGGTTTGGCTTGTAGAGCATAAAGCTAGGATATACATTGAGACAAAGAACGAGTTGCCTTGAAGTCGCAGATTTTTGTGAGACAGTAGTGGTAAGTGAGGATGTGAACTTCTTGTCGAATGTTGATCCAGGTTCAGAGATCAAGGATTGATTGGGTTTAGTTGACAGGCTTGCTTAGCAATTGTGATGGATTTGATTTTTGAATGAAGATTAGACCATAGAAGGTTAGGATCGTTTGTGTTTTCTTTTCCTAGAAGTGTTTGGAAGAATTGCCGGTTTACCTCTTGTTAGAGGAGAAGAGTTTGTTATTGAGACCGTCTCCGAGGTTGCTTCTGTTTTGTTGGCCCTGTAACTTATGAATCCCGGAAGAATTGAGAATGCTGAAGAATTAACTTCGAGACTTGTTAGACTTTAGATTCTTTAGGCCTAGTACATCATCTCAGAGTTCTACAGTGAAATTTGTGAAGAAGAATGAGTGACAGTACGAGAATGTGTTCAGATTACATACAGTCAAAACAAGTGACAGTGAATAATTAACATCCATTTCTGAGTGTCAGTGATTAGTTGGTCAGTGGTGTGTGCTTCAGTCTTTCGAAGATTAATTTGAGATCCGTTTACTACCAGTTGAAAGTGAGAAAATTTGAAGTACCGAAGACAGCTTTAGGGGAAAGATGTGATCACCTTGAGCTCTGAGTTATGTCGTTTTGTTGGACTAGTGTATTAGTTACCTTCATAGAGATGTTGAACAGAGTAATTCTCGAGTTCCTTGATCAGTTGTAATAGTTCTCATAGATGACACATGGGTATATTCGCGTACCAAGGAAGATCACGACAAGCTTTAGAGTTAGTATTGTAGATTCTATTAGAGAATCAGTTGTATGCCAAGTTGAGCCAACGTGAACTTCAAGTTAATGAAGATGTTCTCTTAGGACATGTAGATTAGCCGAGTGTATTAGAACAAATCTTGAACAGACAGAGAAAGATATGAGTTGGAAGAAATTGAAGACTGTGACAGATATCTATAGTTCCTAGGTTTAGCATTATTACTTTCAGAGAATTGTAAATAGTCTTTTGAGGATAGCTGCTCCTTTGACAAGTTGCTACAGAAGAATGTTTAGTTGTGTGGTTAGATGCGAGACAATGAGCCCTTGAGAAACCGAAAGAAACTTTGAAGAGAGCTTCGACCTTGATCCAGCCTATACTAGAGAAAGAGCTTGTGAATTGTAGTGATGTGTTACATGTAGGGTTAGGTTGTGTGCTTATGCAAGACGAAAGATTGTGACTTGTTCATCGAGTTAGTTGAAAGACCGTGAAAAGAGTTATCCGATATGAGACATAGAGCTAATTACAGTTGTATTTGCTTCGAAGACTTAGAGCCAAAGCTTGTATAGTAAGAAATGCACAGTGCATATGTACGTATCATCAGAACTTGGAATATTTGAAGACTTAGGAAGGGTTGAAACTTGAACAGCATAAAGTGTTAGAACTGCTTGAAGACTGTAATATCAAGATGGAGTACCATTCGAAGATAGTCAACGTAGTAACTGATGTTCCAAGTTGTATTTGTTGTTAGATTAGTAGTTGAGTTGCGAGTTGTATTTGCCGAATTCAGCTTACCGAATGATAGTAGTTTTGTGGCCAAGTTTCATGTTAAACCTACATTGAGTCAGAATGCTTGAAGAGAAACAGTTGCAAGACAGGTTCTTGGCACCTCACGTGCAAGACATAGTAGAAGGAAGACCTTCAGAATACAGTTTCAGAGATGATAGAGTTTTGCATTTCAGAGACAGAATAGTAGTACCTATGGACATAGTGTTTTGAGACGTATTGTGTTGGCCGAAGCATACGGCAGTTCATTTGTATTGCATCTGAGTTGTATGAAGACGTATTATGGGTTGAAGACGAGTACTTCTGGACTGAGTTGATGGATAATGTGGTTCAGTATGAGAGTAAGTGTGTAAATTGCCAGCGTGTCAAGACCGAGTACCAGTTTTCTTCTAGTTTGTTACATCCGTGGAAGGTTCTTAATGGAAGTGGGTAATAGAGATCCGAAATTTCTGCTAGATTATTTTTGAAGACGTTTGCATAGTGTCTGGTTACCTGTTGAAGACAGAGGATTAGTCAGAGAAAGTTATGAGTCAAGTGTTCAAACAGTGTTATGAGATTGGGAATCGGGCTAGTTTAGTTGTTTAATTGTTGCGGTTACCACCAGAGTTAGAAAAGGGGTTGGTGATGTGATTTGTGTATCTATGATTCGACAGTTTGAGTCAGAGCTGTCTCGTGCTATGTTGTTGAAGAGATTGAGTTGAGTTTTAAATTGACATGTGGTGGAGAACCAGTTGGGGTCTTAACATCAGATAGATAATGTTGTGTGGTAAGTATATTGAGTTGGTTAAAATGTTGAAGTGATAAGAAAAGGGAAGTGTCCAGTCCGATAAATTTTGGGGTCGAAATTTCCTTAAGTGGGGGAGAGTTGTAACACCCGGGTTTAGGGGTCGGAAGAAAATAATATTTAAATAATAATATTGGGTCTCGGTTTATGATTAAATAATATTATATATATTATTTGGACCTTGTGTCTTCCTTTATTTTCAAAATAAACATTTTTATGTTTGAACTAATTTGAAACGAAACTAAAATTTCTTGGATTTGAAAGTAAGGAGGAGTTGCCATCTCATTAATGGCAAAGTTGTAATATTGAGAATTTTTGAAATAGCCCAAAAGATTAAAACAAAAATAAAACCCCCTCTCACCATCTTCTTCCCCCTTTCCTTCTTTTAAAATGTGAAACCCTCTCCTTTTCCCCATTTTGATTTCCATCAAATCTTGCCTTCATTTTTGGAGCTCTTGCAAAGGTAACAACAAATTCTTTATGTCCTCAACTTTCCCTTTCTTCCCATGCCTTTAGTTTTCATTGAAATTCATGATTTAAAGTTTTGGGTTTTTAGGGTTTTGAAGTGAAAGATGTAAACTTTACCATCCATTGCTTGAGCTTTTGATTCCTTGTTAATATATAAATTAATATTAACCCAAGAGGTCCGATATATGTAATTTTTAAAGTGTTTTCTAAGGATTTCCGAAATTGGGTTTTGGTGGGGTTTTAGGAAGGTTTTTAGTTGAGTTTTGGGTATGTTTTGTGTTGGAAATTGAGGGTGGATGTTAGGGTAATGGTTGGGGGCTGTTTTGGGAGCATTTAGATGTGTTAAAAAGGTTGAAATCATGAGTTTTGGTTGGGGTTTGAAGGCTGCTCGGGTCTAGTGTTTTGGGGGTTGTACATGGCTTGAATTAATGTGCTTGTTGCTTGAATTGTATTTCGGGTTAGTCTTTTGATGTTGGGCTGATTTGAGGATTATTTGAATTGTGTTTGAGGTTGTTTAGAAGCGGGAATTTGTGTTGGAGAAGCTTCGGGAAGGAATCCGGAAATTTGAGGGAGGTTGCTTGCTTGGCTTGGAGCTTGGAAGCTTAGGTGAGTGGTTAAATAGTTTTAAATGGTTTTCAAGTGTTGGTTCAAGCATGTGAACTAGGTTGGAATTGGTAGACCCACCTAGAGTTGGGATTAGGGTGGTAGCCTAATCCCAAACTTTAGTTAGAGACCTTGGTTGATCTTTAAAGTGTTGAATTATGCCTCATGTTTAATCATGCTTATGGTGGTTATGCTTATGTTGTTATACATGTATGTGGAGGCATGGCTTAATGCATTGTTACATGCATGTTGATGATAAATGTGATAGAGATATACATGTGTATGAAATATGATGTGATAATTGTGTTGTTGAGATGCATGTAGTGTTGACATGTGTAATGATATTATGAGGTGTTTGTATGATCCGGGGATCATGGTGAGTACATGCTAGGCATGGAAATGTGGTTGTGCATGACGGTGAGTCATGGTGAGTGCGTGCTAAGCATGGAAGTTATTATGAAATGATATTGTGAAAGATTATTGAAATGTGTAGTATTGGCACTAGTATGCTTGGGTACAAATGATCGATCATTAGGATGTTAGTGTGTACACATGAGTCTAAATTCGCGTGTGGCCTTGGTGGCGTTGAGTCACCAAGGAGGAGTACGGGTACGCCCGGAAATTGTATTTATATTAGTCGATGATGAGTGGAATCCCATCGACGGGGCGTGAGGATGAGTGGAATCCCCTCCGCGTGAAATGAGGCGTGAGGATGAGTGGAATCCCCTCCGCGTGAACGGTGATGAGTGTAATCCCACCGTCAGGTAATGGTTGTGTTGTTGGATGTGAGTTCCAACGGTTATCCGCGTATTCGAGTCATAGCTAGGTGCCAATACGGATTGTGGTTTATGTTGCCAATATGTGTTTAATTGTGAGCCAATGTGATTTGGGATGTGTTGCTAACATGGTTTAATATATGTGATTTCATATGTGGTGGATTTAAACATGTTGAGCATGACATGATATTGAATATATGTTCATGCATCATTTATGATTATGGCTCGTGTGGATCGGAGGTAAGATCACGCATTTTATCTTGGTTGTAGCTCGTGCTTGGACCCTGCATTGTCGAAGGTTTGTTTTATGAGCTTACCCTCACTAAGCTTTTATGCTTACGCTCTCTTTTGTTCGACAATGCAGATAAGTAGCTTGTGGGTGGCATGGGCAAGGAAGGGTCTCCAAGTGTCGCTTTGGTGAGCTCAATGTATGAATTTTAAGTGATAGAATGTAATAGTTAAGCAATGGGATAGGTATTCTTGTTTGAGTTTGGGTGTATGTTGATGATTTGATTTGGCCTTGGTTTGTAAAACATGTTACGCTATGATGTATGCTTGTGTGTTGTGGCATGTCTTTAGATGTTTAGGTTGCCTTGTTATGGTGCAAACCTCTTATATGCTTATCTTGTGCCTTCATGGCTTTGAGTTCCTTGTATGACCTTAAATGTTGATATGACTTTCGTTGGAATTCCATGCTTGAAAGCTTATGTTGCTTGTATGGTTTGTGTATCATCTTGTGTTGGATTGTGCCTTTGATTTCAAGTTAAAGCATGCTTTTATGTTTGATTTGCCTTAGGATTGATGTTAGTGTGTTGGTTGGGGTTTTAGAGGGATTTAAGGGTCTCCTTGTGCCTTAAATCAGCTCAAACTTGCAAGTTCGTAGCAGGGGTATCGATACGGTTGGTACGGTATCGATACCACCTTCTTGTTTCAGGCCTCGTGTATCGATACACCTGAGGGGTGTATCGATACCATTTTAGTCACTGGAGCTACTGTCCATTTCGGTATCGATACGGGCCTCTGGTGTATCGATACCGTCATCCTAGCCTTGACCGTGGGAAGTCAACCGTTGGGGAGGGTATCGATACACCCCTTAAGTGTATCGATACCGACCTGTTGACCTAGTCAAGGGGTATCGATACACCCCTTAAGTGTATCGATACCGTCTGCAGTTAAAGCTTAAACCTAGTCAAGGGGTATCGATACACCCCTTAAGGGTATCGATACCGCCTGTAGTTAAAGCTTAAAATTGGGTTGTATGATGTTGAGCTGAGTTCGTTTGTTTGCCTAGTGAATGTTGTTCCGCTGTATGATCACATAGGATTAAATACTCATCTAGACAAGATTTAAAATGAAAAAAAAATAGGGTTGCTAACCGAGGGGGAATCCTTAAGGGGTTTTCACTCGGTTTTCCCCGTGTAGCTCACTCGGACCGGTCATCCGGCCAGACCGAGACGAGGGGTTACACCAACAACTAGATTTCTATGTTCAACATGAGAAACTCCATCTCGCTCCAATGTTTCCACACAACAGTCGGCAACAGAAGCATATAAATTTTATTAAATAAAATTATTTTTAAGGAAGCTTTAAATTACCCCCTTTTGCCCCCAATGAGTTGGACCATAGTTTAAATTATTATATTGTTCATTTATTTAAATTATTATATTTTTATGAAAAATCACCATAATAAATTATTAGTATGTTCATTTATTTCTTGTAATCTTTAAATTACACTAGGATTTTATTAAATAAAATTACTTTAAAGGGTATATGGTTTAGGCTATAGGTTTAAGAGTTTAAGGGTTTAAGGTTTAATAATTTAGGGATTTAGGTTGAGGGTTAAGGATTTTTTTATAAAGAATAGGGTCAAATTGAAATAATATTTAAATAATGAGGGTTCAATAGAAATACGAAAATAGGTGAGGTATTAAATATATAGTTTACCCTTATTAAAAATAAAATTTTAATATATATAATAATTTAATTAAAATTTTTAAAGTAATTATTAATTATTTGATGGGTCTTTAAAATTTTAAATCTTTATTAATTAATTTAATGGTGTTCAACGATGTTCGTCGCACGTGATAGACTCATCTTAATAAATATTAGAAAAAATTAGCCAACTAATAATAAGTGTTGGGGGAAAATTAAACCCCTGATAAAAAAATATTGTGAAAATGAATTTTGAGAGAAATCCCTAATGACAAATGCTGGGGAAAATCGAGCCCCTAATAACAAGTATTGAAAAAATTAGCGCCCTAACAAAAATTATTGAAAAAATATTGTAAGTATTGGAAGAAAAAATTGAACCGTAATAATAAATATTTTTTAAAAAAATGAATTTTAAGAGTAGGTGTTGATAACAAGTATTGATAAAAGTTGAGCCCATAATAACAAATGTTAAAAAAATGTACTCCTAATAACAAATATTGAGACAAAAATGGACGCTTAATAAAAATATTAGAAAAAATTAAATTTTAAGAATAGACTCTTAATAACAAATATTAGGGGAAAAAATTGAGCATCTAATAAAAAGTGTTAAAAAAAATGGGCTCCTAATAACAATTATTTTAAAAAAATTGAATCCTAATAACAAATATTGAAAAAATTAAAATTTAAAAATAAACCACTAATAACATAGCAGGAACTCCTACGATTGGTACGGTGAGCTGCAGTGGCATGTCACAATTCAAAGGGTAAATCTTTACGAGCTGTTTTATTTCGGCTAGCATGGAATTGTATTATTGCTTTGCTTTGGAGAGAGCGCAATGTTAGACTTTTTCAGGAAACTCATTCGACCGTGACCAATTTAATTGAGCATATTAAGGAGGCGGTAAAGTTACGTTTTCGCGGTTTAAAGATTAATTCTAATGGAGCCTTGAACAGTACATTGTGTATAAATTAGGGCCTTGAACTCTAATATTTTGTAGAAGAATTGTATATCATGTTTTAGCTTTTCTTACTGTTTACAGGTTTACATGTAAATTTTAATATTTTATTTTGAAAGATGATTGAATACATGCACAAATTTACCCAAAAAAATAATTATTAAAGAGATTGAACTATAAATCTAAGATGTTTGTAAGATGTCTCTGAGATTTTTTAGATAGGTCTAAACGTGATACAAGAAGATTAAGAATTGATTTTTGTGCAATGTATGATAAGCAACGCTTAATAATTATGTTTTAGTAAAGTAAAACATTATTAAATTAATTGCACAAGTGAATTTATTTCGGTTAGTTAAGCAAAGTAGGCTCAGCTAAACAAGTTCAATTAATTTGGTTAATCAATTAAATTAGTTGAAATCATTTTCATCAGTTAAAAGAAAATATAAAGGAGTTCGAGTCGGTTAAAATAAATAATTTTTTAATTGATTTTGCCCATTATTACTTCAAATGCCCAACTTAGGTTTTAAGAAATGATAATAATTTTAAAGAAATATTTTGATATTTATTCTCTTTCGGTTGATTCTTTTGTTAACGTGATACGTCATTAAATTAATGGAGATTAACGGTTTAGTGACCAAAATGGAACGAAATGATAACGTAAGTGACTTAAACAAAAAAAAATTAAAATTGGTGACCAAAACAGAACCGACCTAAAACAAAAGTGACCTCCCGTGTAGTTTACCCCCTTTTTTAAATAACTAATTATTTTATAAAATAAAATTTTATATTCTAAGAATAAATACCAAAACTATACAAATTTTATTATAATGTGTATATTATGTCATAAACTTCGATTTTAATTTATTTTTATACCTGTTATTTTATTTTTTTAAAATCACAAACATCATTAGTATTTTTTTGAATTAGATAAATATCAATATAATCTGGCACCGTTTGAAGTTTACTTTACAATAAGATATTCTTCATACTTTCATCCTCCATTCCGCTATGTTATTTTTAAGAGTATTGAAAAAAATAGCCCTCTCATAATAAATATTAAAAAAAATTAATTTTAAGAGTATAAGTTTAATAACAAATGTTGGGAAAAAATTAGTCCCTAATAACAAGTGTTGGGGAAAACTAACCCCTGAGAATAAATATTGAGAAAAATGAATTTTGAGAGTAAATCCCTAATAACAAATGCTACAGAAAATCGAGCCCCTAATAACAAGTATTGAAAAAAATTAGGGTCCTAATAACAATTATTGAAAAAAATTAGACCTCTAATGTAAGTATTGGAGAAAAATATTGGACCATAATAACAATTATTTGAAGAAAAAAATGAATTTTAAGAGTATGCCTTAATAATAAGTATTGATAAAAATTGAGCCCATAATAACAGATGTTAAAAAAATAGATTCCAAATAACAAGTATTGAGAAAAAATTGGACACCTAATAAAAATATTAAAAAAATTGAATTTTAAAAGTAAATCCTTAATAACAAATATTAGGGGAAAAATTGAGCCCCTAATAATAAGTGTTAAAAAATTAGGCTCCTAATAATAATTATTGAAAAAATTTGAATCCTATTAACTAATACTAAAAAAATAAAATTTAAAAATAAACGCCTAATAATAAGTATTAAAAAGATTGAATTATAATACTAAAATTATAAAAAAGAATTGAGCTATGGGCGGGCGCCCCTCTCGCCCATGCCTAGGGACGTCTATAATATTCTTTAAATAAGTCTAATCGTGATACACGAAGATTAGGCTTAGTTTGTCGTTGCTTTTAAAAAGTGCGGTGAAAAAAGTGATTTTCAAACTGGCTGTTGAAAAGTAGTTTTAAAAAGTTGGTTAGTGTTTGTCATTGATGTCAAAAAGTGATTTTGAGGAGATAAAATGTCTATTTTAGACATGATATTAAAAAGTAAAAGTAAATTTGAGTGATGTTAAAATAGTTAATGTTATGATATATGAAATAAGTCAATCTTAATTATAATAAAAATTTTATTTTTTTTATAAAATTTAATTTAAAAATATAAACTACATTCTAGATTATATACGAACATATCACTTATTAAGGGTGTTCAAAAAAATCCGATCCGATTGATCCGATCAGATTATCCGTTGATCTGATTCGAAATTTCGGATATTCGATATGTTTTTTATTTTTTGAATAATTCAGATCGGATATCCGAAAATTTCGGATCGGATACGGATAGTGGTTTTACATTCGGATCGGATATCCGATTATCCGATATCCGAAAATTCAAAAAAAATTTATAGGTATAAATCTTATTATATTCGATATTTTTACTTGTTATATATGAAAAATTGAAATTTCCATGGATACAAATATTGTTATATTCAATAATTTATTGATTTTTATATTCGAAATTTTTTTTCATGGATAGAACCATTAAATTAAAAAAAATAATCAAATAAATTCATAAATTTCGAATATTCGGATATCCGAGTATCCGATCCGAAAATTCAGATTTCTGATTTTTTTCGGATCGGATACAAATTGCTATTTAGGTGATCCGAATTTTTCGGATATCTGAATTTTCGGATCCGATCCGATATCCGAAATGAACACCCCTATCACTTACAAATTAATAATAAATATAAAATAAATTACAAATAAAATAATTTTATTCTTAATATAAATATTATAAAATATATATTATTTTACAATTATGTATGCATAATGTACAATAAATTATAATTAAATAATAAGGATAAGAAAATAATTTTATTTTCAAACTAGCTTTTCCACCCAAGAAGCTATAAAATCTAGCTTTTTAGTTTGGGTGTAAAAGCTAGTTTTAAAAATAACTAAAAACACAAAAAAAAAAAAAACAAGTAAAAGCACTTCAAAAAGCTCGTTTGGGTTACCAAACGCAACCACAAACGGGGCCTAAGAATTGATTTTTGTACAATGTATGATAAGCAACGTTTGATAATTACTATGTTTTAGTGAGGTAATCCATTATTAAATTAAGGGTAAACTAACCCAATGACCACCATACTATGGTAAATGTATTAAAATGACCACATTAAAAAATCGACTCAATTGACCACCCAAACTATTAAAATTGGATCAATGTGACCACCAGCCGTTAATGGGCTAACGGAAGGTGACATGGCAGTTAAAAAATTAAAGGTATAATTACGCATTTAGTTTTTACTATTTACACATTCTTTCAATTTAGTCCTAATTTTAAACTAATAAAATAAATTAATTAGGTGGTTACACGTGTCAACACCTTATTGGAGGAATTTAATTATTTATATTTAGAGGAGAAAAATAAATTTCAGCATACATGCTGCTAAGAGGATTCGAACCCAGGCCTTGTAGAAGCAAAGGTAGTGGGTTAGCTACTGCACTAAAAATAATATTGTGCTATAAAACACCAACTTTAATATATGTCTTATTGTTTTCTACATTTATTTTTTTCTAAATTAAAAAATAATTGGATAATTTTAATGATAGATATTAAATTTCTAAGTGGAATGAAGGTCATGTTCAAGGAATATTTTATTTTTATCTTCACGCCATTTAAGTTTTTATGTTTTTTTATGTACAAATTCTTGTGGACATAGTTTCCAAGCTTCTCTTTATGTTTAGGGTATTTTACTGTACTATTATTTATCTTTAATGAAATCAGACTCTTATTTAAAGAAAATAAAGAATTGAAACACTTGAATAAATGGAACACCTAATATAACTTAATTTTGTTATGCTATTTACTAAACTAAAGCATGATCTGTCTCCTAGTTTAATAAATGGCACAATAGAATTATCTTCCATTATCCTTGCATGCCTTCAATTTCTATGCAAATTTTCCAGTTCCACTTCAGGTATAAATAGGCTTGAAGACGAGCATCAAAACGCACCCCAAACAGTTCAAGCAACTCAATTTGCTACTTCTATTATAGCTCGTAATGGCTCACAAACTTTCTATTCAATTTTTTGGAGCATTTCTTGTGCTTTTTCTGCTTCAACCCTTTGCAATCAAGTCTCTTGAATTCGAATCAATTCAGAATCTGGAAGGGGCACAAAAAGGAGACGTTGTCAATGGGCTGAATCAAATCAAGAAATACCTCCACAACTATGGCTACTACCACCATGACATCGAGGGCACGATCGACGATAAGTTCGACGACTCGTTGGAGTCTGCTCTTAAAGCCTACCAGAATTATCTTGGTATTGATGTAACAGGCAAGATCGACTCTGATACAATCGACGGAGTGTTGACCCCTAGATGTGGTGTCCCTGATCACTTGGTTTCTAGCGCCAAGTGGAGGACGAGGTCACTTGATTGGAGAATTAGTAGTACTGTGAATGTATTCCCCGAAGCTCAACTGACTCCCGTCTTAACCAAGGCATTCACATCATGGGCAAATGTTTCTCCGTTCAAATTCACAATGGGGAGGTTTAGAACTGATATCGTAATCGGGTTTCTTATGAAAGATCATGCGGATGGTTTTCCTTTTAAGGATAAAGAATTCGCCCATGCTTTTCCTCCACCAGATGGTAGGCTTCACTTTTATGCAAAGTGGAATTGGACCTTTGATCCTACTAGAAAGGGTGGAAAAACGAATAAAGTAGATGTGCAATCAATTGCTGTGCATGAAATTGGACATCTTCTCGGCCTTGACCATAGCAACCGTACGAGTGCCGTCATGTATGCTTTTTATAAACCTGGAACTATAAAAAGGGACCTGACCGATGAGGACAAAAAGCGTATAAAGGCTTTGTATCCTAGCTGAAGAACTTGCATCACTGAAGCCTAGATATCATATCGTATCATAGGCATAACTATATTGCATACAAATCAACTGTGCGTTTAAATAAGACACTGATACACATATACATACATTTAAGCTTCAGTTTCCATGTATGGTAAGCATTATCTATGATATAGTTCAAACTTATGTGATGACTTGAATAAAAGAACCCGTTACTATATTATAAGTGTGATTTATACTTTTTTATATGTTCTATAAAATGATCATTAGTGTTATATTTATAATTTGTTATTGTTAGAGATTAATAATTATATGAATTTGCATCGTTGTTATATTTATAAGTTATGAGACGTATCGGGGTGGTCTTTTAGCTCCATATGTGTATCCAAAGCTATTTATGAGTTAATGTCCTTTGAACTTCTACCAAATAAGTGAGATTGACCCAACGCACCAGAATTTTTTAATTGGTGCTCAAGGTTCTGGTGGAACAAACTTGCAACTAGAGTGTAACCTTACCCATAATTAAGTGACTAAAGTGTAACTTTTAATAATTAAGTGATCCAAATGTATTCCTACCCATAATTGAATGATCTTTATTGTAGTTTACCCAAAAATGTAACCTTGCTCATACACTATGAGATCAACTAATTAGTTGAGTAGCCAAAGATGCTCATATTGTATCATCTTTTCATGTGTTTGAATCCAGACATTTGCCTTTAGAATGTAAATATCTCTCTACTTCATAAAAAATAGTGTAACCCCGTCGTCCCGGTCTGGCCGGATGACTGGTTCGAGTGGGCCACACGGGGAAAGCCGAAGCGAAACCCGTTAAGGTTTCTCCTCGGTTAGCGACCCTAAAAATTTTCTTCCATTTTAATCTTGTCTAAAGGCATGCAATTTCCTAAGTGATCATAACAGCGAAAACATCAACTAAGAAACACATTCGAACCACAACCATGCTTTAAACAGTCCATTTTTAACTTACAGGACATGCCGTATCGATACACCAATTAAGGGTATCGATACGCCTTGACCAAGTCAACCCAGACTGCCAACTCAGGGAAGACCGTATCGATACAGCCATTGAGCGTATCGATACGCTTTTCTCAGTCAACATGTCGTGGTCAACGAGATAAAACCGTATCGATACGCCTCAACACCGTACCGATACGCCAAATACTCACCAAATTCTCAGAATTTCAGTGAGCCAAGATCGTATCGATACACCCTCGTGTATCGATACGCCCAGCCTAAACTGAGCTCTGCAGGAAAGACCGTATCGATACGGCCCTTAGGCGTACCGATACGCCTTGCTCTATAATGCTCCAAAACCAGCAAGAACCCACATGACTTTAACTCTAAATGCAAAACATGACTTCCCTAGCTACATACAAACATCCCTACAACATTGCAAGGCCAAGACTTACCAAAGAGAAACAACTTAGATGAACATTAACACTTACACATCATGGCATTCACACAAAGGATAAATATTACATATATGAGCATACTTAAGAGTTTTCAAAAAGGCCAAAGGCACAAGTTAACACATATGAGGTTTGCACATACCAGCAAAGCAACCTAAACATCCAAATGGCAAGCCATCACACACAAGCATTCAACGAGACATAGCATGTTTTACAATCCAAGCCAAAACATGAACATCAATCACATTTACGAGTCAAACATCTCTCATACAAAACACACATTTGCCCCATTGCTAAACTACCACATTAATTTCTAAATCATACTTGAGCAACAATAAACTTGGAAAGCCCCTTCGCCTTGCGCCTTGCTAACACCACGCTAATGATCTGCATTGTTAAAAATGAGAGCGTAAGCTAGAAGCTTAGTGAGGATGCTCTAAAATCAAAAACAACAACAATGCAGGGTCCAAGCATGCAAATCCTTAGCCTCACATACAACATACATAGGAAGCAACAAGTCAACCTAGCTAGTCTTTCAAGAGTCATAATATGACATCTCACATCATACTAAGCTCAACAACAATTATCTCAAACATCATAACATCATAATCATTAGAGCAATTTCATTGGCCACTATTAGTTTACCCCGATGTGCGGATTTACTCTCAACAACAACATTACCTCAGTGGGATTACACTCATCACCGGACCTTGCATGGGCGGGATTCCACTCATCACCACATGCCCTACGGATGGGATTCCACTCATCATCACGTAGAATATAAATAAATTTCCGGTGGAATATTACATCACTGTACTCCTCCTTGATGACTCAACGCCATCAAGGCCACGTACGTTTTGACTCAATTGTGTGCACACTAATCCTAATGATCGATCATTTACACCCGGTAAGTTAATTAGTGCCAATTTCATTAATCACATCACACATCCACCAATTATATCACATATTCATCGCATACACATAGCAAGGTATACACATACAAATCAATCCATATTTCACAAGATCAAAATAGGCAATGTCATGTATATAAGCAACATTAGAAACCAAGGAGTTAATCTACCAACTTAACTCCCACCTAGGAATGGCCTACCAAGCACATTCCCACACATCCACTACACACACTTGAACCAACTTTAAAACAAATTTAAAGTTTTACTCACCACCCTTCCTTAGCAACCCAAGCAAGCAAGCAAGCCCCCTAAATGCCCGGATTCGATCCCGATGCTTCTCCGATGTCTCCTCTTGTTTCTAGCCAATCAAAACACAACCATTACTCACAAATCAATGCTGAATTTCAGTCACAACCCCACTTACAACACAAGCCAAACTTCACCCAAATTCAAACCCATTTTCTCACCAAACTTCCAATTTTCGTGCTCCCTTATTACCCAGCAGAAAACCATGTTTTCAAACACCCAAACGACATCCAAAAGGTTCCAAAACACTTCTCTAATATCCATAAACCATCAGCCCTTCAACCCAAGCCTAAAACTCACCAAAAATCCAATTTTTGACACCTCAAAAATGGCCACAAGGACCCACTTCGGGTTTTCACCCAAAATCACCCATTTTAAGATATTATGTTCATTATGATGAGATTAAACTAAACCCCAACCCAACAAACTAAAATCAAATGTAAAACCTATCAAAAACTCAAACTTTCTTTAAACTCCAAATTTCAAAAAGATGGTAGTTTTCAATTCTAAGACTAGGTAAAGGAAGAGGATGATGAGGAGAGTGCAAATATATATTTACCTTTAAAAATGCCCTTGAGTAGAGGAAGAAATCAAATGGAATAGTAGTTAGGGGTTTTGGGAGGGTTTTGATGCTTTTCAACGTTGGAAAGAAAGAGGGGAAAAAAGGATGATAGCTTTCTTCACCTTTTTATTTCAAAAGGTTGTCTACCTTTTTGTTTTGGGCTAAATTGCCAAAATGGTCACTCATTTTTATTTAAATCTCAATTAATCAAGACTAATGTCAAATTAATTAAAATTGACTTTACCGACTCGAACTCGCTCACACGACTAACTTCTAACCCCAAAACACGGGTGTAACAAATAGAGTGAACTACTCATTTAGTACCCAATATATTATTGTGTGTGTTTTTTGGTACGCCCACCTATTATTTTTTGCAAAATGGTACCTAATGTTATGTTTTGGTTCTGTTTTGGTGCTTCGATCGTTAAAAATTAACAAAGATTACGTGGCTCGGCATTTTCACAATTTTAGTCCAAAATATCATCTTAATTTTGGGGGGAAATTACAAATCACTCCTCTTTTCTTTTTCTTCCATCGAAACTGTTCAACGAGCCTCCCTCGAAATATCATTTTAATCACAATTTAGGGGTTACGGTCATCCTCCCTCACTGTAGCCCTATTAGCCAGCTGTCGAACATGAATCCACTCGATTCGAGCACTCAAATGCTCTCTCAAAAGTGACATGTCCTCGTCGCTTGGAACCACGATTGTTTAGTGAAAACGACAGAATGTGCGATTTGCAAAAGAGGGAGCAAAGATGGTTGAGTTTTACACTACAAGAATATAGACTTTTAGTGACAAATTGGCAGTGACTAGCAGTAATTTTGTCACAAATATTAAACTTTTGTGACATATTTTTTGTGCGACACAATTACCATAAGTAATTGTGATGTATTTTTATTTGGTCACTATTATAGTAGTAATTGTGACGATTACATTTTTCACAATTAAATTCTCACTATAAGTCTATAAATGTGACACAAATTTCATTGCCACTAAAACATTGACACATGATAGTGACGATATATAAAGTGGTCACTATAATTTGATATTTTTTGTGACAATGCAATTGTTTGTCACTTAAAATTTTACTTTTGTTGTGATAAATTTTGTAACCAATAAAAAAAAATTAATGACAAGTTATATATTGTGACAATAATAAATTTATTTTTACAATTATAGTAATAATAACAATTATAAAAAATTGAAGTTACCATAAAGGCATAAACTAGTTTATCAAAAGGTAAAATAATTCTATTAGTCTTTACACTATGTGTAAATTATTGTTTTAGTCATTCTATTTTGATCAATTTTGTCCCTATATTTTTGAAATTTTAAAACTTCAATCCTAATCCAAACGGGACAACGACAATATGATTAAATTACAATGACTAAAAATGATTGAACAAAAGAATAAAAATCAAAAGTTTTACTTAACATGTTTAAAGACTATCATTCATGTCAAGATCGAAATTTCAAAAATTAAAAAATACATATTTTTTTAATAGAAAGTACATAAACTTAAAGTAAACAAATTAAAGTAAAAAGACTAATATGTAATCTTGGCATAATATGTGATAGCAAAATTTTACCTTGTGAAAAATTTTACACTTGATATTTGTTTTAACTTTTCTTGTGGAGGTAAAATTTGTATTGTCAGTATAGTAAATAATTATCACATAAAGGATAATTCTATCAATAATTTAGGTGTAAATCTTAATATTCATATGTTTATATTTTAAAACCAACTCAATTATTTTTATATATTTTCTTCAACAAACGTATTTCGTATAGGAAACCATATAAAATTAATTAAATTATTGTTATATTAATTATTGTTATAATTAATACATACCGTTAAAATAAATAAAATTAATTTCAATTACAATTTAACCTAAATAATATTTTACTTACAAAATAATATTAAATTTCTTGCCTAGCCTAGTGGATAGACATTGCACTCTCCCACGGTTTCAGGTTCGATCCCAACCGAGCTAACCTTGGTGTAAGTGACCCTAGGTGTACGAGCCATTGGGACCAAGTGGTTGCAATTAAAATAATAATTATTTTATTAATTATTGAAAGTGACAATGTATTTTAGACACTATTTTCAATATGTATTTGTGATAAAATGTTTGTCACTTATAAGAATAACATTAGTGTCTAAATTTTAGTCACCGTTATTAATCTTTTGTGTAAAAAAATATAGTCATAAAAAATATAACTTATTGTGACAAAATGCATAAAAGTTGTCACTAATATAATAGTGACAGAGTTATTACTAACGACAGGTGACGACTCAGAAAAATAGTCACTGTCAATTCCAGTGACTAAATTTAATACTTTTAGTGACTATTTTTGATGTCACTAAAAATCTATTTTCTTGTAGTGATAGGAAGAGGGTTGATGATGATTTGCAAACAATGATCGATGATGCGAGTTAGGGTTGATGGTGGCTCAAGGGAAAAACATGGGCTAGGGTTTATGGGAAGAAGAAAGAAAAATGAGGAAATTTGCACTTTCAACCCAAATATTTAAGATGATGAATAAATTGATAAAGTTTGGACCAAATTGATAGAAATGTATAACAGATTTTTTTGGACTAAAACTATTATTATCCCAATTAAAAATGAGCAACATTATCATCTCCGTTAATTTTTAACGGTTGAGGTAAATAAAGAGAACAAAAGCGTAACATTAGGTATCATTTTGTCAAAAATAATAAGTATGGTACGAAAATAGAAACACAATAATAGGTTGGGTACTAGATGAGTAGTTTACCGACATTTGCCAAAATACTCTGGATTGATTTTTTTGAAAATAAGCTACAAGTTTTATTAATGAGAAAATATCCAAAATTACAATTAGGGTTTACAAACTATCATTGTAAACTAAATACATAATTTGGACTTCCTCCTAAAACTAGCCACTAAGATCATATATGAACCATACATGAAAAGGTTATAAACCCATCCAAATACTCGATCGAAAATAGATACGAAACCTGATTGCATCGGCAAAACGAACCACAAAAGGGGATGAAGCTATTGATAGACCACCGAGAAAATGCAAATCAGAGCCGAGCACCCGAGAAACTCATCACAAGCGCAAACCGCATATCCAAAATCAAACCGAAGGTCCATAGCAGGGAAGATCAACATGATTACAAATAATCAACATCTTGATCAGTCGTGGCGTCGTCAAATCAACACTGATAGAAAACAAATAATAGAAAAACGTGCCAAGAGAAAGAAAAACATGCTAAAAAGCAGAAAAACGTACCAAACGGTAGAGAAAAGCGTGTCATAAAGACAGATTTATTGAATTAAAAGACTAAAAATCAAAATAGTGAAACAAATAAATGAAAGAGGGTGACCGGCGGTCGACAAATAACCCGAAAGTTATTGCCGCCGCCGACCTATGTTCGAACCACTCTGGATTGATTTGTTCATGTGTATGTATGTAGTTTCTTTATTGCTTTCAAGCATCGCGTTTAGCGAAATTTATCTCATCAATCCAAACCCAACCTCAATAAAATTCATTAATTATCAAGCTTATTTGGACCAATCTCAATACTTGGATTATAACTCAATTTTTTTTAAAGTTTATTATCAAGCTCTTACTATTTTAAAATAACAAATATTAAAAATAGAATAATATTTATAAATTTATGATTAAATTTTAATGGAAGTTATTAATTTTATTAGTAACATTTTATTTTAAGTCCGATTAAATTTAAACTAGGTTAATCATCTTTAGCAGATTTGTTCCTGAAATTTTAGTGGCCTTAGGGCGAACCTAAAATTTAGGCCTTTAATAATAAGTATTGAAAAATTAAATTTTAAAAGTGGGTCCCTAATATCAAGTATTAAAAAATGAGTCTCTAATACATTTTTTTAAATTATGCCCCTAATAATACGTATTGAGAAAAACTGGTCTACTAATAACAAATATTTTTTAAAATTATGGCCCTAATAACACGCATTGAGAAAAAATTCAACTCTTAATAAAAAGTATAAAAAAAATTAAATGTTAAGAGCAGATCCTTAGTAAAAAATATAGAGAGAAAAAATATAGAGAGAGAAAAAATAAGACCTCTAATAAAGAGTATTAGAAAAAAATAGCTCTCTAATAACAAGTATTGGGGGAAAATTAAAATTTAAGAATATAGGTCTAATAATAAATAGGAAAATTTTACAACCTGCGACGAACACCGCTGAACGCCACTAATGTTGAGCATCACTGAACATCATTAAACTAATTAATAAAGATTTAAAATTTCAAGGACCCATCAAATAATTAATAATTACTTTAAAAATTCAATTAAATTATTTTTATATATATTAAAATTTTATTTTTTTAATAAAGGTAAACTATATATTTAGTATCTCACCTATTTCGTATTTCTATTGAACCCTCATTATTTAAATATTATTTCAATCTGACTCTATTCTTTATAAAAAATAATTTAACCCATAAGCATCAACCTAAAACCCTAAACTATTAAACATTAAACCCTTAAACCTATACCCTAAACCATATACCCTTAAAAATAATTTCTTTATCTTGGAATTGCAGCAACGCATATGAAATGCCTCTTCACAACTGTCACAGCTTAGAATCTTTTGTGTTGTTCCTGAACGACCACAAATATTGCATAACCTAGAACAATAACTACCGCCACTAATCCCAATTTCCTCATTAGCACAAGCCCTAGATAGCCCAATTTCCTCAACATTCGCTTGCTTCTGAAGTACAGGGAGCCATATTAGACTAGAGAAAGTGCACTCACCATTTTCATCCACCTCACCTTTTGTAGAAGCTAGTAAAAGATCCATATTTGACTTTAACGATGAACATCCATCATTTACATTGTCAACATCTATGGTTTTCAGCATAACAGTTTTATGTACATCTTCAAAACTATGGTCGTCTACACCCGAGCATCCATTAGCAAATTCATACTTTAAACTGTGAGGCTCTCTACTGTATGCAAGAGGCATCACAGTATCTCCAACAGCTAGATTTCTATGTTCAACGTGAGAAACTCCATCTCGCTCCAATGTTTCCGCACAACAGTCGGCAATAGAAGCATATAAATTTTACTAAATAAAATTATTTTTAAGGAAGCTTTAAATTATCCTTTTCGCCCCAATGAGTTATTTTTAAGGGTATAAGGAAGCTTTAGATTTCTATGAAAAATCACCATAATAAATTATTAGATTGTTCATTTATTTCTTGTAATCTTTAAATTACACTAGGATTTCATTAAATAAAATTATTTTTAAGGGTATATGATTTAGGGTATATGTTTAAGAGTTTAAGGGTTTAAGGTTTAATAGTTTAGGGATTTAGGTTGGGGGTTAAGGGTTAAATTATTTTTTTATAAAGAATAGGGTCAAATTGAAATAATATTTAAATAATGAAGGTTCAATAGAAATACGGAAATAGGTGAGGTACTAAATATATAGTTTACCCTTTTTTTAATCGGCAACATGCATGTTTTATTAAGATTTGAACATACATGACCATCACGCTCACAAGCCTCGTTAAAAACTCTCTAAATCCTACAGAGGAAAAGAGTACTCATGAGCGTGTATACAGAACAAACACCAATAACCAATAATCGAATAATCTAGGCGCATTGTTTAAACCAATTTGGCCTATCTACACCACTCTTCGCCAGAACATCCGCAAGCCTATTCGCCTCTCTGTAAACATGTTGAAAACATACATCATTTAACGCCTCACACGCCTCATCAATCCGCCGAAACCAACGCCAAAACTTCCACGGCCGCTTCTCCAAATACATTACCCATGTCACAGCCATTGTGGAATCCGACTCCACCACTAATGGGCGTTGTCCCCACCCCGAATCTACCACAATCTCCAACGCATGACAGATAGCTTGTAGCTCTACTGCATTCGAATCTGCAACCCCTATCGGACCTGAAAATATAGCAAAAATACGCCCAAATTCATCTCTTAACACACCCCCGCATCCTGCTTTACCCGGTTTTCCCCTCGCCGACCCATCTACATTGAATTTAAACACCCCCGCCGGTGGTCTTTCCCACTGTACATTCGCCCGTGATAATGTAACTGGTGCATTAGTTTCACACTTCCATGGAGAATCCCACCACGCCGATTCCAAAATCACACAATCATTATTTACCATCCGCACCCAATACATCGATCGCAGCTTGATTAGAAAAACAATTTCCCCCGATGTCGCCCGTATTTTATGAAACAAACCATTATTTCGCGCCAGCCATAGTGACCAAAGTGTCGCTGTACACCCTGCCAACCACCAGTCTCGCATTTGTCCCATAAACAAGGAATCAAAACACATTTCCAGCAATGTTTTTACCCTCCACGGCTGCACCATATCAACACTCCACCACCAGAAAAATCCAGTCCACACTTCCCAAACCGCTGGGCATTGGACCATGATATGGTCGAGCGTCTCCTCTCTTGCCTGCCACCACACACAGCAGGCCCCTTCCCCCGCTAACGGCATCCCTCGTGCGATCAAAACCTCCATCGTTGGCAATCGGTTCAGCCAAGCAAACCATACAAAATATTGAACCTTTGGCGGTATCGGCAGCCTCCAAATCATACTCAGTTCCGCGTCTACCTCCAGCCCAAACGATTGCATTAATTTAAACAAATTCGCCACAGAAAACTCACCGGTCTTGGAATGTAGCCATACTAGCCGATCACACTGAGCCGGAAAAAGATGGAAATTCCAGCATAACGCACGAACCTCCTGGAGCTGGTTGAGTTCCAATGATCGCAATGGGCGAACAAAGAACTTACCCCATTCCTCATGTTCAAAATTACCTCCCTTCGTGTACCCCTTTACCGTCATCCCCTTCTCAATCACAAGGCGGTACAATCTCGGAAACAAGGCTGCCAAAGGCTCACCACTACACCACACATCCTGCCAAAATATAATTTTCTCGCCATCACCCAATTGCCACATAAAAGCTTCCCTACCCATCAAACCATTCACCTCGCCCTCATCATGTATGTTAACAATTTGTCGCCAAACGGATGACATTTTCTGTAACCCCACATCTTTTGGCCACCATTTCATAACACCACAACCATATTTCGCATCAATAATTTCTCGCCAAAGTGATTTTTCTTGCATCGCGTATCTCCATCTCCATTTGGCTAATAGCGCTAAATTTCTTACGCGCAAATTAACCACTCCCAAGCCCCCAAATCGTCGTGGTCTACAAGAAATTGACCAATTCACTCGACTCAATTTCAATTTAGTATCCGAACCACCCCACAAAAATCTACGTCGGATACGATCAATCCTATTTATTATACTCCTCGGCACCATAAATAAACTCATATAGTATAAAGGTAAAGCGGATAAAACTGAATTGATCAAGACTAACCTCCCCGCAAAGGACAACGTATCACGTTTCCATCCCGCCAAACTGTCTCTGAAACGTTGGATTAACAGATCCCACATTTGTAAACTGCGCGGATTGACACCCAAAGGTAGTCCCAAATAAATAAACGGTAATGTGTCACGCTCACACCCTAAAACAGAAGCAGTTCGGCCACAATTACAAAGAGTAGGGGCGACAGTGGGTCACCCTGTCGTAATCCCCTCCGCATTTCAAATTCACCCGTCGGCGAGCCATTGACTAGAATCGACAACCTTGCTGTACATACACACTCCATCACCCATTTACGCCATATCGCTCCAAATCCCATTTTGCGCAAAATATGATTCAGACAATCCCACTTAATACAATCATAAGCTTTCGAAAAATCCAATTTTAAAATTAGACCCCCCTCACCACCTTGTCGTTTCTGCATCGAATGAATTGTTTCATTTGCCAGTAATATACCATCTAAAATCTGCCTCCCCCGAACAAATCCAGATTGCACATCACTAATCAATTTTGGCAGCACCTCCTGTAATCTTTTTGCTAAACATTTAGCTAATATTTTGTATAACGAATTCAAGAGGAAGATTGGTCTATAATCACTAACCACTTTTGGATCCACCTTTTTCGGAATCAGTACCAGAAATGTTGAATTTACCCCCGACGGAAGCTTACCCGATTTCGCAAAATCCGTAACAAAATTCATCACATCTCTCTTTAAAAAAGACCAACCCTTTTTATAAAACTCAAAGGTGAACCCATCCGGACCTAGTTTTTTCGATCCTTCACAACTCCACAACACTTCCCGAACCTAATCTTCGGTGAAATCCAACTCCAAACATGTCGCATCAAACTCGTTCAGGCAAGGAAAGTCTATCAATGCTTCCATCGATCCCGCCATCTCAATACGCTGAAAATGCTTCCTAAATTCAAAGAAAAAAATAAGCTTTCAAATGTGTCGGTTCCGTTACCCATCGACCATGCCACAACGCCCCTCTAATCGAGTTACGCATCATACGTATCCTCGCAGCCCGGTGGAAGAAGTGTGTATTCTGATCACCGTCCTTTAAGTTTAACCACGCCCATCTCGACTTTTGGCGCCAATGCAGCTCACGTAATTTCGATAGCCTCCACAATTCCAAATTTAGCTTCCACCGGTCCTCTATATCCTCCCATGTAGCCGAGTCATTCTCTACCATGCCATCAATTGCATCCAATTTATTAGTCGACAGTTTGATACGGCCATCTATATTCCCAAACGATTGTTCATTCCACCTCTTTAGATACGACTTCATCCCTCGCAATTTTGCCAAAATATTCAACCTCCCCCAACCCACATCCGATGTCCCCAATCTCTCCCATTCGAGTCCCATCTTTTCCAGCGCTTCCTTTGATAACAACCAAGCATTCATAAAACGGAATGGCTTCGGTCCACTGTCCCTAGGATCACTTACCAACAACAACGGCACATGATCCGACACTCCCCGCGATAAACCAATCAATTGCAACTCCTGAAATTTATCCAGCCAATCCGATGTCAATAAAAACCTATCAAGACGACTGCACTGTTTACCCGGACCAAACCAAGTATAACATCTCTCCCACAACGGCATATCCAGCAACGCATTTGTTTCCACAAATTCCTGTAGCATAATCATACCCCTCGTCCTTGTTACACCACCCCGCCTCTCTTTCGGATGCAACACTTCGTTAAAATCTCCTCCCACGCACCATGGGATCTCCTTGTTCGTCATTTCCTCCGTCACTCTTGTCCACAAATCCCCTTGTTCATTTACCACACAAGGCGCATATAACCCAATCACACCGCAACGCCAATCATCAAGGATCCACACACCTTCAATCGTCACAAATCGAGCACCAATTCGCACCGATTCTGCCTTAAACCGTGTCGTATCTCATATCACTACAACACCCCCGGATCTTCCCCTAGCTGGAGCATAAGCAAATTCAAACTCATCCGATGACCACAATCTACTCACCATGTCGCCCAATATTTCCTCCATTTTTGTTTCCTGTAAAATCAGCAGCTCACATCTATGTTGTCGTACCAAACTTTGCACCGCTCTCCGCTTCACACTCGAACCCAAACCCCTTATGTTCCACGACAACATTCGCATCCCTAGCTGCTATTGATTTTCCTCACGATCCGCAATTAGCCTTGCTAAATCCTGGACTATGTGATCCTCGTTGCCAATTGCCTCCGCACCAATATACTTCCCTAACGCTAATGTCTCCCTCGCCTCCTTAATTATCGATTTCTTCCTATTCTCAAAATCGGAATCCGAGAGGGAAACATTTGCAAAATCCTGCGAATTAGTCAATTTCTTTTTTGGCCGGCCTCTACCCCTCTTCACCAATTTTTTCTCTGCTTTTTGCCTATTTTCAGGGGATAATTCATCTAATAGAATTTCAGATAAGTTCCTCACCCTCCTAAGTTCCCCACTTTTTTCAACAACTATCGCTTTGCCAACTCTCTCAATTTCTGATCTTATCCCCTGCTGCCTCTGATGTTCATCTACTCCAATCTCCAACGGTGTATCGTGAATTTCCTCAATCAAAGCTCTCGCATATTTCTCACCCACAAGCTGTATCTGATCCGCTGTATGGCGTAACACCAACCCCACATCCTCATCCGCTAACCATGAATTGTCCTTAGTCGAGGCCTCCTCAATTTCCATCGCAACGCCATGTTGATCCTTCCACAAGTCATTCCAGTGCATCACCGTATGTGTTGCCCCTGAAATTGAATCCGGCACAATTGTTTCCTCATCCGTATGATTACTGCCCCTTTCACCACGGCAATTTAATTGCACCTCGCTCGAGCCATCATCACTGCCCGTTGGCACATCCCCAGACTCAACCTCTACTCCGCAGCAACAATCACACTTTACGCCCAAAATTTCCTCCGTCTCCAATACATGTACCCTGAACGATTGTCCCCCGACACTCACGGTCAGCACCTCATCTATCGTTTCCAACCAATTTGTCTCGATTAGGAACCGACATCTTTCAAACGATGACGGCGCGATCGTCTCCCCATCCAATTGTATGAAATCACCCCACAACTCAGCAATATTCCGGCATGTACCTTCGGACCATGCGTGGATAGGAATTCCACTGGCGAACAACCATACTCTCCTATTCGGCAGTCCCAATGTTGCATTCCACGACATTACATTTTCCAACCACTCCTCAAAAACCTGATCCGCTAGTAGTCGCGAGCGAATATCAACGTTCTTAAACATCAACAATATCGTTGAGCCCGCCACTCTCATAATCGAGAAACCGTCCAACTTTGCCTTTCGAAATTCCATCGCAAGCTCACGGATTTTGAATGGCGATTTACAAAATCCCACGGCGCATTTGTCGAGAATCTCCATTTTATCGGCATCCACCTCGCCTTCCACAATTCTGTTATCTCTTAGTGTGTTTCTCGCCCCCTTGTTCTCGCATATTTCATGCTCCGTCTCCTTCCTTTGTTTTGTTGAATTCGCTTCTTTCGAGTTTGATCTCTGTGAATTCATCGAATTCGATTGCTTCTCCATAGTTTTCTTTTTCCAATATTCTGATCTCGCCTCCCTTTTTGCATACGAAACCCTGATCCAAGCCCCATACAATCTGAATCTGTTCAACCTCTCAATTACCCTGTCCGCATCGGTTTTTGATCCCATTCGCACAAACCCAAACCTTTTTCCTTCCTTCGATTTCTTTTTGGGTATGAAAACATCCAGAACTCTCTCATGCCTGTCAAACACCTGCCACACACCCTTCCAATGCAATTGTAATGGGAGATTCATCACAAATAATGTCCATACCTGACTTTGGGATCGCCCTTGAATCTGCTCCGATCGCCCTTGAGTATGCTCTGATCGCCCTTGAGTCCCTCGACGCTGTCAACAATCGCTTGGAGAAGTTAGAAACCGAAGTAGGCCCCCTCAGAGATAAAGTCGCAGAAGAGGTAGGAAAACTTCTCGACGGGGCATACGAGAGATTAAACCGACAAGACATCTCCCTTCAAATTGCGATGGAGGCAACGAGGGGAGAGTTGTTAGGAGAAATCAAGAAACTCAGTGCCGAATTATCCCTCTATATAGTTTACCCGTATTAAAAAAATAAAATTTTAATATATATATATAATAATAATTTAATTAAATTTTTTAAAGTAATTATTAATTATTTGACGGGTCCTTAAAATTTTAAATCTTTATTAATTAATTTAATGGTGTTCACCAGTGTTCAGCATTAGTGGTGTTCAGCGATGTTCGTCGCACCTGGTAGACTCATCCTAATAAATATTAGAAAAAAATAGACAACTAATAATAAGTTTTGGGGGAAAATTAAACCCCTAATAAAAAATATTGTGAAAATGAATTTTGAGAGAAATCCCTAATAACAAATGCTGGGAAAAATCGAGCCCCTAATAACAAGTATTGAAAAAATTAGGGCTCTAACAACAATTATTGAAAAAATATTGTAAGTATTTGAAGAAAAAATTGGACCGTAATAAAAAATATTTTAAAAAATGAATTTTAACAATAGGTGCTAATAACAAGTATTGATAAAAGTTGAGCCCATAATAACAAATGTTAAAAAAATGGACTTCTAATAACAAATATTGAGAAAAAATTGACGCCTAATAAAAAATATTAGAAAAAAATAAATTTTAAGAATAGACTCTTAATAGCAAATATTAGAAGAAAAAAATTGAGCATCTAATAACAAGTGTTAAAAGTTGAGCATTTAATAAAATCCTAGTGTAATTTAAATATTTACCCTTTAAAAGAAATAGGCTCCTAATAACAAATATTTTAAAAAAATTGAATCCTAATAACAAATATTGAAAAACATTAAAATTTAAAAACAAACCACTAATAACATAGCAGGAACTCATACGATGGGTACGGTGAGCTGCAGTGGCATGTCACAATTCAAAGGGTAAATCTTTACGAGCTGCTTTATTTCGGTTAGCATGGAATTGCTTTATTGGTTTGCTTTTGAGGGAGCGCAATGTTAGACATTTTCAGGAGACTCATTCGACCGTGGCTAATTTAATTGAGCATATTGAGGAGGCGATAAAGTTACGTTTCCGCGGTTTAAAAATTAATTCTAATGAAGACTTGAACAATACATTGGGTATAAATTAGTACTTTGAACTCTAGTATTTTGTAGAAGAGTTGTATATCATGTTTTAACTTTTCTTACTGTTTACAGGTTTACATGTAAATTTTAATATTTTATTTTGGAAGATGATTGAATACATGCACAAATTTACCCAAAAAATAATTATTAAAGAGATTGAACTATAAATCTAATATTATAAAAAAGAATTGGGCCTGAGCAAGCGCCTTTCTCGCCTAAGTCCAAAGATGTCTCTGAGATTTTTTAGATAGGTCTAAACGTGATACAAGAAGATTAAGAATTGATTTTTGTGCAATGTATGATAAGCAACGCTTAATAATTATGTTTTAGTAAAGTAAAACATTATTAAATTAATTGCACAAGTGAATTTATTTCGGTTAGTTAAGCAAAGTAGGCTCAGCTAAACAAGTTCAATTAATTTGGTTAATCAATTAAATTAGTTGAAATCATTTTCATCAGTTAAAAGAAAATCTAAAGGAGTTCGAGTCGGTTAAAATAAATAATTTTTTAATTGATTTTGCCCATTATTACTTCAAATGCCCAACTTAGGTTTTAAGAAATGATAATAATTTTAAAGAAATATTTTGATATTTATTCTCTTTCGGTTGATTCTTTTGTTAACGTGATACGTCATTAAATTAATGGAGATTAACGGTTTAGTGACCAAAATGGAACGAAATGATAACGTAAGTGACTTAAACAAAAAAAAATTAAAATTGGTGACCAAAACAGAACCGACCTAAAACAAAAGTGACCTCCCGTGTAGTTTACACCTAATATAACTTAATTGATTCGGAATTGATTCTAGTATGCCCCTTCCATTATCCTTGCATGCCTTCAATTTCTATGCAAATTTTCTAGTATGGCTCACAAAAATTGAATAGATGTTGTCAATGGGCTGAATCAAATCAAGAAATACCTCCACAAGTATGGCTACTACCACCATGACATCGAGGGCACGATTGACGATAAGTTCGACGACTCGTTGGAGTCCGCTCTTAAAGCCTACCAAAATTATCTTGGTATTGATGTAACAGGCAAGATCGACTCTGATACAATCGACGGAGTGTTGACCCCTAGATGTGGTGTCCCTGATCACTTGGTTTCTAGCGCCAAGTGGAGGACGAGGTCACTTGATTGGAGAATTAGTAGTAGTGTGAATGTATTCTCCGATGCTCAACTGGCTCCCGTCTTAACCAAGGCATTCACAACATGGGCAAATGTTTCTCCGTTCAAATTCACAATGGGGAGGTTTAGAACTGATATCGTAATCGGGTTTCTTATGAAAAATCATGCGGATGGTTTTCCTTTTAAGGATAAAGAATTCGCCCATGCTTTTCCTCCACCAGATGGTAGGCTTCACTTTTATGCAAAGTGGAATTGGACCTTTGATCCTACTAGAAAGGGTGGAAAAACGAATAAAGTAGATGTGCAATCAATTGCTGTGCATGAAATTGGACATCTTCTCGGCCTTGACCATAGCAACCGTACGAGTGCCGTCATGTATGCTTTTTATAAACCTGGAACTATAAAAAGGGACCTGACCGATGAGGACAAAAAGCGTATAAAGGCATTGTATCCTAGCTGAAGAACTTGCATCACTGAAGCCTAGATATCATATCGTATCATAGGCATAACTATATTGCATACAAATCAACTGTGCTTTTAAATAAGACACTGGTATACATATATATACATATACATACATGTAAGCTAACATATGTGGAAGCTTCAGTTTCCATGTATGGTAAGCATTATCTATGATATAGTTTAAACTTATGTGATGACTTGAATAAAAGAACCGGTTACTATATTATAAGTGCGATTTATACTTTTTTATACGTTCTATAAAATGATCATTAGTGTTATATTTATAATTTGTTATTGTTAGAGGTTAATATTTATATGAATTTGCATCGTTGTTCGCGTGCAGACTGGTTTTTGGTTACTTCAAGTCGGTTTTTTGGGTTTTATTTCTTAAACCTAGACGATATAGATACTGCTGAAACTCAAAATTCTACATAAACATTTCCCAATCACAAGCACCTAGTTTAAGCCTCATTTAACAAGAAGTTTTGGCAGAGAATAATTCGCATTTTCATGATAAACACATAGACAAAAGTGGTCTTGAACAGGCCAACCAACAAAGCTTAATTGAAAGGTTGAAATGTGAGATCGTATAAGTTGAGATTCTAACTCAAACAATGAAAGTTACTGTACTTCAAGAGTGACTGCATAAATCAGTCAAACTAAAAAACTGGGGCTGTTGATGGCATTAATGCATTACCGGTTTCCAGCGGCTCGACTGCTACTATCCTAACATAAATATAATTTTAATTACTATTTAACTTCAATGAATTTTATTTTTCATTAATAAAAGAATATACATTAAATAGTTTTAAATAATTTGTTCTAAGATAATTAAAATTTTATTATTTAAAACTAATATACTTTCTTAATACAAACAAAATTTCAAATTATTTGTTTTTATTTTTTAATCATCTCTCTAACATAAAAATAATTTGTTGTACCTTTAACCTGCCCGTATCCTATTATTGAAAATTAATATTGTTCGTCCATGTTCTTGTCTCAGTATCCATATCCGTACCCGTATCGATACAACATAGGCTGAGACTAGGATAGAAGGAATTTATACCCTTTGTTTAATGCCTTTGGCTACGGTAGGTAAGTTTATTTAAAGTTTGTGCTGCTTCATCATGTGAAATCAGCCTTTAAAATTACGAACCAAAATATGTCAGTCTTTGAAAAATAAGTTAAAAGGTGTTGGAGTTTAGAGTGATTTTCGATGCTGAAGTCTGTGTTTTAATAGGAGGGAGAGGTAGAAGACTAGGGATGTAAAAACAGGTAATCGGACAGGTTTCAGGTCGGGTTCTGTCAGGTCGGGTAAAATCGGATACAGGTCATTTCAGGTAAAAAAAAATTTTTGACTCGACTCGGGTCGGGTGCGGGTCCATTTCAGGTCGGGTCCATTTCAAGTCGGGTCCATTTCAGGTCGGGTCCATTTCAGGCCGGGTCCATTTCAGGTCGGGTCCATTTCAGGTCGGGTTAGAACGGGTCGGGTCCGAAGCAGATAATTGGCAGGTTAATTCGGGTTCGGATACACTTCAAGTCGGGTCCATTTCAGTTCGGGTTCATTTCAGGTCGGGTTCGTTTCAGGTCGGGTCCATTTCAGGTCGGGTCCGTTTCAGGTCGGGTCTATTTCAGGTCGGGTTCATTTCAGGTCGGGTTCATTTCAGGTCGGGTGCATTTCAGGTCGGGTGCATTTCAGGTCGGGTAATTTCAGGTCGGGTAGTTTCAGGTCGGGTAATTCAGGTCGGGGTATTTTCGGGATTGAAATTCGTATTCAGTTTGAGTTCGGTCGTACAACCGTATAAGTAGTTGATAGACTTTAGGTTGACCTTCGTCAATCGTCATTAATTTTGAGTTAATTATTTAAAGTCATATCAAATTAAAATTATAAAACATTAGAATAATTAAAAAATAATCAAAATGGGTCGATTTGGAATGAAAATGGGTCAATTTGGATTACAAATAAAATTTCAGGGATTATAATGAACATAAATATCAAATTAAAATTATAAAACATTAGACAAATTTAAAAGAAAACAAGGAAAATGGGTATTTTTGGAATAAAAATAAAGTTTTGGGGACTATAATGAACAAAAATATCAAATTAAAAGTATAAAAATTAGAGTAATTAAAAAAAACAATAAGTATAGGTCAATTTAGAATAAAAATAAAATTTTAGTGTCTAGAATGAACAAAATTTAAAATTAAAACTATAAAATATGATGAATTAAAATATATATAAGGGTCAATATGGAATTAAAATAAAGTTAAAGGGTTCATGCATTAATATGTACACACACGCACTTACATACATTAGGGGTTAGGTTTTAGTGTTTAAGGTTTAGGGTTTAATGATTAGGGGAAGTGATTATGGTTTAAGGATCAAGGTTTAGGGTTTGGGGTAGGGTTGAGGGTTCATGCATTAATATGTACATACATATATACTTACATACATTAGGGGTTGGTTTTAGTGTTTAAGGTTTAGGGTTTAGTGTTTATGGTTTAGGATTAGGGTTTAGTGTTTAGGGTTATGGTTAGGGTTAATGCATTAATATGTACACACACATACTTACATACATTAGGGGTTAGGTTTTAGTGTGTAAGGATTATGGTTTAGGGTTTAGGGTTAATGTATTTATATGTACACACGTACATACTTACATACATTAGGGGTTGGGTTTTATTGTTTAAGGTTTATGGGTTAAGGATTATTGTTTAGGGTTTGGTGTTTGGGGTTTATGGTTTATGGTTTAGGGTTCATGCATTAATATGTACACACATACATACTTACATACATTAGGGGTTGGGTTTTAGTGCTTATGGTTTAGGGTTTAGAGTTTATGCATTAATATGTACACATGTACATACTTACATAAATTAGTGGTTATGTTTTAGTGTTTATGGTTTGAGGTTTAATGTTTAGGGTTTAGGGTTTTATGGTTTAGAGATTAGGGTTTAGGGTATCCACTTTTATATATACATATATTGTAATATAAATTCTAAAATAAAAAAAAACACGAAACCCTAATAATTTAATGTTTTAACGAGTTAAATTGAAACCTAAAAATCAAAATTAGGACCTAAACGTAAAGTACCAAAATATAAGAGGACTATAAAAATAATTTTCCCTAAACCAAAAAACTGGCGGGCAGATTCCCACCAAAATTTCATTTTTTTTCAATTTTTTTTTTCAATTTGGCGGACACTTTCCCACCAAAATTTCAAGTTTTTTTTTCATTTTACTCCCTAAGTTTTATTTTTATTTCAAATTGACCTACATTTATTTTTTTAATTTGTCCAATGTTTTATTATTTTAATTTAATATTTTCTTCATTCTAGTCCCTTAACTTTATTTTAATTCCATATTGACCCATATATATATATTTAATTAATCATCTTTTATACTTTTAATTTGATATTTTTGTTTATTATAGTCCCCAAAACTTTATTTTTATTCCAAATTGACCCGTTTTCATTGTTTTATTTTAAATTTGTCTAATGTTTTATAATTTTAATTTGATATTTTTGTTCATTATAATCCGTGAAACTTTATTTTTAATCCAAATTAACCCCTTTTCAGTCCAAATTAACTCAATTTCATTTTTTTTCAATTACTCCAATGTTTTATAATTTTAATTTGATATAACTTTAAATAATTAACTCCAAATCAATGACGATTGACGAAGGCCAACCTAAGTGTATTAATTTTAAGTTATTTTTATGTTATAACAGTTAATTTTTTAACTTAAGTGTATTAATTCTATTTTATATCTTAACTTAAGTCTACAATTTGTAACTTAAGACAACAATTAATTAATTTGTTCTAATTAAGTAAATCATCTATTTTATAACTTAATCATTTTTGAACTTCAAAAATTGTAGTAAGACTTGTACGAAAATTTTTGAACTACAAAAATAATAAAATTAATTAATCTGTTCTAATTAATCTTTTTTTAACGTTAATTTACTTAAGTCTAAAATTTTAAACTTGAATCTGTTATACATAAGTTATAACTTTACTAAATTTTGTAAATTGAATCTGTTAAGTATAAAATAATAAAATTGTACTTACAATTTTTTTTTTGTAACTTTACTAAATTTACTTAATCATTTTTGAACTACAAATGTTATACATAAGTTATAACTTTACTAAATTTTATAACTTGAATCTGTTAAGTATATATAAAAAAAATTGTACTTACAAATTTTTTTTATAACTTTAGTAAATTTTATGAACTACAAATGCATATACAACTTTAGTAAATTTGTAGTTCATAAATTAACGTTAAAGACTTATACAACTGTTATTTATTTTTTTTATAATTTGTAAGTCTACAATTTTATTCAAGTTAATGAATAAACTTAAAAATTAAAAACAACTCTTCATTTAATTTTTGGAGTTCAGAAATTATCAATTACTTATTATTTTTTTCAACTTTAGTACTTAATATATATATATATATATATATATGTATGCGCGCATATACATCACCTAATCAATATATGTAGGTGTATATGTATATACATTATATATGTATATGGTATATCAACTTCTAAATTTTTTTAATTCATCATGTCATAGGTTTCGGGTTAATTTCAGCTCAGGTCAACAACAGGTCGGGTCACTTAACAGGTCGGGTTTAAAGCAGGTCGGGTTCAAAACAAGTCGGGTCCATTTCAGGTCGGGTCCATTTCAGGTCGGGTCCATTTCAGGTCGGGTTCATTTCAGGTCGGGTAAAATCGGATATCGGGTCAATTCAGTCGGGTAAATTCGGTTATTTGCCAGGTCGGCTTCGGGTTCGGGTTCATTTCAGTCGGACGCAGGTCGGGTTTCAGGTCCAAATTAACAGGTCCAATTCGGGTTCGGGTCATTTTCAGTCGGACGCAGATCGGGTTCGGTTACTACAGTAACAGGTCAAATTCGGGTTCGGATCAACAACAGTCGGTTGCAGATCGGGTTCAGGTCATCAAAACCTCGGGTCAAATCAAGTTCTGACTCGAGCAGGTTTCAGTCGGGTTTCCAGGTTCTGACTTGTTTTTACATCCCTATAGAAGACGATGAATGGAAATAATTAGTGTGAGATCATACATAAAGTAAGATTGTACCTGAGTATTTAAAATAGATTCTCGAGCTATTCATGTAATTGCCCGATTATGGCTGATGAACTAATTTGACATCCCCTATGTGTTATGTTAGGATGATATCAATAGTCACTGTTCATGTGTGGTTCTTGACATGTACAATAAGTCTGATCATATAAGTCTCTTAAATGAATTAAATTAAATACTTATGATAGAAAAAATAGTTATGAAACATACGAGAGGAACAAAATATTGTTGTATATCATAAATTTTAAGTCATATTACACTCATTTTTATTCAAAAATTAGTCTGTCACGCTCTAAACGTCATGTGACATTGCTTTTGTTAATATTCAAGCTTCGTGTGTGGATCATATACAGATCAATATTGTAACTCCTTTGAACAACCTTTTTTTCATTTGTGTACTTGGGGAGAGAAAACAACAATGATGATGTGATCTAGATGGATCATGAGTGTTGGGTGTGGTTGAAACTTGAACCTCAGAAATTTTTAAATTTTTAATAATTTAGATATTTTTTATTATTTATTTAATTTTACACCTTTTGAATTTTTGATATAATTTCTTAAATATTCATATCTAACATAAAATTTTATATTTGTCCCTGAATATGACTTTATAGTGTGTTCGATAAACCCATCCATATACGCAATGTAAGCATACAACAAAACAAACAATAGAAAAAATAATAGACCCCAACACCTTTAATGTTAAGTAAATCGTTCAACCTTACTAATAATAAATCTTAATATTATGAATAGAGTAAAAATAAAAAAATGGCACGAGACAAATAAATAATTGACACAAATATATGTGTCTAAATTATTTCTACTATAAATTATGAAGGCATAAAATTTATAGAAAATAACATATATTTTTTTAATCATAAAGGTCGGCTGATAATATTAGATAAGACTTAAGCAGGTCCAAACATAAAGGAAAGCCCAACAGGCGATACAAACGAAGAAGCTAAACCAACAGCCATTAAGACAACTAAAGACAACTGAGAGAAAAAAGGAAAAAAGAAACGCATCAGCCCGGCAGACAAGCCTCCGGTTAAAACAAAATGAGAAACAATCAATGAAGCTGGAGGTGCCCAGAAAGACGGTGGGGAAAGGATGAAAAAATGAACCCCGATCCACAAGACCAGAAGAGAGTAGAAGGGCCCTAAGGCGGTTCGAGAGCCCAACGATCAGCATCCACGGTGGGGAGAACCGATGGCGGCGCGTCTTCGACCCAGAACTTATCCTCCGAAAACGGTAAACCTTCATTTGCCATGAGATGAGCTGCTTTGTTGCCTGATCTGTGAGTAAAACGGAACTCGCACCTGAAGAAGAGGCATGATAACGCCTTTCCGTTTCTGATGTAGGGAGAGATCTCTGACAGATCAGGCCCGGAGGACTGAAGTTTCGAAATCACAACCTGGGCATCACCCTCCAGGATGATGGAATTGAAACCTAAATCCGCCGCAAACTGCAAACTCGACACCGCCGCTAAGGCTTCTGCCGCGAAGGAGGAGGCAACCTGCGTATGGATATGGTAACACGTTCCCAGAATTTGCCCTTATTCATTTCTAATTATAACCCCTGAACAAGACTTGTACTCACTTCCCTTATACCCTGCATCGAAGTTAACCTTGACGAACGGTGCACTTGGTGGAAGCCAGACGCTGTCACTACCTAAGGAGGGAGGAGAAAGGAGCGAACCCAAAGACTCCAGTTCGCAGCAATAGCCACGTACAAAGGTAAAAATGTCGAAAACGGATTGTACTTTTCCTTCGTGCAATAGTTTGTTCCTAGCAAACCATAACGCCCAAACAACTATTACAATTTCTTTTCTTATGTGTGATGAATTATGCTCAAAAAGCCAGGCTAACCATTCTCTGAAATCAACATAATTAACATCACTCGACCACTGAATGTTTAGATGACTCCATAATTGTCTTGGGAAAGGGCAATCTCTTGCAATATGTGTCGTTGATTCCACTGAACTGTTACACCTAATACATAGGGGATTATGAGCAATTCTTCTGTAGCATAGGTTCTGTTTTGTTGGCACAAAATTGTGGATGAATCTCCAGATCAGGATCTTAATCTTAGCAGGACAATTAATTTGCCATAGATGACGAAACATAGGGTGACAAACTGTAGGCGATAGACCAAGGAACATTAAGAGCTTATATCCGCTTCTTACCAAGTAGATACCTAAGTGTTCACCTGCCCAAACCTGAGTATCAGGAGATTGGGACACTGGCAAAGGGATTCTCAAGATATTTCCTGCATCTATAGCATTAAAACTAGCATAGATTAGATCGACATTCCACTGGTTAGTTTCAGGAATAATAAGGTCTGAGACATGAGAGATAGTGGGGAGTTGAGGTGAGCTGATTAATTGTCTATTCGAACCCGGTAGCCAAAAATCATTTCACACCGACACACTAGAGCCCGATCCAATTCTCCATTTTAGGCCCGAAAACAGCAAGCCCTTCGAACTCCATATGCTCCTCCAAATAAAGGAGGTGCGAGAGCCCAATCTCGAATCTAGAAAAGAGCAATCTCGGAAGTACTTAGCTTTAAGAAGACGGGTTACAAGGGAAGACGGATTAGAAAAGACCCGCCAAGCTTGCTTAGCTAAAAGGGCAACATTAAACTTCGAAAGGTCACGAAAGCCCAAGTCCCCTGCTTCTTTCAATTGACACATGAACGACCATTCACACCAGTGTATTCCTCGTTTACCTTGGGACTTCTGCCACCAGAAACGGACCTGAAAAGATTCCAACTCCTTGCAAAACGATTTAGGCAGTAGAAAGCAGGACATGGCGTACATGGGTAAGGCCTGAAGAATCGATTTGATAAACACTTCTTTTCCCCCAGTAGATAGGAAACGGGTACTCCAACTTTCAGAACAGTTGTTAAAAGGGTCACGCAAACTAGAGAAGGCCCCTCTCTTATCCCGACCTATAATAGCTGGCAAACCAAGGTACTTATCGGGGTTATCTGTGCTAGAAACACCTAAAATACGTTGCACATCATCTCTATTGTGACGAAGCACATTTGAGGAGAAGAAGATGCTGGATTTCTCAAAGTTGACAATCTGCCCCGATGCTGCTGAATAGTCACTCAGAATAGTCTTAATGTTGGCAGCTCCCCCCGTCGTTGCTTCACCAAATATAAGACAATCGTCTGCAAATAGAAGATGGGTGACACTAGGAGCACTCCGGGCTATTCGAACTCCAGAAAGTCTACCATCCGAGGATGCAACTCGAAGAAGAGAAGAAAAACCCTCACCACATAGAAGGAAAAGATACGGGCTCAACGAGTCTCCTTGGCGGAGACCTCTAGATGCGAAGAAACGTTCACCACAAGTATTATTAATAGAACCGAGTATGAAGCTGTTGAAATACAGTTAAGAAGACGGTTGATCCAAAGACTCGAAAAACCAAGTTGTGCCATAATGGCATCTAAAAACTGCCATTCCACTCGATCGTACGCCTTGCTCATATCGAGCTTTAGCGCAAATGAGCCCCTCTTTCCAGTGCGCTTTGACTTGAGTGAATGAAGAATTTCGTAAGCTCCAATAATATTATCTGTAATCAACATGCCAGGGATGAAAGCACTCTGGGCCTCGTCGATGCAAACATTTAACACACTTTGAAATTTGTTAGCCAACACCTTTGCAATAATCTTGTAAAGGACATTGCAAAGGCTGATAGGCCTAAAATAGGTCATAGACGAAGGGTTTTTATTTTAGGTATAAGAACGATCAAAGTGTGATTAATTGTAGATAATACCTCATCACCTCGTAGCACCGCAATGCAAAACTGCGCGACATCCTTCCCGACTATGTGCCAGAAACGCTGGTAAAAGACTGCACCCAAGCCATCCTCACCCGATGCCTTAAGAGGGCTCATTGATTTAACTGCCCGCAAAACCTCCTCCACATCGAAGTCCCTATCCAGTGCATTATTCATCTCAGGAGTTATGCATGGCAGTATACCCGAAAGAACATGGTCAACGAAGAATGTCCCGTGAGAGGTGAAAAGCTTCTCAAAGTAAGTCCGGGCCATGTTTCCCAAAGATTCATCATCATCAATTAACTTGGAGACCCTTTTTTGTCTACGCCTTTCGGACGCATACCTGTGAAAGAAGGAAGCGTTACGGTCCCCATTCCTAAGCCAGTTCACCCGAGCCCTTTGCTCCCAATAAAGTTCCTCCTTGTCCAATTCAGCATTAAGGGCCAATTGGACATCCAATGTTTCGTGGAGCACGTTTGATGTTAGTGAACCATGTTCGCAAGCCTTTTTTAACAAACTCCAGTTTTGAGAGGAGATGCCCACTCGAAGCCTCCCAAAGTCGCTTAACTTCCTCTTCACACGTGCTCTCAAGTAACCAATTAGCCTCAAAACAAAATACCCATTGTCTATAGAAGTTCGGCGAGTGTACATTTGTTTCCAACAAGAGTGGACAATGGTCCGAAAATGAGTGAGTAAGGTGAGATAATTTGAAGTGAGGGAAGAGATCTCGCCACTGACTATTAGCAACGCCCCTGTCCAGACGCTCCCTAACATTATTCTCAGAAAAACGACCCTTCTGCCACGTATACCAAGCCCCCCGAATACCCCAAATCCGAGAGGGAGCAGTCTTCAAGCATGGATCGAAAATTGTTCATATGTCGATCGCTTCGTATCCGCCCACCCTGTTTCTCAAACACATACAAGATTTCGTTAAAATTGCCAATAACCACCCATGGAATTTCTGGACAATCATTAAGATGACGCAGCAAGTTCCATGCCTCCAAACGATTACCCTCCTCAGGAGCACCATAGAACCCCGTACAATGCCAAGTGAATCCATCCGAATCATCATCAATAATAAAATCGATGTGGCGAGCTGAAAAAGAACGTAATGAAATTTTACAGGTAGCTTTCCAACCAAGAACTAAGCCACCACTACTACCAACGGAACTCACTTCGATACCATAAGGATAACCCCAACTACGACGTATATTCGCCATTTTATTAGCATAAAGTTTCGTCTCAATAAAGAAAATTACATTTGGATTCAAGTCTCTCAGCACATGCTGGAGACGACGAACTGTTCGTGGCTTTCCTAAGCCCCGAACATTCCAACTAAGCAGCTTCATTGGGCCCGACGGACCTAATCCATCAGGTCGGCCGATATAGCATTTGGTGGGCTAACAGCAAGGCCCATAACTTCATCACTGCTGCCTTGGGTCTCAGAAACGCTTGCATCTGCCAAAGCCTTACGTGGGTGCTTATTACCATCCAATTGCTCAATTGGGCTTTCCTCAATGTCCAAGCCCATATGTACGTCCATTACTGGTGGTGGAGCCAGCACAAATCCACCTGAGTTGCCATAAGAGGGCAGTGGGAAAGCAGCACCCTTACCTCGATTTCTGCCAGAAATTTGTCCCAAAGAATTAAAAGCAGATCCCATAAACTTCCCCTGCAGAGAATCTCGGGGATCAATTTGATTTATTTCCCCCAATAGGCCAGCTGAATTACCCAAATTAGCGGGAAACAAATCGGAATATTTACGGAGCCAAATACTGTTTGGCGCCGCCCGGCGTGGAGGTGCACGGAGCGAGATATCTCAGTTGAAGACAACGTCCTGTGACTCCAAACTCAATCGTGAAGGACAAAAACTTTCACCATGACCCAGTCGTCAACACAAGAAACAAAAAATCTGAACCCGCTCATACTGGAAACACACGTAGACTTGAGTCCCATTTTTCAGAGCAATCTTTTTCCGGCGTCTTAACGACTGTCTTGTATCGAAATAAACTCTGAAACGCATGACAGGGGAATGGCTGAAAGTAGACAACTTTGTATCATACTCCAAAAATTGTCCGATAAAATTCCCGAGCGATTTAGCTACTCCTTCAGACATGAAACCAAATGGGAGATCAAGGGCTTGGACCCAGAGTTTCAGAAAGTGTAAAGGGACACACATAGGGTCTTCACCCTCCTGCAGTCTATGAAGAAGCAACATATGAGAATTGAAAAACCACGGGGAACCATTATCGATTCTGTCAACATCAACAGAATGATACAACCTGAACGAGTATCGACCTTCCCCAAGATCGGAGATCGAGATCCCCCTAGAGGTCTCCACACATTTGCCAGAGTATTCCTCATTAAATCGAAGTGAATCACGTTGGATGCCAGAAAGAGGCCAACAAAACAGTGAAGGAAAGAAATAGGAGAAGACGACACCTCAGCTTCAACCTGAAGAACATCATCTTCCTTGTCGTCAATAACCAGATTCGCCAAATGGTTAGCAACATCTGCCATGACCGAAGATCGGAAAAGAGGAGAGCAGAAGAATGTGTTAGAAGACAGATAGAAAGAAACGTGTTAAAAGACAGACAAAAAAAAAGGATAAGTATAATATGAAAATAACATATATTAAATACAATTATATCGCGGTAAAACATGTAAACACAATACAGTGAATTACATCAACTGATATAAGAAGAAAAGCCTATAGAGCCCATCATAAGCCCAACATTACCCAATTAAAGAAAAACTTCAATTGGGCTTAAAAGCCCATATTTCATTCCACAAAAGCCCAATATGGGCCCAAATTTATCTTCTCTCTCGCTCCTTCTATCATCGCCATTTGGATTCTTTATTCCTTTCATTTTCCATAACTATCTGCCTCTGTTTCAAAGAGGCCTCCAACATTCGAATCTCATCCCCAAAATTAGCAATATTATATAAAAAACCCTAACTTGAAACCCTAAATCCCTTCAAGAACGAACTCCGATGGGGGAAACTAGAAAACGAGGCCGGAAACCTAAAGGCCCTGCACCGAACACCGAAATCATGGACTTCCAATACACGAGCACCACCAATGCCGCCCAAAACGACGTCTCTAGCGCTGCAAACGATGAAGTATCAAACGCCGCCGCTAACGGTGACGCAAACAATCCACCACCGGCAAGACGGGGCCGAGGGCGACCGAGGAAGACTGAGGCGGGGGAGCTCGAGGATACGGAGCCGCTGGCGCTTACTGTAGCGTCCCCAGAGCGGAGACCTTATCAAAATGGAGGAATAACATTGGAGCCGGCACCGCTGCCAGTGGCGCAATGGGAGAGTGTGGCGGCGAGGGTAGTGCCAGCGATGGATGCAGTGGTTAAAGTCTTCTGCGTTCACACTGAACCAAACTATTCGCTGCCATGGCAAAGGAAAAGACAGTATTCTTCAAGTAGCAGTGGGTTCATAATCGGAGGGAGAAGAGTGTTAACAAATGCTCATTCAGTGGAACATTATACTCAGGTGAAGTTGAAGAAAAGGGGATCTGATACTAAGTACCTGGCTACTGTTTTGGCTATTGGGACTGAATGTGATATTGGTAAGGAATTTTTTTGACTTTGTGGAGATTTTCATTGGGGGGGGGGGGGGGGGGTTGATTTTGGGTTTAATGGAAGTTTAGAGGCTTGCCTTTCATGGAAGGGGTAGGAAATGGCATTTGTATTGACTTGAGTGACAGGATAAGGGTCTTAAAGTTTACATTTTTTATGGAAAATCGTTTTGAGTGCTTAGAAAAAAAGTTATGTGCTGTTCTTTTCTTTTCTTTTCCCTGCCCCTTTTGGGTTTAGAGAAATTATTGTGATGTTATTGTTTGGAAATGGTGGAGGATAAATCTTTGGTGTATGGTAACGTGTATATATATATGGAAATAGCTCATTCCAATTTTCTTAATTTATGGTAACTAACTTTGTTAGTAACAGCAGATTGCTTGTGTTTTAAAGAGAAACTTGAGTAATGTAATTGTATGAGGACGGTTATTTACTAAAGAAGAGAAATGTTTGAGTTGATTTCTTGATAAATTTCTTGTTTTTGGATGCTGCAGCCATGTTAACAGTTAGTGATGAAGAATTCTGGGAAGGTGTTTCACCTGTTGAGTTTGGAGATTTGCCTGCACTCCAAGATGCTGTAACTGTTGTGGGCTACCCCATTGGAGGTGACACAATCTCTGTTACCAGTGGTGTTGTATCCCGTATTGAGATACTCTCTTACGTTCATGGGTCAACTGAACTTTTGGGATTACAGGTTGGGAAATTAGTTCCCACTTCTAGTGGTTTAACATGTTTGTTTGACACATTTATTGACCCATTGCATTTAAATATGGTTTTGCAGATAGATGCAGCAATTAACTCTGGAAATTCTGGCGGGCCTGCCTTCAATGATAAGGGTAATTGTGTTGGTATTGCCTTCCAGTCTTTGAAACATGAGGATGCGGAAAATATTGGGTATGTCATACCGACACCGGTTATAATGCACTTCATTCAGGATTATGAAAAGAATGGGGCATATACAGGTATTATTCACAGTGCTATTTTGGAATTAGAAGGCGGTTTGACTTCTCTTATATCTGGTATTGTGCTTTAATTCTTGCTCCTGCCCCCATCATTTCTATTTTAGGCTTCCCAATCCTTGGTGTTGAGTGGCAAAAGATGGAAAATCCTGATTTGCGCTTGGCAATGGGAATGAAACCGGATCAGAAGGGGGTCCGCATTAGGAGAGTTGAGCCCACAGCTCCACAATCTCATCTTCTGAAGCCATCCGATGTTATACTTAGTTTTGATGGGGTAAAAGTTGCTAATGATGGAACAGGTAAGCTAGTCCATGTCCCCTATGTTAGTAGGATTTCAAACATTCACCAACTTATATTTGTATGTATGATCTATATATGCATATTTCGTTTGTTGCCTAGCTCTTCTTATCAAAAAAAAAAAAATTACTGCATCAGCACTAGACAATTCTTGGAGTTAGATCCCCCCCCGGGAATTAACAACTGAAAGTGTTGATTATTGCTTTAATTTAGCTAAAAGATTAGATGCAGATGTTTATGTAGGATGTCCCTCTGAGTTGAGAAAGATAATTTGGCTGTGTGGCTACTTTATCTACATGAAAATGTTCTAAGGAGATTTATTTAGTTTAATCAGTGTTCATTTATGGGAACTAGGTACTAACAACAGTGTTTTTTTGTAGTGGAGGTAGTTTCAACATAGATTTGCTGTTGAATGATGCCTTTCTGCCTTAAAAGAATTTTAAACCTTCAAGGCAAGAGAGTTTCTTAGCAATCACGGTTCATATGACTTTGTCCTTAAAATATGAAACCAGAATAGAACCCAAAGAAGAATTCATGAATTTATCCATGTACTCTTAGTCTCTTTATCTTACTCTCTTTAGGTATTCAATTCATTGCCCTATTTATCATGAGTTGTGCAGTTTGCCCTAAAGATTAAAGCTTTTTCAGTTGGGGATTTAGTTGCTTTTTCATCCTCTGTGGGCTGTGGTTGATTGATGGCTGTTGTATGATGCTTGGTCAAGTCATCTTTTACTACAAAATTGGATGTCCACTAGATGTCTCTCACATGTTTGACTCAAGTCCTCTGTTAATGTTTAGCTCAATCAAGTGTTCTGACATTATTGTCCTATATTATGTGGGAAAACAGTTCCATTCAGGCACGGGGAGCGCATAGGTTTCAGCTATCTTGTTTCTCAGAAGTATACTGGGGATACTGCACTAGTTGAAGTTCTCCGTGATTCGAAGATACTTAAATGGGACATAAAACTTGCGACTCACAAGAGGCTCATCCCAGCACACACCAGAGGGAAACCTCCTTCTTATTACATTATTGCTGGATTTGTTTTTACTGCTGTAACTGTTCCATACTTGCGTTCTGAGGTTTGTAGCCATCAGTCTCTCTCTCTCTGCTGTATGTTTCTTTTCTCAAACTTGTTAATATAGCAATTATTGGTAATTGTTAACGAACTCTCTGTTTTAGTTTTCTTTTTGTTTATTGTGTTTTGTTGCATTATTTTAACTTGATTGCTGGGAAAAGGGCCCTATTAGTGAAGTTTGAGCTGCACTTGTGGAATGATACACCATTCCTTGTGATTTGCAACAAAACTTTTGTTAACCAAACAATGGAGTGATATAGATAACCATATTTTTATGATTTGCTGTTTCAGTGATCATGGTCAGGTTTGCTTACTTCTAACTTCCCTGTTTCTCTCATCTACAGTATGGGAAGGATTATGACTTTGATGCACCAGTCAAGCTATTGGATAAACATCTGCATGCAATGGCCGAGAGTACAGATGAACAGCTTGTTGTTGTTTCACAGGTCTATGTTGTTTCTCATGTTTCTCCTCCCTAGATGTTGTTTATGAATATTTTACAGTCTGATGTAACACAATGATTTGGCCTTTTTTATTCATGCATTAAAGACCATATTGCTTACAATTTCCTTACTTATTCTCAGGTGCTTGTGGCTGACATAAATATTGGATATGAGGATATTGTCAATACTCAGGTCAGGGAGTGTTTCATGACATTGCTGGTGGCATACAAAATTTCTTTTAAAGAACACTTGTTAACAATTTTCTTTTAATTTCATTCACTTAGGTTCTTGCTTTCAACGGAAAACCTGTGAAGAATCTAAAGAGCCTGGCCAATATGGTTGATAACTGCAATGATGAATATTTGAGATTTGACCTGGAATATCAGCAGGTTCTCTCTCTCTCACACACACAACATGTGCATACTTGACAGTATGAGTATTTTTTGGTTTAGCTGATTCTCAACTTTGCCATGCAGATTGTAGTGCTAAATACCAAGGCTGCAAAGGCTGCAACTTTGGATATTCTAACCACACATTGTATATCTTCGCCAATGTCTGATGATCTCCAGACTTGAACGAAGGTTGAAGGGAAACACGGAATGATAGTCCATGTGGTGCTGTTTTGGAATGTTTCCTCGTTAAGGTACAACATTATTTGAGTTGCATTTCCCAAAACACATTGAGTTTTGCGTGTTCATTTGTGGGTGTAGTCATGGGTAGTTATCTGGAAGATAGATTGCAGGTCTTGGTTCTACTTTTATATTGGAAGTAGAGAGATCATTTTAACTAGAATTGCTCAGGAAAGCGTTTTGTACCCTTTTTTACATATTCTTTTACTTGAATCATGAGTAATCAAGCAGGGGTAATTACATATGTGATATTTGAATCATACCAAATTATACAGTTTGTTAATTCATACCCAATTTAATTTTTCTTAAAGTGCAATTGTCTACACCATGGCATTTGATCTGATCAAACAAATTGCATTTGAGATAATATGATGAGGGCAGCGCTCATTGTATCATATAAGAAATCCTTTTGCAGGCTAGATGTATTTGCTGGGGGAGGCCGAAGCCAGAAGAACATTTTCTATACCTTCAGAACTGAGAAAATTATATCCATTTCTGATGGTCTGATTGTTGACATTTCCATATGGAAAATTGATTTTGCCTATTCATATCCATGCATTTGTTTCTACTCTTGTTCAGTTTTATAGCTTTGGAGCAAGGGGGCCTTGTGGGAAGATGGTGAATCTATTGTGGTGCCACTGCTGCTTCCACTGCCCCTGTCCTCGGGTGTCACTTCTTTCGCCTTTCCCCACATCACCGTATAAAAACCAATTGATATTGTTGTTGCTCCAATGAGACTGCACAAGTATAAAAGATAACAGTTGATTAGCCGATACTAGAATTACCAACAATCTAAATAGTAGTCACAACACGATGAATGATCTTCATTTTATGGTTTATTCCCTGTTTGCCGGTATTCTTCATCATAGATACTCATTTTAGTTGATTATGCAGTCATTATGCTATCAAATTGATAATGCATGTTATCGAAACAAAACAAGTACTGTGTTGTTTATACCTCCCAAGGTAGGGTGTATCAGCAAGGAAGATGATACCCAAGACAAAAGCTACGGCAATCGAAAATGGCTTAAACATTGCCACGTAAACCGGTCCCTTCAACCGGAGAGCCCATGAATGGACTGTATTGCTCAAACAAGAACTGAAGATTCCCTAAAACAGAGAATAAAGTCACTATTTCTTCATTCTCATAACGAAAATCCGACAACTGTGATCTAAATACCCGTCCTTACCGAGCAAACAACCGAGGCTAGTGCAATATTTGACCCTATTCTCCAAGCACTTGCATTTCTCTCAACAACTAAACCAACAACCAAAGCTATGAAGCACACAAATAAGTTGTAAAAGAACATTACAGTTAGTTCTGCTGGATACTCCACCATGATTTGTGTCTGCATTAGCATCACAGAGTCCGTTTATTTGTTCGAATATCCAGCAATTGATGAATAATTTTTCAAGTAAAACATATTCGAAAGCGAATTCTTACCAGGACTATTAACCAGAGTGGAATCAGGATATACTGAGCAGTGAGAAACGCACCACCGATGACCCAATTCAGGTTTGCACCGGAAACCAAATCCGTTCGGGGCAAATCCAGAGGTTGATGAAGAGACATTGAAGGTTTTGAAGCTTTGAAAATGGCAGGACCCTTATAGAGAGTCACTACAAATGCACCTGTAATGGATATTATAGTGCCCATCACTTTAGCCTTACTGCTGCTGCTATTCCAAACCACCTTCTCCATTCTTTAAAATTTGCAGCAACAAAAACGTATCGAAATCAAAGAAAACCAGAGATGATTATTTAGAGTTATCGGGATAAAAAACTGACCTGAAAAGGATAGCTAGGATGAAGGTGAAAGCTGGAGTGAGGTTGCTGATAGCAGATGAAAGAGTAGGCGAACTGTAAATGATGCCTGTGTAGCCCATGATCTGACATGAAATCCTGAAACCAGATCCACAAATATTACAAACAAGAACTCATACAATTGAAATAAATAAAAAAAATCATGGTTCTTGTTCCTGAATCATATGATTAATCAACTTAACAAAGTTTTACCCAATAACCGCGAGAATTCCAATTTTGCGTAGTATGGGAAATCTGAGCGGAGGAAGCACTCTTGATCTGCGAGAAATTCAGAAATGATCAAAACCCTTTTCGGTTCCCATGCTGTAACAGTGAGGAATGAAGGAGGACCTGTAAGAGAAGAAGGGAGCAGGAAGAAGAAGAAGAGCGGCAACGGCATAATCATAGACCATAAAGACACGGTAGCTCATACCCTCCAAAGTAGCCGCTTTGAACAGCGTGTTTAGCCCCGCGACTACACACTCCATTGTCACCAATACTGTGAATGTGGCGACATCCTCGTAATAATTCCTCCATGATCTCCACCACACCATCTTCCCTTCCGTTCCAACCAAGCAAACAAGTCAAATTTTTGTAATTTTCGGATTTCAAATCCCATACGTGTTCCTTTGAATTGAATTATTCATACTTTTATAAATTCACCATAATCTATTATGACTAGGAGTATAATATTTAAATGGGTAAACTACATAAATGGTCACCCAAATTTTAGGTTGCTTTCATTTTAGTCACCATACTTTTAAAACTTGCATTATAATTATCGAACTTTTAGTTTGTTTTTATTTAGGTCACCGAATTTTTAGGGTGTTTTCATCATAGTCCCTCCTGTTAGAAGCTGAAGATGTGACACATTAGTTTTCTTTTATTGTACAAATTAAATCAGATAATTGATTGACTAATTAACTAAAATATTTGATTCGAGTAATTATTTTTTTTACTTTGCTCATTAAAATATCAAATATGATAAATTTAATAATTATTCGGTTGTGATAAAAAATCATAACCAATCTGATCAGTTATATACAATATTTGTAAGTTTTATGCATTAAAATATTTTATAGTCTAGTGATCCTAGTTGTTTTTACACTTATCATAACCACACAATTGTTAAATTTACTATATTATTATCATATTTAATATATTAATAAGCACAGTAAAAAAAATCATTACTCGAATCATATACTCTTAGGGATGGGCATTTTGCCTGACCCAGCCGATCGGGTCGGATTTTTTTAATGAAAAAATCGGGTTCGGGTTCGGGTCAGGTTTATATTAAGGGTGAAGTCGGGTCTGGTTCGAGTTTATAGTCGAAAATATTAGACCCGATCCGATCTGACCTGGGACTAATTGTGTAATTTCCCCTAATTTTTTAGTGATATTTATAATAATACGCCCTCTTTATATATATTTTTATAATTAGGTCCTTAAAATTGAATTTTTTATTTACAATTTAGTCCTTAAAATTATAATTTTTATGATTAGGTCCCCTACAATTATTTTTTTACAATTAAGTCCATAAAATTAATATTTTTCTATAGGTCGAGTTGAGTTTAGGGTATTTATTTTCGGGTCAAGTTTAGGTTTAGGGTATTTATTTTCGGGTTCGGGTGGGCAAAAAACCCGACCCGTGCCCATCCCTATATTTTAGTTAACTGGCCAATCAATTATCCGATTTAATTGGTACAATATAAGATCGAGAATTGAATAATCTGAATTTACCAATTAATCAAAATAATTTTTAAGGATTATTCGAACCCGATTACGGTGTAGATTTTCTTAAATAATTTATTTTGATTCGGTTTCAGTTCATAGTTTTAAGCAATTAATCAAAATAAGAACAATTTGTAAGTTGAGTTATTAAATTGAAAATTTTGAAACTCTACTCAACCAAAATAGGAGTTAGAAGAAAGTTGGGTGATGAATGGTGTTGTTTATCCATTATTTTATTCATGAAAAAAGAAAACTAACGTGCCCCATCATCGGCTTCTAACGTGAGGGGTCATACTGAAAACGCCCTAAAAGTTCAGCGACCAAAATAAAAATAAATTAAAAGTTCAATGATTATATCACAAATTTTAAAAAATTTGGTGATAAAATTAAAAACGACCTAAAAGTTCAGTGAACTTACCCTATTTAAATATAGCCGGTTTAAATTGAATAAAATATTGGGTTTATGGTGTGAAAAGCATCTTTTCATTTTCTGTCAAAAGAAAAAAAAAGCATCTTTTCCTTCATAAAAAATGATATATATAGATTTTTATTTTGCCACGTGACATGAATGGCCGTAGTTTATTCATGTTAATTTTTTTTATTAAATTTATTAATGATATTTTGAAAATAAAAAATATTAATTTGACATTTATGTGACAATAAAATATTGTAACAAATCTGAATTTAATAATAATATATTAAAATGACATTTTATTGCACGAGTTATTAGTCTGTACCATTAAAAATATAGGCATAAAGCTAAAATTAGTCCTTAACGTTTGACCATTTGATCATTTTAGTTCCTATTCTATTTTTTGGAGCATTTATGTCTCTAACATTTCAATTTATGTCAAAATAGTCTTAAGCAAAATTTGGACATGTATTTAGTGAGAATCAAACCTAGGCCTTATGCATGAAAGGATAAATACCACTAAACTAGGTAATAATGTTGATTCATTATTACCAAAAATTAAATTTAGTTAGTTTATATTGTGATTATCTTTAATTATATCATAAATTAAAGTATATTTACGAGATGGACTTTGTGTTTGTTTTTAATGTAATATTTTTAAATTATTGAAATTGATATTTTTTTATTTATTTTTATTTTCTATTTTAATTAATTATTTGAACACATTATAAAATAATTAAACTTTTAAAAATTAACATTTATTAAAAAAATAAATTTAATTTTTAATTTATTGATAATGATAGTTTTTATTTCTATATTTTAATTAATGTTATTTTTTATCTTTAATTATTTTTTATATTGTTGTCAAATATTTAATTAAACTTAAAAAAAACTCAAAAATTAGAAATAAATTTAGAAAAATGTTGTGAATAAAATAAAGAAGAACAAGAATAAGAACAAGAAGAACAAAGAGATGAGAGAAAGAGGGAGATTTGTATTATTCTCAAATATAGACTTGTATACAATGCCTTCAATGAATCATCTATTTATAGGCATAAGAAGTACATAATACATTAAACTCTAATTCATAGAGATAATATTCCTAATAATAAATAAATCAAACTCCTTTGATAAAGTTCTAATCATGATAGACATCCACGTAGATAAATATTCATAACACTCCCCCTTGGATGTCTATGAAGATAATGTGCCTCGTTAAAACCTTACTAAGATAAAAACCCAGTGGGAAAAAAAATTCTTTAGTGAAGGAAAAAGAGTACACACATCTTTGATACGCATAGCATGTTGCCTCATTAAAAACCTTACCAGGAAAACTCATTGGGACAAAACCTCGGTTAAGGGAAAAAGAGTGCAACGCATATTTACTCCCCCTCATGCAAACATCACAGAAGATCTTTGAATCTTTATAACTTAATCTTGAATATCATTTTTCTAAAGATCGCGAGGGATGAAACTTTGGAGTAATATATTCCATGATGTATCCACTTTCAAACTGAGATAAACATCTTGCATTATCTTCACACAAGATAGCTTTTATCATATCTTGTAAAAGTAAATCCACATATCTTTTGGATATGTTGGGTCAATGGTCTTAGCCAAACACATTTTTTGGCTTGCCTCGTGCATAACAATTATTTCTACGACATTTGAGGAGACATCAACGAATGTTTGAAGATCTAAATGTAATGATCTTTGTATAATCATAGATATTTCTTGACCAACTAATATATAGTGCTTCAAGACCAAGAAAAGATATAATTATCTTTATTCACATCCAACAATCTTACAACTATTGGGATACTCAATAGATATGCTCTATTCATATTGAATCTTCTTTAAGATTCTTTCAGCTTATGTCTATTCATAGACAAAAGAAATATATAAAAATGATCGATCTTCAGGTCGAGATAAACTTGATGTCAAGATTCAAGTACTTGTATTGAAAGTACTTCATGAGTTTCCAATTTGAAGCTCTTTAGGAGTTCTAAAATTATCATAATGGATCTTGATCCAAACTCCTTTATAAAATACATAAGGAAATCTGATCATTCTTATAGTATTTTCTCAATTAGTATTCACTAAGGCGATTATACCAAATGCGCCAAAATATTCATGAGACATGTCTAAATAAATTTCCTCAGAAATTTCCAAATGCTTATAGCATTTTAGATCCTTCAAGGATAAATATGGATCCACAAATAATTAGACGCATGTAAAATTTTCAAAATTGCCAAAGTAATTGCATCCACCATGAAGTAATTAAAACTTTTCATAAATCATAGTTCAAGTCGTATTTACGACTACTTATTTGTGCCTCACTTGCATTACACCTTTAGGTGTTTGGACTGCTGGTCCAAATACTTCTATTTTAGAAGTTCAAAGCGTCTTTCAACATTGGCCAATTCAATATCTATACTTCTGGATAGATTTTATACAAGATACTCGATTTCTTTCTTTACTTCTATAGAAGTATTTTATATAAAATTGTTTGTAAAATCGTTGTCGACAACTCTCCAATTTTCTGGTTCCATTATCGTAATGACATAACTCATCGAGATCTCTTCAAGATTTCAATCTTTATTTCAGGTACCTGAAACTCTTATAGAGTTTTATTATTTGTTATGTCTTGGGTCTCTTCAAGAGCACCTGCCTCCAATATATGACCATCTCATATTACTTTCTATTTACGAGAATTTTGATCATTGGAACCATTTCAACTATCATGCTTCAGGCATGCTTTACATTCTCTCGCTCTAACATGTAATTTAAACTTAGAGCATTTCAGCTGGTATATTAGACTTAATTACTCTCATTGGGTCAGTAAATATGTCTGGCAGTTGACATGTAATAACATGAATTATCTTATGAACTTCTAGTTCATATACGAGGATCTAGATAATGATAATTCATTTTCCTCTATCCAGCTGATTATTATCTCCCCCTAATGTTGAGAAAAATCATGTCATAAATGATTCTCCAATTAATGTTTAAGAATTTAAACATAAAAGGAGACCCGTACTCAATATATATTCTCAACCCTTTTTATTTACCCATTTTGTGCGTTGTGGTGGAGCAATTCATATCGCACATTAAAAAATCATAAAATGAGAAATGTATGGTTTCTGACCAAAAACCAATCATAACGGGGAGTTTATTATAACTCGTTGGCTTGATGCGTATAAGTGTTGCTATATGGAAACACCATATAAATAATAACTCTTTTGTTCTCATAGTTTAGCTATTAAATAGGAGGCATCCAATTGAAATTTTGCTAAACTATATTTTTCATAATCAATAGGCTTTGTAACAACTGATATAGCCTAAAATATGAACCCACTAGCTTTTCAAGACGAATAGTCTAACTGCATAATCTGAATCTTTTTAGAATCAATCTCACAAACTTCTGGTTGTAAGTCGATAAAACAATGTAGATTCATCTACTAAAATCATATAAAACTTTCCACATTTGTAGATATATGGGCCCATATTTCGTTCAGATATGTAAGACATACAGTCTTAACTTCAGTACAAGAACTTTAAGTTCTAATTCTTTTGGTAAGTGGGATCATCTATATTCTTTGAGAACAAACAACACAAGAACTTCAGGTTCTTTTAGTAAGTGGAATTTAATCAATTCCTTTAAGCAACACAAGAACTTCACGTTCTTTAATAAGTGGAATTTAATCCATTCCTTTGAGAATAAGCACCACAAGAACTACAGGTTCTTTTAATACATGTGCATGTAAATCTCAATAATTTCTGCACCATTATTGATCAGGATGGTCTAACCGATCATGCCAACTATATATATGTGTGTATATATCTCTGAATTTGTAAACTTCTTGTTTACCATAACATGTAATTCAATCTTACTCGTACATGTCTAGTACGACCATCAAAATTGTTCCTTTAAATAAGAATATATTTAGCTCTTTCGGAGCTTTCAATTGAAATTATCTTTTGGTAGCAATATATAGCTCTCCTAGAGCTTTCAACTGACTTTTTGGCTACCAGAACTTATATCCATATCGGCTTATTTCAAATGCCAATTGATAACATATGTTATCTATAATTCCCAAAGGGATATTTTGCAAACTCATATTGCTCTCTTAAAATTTCCACTTATAGTGGTGACGATATTATTACCATTAGCGGTAATTATTGCAATATTCGCAATTCTGCACTTTTCATAATGTGCTTTCTCTCAAGAATTTATTGCTCTTCTAGAGCATCAATATTTTTAGTACTTTGAGATATAGTACTCACATTATTCCCTTCCATTTAAATGAGAAAATATATCTTATGCTTATGTTGAGCATAAATCGTCACCATAGATTGTATTTGACAAGTAATCATGTTAAACAAAATAAATAAATATCATAATATATAAATAAAAACGTAAATAATTAATGTGTGTAAAATAAATAAACGTAAAGTAAAATAAATAAAAATAAATAAATAATTCTCTTCAAAGTTATGAGAATAATTAGAAGATGATTTATTTCTTTTCGAGGGTTATAAGAAAATCAACAACGTCCAAAAGAGTTGGACCAACAATGTCCAAATAAAGTTGGACCAGTATCATCTTCTTCATGTTACGCAAACAAAATTTGCTTCTATTTTCTTTCCTTTATCATTCAATGATTCTTAATTTTTCAACGTTCAACACGTACGATACCAATGGTTTATAAAATCGCATTGGTAATAAGAAGAGTTTTACTTCAACAGAATGATCTTTATCACTCTTGTCATCCTTATAACCTCACTACCAGTGGGTAGAAGTATTCTTAAAATGACCATATTTTTCATGTCTATATTCATAGCCTCGATCACAACCACAACTTCTAATGTGGTTTTTATTCCTTCCATAATATAATCTCACATTCACTTCAGGGAATGGAGTAGAGCCAGTGGGCATTTGAAACTTTTTCACATATCCTTATCATAGAGAACAAAGATTTAATCCTCATACGCGACATTGTTAAACCTGTCCACATGGTTCTTTAAACATCATGTTTGCATTCACTTCAGGGAATGAAACAGTTCCAATAATCGCATGGAATAAACATCATGCTTGCATTCACTTCGGGGAATGCCCCATCATTGATAATCGCATGAAATAAACATCATGCTTTGCATTCACTTCAGGGAATGCCTTCCATAAAACTTTTTGGATCAAGACGAATTTTCGTAACTTGAAATTGGGAGAAGTCTATAGTCGAGTTTTTTGACGAAGAAGAAATATTGCTTTCGAGCAAATATAGACTTTATAATAATCTTCTTGTAAATTCAAAATCATCATGATTTATCGCACTTTAAAATGATAATATAAAGAAAAAATAAAACCAAAATTTACCGATATTGATTTTTCTCTCGTGGACAATGGAGACATAGCATATGACCGAGATAGCTTCTCATAGTCCCTTTATATCACATCTCTTTCCAAGCCATTTAAATACATGTAAAACTCAAAACACGGTTAAAAATACCAACTTTTATCCATAGAATAACATAAATAAAATTTGATCTTTAATTATAAGAAACAAGAAAAAAATGATTTAACCAACAAAAATAAATATGTTCAAAATTTGCTTGGCTAGATATGTTAATATCTATATCTGTCTTAATCAATTAAAGTATGAAATTGGACCACTTTTTGCGAATTAAAATCCCTAATTATAAACCAAGCATAAAATGAGATATAAATCAAATTAAACAAATTAATAATATTACTACTTAATGATCGCGTCTCTAATAATGCACAAATATAAAATAATATGTTATCATGTAACAAAACTTTAAGTTACAAACTATAAACGTCAATCATTAAACAACCAAAAACACATCACTTCTTTTTCATAAGAAAATGTTGGCATTGTCAATAATAAATAGACATTTGATATAATTGCATGTTATTTTTATAACAAATCTAATCATTTCATAAATAAATAAATAGATAAAGGTATGAAACTTAAAATTATTTATTTATCTGTCAACATTACTAATAACTAATACATTATATATAGGTTTTAATCAAATGATAACATATAATCATACCAAATTCGATTATATATACAATCATAACTATACAAAAAAATCATAATATACTAACACAAAAAAAATCAAACCTTAAATCATGAAATATATAAACGAACCGATGAATCATAATGTACTTCCCTTATATTTGGAATGATTATAAAAACACCAATGATTCTCACCAAATTCATGTTTACGCGTCAAATTAAAGGGAAGATGAAACTTGATCTTTAACCAAAATCTTCTGAGCGAACTCGTGCTGATAACGTGTTGTGAATAAAATAAAGAAGAACAAGAAGAACAAAGAGATGAGTGAAAGAGGAAGATTTGTATTATTCTCAAATATAGACTTGTATACAATGTCTTCAATGAATCATCTATTTATAGGCATAAGAAGTACATAATACATTAAACTCTAATTCATAGAGATAATATTCCTAATAATAAATAAATCAAACTCCTTTGATAAAGTTCTAATCATGATAGACATCCACGTAGATAAATATTCATAACAAAAAATATATTTTCAATAATTTAAAAGTATTATATTCGAAGAAAAAAACAAAGTTCATCTAATAAATATACTTTAATATATGTTATAATTAAAGATAATTACAATTTAAACTAGTTAAATTTAATCTTTCGTAATAACAAATTAAAGAAACTTAATTGGGTTGGTGGCAAGATGTTGGTTTTATTTCCAAGAGTCTGAGATTCGATTCCCCTTGTCCACTATCTTTTAGTTCTTCACTTTTAAAAATATGAGGTAATGAATAAATATAATAAGTGAAAATTAAGCTTCAAAGTAATATCTTAGTTTGGTGGTTAGGTATTTAACCTTTCATGCTTAAGGCCTATGTTTGATTCTAACACATTTCTAAATTTTACTTCTTTCCTTTGTTTTTAAATCAATTAGATGATGCCACATGTCATCATCAGATCAGTTATAATTAATTTAATAAAAAATATTTATAATGGCACATCATCATCTAGTTACGCGTGGACATGTCATGTAATCAATTTAGTCCACATAGCGCACTACATCAGCAAAAAAGTTGACCGTTAGTCAACTAACGATTTCCATCCAAATAAGGCTATTTTGACATAAATTAAAACGTTAAGGGCTTAAATGCTCCAAAAATAGAACATAGGCCAAAGTGACCAAACAGTCAAATGTTGGGGGATAATTTTGGCTTTATGCCTTAAATATATAGTCTTACGGTAGTTACAATGTAGTACTCGTTCATATTTTCTTTTAACTCTTTCATAAGGCATACACACCTTGCAGATAAAACTGCTCGAACCAGGATATTCTAAGATGAACATCATCCTCTTTTCTATTGAGATCACTCTTTAGGTTCCAAACATAATAATTTTTAGGTATAATACCAAAAATACCCATAATGTTTGACTGGATAGTAATTTTGGCCCTTATTTTTTTGAAGCAATTAAACCCTCAACGCTTTATTTTGGGTCAAAATGGCCCTTCCACGACAGCATTGTCATATAAGCAAAAATGCTGAATTTTTAGAATAAAAAGTTACTTCATAACGAGTCTCTACAGTATCTGATCCAAAATAGTAAACACTAACTAACCCTGAGTATAAGCTATTTTCATTTTCATTTTTTTGGAAAATAAAAAACGTTGAAGAAAACATGTTTGGTTGTAAAAATTGAAAATAATTTTTAGAAAATGAAAATAAAAATAAGTGAAATTTTGAAAACATAAAAAATGTCTTTACCATTTTTATTGAAAATATTTTTAAAAAATAAAAACATGAAAATAAAAGTTTTTAAATTTGAACTCTATTTAACCCGACTTTGAATCCTTCGAATGACATTTTTATAACTTTTTTTTCATTTAATCATATTTTATTTTTTATTATAATAATATTTCTCTAGTAATTATATTTTAATTTAGTTATTTAATAAATAACTATTTATTTATTTTTATTTTGAAAAAATAGATACCAAATACATTTTCAAATAAATTTTAAAGAATTACTTTATTTCGAGTCTCTACAATTTTTGGTCCAAAACAATAAACACTAAACTAACCCTGAAAAAACAACCGACTAACCAAAAAAAACTCACAAGTAAATACAAATCAAAACAGCCTCTGAGTCTCGTTAGACTTTTCAACTTTTTAAAACACTCAATAATATCTATACGGAAGGTAAAGTAGAGCGAGAGTCGGGAAGAGTCCAACGTAGTACATGTTAAGGCCGCGGTTAAAATACGGTAAATTTTAAAATTTGTTTATAAATTGAAAATGTTAAATTTTTTGATAATATTTTTAGTTGTTTTTTTAGTTTTTTTTTCAAGTATCGATACTTTGTCCCAATATGAAAATTTATCAAAAAAAAAATTAAGTATCGATAATTACAAAATAAGTATCGATGCTTGAAAAAAACTCAAAAAACCCAACAGAAAATGTTATCAAGAAGTCTAACATTTTCAGTTCGTGGACAAGTTTCGAAACTTGCCGTCTTTTAGTCGCACTCTAAACATGCGGCACCCCAGACCTACCTGAGAGTCGGCACTCATCTCAAGAAAAATAAATCGAAGGATGTTAGAAGGGAATAATATCTTTCTAAAATTTAAAAATTAAGAAATTTAAGGTCAAATGTATGAACTTTAAAAAGTTTAGGAGGGCACAAGCTCACCCAGCCATACATGTGGATCCGCCACTGAATCAGATATCACTTTAACAATATTATTCCTTGTTAATTTTTTCATGTTGCATGTTTTATACTGTACTTTTAATCATATTTACATCATATGTATATCGTGTAATTATATCGTGTCTAAAATTACGAAATTAAGACACCACGGCCCACATAGGAGAGTTTTATTACCTACCAAGATAAATTGCTTCTCCAAGGAATATGGCACTCATGACAGCAGCCATAACAATTGCAGTTGGTGCGAAACTTGCTACAAACACAGGCCCCTTCAAGTGTATACACCATGAGTGAAGAACCGAGCTAAATGAGAACGCAAAAAGCCCCTGAAGAATCAGCCATAAACTAAGTTACAGTCCAATATCAGCATTGATTACCAAAGTATTACCGTATATAAGACTGCAGCAACTGATACAGTAGACGTTAATCTCCAAGAACTCAGTCAATTGTGGTTCACCAATTAAGCTTATTGGTAAACATATAAGGGCCGCTAACAAGTTGTAAAAGAAACTCACAACAATCTCTTCTGGATATATCTTCATTACTTGGGCCTGTAAAGTTATAAGATTTAGTTATTTAAACTTTATTTTCTATCAACTTTAGTCCCTGACAATTTAAATCTTATGCAGATTAAGGCTTTGACCTACTGCTGTAAATGAGACGCTACTCGAGTTTGACTCACTCAAAGCTTGACCTGATTGGACTTGACTCAAGCTCGAACTTGGCTCGAGTTCTTAATGAGTGGAGACAAGCTACTGGATATTCGACTCAAAAATATAATATATTATATTACATTGAAAACCATATATAATAATAATATAATTATTATATTAAATACTACTAATAATAATAATTAAAATAATAGTAATCATAATAATAATAAAATCAACTAAAATTATAATAATAAATGCTTTATGAATCATAAACCTAAACAAAAAAAACCCTAAACCCTAGGCAAGAACACTAAAACCATAAACTCTAAACAAAAACCCTAAAACCTAAAATCCTTATATCAAAGTATATATAAACACAAAATAAAACTATGAACCATAAACCCTAAAATCCTAAATTATAAAGAAGAAAAACCCTAAACCCTAAACGATTATATATGCATCATACTATATTAAAATAAGAAACATAATTTGAAGACATACGATGAGTTTAAACCTAAAAATTATATACACGTCTCAATATATTAATTTCACAGTTGAATGCAATGATGGCACAAACGAGCAAGCTATTCAAGCAATTGGTTTGATTATCAATATGGTTTTGTCTAACCTATGCCCCAAGGCATATGTTAATGCGTATTTAATGATATTAAGTAAGTAGAAGATTCTATTGTTGCATTTAACATGAAACATTTAATAAGAATCTCATTTAAGATAATTTTTTAATTATTTAACACATTTACTAATATTAATTCTCACATTGAGTTGTTTAAGGTCTATAGTTTTGTTTATAATTTAGGGTTTATGGTTTTGTTTAGGGTTATGTATTTTATGGTTTAAGGTTTTTGTGTTAGGGTTTAGGGTTTTTGTTTAGGGATTAGTATTTTTTGTTTAGAGTTTTTTAGTGTTTAGGGTTTTTATTTATGGTCTAGGGTTTTATGGTTTATGGTTTTGTTTAGGATTTTTCCTAGGGTTTTGTTTATTGTTTATATATATATATTTAATTTCATCCATGGATTTTAAGTTTAGGGTTTTAGGGTTTTTGTCTAGAGTTTAATGTTTATAGTTTTTTGTTTAAGGTTTTTTGTTTAGGGTTTTGTCTAGGGTTTAAGGTTTTTAGGTTTAGAATTTAGGTTTTATGGTTTTTGTTTAGGGTTTAGAGTTTAGGGTTTTGTTTAGGATTTAAGGTTTTTTTCCTAGGTTTATGGTTTTAGGGTTTTGTTTTAGTTTAGGATTTTGGAGATTAAATGGTTGTAGGGTTTAGTGTTTATTGTTTTGTTTATGGTTTATGGTTTTTTGTTTTGGGTTTATGGTTTAGTTTTTAGAGTTTAAGGTTTTTGTGTTAGAGTTTAGGGTTTTTGTTTAGTGTTAATGGTTTTTTGTTTATGGTTTATGGTTTTTATGGTTTATGGTTTTTGTTTAGGGTTTAAGGTTATTGTTTAGGGTTTAGAGTTTAGGGTTTTTTCCAAGGTTTTGTTTAGTGTTTATATATATACTTTGATTGAAGGATTTTTGAGGTTTTAGGGTTTTTGTTTAGGTTTAGGGTTTTGGTTAGTGTTTAGGGTTTAAGGTTTTTGTTTAGGGTTTTATGGTTTATGGTTTTGTTTAAGGTTAAGGGTTTATGGTTTATGGTTTTGTTTAGGGTTTAAGGTTTTTTATTTAGGTTGAGATTTTATTTTTAGGGTTTATGGTTTTAGGGTTTAAACTTTAGAGTTTTAGGGGGTTGTCCAACGTTTATAGTTTAGGTTTAGGGATTACAGTTTAAGATTTTTAAGGTTTAGGGTTTTTGTTTAGGGTTTAGGGTTATAGAGAATAAATGATTTTATAGTTTAGGGTTTTGTTTAGTATTTATGGGCTTTTTAGGGTTTAGGGTTTAGCTAACCTATGCCTTAGGGCATAAGTTATGATGCATTTAAGTAGAAGATTTTATTATTGCATTTAATATGAAATTTTTAATAAGAATCTCATTTAAGAGGATTCTTTTATTATTTAACTCATTTAATAATAGGGTAATCTTCACATGTTGTCCATGTTGTTTGGGATTTGTTTTATTTTGTCACCCGAATTCAAAAAAGATCATTCTTGCCACTTACGTTTTGAATCGTGTCTGTTTTGGTCTCTTGGTCGTTAACATCCGTTAATAAATAATAATAATAATTTCTAATTTAACCCCAAAACTTTCATAACTTTATTTTTCACTATCTTCCCCAAAACTTGAAAACTTTATTTCTCCGCCCATCACTCGATCCCCGACCCTCTTTCCACCGCCATGAATCTGCCACCCTTCTGGGAGTATAAATTCAGGGTTCCACATAACACATTTCTCTTCTTAGTTAATACTTGGTTTTTGTATTCGGGGTTAGGTAGTATTAGTGTATAACTTCTTTTTAATTGCTTACAAGGCCTAAAAGTTTACTCAATCCTTTGTATCCTTGTTTGTTGATGACATGTTGCATACAACTTTCTTAGTGATGAACATTAACCAAGCTCGTGTTGGTATCATCCAAACTGCCTGAAAATTTGTAAATTGTAGTTTAAGATCTGATCAGTTTTTATAGCATGGACGACATGTATCGTGTTGCTTCTACTTTTTTCACTTTGAGGAAAAACTTTTATGCTGAGTTTATATCTTTATATATGATTTGCAAGAATCATAAAACACTATGGCCAAACCCCAAAAATCACATGCGTAGTCAACTATTTTTAGTAGAGTCGAGAAGATTTCCAAGAATTTAAAATTCAAAATTCAAAATTTGAAGGTTTTTTTGTGTCCTCCTTTAAGTTTGAGGAAAATCTTAAATCAGCCATTAATCCAAATCTCCCCAATCAGCCGTCCCCTAGACCTTAAAATTACAAATGTCTGAAAACTGACCGATGATCACTAATTTCTTTTTTGCACTTAGTGTAAGGGTTATGATATTGTTACTCGAGGTCTACTGGATTTGATGGACAAACAATTTTTCTTTTGACTGCCTAGCAAAAAATGGATACAATTTGGATCCATTCACCATTTTCCTGTATTCAACTACGTAATCGTATTTGTGAGAAATATTGGAGACTTAAATTGTTGGTAAAGATGAATGCCCTTTTTCATAACTCTAGACTGTGGTCTAACAACTGCAATAACAGTAAAAATGTCATAAAAATTCTTAATTGTTCATACAAGAATCACGTCTTCCTGGATATTTTGCTACTTTTCATTAGTTAAATGTCTTTGTTCTTTTATACTATGAGGTGTTTGCTCATCTTTTCTGAAAAATCTGCAGCTAAGTAATTATAGCACTTTTAAGGGTGTCTTTTATTGCCTCACTTTGATCAATTGTTTAAGATGTCTGGCAGCTTGGATAAAAGTTTTGAAGGTTCTTACTTGTTAATGAGTTGATTTCAAGATTATTTACTTTCCTATTTTTTCGACTCCAGTGGCCTGAATTGATAGGTTATTTTGATTGTTTTTTTCCTTGTCAGGAACTCCAAAAACTGTTAGGGCAGACCGATAAGCTAATTAGGTACTTCTGTCTTTTATTTTTCATTGTTCCTTTCCGAGTCATAAAATCATGTTTAGTTAGCTAAATCAAACTACCGACCATACTTGATCACTTAGGATAAGTTGATAATTCTGAGTGGAAACATGCATGTCAGCAACAACAAAGTTTTAAGCATGTTTGTAGGAACTCAAGAGAAATGTGTTGAGTGCAAGAAAGCTGTCATAAATAAATAAAGTTCATAATCCTTACAATGCGGAGGAGGGTGGTAGATCCATGGTGGTGGAAAGAGGGTCAGGATTGGGTGGTAGAAAGATGGTCAAGATCGGGTGGTAGGCGGAGAAATAAAGTTTTCAAGTTTTGGAGAAGATGGCGAAAAATAAAGTTTTGAAAGTTTTGGGGTTAAATTAGAAATTATTATTTTTATTAACTGAGGTTAATGGCCAAGGGACCAAAACAGACACGATTCAAAATGTAAGTGGCAAGAATGATTTTTTTGAATTCGGGTGACCAAAATAGAACAAACCCTAAACAAAAGGGACCCCAAGTGAAGATTACCCTTAATAATATTAATTCTCACATTGAGTTGTTTAAGTGTTTAGGGTTTAGGGTCTAGGGTTTTTGTTTAGGGTTTATGGTTTTTTAGGGTTTAGGATTTTTGTTTATTGTCTATTGTTTAGGGTTTTATGGTTTATGGTTTTGTTTAGGATTTAGGTTTTTCGTTTTTTGTTTAGGGTTTGGTGATTAGGGTTTTGTGTTGGGTTTAGGGTTTGTGGTGTATGATTTTAGGGTTTAAGGTTTTTTGTTTATGGTTTTTTTGTTATGTTTTAGGGTTTTATGGGTTATAGTTTTATGATTTATGGTTTTGTTTAATGTTTTTAGGGTTTAGGGTTTATGGTTTTATTTAGAGTTTAGGGTTTAGTTTAGGGTTTTTGGTTTACTGTTTTTAGTTTAAGGTTTTATGATTTATGGTTTATGGTTTTGTTTAGAGTTTAAGGTTTTGTTTACGGTTTAGGGTTTTTGTCTAGGTTTTAAGGTTTTTTGTTTAGGTTTAGGATTTAGGTTTTAGGTTTTATGGATTTAGTGCTTATGGTTTAAGGTTTTGGGGTTTTTAGGGTTTAAGGTTTATGATCTTACAGTTCAAGGATCAGGGTTATATATATTAAATAATTCTAGAGTTTATTGTTTTTAGGGTTTAGGGTTTAGCTAATCTATGCCCTAGGGCATAAGTTAAGATGTATTTAATAACATTAATTAAGTAGAAGATTCTATTGTTGCATTTAATATAAAACTTTTAATAAGAATATAATTTAAGAGGATTCTTTGATTATTTAACTCATTTAATAATATTAATTCTCACGTTGAGTTGTTTAAGTGTTTAAGGTCTAGGGTTTTTGTTTATAGTTTATGATTTTAGGGTTTATGGGTTTTGTTTAGGGTTTAAGGTTTATGGTTCAAAGTTTTTAGGCTTTATGGTTTAGTGTTTGGGGTTTAGGATTTATGGGTTTTGTGTTTAGTTTAGGGTTTTGGGTTTTGTTTAAGGTTTAGGATTTAGAGCTTTTTACGGATTTTGTTTAGGGTTTAGAGTTTTTGTCCAGGGCATTGTTTAGTGTTTATATATATTTACTTTGATCAATGATTTTATGTTTTAGGGTTTTGTTTAGGGTTTAGAGTTTTAGGGTTTTATTTAAGTTTAGGATTTAGTGTTTATAACTTTTATTTAGGGTTTATGGTTTTTTGTTTAGGGTTTAGGGTTTTTTGTTTATGGTTTAGGTTTTAGGGGTTTTGTTTAGGGTTTATGAATTGTGAATTATTTAATATCTAAAACCCTAAACAAACTCTAAACCCTAAAATCCTAAATCATAAACCCTAAATCATAAAAACCCTAAACCATAATACCTAAATCGTAAAGTCTAAACAAAATCATAACCCACAACCCTAAAACCCTAAACCATAAACAAGAAACAAGAAACCTTAAGCCCTAAACAAAATACTATACAAAAACACTAAACCCAGAATCCTAAACCTGAACAAAAAAACCCTAAACCCAGACAAAACACTAAAACCTTAAACCCTAAAACTTAAAATCCTTGGATACAAGTGTATATGTGTGCAAACACTAAACAAAACCTTAAACAAAAAGCCTAAACCCTAAAATTCTTAGGTTTATAGTTAAGGATTTTAGAGTTTATGTTTTTTATTTTTGATTCATGGTTTTAGAGATTAAATGAATTTAGGGTTTAATGTTTTTATTTATGGCTCAAGGTTTTTTGTTTATGGTTTAAGGTTTTATGTTTATAGTTTTGTTTAGGGTTTATAGTCTAAGGTTTAGGGTTTAGGCTTTAGCTTACCTATTCCCTAGGGCATAAGTTAAGGTTATTTAAAAACATTAATTAAGTAGAAAATTCTATTGTTGCATTTAATATAAAACTTTTGATAAGAATCTCATTTAAGAGGATTCTTTGATGATTTAACTCATTTAATAATATTAATTCTCACATTGAGTTGTTTAAGTGTGTAGGATCTAGGGTTCTTGTTTATGCTTTATGGTTTAGAATTTTTTAGGGTTTATTGTTTTTGTTTAGGGTTTAGGGGTTTCTTTAGATTTTAGGGTTTATAGTTCAAGGTTTTTAGGGGTTCTAGAATTTATGATTTTTGTGTTGTGGCTTAGGGTTTATGGTTTTTGTATAATGTTCTGTTTAGGGTTTAGGGTTTTTTGTTTATAGTTTAGAGCTTTAAAGTTTAGGGCTGATATTTTTGTTTAGGGTTTAAGGTTTTTGTTTAGGTTTAGGTTGTATGGTTTAAGGCTTAGGATTTTCGTTTAAGGTTCAAGGTTTATGAATCATTTAATCTCTAAAACCCTAAACCTTAAACAAAAACTCTAAACCTTAAAACCCTAAACCTAAACCTAAACAAAAACTCCAAACATTGACCCTAAACCATAATTCCTAACCAAAAAATCCTAAAACCCTAAAATAAAAAATCCTAAAACCCTAAACAAAAACTCTAAACCTTAAAACCATAAGCCTAAAAAACTCTAAACCCAAACCCTAAACCATATAACTTTAATTCCTAACCAAAAAACCCATAAACCATAGACAAAAACACTAAAAACCCTAAAACAAAAATCATATAACCTAAAATCCTTGGATCAAAGTATATATATATATATATATATATATATATATATATAAACACTAAACAAAACCCTTAGGCAAAAACCCTAAACAACCCCTAAACCTCAAACAAAACCCTAAACCTTAAGGTTTAGGGTTTTTATATAAGGTTCTACTCAGGGTTTAGGGTTTTTTGTCCATGTTTTAGAGCTTTAAAGTTTAGAGTTGATATTTTTTTTGGGTTTAAGGCTTTTGTCTAAGGTTTATGGTTTTTTGTTTAGGTTTAGGTTGTAGGGTTTTAGGGTTAGGGTTTTCATTTAAGGTTCAAGGTTTATGGTTTATGAATCATTTAATCTCTAAAACCATAAACCCTAAACAAAATGTAACACCCCGAGTTTAGTAATCGGATTAGTTAAATCGATTCGGGTTAAAATTTTAATTGGAGAAAAAAACTAATTTTAACACACACCTAAAGTGTTTTAAAGGAAGAAGGGCAAAAATGAGATTTTGTAAATCTAAAAAAAAGGATTTTTGAAAGGCTATCTTCTTCTTCAACTTTCTCCCAACGTTACTTTCACACAAAAACCCATTTTACTTTTCCATTAGTTTCAACACTTCAATCCAAGTGATTTCTTCTGTAACACCCCAAATTTGGGCCTAGATGTTTTAGAGTCCGAATCGGACTGGTCAGAAAACAGTTTGAATCTTATAGGGGGTTTTAGGGAACACCTAGTTCGGGATGCTTTAAAAATATAGAAAAATATCTAAAAATCCTCATTTAATATATGAAAGATTATGGTGAAGTCAATTTTACAAAATAAGGTTTGGAAATACTACATTTCGGTGTAGTGACCAAATCACAGTTTTTGCAAAAGTTAAATAGTGACTGTTTTGTAAAGGATTGAAACTTTGAATCTTTAAGGAGCTAATTTTACCAAAATGTTTTCATCATATTTTTCCTAGGGTGATTTTATTAATGTTTTAATTAAAGGAAATGAAGGTTAATTAAATGAGAAACTACCTTTGACTATTCATAACTACTTTTCACAAACTTTCTCCCATTTCATTTTCTCTCAAATTCTTTTCAGCCAAACACATTCTCTCCAGCAATTATACTTTGATTTTCACTTCATTTGGTGAGATTTCAATCTTCTTTTGATTCTTAATCAATTCCTCATCAAATCCTCTTGATTTCTATATTGAATTTTCAAGAAAACTTGCCCAAATCAAGGAGAAATCATCCATTAGAGGTAAGCTTCGTCCTTCTCCTCTAATGATCAGTTCTTTAATGAAATTCCCAAGTTATCAATCCTTTGTTAATGATTTTTGAGTGGTTTTAATGTTAGAAACAAGAAATTGTCTTAAAACTCAAGATTTTGGAAGAGATCTTGAAGATTTTCGTGGTGAATGATTGGGCTCTGTTTTGAGGGGTTTTTCTAATGTATTTTGGATGTTAATTGATGTTACAAATGAGGTTTTATCAATAAAATTCCGAATTAGTTTGGTTTCCTAAGTTTTGTATGCTAGAATGATGGTTTTTGGGGGTGATTTTGGTGTTCTGTCATAGTTGGAGGTATAAGGACGAGTTTGTGGTGGTTTTTGATGTTAATTGATGTTTAGAAATGGTTAGAAGTGATAGATCTTGGCTGGGCTTTGTTTTGGAAGAGTTTGGAGATGTTTTCAGTTGTGTTTGGTAGCCGAAATGAGGTGTTTGAGTAAAGCAGCGAGTTTAGGTGTGTGACTGATGATTTCAATGCATGATGATGCATTAATCCTCTGCTCTTATGTGTTAAAAGCAGGGGAGACATCTTCGGACTCCTTTGGTGTTGATCCGGGAGCCTAGATAGCGTTTCGACAAGTAAGCGAAACGTAATTGTTGAGTGTGCAAAAGTTCTATATTTACCCCCTATTTAACCCATATTTCTGCTGCATTCAAGCATAATTCATTGAATTTAGGATAAATTTCATTTATACATCACAATTATATTAAATGGCACAGTTGCTACTGATTTTGGGTACTTTTGCAGGTAGCTGTTGTAGCTGACTCAGGGCATTGGAGAAGCAGAGCTGGAACACAGGACTGAAGTCAAGAAGGACGACGCTGCCGTGGCCGCTGCCATGGCAGCCAATGACGACATCAATAGTGAAGGGAAAAAGTGAAGTGGAGCTCGACAGAAAGAGGAAATTAAGCCGGTCTGTCGTGGGTCACTCTTATATTTTTCTGAGCCCTAGATCAGAATGAAGGCCAAGCCCAAAGTTCAAGAAAGAAACCCAAAGCAAGGAAAGAGGACGAATTAAAGGCATCTACTCTGAAGATTTAGTCTTTAATAGAGTTGTACTTTAATTTAAACTTGTATTCTTGTCATATTAGAAAATTTGAACCCAAGGCCTATATAAAGGCATGTAATTCGACCTAGGGAAGGACATCTTATTCTCTAGCCGTCTTCCCCTAAACCCTAGTCGTTTTCCCCCTTCTCATCATGTTCTAAACTCCCCCTAGGGCTAAAGGTTGATTCTGTAAAGTAGTTGCAAGGATTGCATTGTTTTAGGATTTTTTCTGTTCAATAAAACAGACTTCAAGTTTGCTTATTCTGGTTTTCAACATCTTGCAAGAGTATCGGGAGAGCATTGTGAGATTATACATTTACGTAATATCGGGAGAGTTAATTATACAAAAGGAATAAGTACAGGTTCTCCAGTTTATGGTTGAACTATCTCGGACCTAGGGATAGGACGAGGTTAAGTGGCTAAGGAAGAATTCAACAACATCGGTGTTCATCCTTCGATTCACGCCGGGAGGTATCATCAAAGATGTGTTCATCGACAGACTTGGACCTAGGGATAGGACGGGTCACAACAGGGATTCTTGCCAAGCTTGAAGTACAGAGTTGTGTGATCGCTGCCGCGAAAACAACAGACCGCTGCCGCCGCATGTGCTGCCGCGACAGGAGCAACGACAGAACAGTGAGTCCTATACATTGCAACACCTACACTACTGAGCAATTCAATACCGGCCTATTTCTCTATCCTGAATCCTTTAATCCTTTATCTTCAGTATTCTTATTTAGTCTCTTACAAACAATTAAATTATCTTTCTTTCTTGTGCAACAATTCAAGGTTAAGACTATTTCCAGTCCTTGTGGATTCGACATCCGATACTTTGTGTATCACTTTACTACTTGTGTCGTGTACACTTGCACTCTATTGCGATAGACTCTTTTACACGCAACAAGTTTTTGGCGCCGTTGCCGGGAACTGGCAACATATCTTTACCCTACTTTTACTACACATTCTTTTAATTTTCTGTTTTTATTTGGATTGTTTACCCTGTGCTTTTCACAAGGTTTTTCGTTTGCTTATGCGCAGATCGAGACGAGGCAAAGAACCTGAGTATTAGCTAGATCCTGAAATCGAACACTCGTACAATCTTAGGAACCGAGTCCGTCTTTTGTTAGCTAGAAACGATTATCTTGAGGAACAGTTAGAAGCCATGCATAACGGGAGGGACAACCAAAGGAATCCCGAAGATCCTGAAGACCCTATTGGGAATGAAGGAAACGGACCACCCGCCGCTGCCGTACGCCGGTCCTGCCGTGATTACATGATCAATGATCATGTGGAACTAGAGACCACCCTGCCAGACGTGGAAGTTGAAAATTTCGAGCTGAAACCTGTCATGTTCAGCATGATTAATTCCGCTGGCCAGTTTAGTGGTGCTGCTACAGAGGATGCCAGAGAACATCTGAAAACGTTCCAAGAAATTTGTGGATCGTTTAGACTACCAGGAGTAAATCCGGAGATATTGAGGCTTCGGTTATTTCCTCATTCGTTGAGGGACAGAGCGAAAACTTGGTGGAACAAACTAACGACGGGTTCAATACGAACTTGGGCGGATCTAACTCGTGAATTTTTATCTCGTTTTAATCCTTCCCATTTATCCGAGCGATTACGTAACGAAATTGCTACTTTTCAACAGGAAGACGACGAGCCAATGCACGAGGCATGGGAAAGGTTTACTACTCTTTTGAGGAATTGCCCGGTGCACGGATTCCCTGTTTGGAATCAAGTCATAAAATTCTATAATGCTGCCAACCTACAGACTCGCATGAGAATCGATTTAGCAGCCAATGGGTTGGTGTTAGATAAAGATCCAGATGAAGCCATGGTAGTGTTAAAGAATTTGGTGAAGAATGAAGAGCAATTTCCCACATTGAGGAGAGGTAAACGAGTGCTAGCTGTAAAGGATTATGAGGCCGATAACTCTCTAAAGACACAGGTTGCGTACCTCACTAAGGCAGTAGAGAATTTGCTAAAGAAAGATTCAAAACCCGCCTACTCTGAAGAAGAGGTATGTGAAACTTGCAGTGGGAATCACAGTTCGGAAGACTGCCCGCTACAGCTAGAGGAAGGGATGTATGTTGGAAACTACAACAAGCCAAGGAACTATGACTCCAACAATTACAATCCCAACTGGAGGAAAGACCCCAAGTTCTCCTGGAGTAACCCAAACAACGCCCTGAATCCTCAAGTACAGAACACTCAAAATTAGGGAGCACCTAGAATACTGACTCAGCAGCAACCGCAACAGCAGCCGCAACAGCCGCCGGCAGCCACACCTAGTATACTGGAGCAGACCTTGGCCACATTTATGTCTCAGACAAGAACTTACATAGCAAATATGGATCACTTCGTCAAGAAGACTGAGTCATTCATGGATAAAACAGAGATGCAAATGACTAATCATGAAGCTACTCTGAAATCACTGGAGACACAGATGGGTCAAGTTTCCCAACATATTAAGCCAAGGCAGAATGGAGGATTCCCTAGCGATACTGAGGTCTCTAGACAACTCACACATGAGCAGTGCAAAGCTATCACAACTAGGAGTGGGAAGCAATTACCAGGGCCTGAGAAGAAAGCTGAACCAGTCAAGGAACCAGCCCCAGAATCGACTACCGCGAACACTGCCCCGATAGACGATAAACAACCTGCTGCCGCCACACCTGTCACGACAGCAGAAGGGACATAGGAGAAGGATGAAGAACCTAAGCCTCCTCAGATCCGAATACCATGGGAAGGACGCATTGAAGATAACCATCCTCCACCTCCTTTTCCACAGCGGCTACAGAATCAGAAACAAGAATTCCAGCTTAAAAAGATCTATGATATTTTTAAACAGGTCCACATCAATATTCCGCTGTTAGATGCCATCAAGGAGATGCCGGTTATGCCAAATTTCTCAAGGATGCTATGTCGAAGAAATCCAGACTTGGGGAATTTGAGACGGTTATATTGACAGAAGGATGCATGACTATTCTGCACAAGCATCCACCCCAGAAAAAGAAGGATCCTGGGAGCTTCATAATACCGTGCATAATTGGTGATAAATTCGTGGGTAAGGCACTTTGTGATCTAGGTGCTAGTATTAATTTAATGCCAAAATCTGTATTTCAGAAATTAGGTATTGGACGAGCACGACCCACGACAGTTATGCTGCAGCTGGCAGACCGCTCTTACGTACAACCAGAAAGAAAGATTGAAGATATTCTGGTAAGAGTGGATAATTTTATTTTTCCTGCTGACTTTCTTGTTTTAGATTGTGAAGCAGATGATAATGCACCAATCATCCTGGGGCGACCCTTCTTAGCCACATGCATATCACTGATTGATGTAGAAAAAGGAGAACTCACAATGAGAGTGAATGATCAAGAGATCAAGCTAAATGTTCTCCAAGCAATAAAACACGCTGATATAGAAGAAGAATGCAAGGCTATCACTAAAGTAATCCTTGATCAACCCTGCATCAGGTCATGCTGCCATGACATCAAGTTTGGTCACTGCCACAACAGCCACCTGGAATATTGTTACGGCAACAACGACGACAGCAGCTCCTCAGATTCTGACATATCTGACACTGAAGGTCATGAGGAGGTAAACTGGATAGGCAATCGTCCAGGTAAGTTATTCGAGCCCTTAAACTATACCTCGAATGAACATATCATCCAAAAGCCCTCAACTGTAGAACCACCTGTTCTAGACCTTAAGCCCCTGCCGGGGCAGCTCAAATATGTTTTTCTTGGATTAAATGATACGTTGCCCGTAATCATCTCTTCCAAGTTGATGCAGGAACAAGAACATCAACTGATAGGGATGTTGCAACAGCACAAAAAGGCTATTGGATGGACGATAGCCGATATCCAAGGCATCAGTCCAGCACTATGCATGCATAAAATTCTCTTAGAGGATGATCATAAGTCGACCATTGATGCCCAGAGACGTTTGAATGATGCTATGCGAGAAGTGGTTCGGAAAGAAATTATCAAATGGTTAGACGCTGGGATAATTTATGCCATCTCGGATAGTAAGTGGGTGAGCCCGGTGCAATGCGTTCCTAAGAAGAGAGGAATAAACGTGGTGACCAATGAAGAAAACGAATTAATCCCAACCAGGACTGTGACCGGTTGGAGGGTTTGTATAGACTACCGGAAGCTTAACAAAGCTACCCGGAAGGACCACTTTCCCCTGCCTTTTATTGATCAAATGCTTGATAGAATAGCGGGAAAGCCTTATTACTGTTTTCTTGATGGTTACTCAGGTTATAACCAAATAGCCATCGCACCGGAGGATCAAGATAAAACGACTTTCACTTGCCCATACGGTACTTACGCTTTTCGGAGAATGCCATTTGGACTTTGCAATGCACCAGCAACTTTCCAGAGGTGCATGATGGCGATATTCTCCGACATGGTGGAGGATTTCCTGGAGATATTTATAGACGATTTCTCTGTCTTTGGAGATAATTTTGAAAGCTGCTTAGGAAACCTACAGAAGGTGCTCGAAAGATGCGAGAAAGCAAACCTCGTATTAAACTAGGAGAAATGTCACTTCATGGTGGATGAAGGGATAGTCCTAGGCCACAAGGTAAGCTGCCGCGGCATAGAAGTCGACAGAGCAAAGATTGAGGTAATTGAAAAGCTGCCGCTACCCACCACAGTCAAGGGAATTCGGAGTTGCTTAGGGCATGCTGGGTTTTATCGAAGGTTTATAGCAAATTTTTCGAAGATCACCAAGCCTTTATGCCACCTACTAGAGCAGAATCGTCCCTTTGACTTCAATACTCAATGTACTGAGGCATTCAGAATTCTGAAAGAGAAGCTAGTAACAGCCCCAATTGTACTGCCACCCGACTGGAGTTTGCCATTTGAAATTACGTGTGATGCCAGTGATTACGCTGTAGGGCAGCACTTGGGCAGAGGAAGGACAAGTTGTTCCACGTAATTTATTACGCCAGCAAAACACTAAACGACGCCCAAGTGAATTACACCACAACAGAAAAGGAACTGTTAGCATTGGTGTTTTCTATTGACAAGTTCCGGTCCTACATACTTGGAACGAAGGTGGTGGTCCACACGGACCACTCTGCACTGAAGTATACGTTTACTAAAAAAGACGCAAAGCCCAGACTGATTCGTTGGATTCTGCTGCTGCAAGAATTCGATATTGAAATCAAAGATAAAAAGGGGACAAAGAACCAAGTTGCAGATCACTTGTCAAGATTAGAGAGGGGAAAGAGTCTGCCAACAGACAAGACACACATACTGGAGACCTTCCCTGACGAGCAGCTGTTCGCTGCCACGAGCACTGCCGCGACAGCCATGTCGGCAGGTAAGATTTCTGAACTCCCCTAGTATGATGATTTCTTTAATTATATAGTTAGCGGAATATTTCCTCCTGAACTTAATTATCAAGCCAGGAAGAGGTTCCAAAATGATGTTAAGCATTATTATTGGGACGAACCTCTTCTTTTCAAAAATTGTGCAGATCAGATTATCAGGAGGTGTGTACCACAGGATGAACAGGAAGCTGTGCTTCATCATTGCCATGCTTCACCATATGGAGGACACTTAGGTGGTAACAAAACTGCTGCCAAGGTTTTGCAGTCTGGTTTTTATTGGCCGTCACTGTTCAAGGATGCCCAAGCATTCTACAAAAGCTGTGACAAGTGTCAACGAACTGGAAACATCTCAAGGAGACATGAGTTGCCGCTGCAAAACATCCTTGAAGTCGAGATCTTTGACGTTTGGGGGATTGATTTCATGGGACCATTCCCAGCATCATGTGGGAATCTATATATCCTCCTGGCAGTGGACTACGTGTCCAAATGGGTTGAAGCGATCGCCACACAGAAAAACGATGCCAAGACTGTTCAGAGATTTCTGCATAAAAACATTTTTTTCCAGATTTAGCATTCCTAAGGCGATCATCAGTGATGAAGGGAGACATTTCGACAATAGGGTAATAGCTGCTGCCTTAAGAAAATATGGCGTTAAGCATCAGATCACAACAGCTTATCACTCTCAGACCAATGGACATGCCAAAATATCAAACAAGAAGGTAAAGAACATTCTTGAGAAGATGGTTAAACCAACTCGAAAGGACTGGTCCTTACACCTCAATGATGCACTCTGGGCCTACAGAACAACATTTAAGACTCCATTAGGAATGTCACCCTACCGGCTGATATATGGAAAAACATGCCATCTACCTGTTGAGATAGAGCACAGAGCATACTGGGCCATCAAAGCAGTGAACATGGACTTAGAAAAGGCAGGACAGAAAAGGTTACTTGACTTGAATGATATTGAAGAAATTCGAGCAATGACCTATGACAACGCAAGGATCTACAAGGACAAGACAAAAAGATGGAATGACAAGAAGTTGCTGCCACGACAGTTCTGCCCAGGGCAGCTTGTGTTGCTATTCAACTCTAGGTTGAAACTCTTCCCAGGGAAGCTGAAATCTAGATGGTCCGGCCCATTCAAAGTTGTGCAAGTTTTTCCCCATGGTGCCATCACGATCAAATCCTTAAAAGACGGGCACCAATTTAAAGTCAACGGACAAAGATTGAAGCATTATCAAGGGACTGAAGCCCCAAGAATGCAGAAAGTGGTTACTTTAGGAGATGCCCCTCAAGGCATCCCTAATTTAACTTAATTCTATTTTTATTATTATTATTATATATATATTTATTTATTAGGAAATTAGAATTATTTTATTTATGGACTAAGTTTTTATTTTAATTATCTTTAGGAAATAAGGGAAACAAGGAGAGGAGAAGAAGTGAATCAGCCCACCATCTCACCAGCAGCCCAAAAAGCCCAAAGGAGGAGTCTGCCGTCACAGCCTGTCAACTGCTGTCGCGACAAACGCGGAAAAAATAGCCTGTCACCACGCTGTCGCGGCAGACACGCAAACGCGTAACAGACGCGCAGCAGACACAGAAACGCGTGACAGACGTGTCAAAAACCGCGTAACAGCTTGCCCCGTTATTCGCACCTGCCGTTACAACTCCAATGGGCAGCAACCCCTTCATCTATATAAACCCCGTTTTACTATTCATTTTTCACCTCACTTTTACTCTCTCTACTTGTTTTCTCTCTAGATTTACATTTCTTTTCATTTTCTACAGTCTTGCAACTATGAGTACCAGAAACACAAGAAGAAGTGCTACCTCCAGCTTTGTCGCAGCAGCAGGCACACCCAGCCACGACAGAATCCCAAACCGTTTTGCCACCTCTGATTCCAATGACAGATACTACACTTCCTTCCAAAAAGGGAGATGTGGGAAGAGAGAGGGTTCATCTACACCAAACGCACATAGAACCTCGGGCTCGAACCATTCATTGCTCGCAAGATCAGAGCCCTTAAATGGCAGATGTTTGCTGCCCAACCAGAGGAAATGAATGTCACCCTGGTCAGAGAATTCTACGCTGCCGTCGACAGCAAAGACACGACAACCGTGACAGTGCGTGGTAAGGAAGTCCCTCTTGAGCCGGAATACATCAATACCCTCTACGAAATCTATGTCGGTAGGAAGGAGGATGGGCATAAGTGGTTCATGGAGAGCCTGTCAGCAGAGGACTACGACGCTGTCATGGCAGAACTAACAGAGGAAGAGACCCAGTGGAATACAGACCCAAAACACCCACGGACGGTGAAACGCGCTCAACTCACTCCCGAGGCAAAACTGTGGAACCACTTCGTGAAGAAGAGGATAATGCCTTCCTCCCACAACAACACCGTTGATCAACCCATGTTAGCTCTCGTTCATTCCATTTTAAACGAGAGACCCATTAATGTTGGCCGCTATATTCGGGAAGGGATTTTGGACTGTACACTCCGGCCATCGGGACCCCTTGTCATCCCCTACCTCATCACCGAAATCTGCCGTGGCCACAACGTCCTAGAAATTGCTGAAGATCACAAGGTTCGAGGTAAAGGATGGATGGAGCGAAATATCTTCAGCTTGATGGAGTTGAAAGCTGCCACACCAATCTCCTACTTCAACCCGTCTGCCACGGTAGAGGAGCCAGCAGAGCCCACGCAGACAGAAACTGCCGCCACAGAGAAGCAGCAGCCCACAACAGCAGCTCCCCCACTAGACTCCTCCACTCAAATCCTAGCCATCCTGCAGAAGATGGAGGAACGGCAGTTAGGCCTGATGAGCTTTGTCCGAGACTTCACAGCAGCAACGGTACATTTCATTCTAAGTAATTTAAATTTTGCAAATGTACAATTCCCTGTCTTCCCCGAACACTATTTTGATGCCCCTACACCTGCCCATACCCCTACCCCTGCTGCCACACCAAGAACACCCTCTGCTGCATCCACTCCAACCCCGGCCGCGACAGCTGCAGGTGGCAGCCACACCGCCGCTGCCTCTGCCAGAGGAGAAAAGTGAAAGGAGTCACTATCCGACCTTAACGAGTTTATTGCTGGTTTCTCTTCCTCTTCAATCTGGGAGGAATCTGATGGCGAGCCCTCTGTCAAGAGGAACCTTTCCAAGGAATTCACTCAGATGAAACGGCAGAAGACCAACACCGGTGAAGGACCATCCGGCCAAGGTAAGTCTGGCAGCAGTAGTAGTTCTTCCGAAGAGGTACAAGTGGTGGAAAGACCACCCAGATCTCACCTACTCGCATCTAGCCCCCGAAGGAAGCTAAGAAGTAGACTGCCTCCGCCTCTCCGAGCCATTTGTCGGCACCAACAATGAAGGTCACTGCCCGCCGGCAGGTACAGATCAGCAGCAGCAGCAGCGACGACAACACTTAAATTTAAGTTCCTATCTTATCTTTGTTGTCTGCTAATTTTATTATAATTGTGATGTTTTTATTTTCTGTTTTTAATTATCTGTCATCACGAATTGAGAGCAATGCAACCCTTGAGTTTGGGGGTGGCATCCCTCCATTAATGAAGTGTCTTTTATGTTTAAAAATTGTGTCTAAGTGTTTAGTTTATTTTTGCTTAAAAAAAGAAGAAGAAGAAAAAAAATTGGCTTAAGTCTTTGAACTGAACTTACCTGCCGTGACAACCTCTGTCGTGGCAGTGGCTTTAGGATATTTTTAGGAGCAGTTTAGAGCCTTACTATAGTTCTGATCTTAAAACACCCTTTGTGACTCTTATATTGTCTAGAACTCTACTAGTAAACTAGAATAGGAAAAAGCTTAAACACTTGAGTTGCCGCTAGAGGTGCCTAACACTGGCTCTAGGAAAAGAAGTTAAGAAAAAAATAGACTCAATACACCTAGAGGTGCCCAAAACCGGCTCTAGGAAGTTAGCTAAAGGTGCTCGAAACATGCTCTAGTCAAACTTAAATTAAGAAAAGAAAATCGAGTCTAAGAAAAAACTAAAGGAGCCTAAGAATTGCCTCCAAAAAAATGAAAGTTGGCATAACACTTCAAGTGAGTGGCTTAGCTATTCTAGTAAACTAAGGGAGTCTAGGCATATAATTGTTGACAAAACATGCACACACTACACGAGAATTATAGCAAGGTTCCGAATGAATCCTGAATTATCCAACAGGGTGTTGTTCACAATAGGCCATGAATGGTAGGTAAGGAAAAGTTCACTGTTTTAAGCCAAACAAAAAAAATTATTTATCTTTAGGTCTTAAATGCTTGAGGACAAGCAAGAACTTGAGTTTGGGGGTGTGTTGAGTGTGCAAAAGTTCTATATTTTACCCCCTATTTAACCCATATTTCAGCTGCATTCAAGCATAATTCATTGCATTTAGGATAATTTCATTTATACATCACAATTATATTAAATGACACAGTTGCTACTGATTTTGGGTACTTTTGCAGGTAGCTGTTGTAGCAGACTCAGGGCAGTGGAGAAGCAGAGCTGGAACACAGGACTGAAGTCGAGAAGGACGACGCTGCCGTGGCCGCTGCCATGGTAGCCATAGACGACAACAATAGTGAAGGGAAAAAGTGAAGTGGAGCTCGACAGAAAGAGGAAATTAAGCCGGTCTGTCGTGGGTCACTCCTATATTTTTCTGAGCCCTAGATCAGAATGAAGGCCAAGCCCAAAGTTCAAGAAAGAAACCCAAAGCAAGGAAAAAGGACGAATTAAAGGCATCTACTCTGAAGATTTAGTCTTTAATAGAGTTGTACTTTAATTTAAACTTGTATTCTTGCCATATTAGAAAACTTGAACCCAAGGCCTATATAAAGGCATGTAATTCGACCTGGGGAAGGACATCTTATTCTCTAGCCGTCTTCCCCTAAACCCTAGTCGTTTCCCCCCTTCTCATCATGTTCTAAACTTCCCCTAGGGCTAAGGGTTGATTCTGTAAAGTAGTTGCAAAGATTGCATTGTTTTAGGATTTTTTCTGTTCAATAAAATAGACTTCAAGTTTGCTTATTCCGGTTTTCAACATCTTGCAAGAGTATCGGGAGAGCATTGTGAGATTATATATTTACTTAATATCGGGAGAGTTAAGTATACGAAAGGAATAAGTACAGGTTCTCCGGTTTATGGTTGAAATATCTCGGACCTAGGGATAGGACGAGGTTAAGTGGCTAAGGAAGAATTCAACAACATCGGTGTTCATCCTTCGATTCACGCCGGGAGGTATCATCAAAGACGTGTTCATTGACAGACTTATACCTAGGGATAGGACGAGTCACAGTAGGGATTCTTGCCAAGCTTGAAGTACAGAGTTGTGTGATCGCTGCCGCGACAACAACAGACCGCTGCCGCCGCAAGTACTGCCGCGACAGGAGCAACGACAGATCAGGGAGTCCTATACATTGCAACACCTACACTACTAAGCAATTCAATACCGACCTATTTCTCTATCCTGAATCCTTTAATCCTTTATCTTCAGTATTCTTATTTATTCTCTTACAAACAATTAAATTATCTTTCTTTCTTGTGCAACAATTCAAGGTTAAGGCTATTTCCAGTCCCTTTGGATTCGACATCCGATACTTTGTGTATCACTTTACTACTAGCGTCGTGTACACTTGCACTCTATTGCGATAGACTCTTTTACATGCAACAGTAATTGGTGAGTGCGTATGGTTTTAGAAGTCCTTGAGGGACAAAGAATCAAGGTTTGGGGATTTAGGAAAGGTTTGAAACACCTTCCTAAGTCCGGAAGTAAGTATTGGCTAGATTGCTCTCTTAAATGTGGTGGTTGCCTCTAAAATGCTTTTACATGCTCATGGTTTGAGATAGATAAATTCCTATTGTTTTTATGCATGATTTGTAGCATGAGATGATGCTGAAATGATATCATGAGATAACATGTTGCATAGTTGAGATTTGAGCTTTTGTTTTAAAGCATGGCAAATGTTATGGTTTTGAAATGAGATGAGAATGATTTGGAAATGTTGCATGAAAAACAGTAGGTGAGATGATGATTTGACATAATATATTGGCATAGATGTTGAGAAACTTACCGGATATAATTGATCGATCAATAGGATGAGAGTGCACTATAAACTAAAAATTCGTACGTGCTCTTTGGTTAATCCAAAGGGAGAGAACCGATGATAGGCATTCCATCGGGTAGGACTTGGTGAAATACCCAAGCTTTGTGGCGATGAGAGATTCCGCCATGTGAGTACGGTGATGTGAGATTCCACCGGAAATTATGTTACTAGACGAGTGAGTACGATGATGGTAGATGCCACCGGAAGTGTCTAGTGAGTTGTCCGCATATCCGAGTAATAATGAGATGTGAAATGCCAATATAATATATAAAACGTTTTTGATTCACATGTACCTTTGATGAAACGAGTTATGCTATGAGAAATGCATATGAGTTTTGTATATGAAATGCTATGGTGTTACAAGCATGAGTGTGGCTATGCCATGAGTTTTGCATTGGTTTAAATGCATGAGGTAGAATTGAGGTACATGTGTTTTCAAGGAGATATTACTTTGAATGGTTTCAAGCATGAGATAAAATGAGCATGTTGTCTAAAAGCTTTTGAGAAAGTGTTTTCAAGAAATGCATTATTGTGTTGGTTTTCTTTAGAGAATGCCTCACTAAGCATTTTTACTTACGCTCTCTTTTACCAATAATGCAGATAATTGAGGTGTTTCCGGGCATCAAGAAGGATAAGATCATCCAAGGAAGTATAAGCTCATGTATGGTGATGTTTTCATACACTTTAGTTTTGATAAATGGCAATGGGGAACCAAGGTTGTATTTGGGAGATATGTTTGAACTCCCTAAGTTTGTGGCATGTTTATGTTGGCATTTATGGGTTGTAAATGGTCTTAAATGTTTGGTTTGAGGTTTGGTTGCTTATATTGGTTTTGAGACTAGGGAGCATGCCTTTAGACTATGTGATTTTGTGTTTGATGTCGTACTCTTGTTAGAGAGTCTTAAATGTGTTCCTTAAAAGTAAAATGAGTTGCTGGTATGATTTGAGAATCTTTGAGGCATGTTCGAATCGGTTAGAGGGTGAAAAACCAGCAATTTCTACTGTCACTGGGCATAGTGTATCGAAACGGCTTCAACAGTTTCGAAATGGGGGCCTGTAATGGCTACAACGTTTCGGAACGGGTTGCAGAGGTTTCGAAATAGTTTAGCCACTAAAGTGACCTGTTTCGATACCGGTCTCGGAACATACTCGCGTACCAAAACGGTCAACACCGTTTTGATACGGGCGTTTTGGTACGGAGGGTGTGTGTTCCGATACGGTTGACTGTTGGAGGGTGATTTGAATTGTTTAAAGTTTCATGCTTTACATTTTAGTCCTAAATGTTGTGGATGCAATTGCTTGAGTTTGGAATGTCTTTGTAAGCTGAAACTTGACAGAGAAGCATGTAACATGATCAATTTCATATTGGTAATCCTTAAATCAGTAAAGTCATTCTAATTTCCAAAAATTACATTTTGGTCCCTAAACGTGTAATTTAAGCAATTGAGTTCCTAAATGTTATCCGATCGCTGTGCTTTTCTCTTTCATGATTCGTGAGTGCTCACTTAGGGTTAATAGGCATCTCGACAAGATTAAAATAAAAAAGGGTCGTTAATCAAGGTTGACTTTCGGGTTGACTTTGGTTTTCCCCGTGTAATCTTCATAGTTCAGGTCAAGCGTCTAGGCCGGGCTAAGGGGGTTACATTTGTTGGTATCAGAGCCAGGTTATCGAATAATTGGGGCTTGGTATGTGGTTGTTGTATGTGATTATGCATGATTGTGTGTTTTCAGTGAAAATTTGATGTATGAACATTGATGCGTGATTCAATTCAGATGATTTTGAGATGTAATGCTATGTTTGGAGTGTGGTTGGGGATCCCATTGCCATATCATAACTAATGAGAAGAATTGTTTTCGAAAATGAGCCTGAGTACTTGGATTACTTACCTTGTTATGCCTAATTGTGTTTATTGCATTTTTGTCAGTGCATTGTTTTTATTATGGGACCACGTAGAGAGATGAGAATCAATACTAGATCTATGGCTGATAATGAGAACACGGAGAATGCTGAGGAATTACCTCCTCCTCCCCCTGGCGATGGACCACCTGGTGGTGGTAGAGCTGGGGCTGGTGCTGCCGGAGTTGGTGCTGGGGTTGCTGGACCCAAGGGTGTTCAGGGGCAAGCTGCTCCTGACATGACCGTGTTAATTCAGGCTATTGCTGGAGCTTTCCGGGCAGTAGTAGCTGGAGCTCATGGAGCTGCACCTCAAGATGGTGCTAATGTGAGATTGCCGTTGGAGCGTCTCCGCAGTCTGGGAGGGACTGAGTTCAGAGGTTTGTCACCTGAAGGATCTGAGTCTTGGTTGGAGAGCACCAAGAGGATTCTTGGTCAGCTAAATTGCAATAATGTGCAAAAGCTGGGATGCATTGTGTCGTTGTTGCATGGTGATGCATATACATGGTGGACGACCACTATCTCCGAGATAGAGGACGATGAGGTGACTTGGACATTCTTCTTGAATGCGTTCAAGCGTAAATATCTGGGAGTTCGCTATCTAGACGAGAAGAAGAGGGAGTTTATGTCTCTTATGCAAGGGAACATGTCTGTAGCTGAATATGAGATTCAATTTGTTCGCCTTAACAGTATGCGCCTGAGCTAATTCCTAGCGAGAGGGAAAGGTGCGAACGATTCCGTTATGGGCTGGTAGCGGATGTGAAGACCTATATGCTTGCAGCTGATTACACAGATTTCGATGTCTTGGTCACTAGAGCCAAGGACATTGAATTGAACCTTGGTTTGGCAAGCAGAGCGGGTGGATCTAGCTCTGGAAAGCGAGCTGCTGAATGCGATTATGGTAGAGATCGCAACAAGAGGCATAAGGATAGGAAGCCGCATTATGATGCTAGACGTGGGGGTGGTAACCCTGGTAGAGGTAAGCAAGGACCTAATGCTTTCCAGAGGACTCCTGAGTGTAACCGTTGTGGTAGGAGACTCGGCGGTGAGTGTTGGGGTAACCTTGGGACATGCTGGAATTGTGGGAACTGAGGGCATTTGAAGAAAGATTGTCCTCAACCGCTGAGGGAGGGACAAGCTCCGGTGAGAGCAGCTGAGCCACAGAGAGGTCGTGGGCGCGGCCGTAGTAATTTTCAGCGTAGGGATGATGGTGGAAGGAACGTAGCGCATGTTGTAGCTGTCCAACGTGAGGGTGGTGGTCAGGCTCGAGTGTATGCCCATCGCGAGGGAAGGAATGACACGGACGTGATCGCAGGTACCTTTACTTTGCAATCCTCGTCATTACTTTCTTTGATTGATTCTGGATCTACACACTCGTACATATTGCGTGAACATGCTCAAATGCTTGGTTTACCTGTTGAGTCTTTGGATGTTGGTATGCGTGTGACTAGTTCCTTTGGTGAGACGGTTGTAACAAGAAAGTTGTATAGGAGATGTCCCTTGAAGGTGCAAAATCATGTTTTTCTTGTTGATCTCATGGAATTGCCATTCTATGGTTTTGATGTAATCCTTGGCATGCATTGGCTTGTTGAACATAGAGCCGTTGTGGATTTCGAAAGCAAGCGAGTTTCGTTGAAACTTGCGGATGATTATGAGGTGGTGGTGGTGGGAGAAAATATGAAATTTCTTGCCAATGTGGTGTCTACGTTGGAAGCGAGCCGGATGTTGCGGCAAGGATGTGAGGCTTACCTAGCCTTTTTTATGAATCCTAGTTCAAATGAGGTGCGCGTTCAGGATATAAGAACCGTGTGTGAGTTCCCTGGAGTGTTTCCGGAAGAATTACCTGGTTTGCCGCCTAGTCGAGAGGTTGAGTTTGGAATTGAGCTGTACGAGAACACAACTCCTGTGTCCATTGCTCCCTATCGCGTGGCACCCAAAGAGTTGAAGGAGTTGAAGACGCAACTTCAAGAGTTGCTTGATCGTGGCTTTATTCGGCCTAGTGTGTCACCTTGGGGTGCACCAGTTGTGTTTGTGAAAAAGAAGGATGGCACGGTGAGAATGTGCATCGATTATCGTCAGTTGAATAAGTTGACCGTCAAGAACAAGTATCCTTTGCCGAGGATTGATGATCTCTTTGATCAGTTTCGGGGAGCGGCTGTGTTTTCAAAGATTGACTTGAGGTCAGGGTACTATCAGTTAAAGGTGAAGGATGTGGATGTGCCGAAAACAGCCTTTAGGACGAGGTATGGGCATTATGAGTTCCTTGTGATGCCGTTTGGTTTGACGAATGCTCATGTCGCTTTCATGGACATGATGAATAGAGTGTTCCATGAATTCTTGGACAAGTTTGTTGTGGTGTTCATCGACGATATCCTTCTGTACTCTCGTACTGAGGAGGAGCATGAAGGCCATTTGAGGATTATTCTGCAAGCGCTGTTGGAAAATCAGCTTTATGCTAAGTTGAGCAAGTGTGAGTTTTGGCTAAAGGAAGTTGTTTTCCTCGGTCATGTGGTTTCGGCTGGAGGGATTCGAGGATATCCTCAAAAGGTTGAGGCGGTGATGAATTGGAAGTCTCCTAAGTCTGTTCATGAAGTTTGTAGTTTCCTTGGGTTGGCAGGATACTACCGGAGGTTTGTGGATGGATTTTCTAAGATTGCTGCCCCTTTAACAAAGTTGTTGCAAAAAGATGTTAAGTATGAGTGGACGGAAGCGAGACAACAAGCTTTTGAGAAGCTTAAAGCAGCTTTGACGCAAGCTCCTATCTTGGTTCAACCTGAATCAGGGAAAGAGTTTGTGGTGTATAGTAACGCATCCTATGTTGGTTTAGGGTGTGTGCTAATGCAAGAGGGTAAGGTGGTGGCTTATGCATCGCGACAGTTGAAAGTGCATGAGCGCAATTATCCTACGCATGATATTGAGTTGGCTGCGGTGGTTTTTGCTTTGAAGATCTGGAGACATTATCTTTATGGTGAGAGGTGTACTGTGTACACGGATCACAAGAGTTTGAAGTATTTGATGTTTCAGAAGGAGTTAAATCTTAGGCAACGACGATGGGTGGAGTTGCTTAAGGATTACGATCTGACGATCGAGTATCATCCGGGAAAGGCCAATGTTGTGGCTGATGCTTTGAGCAGAAAAGTGGCGGTGGAGTTAAGGGTGATGTTTGCTAGCTTGAGCATATCGCGGGATGGGGGTCTTGTTGCTGAATTGCAAGTGAAACCATCTCTAGTTCAGTTGATAAAGGATAAGCAGTTGTTGGATGATTCCTTGGTGCCACATGTTTAGGATATTGCTAAGGATAGACCATCATATTTCTGTTTTAATGATGAAGGTGTTCTATGTTTTGGAAGTCGGATAGTGGTGCCGAACGATGTTGGGTTGAGGCGCCCTATTCTAACCGAAGCTCATAGTAGTCCATTTGCTATGCACCCTGGTAGTACAAAGATGTACCGTGATTTGAGGGATGAGTACTACTGGGTGGGTTTGAAAAAGGATGTCGCTGAGTATGTGAGCAGGTGCATGGTGTACCAAAATCTATAGTGTCGGATAGAGATCCGAGGTTCACTGCAAGGTTTTGGGATTGTTTACATCAAGCATTGGGTACACGGCTGAATTTCAGTACTTCTTATCATCCGCAGACGGATGGACAGTCAGAGCGTGTTATCCAAGTGCTTGAGGATATGATGAGGTGCTGTGTTATAGAGTTTCAAGGCTCTTGGGAGAAAAACTTGCCTTTGGTGGAGTTTGCTTATAATAATAGCTACCAGGCGAGTATTCAAATGGCACCTTATGAAGCTTTGTACGGGAGGAAGTGCAGAACTCCTCTTTGCTGGGCTGAAACGGGACAAAAGTTGGTCTCGATGCCGACTTTGTTGAAAGGAACCACCGAGAAGGTGAAGCTCATTTGTGAGCGGTTGAAGGCAGCATCGGATCGGCAAAAGTCTTATACGGATTTGAAGCGTAAGGAGATAGAATTTGTGGTGGGTGACCGTGTGTTCTTGAAGGTTTCACCTTAGAAGAAGGTGATGAGATTTGGCTGGAAGGGCAAGTTGAGCCCGAGGTACATTGGACCATACGAGGTGATAGAATGTGGGGGTCTTGTTGCTTATAACCTGAGGTTACCACAAGAGCTAGAAAAGATACATAATGTATTTCATGTATCCATGCTTCGGAGATATAGATTGGATCCTTCGCATGTTATGCCTGTGGAGGAAGTTGAGTTGAATCCGGATTTATCATATGATGAGGAACCAATTGAGATTTTGGATTCGGACAGTAAGGTTCTCCGTGGTAAGACCATTGAGCTGGTTAAGGTGCTGTGGAGACATCGTGGTGTTGAGGAAGCCACGTGGGAAAGAAAGGAAGATATGAAGAAGCAGTTTCCTTACCTTTTTCCTCTAGGTAAATTTCGAGGACGAAATTTCTTAAGAGGGGGAGAGTTGTAACACCCCAAATTTGGGCCTAGATGTTTTAGAGTCCGAATCGGATTGGTCAGAAAACGATTCAAATCTAAAAGGGGGTTTTAGGAAACACCTAGTTCGAGATGCTTTAAAAATATAGAAAAATATCTAAAAATACTCATTCAATATATGAAAGATTATGGTGAAGTCAATTTTACAAAATAAGGTTTGGAAATACTACATTTCGGTGTAGTGACCAAATCGCAGTTTTTGCAAAAGTTAAATAGTGACTGTTTTGTAAAGGATTGAAACTTTGAATCTTTAAGGAGCTAATTTTACCAAAATGTTTTCATCAGATTTTTCCTTAATTTGAGTGATTTTATTAATGTTTTAATTAAAGGAAATGAAGGTTAATTAAATGAGAAACTACCTTTGACTATTCATAACTACTTTTCACAAACTTTCTCTCATTTCATTTTCTCTTAAATTCTTTTCAGCCAAACACATTCTCTCCAGCAATTATACTTTGATTTTCACTTCATTTGGTGAGATTTCAATCTTCTTTTGATTCTTAATCAATTCCTCATCAAATCCTCTTGATTTCTACATTGAATTTTCAAGAAAACTTGCCCAAATCAAGGAGAAATCATCCATTAGAGGTAAGTTTCGTCCTTCTCCTCTAATGATCAGTTCTTTACTGAAATTCCCAAGTTACCAATCCTTTGTTAATGATTTTTGAGTGGTTTTAATGTTAGAAACAAGAAATTGTCTTAAAACTCAAGATTTTGGAAGAGATCTTGAAGATTTTCATGGTGAATGATTGGGCTCTGTTTTGAGGTGTTTTTCTAATGTATTGTGGATGTTAATTGGTGTTACAAATGAGGTTTTATCAATCAAATCCCAAATAGGTTTGGTTTCCTAAGTTTTGTATGCTAGAATGATGGTTTTTGGGGTGATTTTGGTGTTCTGTCATAGCTGGAGGTATAATGACGAGTTTGTGGTGGTTTTTGATGTTTAGAAATGGTTAGAAGTGATAGATCTTGGCTGGGCTTTGTTTTGGAAGAGTTTGGAGATGTTTTCGGTTGTGTTTGGTAGCCGAAATGAGGTGTTTGAGTAGAGCAGCGAGTTTAGGTGTGTGGCTGATGATTTCAATGCATTATGATGCATTAATCCTCTGCTCTTATGTGTTAAAAACATGGGAGACATCTTCAGATGCCTTTGGTGTTGATCCGGGAGCCTAGATAGCGTTTCGGCAAGCAAGTGAAACATAATCGGTGAGTGCATATGGTTTTAGAAGTCCTTGAGGTTAAAAGAATCAAGGTTTGGGGATTTAGGAAAGATTTGAAACACCTTCCTAAGTCCAGAAGTAAGTATTGGCTAGATTGCTCTCTTAAATGTGGTGGTTGCCTCTAAAATGCTTTTACATGCTCATGGTTTGAGATAGATAAATTCCTACTGCTTTATGCATGATTTGTAGCATGAGATGATGCTTGAAATGATTTTATGAGATAACATGTTGCATAGTTGAGATTTGAGCTTTTGTTTTAAAGCATGGCAAATGTTATGGTTTTGAAATGAGATGAGAATGATTTGGAAATGTTGCATGAAAAACAGTAGGTGAGATGATGATTTGACATAATATATTGGCATAGATGTTGAGAAACTTACCGGATATAATTGATCGATCAATAGGATGAGAGTGCACTATAAACTAAAAATTCGTACGTGCTCTTTGGTTAATCCAAAGGGAGAGAACCGATGATAGGCATTCCATCGGGTAGGACTTGGTGAAATACCCAAGCTTTGTGGCGATGAGAGATTCCGCCATGTGAGTACGGTGATGTGAGATTCCACCAGAAATTATGTTACTAGACGAGTGAGTACGGTGATGGTAGATGCCACCGGAAGTGTCTAGTGAGTTGTCCGCATATCCGAGTAATAATGAGATGTGAAATGCCAATATAATATATAAAACGTTTTTGATTCACATGTACCTTTGATGAAATGAGTTATGCTATGAGAAATGCATATGAGTTTTGTATATGAAATGCTTTGGTGTTACAAGCATGAGTGTGGCTATGCCATGAGTTTTGCATTGGTTTAAATGCATGAGGTAGAATTGAGGTACATGTGTTTTCAAGGAGATGTTGCTTTGAATGGTTTTCAAGCATGAGATAGAATGAGCATGTTGTCTAAAAGCTTTTGAGAAAGTGTTTTCAAGAAATGCATTATTGTGTTGGTTTTCTTTAGAGAATGCCTCACTAAGCATTTGTACTTACGCTCTCTTTTACCAATAATGCAGATAATTGAGGTGTTTCCGGGCATCAAGAAGGATAAGATCATCCAAGGAAGTATAAGCTCATGTATGGTGATGTTTTCATACACTTTAGTTTTGATAAATGGCAATGGGGAACCAAGGTTATATTTGGGAGATATGTTTGAAATCCCTAAGTTTGTGGCATGTTTATGTTGGCATTTATGGGTTGTAAATGGTCTTAAATGTTTGGTTTGAGGTTTGGTTGCTTATATTGGTTTTGAGACTAGGGAGCATGCCTTTAGACTATGTGATTTTGTGTTTGATGTCGTATTCTTGTTAGAGAGTCTTAAATGTGTTCCTTAAAAGTAAAATGAGTTGCTGATACGATTTGAGAATCTTTGAGGCATGTTCGAATGGGTTATAGGGTGAAAAACCAGCAATTTCTGCTATCACTGGGCATAGTGTATCGAAACGGCTTCAACAGTTTCGAAACGGGGGCCTGTAATGGCTACAACGTTTCGGAACGGGTTGCAGAGGTTTCGAAACAGTTTGGCCACTAGAGTGACCTGTTTCGATACCAGTCTCGGAACATACTCGTGTGTCGAAACGGTCAACACCGTTTCGATACGGGCGTTTCAGTACGAAGGGTGTGTGTTCCGATACGGTTGACCGTTGGAGGGTGATTTGAATTGTTTAAAGTTTCATGCTTTACATTTTAGTCCTAAATGTTGTGGATGCAATTGCTTGAGTTTGGAATGTCTTTGTAAGCTTAAACTTGAAAGAGAAGCATGTAACATGATCAATTTCATATTGGTAATCCTTAAATCAGTAAAGTCCTTCTAATTTCCAAAAATTACATTTTGGTCCCTAAACGTGTAATTTAAGCAATTGAGTTCCTAAATGTTTTTCGATCGATGTGCTTTTCTCTTTCATGATTCGTGAGTGCTCACTTAGGCTTAATAGGCATATAGACAAGATTAAAATAAAAAAGGGTTGTTAATCATGGTTGACTTTCTGATTGACTTTGGTTTTCCCCGTGTAATCTTCGTAGTTCGGGTCAAGCGTCTAGGTCGGGCTAAGGGGGTTACATCTTCAAGGCAAATGATTCCTTAACTAGGTTTTATCTTCCTTGAGTCATAAATGTTAAGAGTTTTGCAAAACTCATGGATTAAACTTGTTTTGATTTTTTAAAGTTTGGATTGAAATGAAAGGGAGTTTATGGGTTTTTCGTTTGGGTTGGTTATGGCAGAGTTTGAGTGTGTTTTAAATTTGTTTTATTGCTAAAATAACATGAAAATTATGGGTTTTTATAGAAAACCCGAAATGGGTATTGAGGGTGATTTTGGGAGTTGAAAATCTTGAGTTTTTTGATGAGTTTTGGGTCTAAATGACAGCTGAGCTTAAACGCTTACGCTCTCTTTTCTAACAATGCATTGTTAAACGCTCACTAAATGAAAATTATGGGTTTTTAAAGAAAACTGCATTGTTGTAGCTACCGTTTTGAGCACCGCTCACTAAGCTTAAACGCTTACGCTCTCTTTTCTAACAATGCATGCCCTTAGACCTTCGGAGCAGCTCGGGGAACAAGGGAGAATCCAAGGGAGTTTGGTTTTCTCAAGTACGAATTTAGACTACAATAATTAGTATTAAGCAATGGGATAGGACCTTTATGTTTTGAAGTGTTGTTGGCATGTCCTTTTTCTTAGACAAGTTTGCTCAGATGTTTTGGGCTTGTATTGCCTTAAGCCTTGATGATTTATGCTTTTGTTTAGCTTTTGGCTATGTTGGTGAATGTTATGTATGCATGTCTCCCTTTAAAATCTTATCATGTTGGATGTTGCCTCGTTATGTGTTTATTTTGCTTTATATGCTTATAAATGGATGCCTTGTGTTGTATGTGTGTTGGTATGTTGCTTAAATGGTTGTTAATGCCTCTTGTGTTGTGTTCCTTGTGCTTTTAACAGCTAAAATGAGTTTTGCAGGGCAGGGCGTATCGATACGCTCAAGGGCGGTATCGATACGGTCTCTTGTTTTGGGCAAGGCGTGACAGTACGCGGGGGGGGGGGGGGTATCGATACCCAAAATACTCTCTAGAAATCTGAGAAATTGACGATATTTTGGCGTATTGGTACGGGTCCTGAGAGTATCGGTACGGTCTTCGTAGTTGACCAAGGAAAGTTGACCGTTGAGGGCGTATCGATACACACCTTGTGGGTATCGATACGGTTTCCATAGGTTTGACTTGGGGTGTTGACTAAGTACATGCGTATCGATATGGTCCTTTAGCGTACCGATACGGCCTGTTGTAAAATTTAAAAAGGGTATGTTAATTGCCTCTTTTGCGTGTTTTGTATCCATGTGTGTTTTCCGCTGCGTGTCCCCTCACATAGGATATAATTAATGCATCTAGACAAGATAACTGTAAAAGAAATTTTCTAGGGTTGCTAATCGGAGTGGAGCCTTAACGGGTTTCGCTTCGATTTTCCCCATATAACCCGTTCGATGCGATTTGGCGGCTAGGCCGAGTCGAGGGGGTTACATTTGTTGGTATCAGAGCCTAGGTTTCGCCTAGGTTCGTTGAGTTTCCGCAAGCCGAAAGGTAAGTAAGGTAAGTTTTATGGTGTAAGCTTGTTGATTGTGATTGCATGGTGATTGTAAGCTTGCTCGTGGCTATCTTTGTGTTGGTTGAGAAATAGTTAAAGGCACCCATTGCTAGTATACTATTATTGTAAGTGATTTTAAGTTTAAAGACTTGAGCACCTTGGACCTTGTTCCTTGCTGACCCCAAATCATTTCACTTGTTGTGTTTGTTGTTTAGCTTTACATCTATTAGCATGGTGAGACCGAGGGGAAGGCCAAGAATGGATAATTCGAGGGTTGAGCGGATTGAGAATGTTGAGGATGTGCGAGGAGAGAACTTGCCTCCTCCTCCCCCCTCCTCCTCCTCCAGGGGGTGGAGTGAATGTTGAGGTTGTTGGACCCCAGGCTGGTCAGGGACAGGCAGGTATTGATGTGAATCTGTTGATTTAGGCTATAGTCGGGGCTATTCAGACATCTTTATCGGGTGTTCGGGTTGCAGCACCGCCTCAGGGTGTAGGTTCTGGTTTACCGTTAGAGCGACCTCGTAGCTTGGGCGGGTTTGAGTTACGTGGGTTATCACCCGAGGGTTCAGAGGCATGGTTTGAGAGCACAGTTCGTATTTTGAGTCAAATGGAGTGCTCTAAAGCACATAAGTTGGGTTGCATTGTCTTTTTGCTTTAGAGGGATGCCTACACTTGGTGGACTACTATCACTACGGGTATGCCAGAGGCCGAGGTTACTTGGGAGTTCTTCAGGGCTGCTTTCCGTAAGAAGTACCTAGGTCCTCGATACCTAGATGAGAAGAAGAGAGAGTTCATGGCTCTAGTTCAGGGTAGCTTGACCGTGTCCGACTATGATGTGTAGTTCGTACGTCTGAGTCAATATGCTTCTAAGTTAGTTCCCACTGAGAAGGAAAGTTGTGAGTCTTTCCGTTATGGGCTGGTTCAGTAGGTGAAGACCTACATGTTGGCTTCCGACTATACATATTTTGATGTGTTGGTCGTTAGGGCCAAGGACATCGAACAATCTTTGGGACTTGCGGATCGCAAGGGTGGATCTGGTTCAGGAAAGAGGATTGTTGAATGTGACAGAGATCATGCCAAGAGGCACAAGGATAGGAAACCTCATCATGATCATAGACGCGGAGGTGGTAATCCGGGGCGAGGCCATCACGGCCAAGGGACTGAGAATCGTACTCCCGAGTGCAACAAGTGTGGTAGACGTCATTACGGTGAGTGTTGGGGCGCTTGTGGCTCTTGTTGGAACTGCGGGTCTAGGGAGCATTTGAAGTGCGATCGTCCACATCCGTCTAGGGATGGACAAGCTCCTGCACAAGCTGTCGAGCATCAGAGAGGTCGTGGGCGCGGTCGAGGTAACTTTCAGCCTAGGAATGACGGTGAGAGGAATGTAGCTCATGTTGTCGCAGTTCAACCCGAGGGAGGTGGGCCAACTAGGGTGTATGCACACCGTGAGGACAGGAATGACACAAATGTGATTGTAGGTAATTTCTCGTTACAGTCTTTGACTTTGATTTCCTTGATTGATTCCAGTTCTACGCATACGTACATATTGAGTGAGCATGCTAGATTGCTAGATATTCCGGTTGAGATATTATATGTGGGTATGAATGTCACTAGTTCCTTTGGTGAGACAGTTGTGGTCAGAAAGATGTACAAAAGATGTCCTTTGATGGTTCAGGGTCATGTTTTTCCTGTGGATATGATGGAATTGCCGTTTTATGGTTTCAATGTAATATTAGGCATGGACTGGCTTGTAGAGCATAGGGCTAGGGTAGATTTTGAGACAAAGCGGGTGTCCTTGAGACTTTCAGAGGATCATGAGGTAGTAATAGTGGGCGAGAACGTTAAGTTCTTGTCCAATGTAGTTTCAGCCTTAGAGGCTCAGAAGTTACTGGATGTGGGTTGTCATGCGTACCTAGCCTATGTTATAAATCCGAATATGGATGAGGCACGACCGCAAGACATTAGAACAATTTGTGACTTTCCGAGTGTATTCCTAGAAGAATTGCATGGTTTGCCTCCAGATAGAGATGTAGAGTTTTTTTATTGAGACTTATTCAGATTCAGCTCCAGTATCGATTGCACCGTACCGAATGGCTCCTAAAGAAACGAAAGAGTTGAAGACAAAGCTTAAGGAATTGATAGACCGAGGGATCATTCGTTCGAGTACTTCACCTTGGGGTGCACCGGTGTTGTTTGTGAAGAAGAAAGATGGCAGTTTGAGAATGTGTATCGACTATCGACAATTGAATAAGTTAACAGTGAAGAACAAATATCTGTTGCCGAGGATTGATGACTTGTTTGATCAGTTGAGAGGTGCTTCAGTGTTCTCGAATATATATTTGAGATCCGGTTATTATCAGTTGAAAGTAAGAGATCAAGATGTACCGAAGACAGGTTTCCGCACTCGTTATGGGCACTACGAATTCTTAGTGATGCCCTTTGGTTTGACTAATGCACCAGCAGCTTTTATGGACATGATGAATATAGTGTTTCACGAGTACTTGGATCAGTTTGTGGTAGTGTTCATTGATGATATTTTAGTGTACTCTCGTACCGAGGAAGATCATGATCGGTATTTGCGTTTGGTGTTGCAGAAATTGTTAGACAATTAGTTGTATGCCATGTTGAGCAAATGTGAATTTTGGATTAGGGAAGTAGTCTTCTTAGGTCATATTGTATCAGCCGAGGGAATCCGAGTGGATCCCAAGAAGGTTGAGGCAGTTGTGAATTGGAAACAACTGAAGACAGTGACCGAAGTTCGTAGTTTCTTAGGTTTGGCCGGTTACTATAGACGTTTTGTGGAGGGTTTCTCAAAGGTTGCAACTCCTTTGACTAAATTGCTACATAAGGATGTTCAGTTTGAGTGGACTGATGCAAGACAACAAGCATTTGAGAAATTGATAGAAGCCTTAACCGAAGCTCATGTTTTAATTCAACCCGTGTCAGGGATAGAGTTTGTAGTCTTCAGTGATGCGTCGTATGTTGGCTTAGGTTGTGTGCTTATGCAAGAGGGAAGATATAGTGGCATATGCGTCTAGACAGTTGAAGAATCATGAGCGTAATTACTCTACGCATGACATAGAATAGGTTGCAGTGGTTTTCGCCTTGAAAGTTTGGAGACATTACTTGTATGGTGAGAAATGCACAGTGTATACGGATCACAAGAGTCTGAAGCATATAATGACACAAAGAGAGTTGAATCTTAGACATCATAGGTGGCTAGAGTTACTTAAGGACTACGACCTCACGATTGAGTACCATCCGGGTAAAGCCAATGTAGTGGCCGATGCTTTGAGTAGAAAGGTAGCAATGGAATTACGAGCTATGTTTGCTAGATTGAGTTTGTCTAAAGATGGTGGTTTAGTGGACGAGTTGCAAGTTAAACCTTCATTGCTTCAGTTTATTAGAGAGAAACAATTGCAAGATAGATCATTAGCATCTCATGTACAAGACATAGCGGAGGGTAAACCGACAGATTTCTGTTTTAGTAGTGTTGGAGTCTTGTGTTTTAAGAGTAGAGTAGTTGTTCCGGAAGATGTAGATTTGAGACGCACCATCCTAACTGAAGCTCATAGTAGTCCGTTTGCTATGCATCCGGGAAGTACGAAAATGTATCGCGATTTGAAAAATGAGTATTTATGGGTTGGTTTGAAGAAAGATGTTGTCGAGTTTGTGAGTAAGTGCATGGTTTGTCAGCGAGTTAAAGTCGAGCATCAGTTTCCTTCATGTTTGTTACAACCGTTGAGAATTCCCGAGTGGAAGTGGGAGAGAATTGCCATGGATTTCGTATCGGGTTTGCCGTTGACACCTTCCAAGAAGAATTCAGTTTGGGTATTTGTTGATCGTCTTACGAAATGTGCACACTTTTTGGCCGTTCACACCACTTATACTTTAGATAAGTTGGCCGATTTGTATATCAGTGAAATAGTGAGATTGCATGGTGTACCGAAATCTATAGTGTCAGACAAAGATCTGAGGTTCACGGCTAGATTTTGGGAAAGTTTGCATAGTGCTTTGGGTACCCGACTGAATTTCAGCACTTCATATCATCCTCAGACCGATGGTCAGTCAGAAAGAGTCATGCAAGTGTTGGAAGACATGTTGAGATGTTGCATTATTGAATTTTAGGGTTCGTAGGAGAAGCATCTACCGTTAGTAGAGTTTGCATATAATAACAATTATCAAACGAGCATTCAGATGGCACCTTACGAAGCTCTGTATGGTAGAAAATGTAGAACACATGTTTGTTGGGCCGAAGCGGGACATAAATTGATACCTTTGCCTGATATGCTTAAGGGTATTACCGAGAAAGTACAGTTGATTTGTGACTGTTTGAAGACAGCTTCGGATAGACAGAAATCTTATGCAGATTTGAAAAGAAGAGAAATAGAGTATGCCGTGGGCGACAAAGTGTTCTTGAAAGTCTCACCTTGGAAGAATGTGATGAGGTTTGGTAGGAAAGGTAAGTTGAGCCCGAGATTCATCGGTCCGTATGAGATAGTTGAGAGAGTTGGTCCCGTTGCCTATAGATTGAGGCTGCCGGTCGAACTAGAGAAGATTCACAATGTGTTTCATGTTTCGATGCTTCGGAGGTATAGATCAGATCTGTCACATGTTATGCCAGTTGAGGTGATAGAATTGAATCCGAATTTGGCCTACGATGAAGAACCAGTTGAAATTTTGGCTTCGGACAACAAAGTGTTGCGAGGAAGGACCATTGAGTTGGTTAAGGTTAAGTGGCGACACCGAGGAGTGGAAGAAGCCACTTGGGAGAGGAAGGATGACATGAGAAAACAGTTTCCGCATCTCTTTCCGCCAGGTAAATTTCGGGGACGAAATTCCTTAAGTGGGGGAGAGTTGTAACGCCCCGAGTTTAGGGCCAGGAGATAATTAGATTAGTTAAACCGATTCGGGTTAAAATTTTAATTGGAGAAAAAAACTAATTTTAACACGCACCTAAAGTGTTTTAAAGGAAGAAGGGCAAAAAGGAGATTTTGTAAATCTAAAAAAAAAGGATTTTTGAAAAGCTATCTTCTTCCTCAGCTTTCTCCCAACGCTACTTTCACACAAAAACCCATTTTACTATTACATTGGTTTCAACACTTCATTCCAAGTGATTTCTTCAAGGTAAATGATTCCTTAACTTGGTTTTATCTTCCTTGAGTCATAAATGTTAAGATTTTTGCAAAACTCATGGATTAAACTTGTTTTGATTTTTTAAAGTTTGATTTGAAATGAAAGGGAGTTTATGGGTTTTTAGTTTGGGTTGGTTATGGCTGAGTTTGAGTGTGTTTTAACTTTGTTTTATTGCTAAAATAACATGAAAATGATGGGTTTTTATAGAAAACTCGAAATGAGTATTGTGGGTGATTTTGGGAGTTGAAAATCTTGAGTTTTTGGATGGGTTTTAAGTCTAAATGACAGTTGAGGGTTTGATAGCTTTGGGTTGATGTTTTGGAATGTTAAAAGGTAGATTTTTTATGGTAAATTCGTTGGGTGTGGCTGCAAGTAGTATTGGGACTGAGTTGATAATGTTTCGGGTGAAATATGGGCTTGAATCGATGTGTGTTGTTGCAAGATTGTTGAGTTCCAGGTTTTTGCTGTGTTTGTGAGTGTATTTGTGTTCTAATGTTCAGTTTTGGGTTGCTCAAAAGAGAGGATTTGGATTCGTGCTTTGCGGACGGAAATCCGGGTAGCTCGGAGGCTTGATTCGGCATCTTGGACATTGTTTGTGTGTTGGTTGGTGAGTGGATCAATTTTAAAAGCCTTAACGTGGTTAAGGGAATGTTTTGGGAGTTTGGATTGAGCTTGAAAAGCCAATCCAAGCTCAAGAGTAAGTTTTAAAGGTTTTATGCAATTAATTCGTGTTTTATGATTCTTAATGCAATGCGAACATGTCATGTTGATAATGTGTTAGTTTGCATTGTTATACTTGTTGAGACTTATGACTCGTGTTTATATTTGCATTGTGAGTACATGCTTTGCATGGAAGTTTGGACTTGGTAAGTGGTTCAAGCATCGGTAATGCTTGTGGTTTTGAATGAGTATATTGACACGTGTTGAGTTGTTTCCGGATATTATTGATTGATCAATAGGATTAGAGTGCACTCGAGGTAAAAGTCGCGTGTGGCCGTAGTGATGCTAGATTCCACTAAGGAGGAGTAGGATGATGTGAAATTCCACCGAAAGTTATGTTTTTACTAGACGGGTGAGTACGGTGATGCGAGATTCCACCGGAAGTGTCTAGTGGGTTTGAGAAACTATTCGCATATCCGAGTAAAAACGATGAATGTCAATATACCCATGATGCTTTAATTCTCATGTTAAACATGTTGTTGATTTCTTCTTTTATGCTTATGCATTGTTGGTTACTTTACTTGCGTTATGACAATGAGCATGTGGTAAGCCTATGGCTTGTGGTTGCATTCGGTAAATGCACGTGAAGGTAAATGCATGTTGTTACGTGTTCAAGCATGTGGAGATGATTTGGAAATGATTTTGGTTTTCAAGCAAACTAATGTTTTAAAACTGCATTGTTGTAGCTAAATTTTTTGAGCACCGCTCACTAAGCTTAAACGCTTATGCTCTCTTTTCTAACAATGCATACCCTTAGACCTTCGGAGCAGCTCGGGGAACAAGGGAGAATTCAAGGGAGTTTGGTTTTCTCAAGTACGAATTTAGACTACAATAATTAGTATTAAGCAATGGGATAGGACCTTTATGTTTTGAAGTGTTGTTGGCATGTCCTTTTGCTTAGACAAGTTTGCTTAGATGTTTTGGGCTTGTATTGCCTTAAGCCTTGATGATTTATGCTTTTGTTTAGCTTTTGGCTATGTTGGTGAATGTTATGTATGCATGTCTCCCTTTAAAATCTTATCATGTTGGATGTTGCCTCGTTATGTGTTTATTTTGCTTTATATGCTTATAAATGGATGTCTTGTGTTGTATGTGTGTTGGTATGTTGCTTAAATGGTTGTTAATGCCTCTTGTGTTGTGTTCCTTGTGCTTTCAACAGCTAAAATGAGTTTTGCAGGGCAGGGCGTATCGATACGCTCAAGGGCGGTATCGATACGGTCTCTTGTTTTGGGCAAGGCGTACCAGTACGCGAGGTGGGAATATCGATACCCAAAATACTCTCTGGAAATCTGAGAAATTGACGATATTTTGGCGTATCGGTACGGGTCCTGAGAGTATCGGTACGGTCTTCGTAGTTGACCAAGGAAAGTTGACCGTTGAGGGTGTATCAATACACACCTTGTGGGTATCGATACGGTTTCCATAGGTTTGACTTGGGGTGTTGACTAAGTACAGGCGTATCGATATGGTCCTTTAGCGTACCGATACAGCCTGTTGTAAAATTTAAAAAGGGTATGTTAATTGCCTCTTTTGCGTGTTTTGTATCCATGTGTGTTTTCAGCTGCGTGTCCCCTCACATAGGATATAATTAATGCATCTAGACAAGATAACTGTAAAAGAAATTTTCTAGGGTTGCTAATCGGAGTGGAGCCTTAACGGGTTTCGCTTCGATTTTTCCCGTGTAACCCATTCGATGCGATTTGGCGGCTAGGCCGGGTCGAGGGGGTTACATTTGTTGGTATCAGAGCCTAGGTTTCGCCTAGGTTCGTGAGTTTCCACAAGCCGAAAGGTAAGTAAGGTCAGTTTTATGGTGTAAGCTTGTTAATTGTGATTGCATGGTGATTGTAAGCTTGCTCGTGGCTATCTTTGTGTTGGTTGAGAAATAGTTAAAGGCACCCATTGCTAGTATACTATTATTGTAAGTGATTTTAAGTTTAAAGACTTGAGCACCTTGGACCTTGTTCCTTGCTGACCCCAAATCATTTCACTTGTTGTGTTTGTTGTTTAGCTTTGCATCTATTAGCATGGTGAGACCGAGGGGAAGGCCAAGAATGGATAATTCGAGAGTTGAGCGGATTGAGAATGTTGAGGATGTGCGAGGAGAGAACTTGCCTCATCCTCCCCCTCCTCCTCCTCCTCCAGGGGGTGGAGTGAATGTTGAGGTTATTGGACCCCAGGCTGGTCAGGGACAGGCATGTATTGATGTGAATCTGTTGATTTAGGCTCTAGTCGGGGCTATTCAGACAGCTTTAGCGGGTGTTTAGGTTGCAGCACCGCCTCAGGGTGCAGGTTCTGGTTTACTGTTAGAGCGACCTCGTAGCTTGGGCGGGTTTGAGTTACGTGGGTTATCACCCGAGGGTTCAGAGGCATGGTTTGAGAGCACAGTTCGTATTTTGAGTCAGATGGAGTGCTCTAAAGCATATAAGTTGGGTTGCATTGTCTTTTTGCTTTAGAGGGATGCCTACACTTGGTGGACTACTATCACTACGGGTATGCCAGAGGCCGAGGTTACTTGGGAGTTCTTCAGGGCTGCTTTCCGTAAGAAGTACCTAGGTCCTCGATACCTAGATGAGAAGAAGAGATAGTTCATGGCTCTAGTTCAGGGTAGCTTGACCGTGTCTGACTATGATGTGTAGTTCGTACGTTTGAGTCAATATGCTTCTGAGTTAGTTCCCACTGAGAAGGAAAGTTGTGAGTGTTTCCGTTATGGGTTGGTTCAGGAGGTGAAGACCTACATGTTGGCTTCCGACTATACATATTTTGATGTGTTGGTCGTTAGGGCCAAGGACATCGAACAATCTTTGGGACTTGCGGATCGCAAAGGTGGATCTGGTTCAGGAAAGAGGATTGTTGAATGTGACAGAGATCATGCCAAGAGGCACAAGGATAGGAAACCTCATCATGATCATAGACGCGGAGGTGGTAATCTGGGGCGAGGCCATCATGGCCAAGGGACTAAGAATCGTACTCCCGAGTGCAACAAGTGTGGTAGACGTCATTACGGTGAGTGTTGGGGCGCTTGTGGCTCTTGTTGGAACTGCAGGTCTAGGGCGCATTTGAAGCGCGATTCTCCACACCCGTCTAGGGATGGACAAGCTCCTACACAAGCTGTCGAGCATCAGAAAGGCCGTGGGCGCGGTCGAGGTAACTTTCAGCCTAGGAATGATGGTGAGAGGAATGTAGCTCATGTTGTCGCAGTTCAACCCGAGGGAGGTGGACCAGCTAGAATGTATGCACACCGTGAGGACAGGAATGACACAGATGTGATTGTAGGTAATTTCTCGTTACAGTCTTTGACTTTGATTTCCTTGATTGATTCCAGTTCTACGGATATGTACATATTGAGTGAGCATGCTAGATTGCTAGATATTCCGGTTGAGATATTATATGTGGGTATGAATGTCACTAGTTCCTTTGGTGAGACAGTTGTGGTTAGAAAGATGTACAAAAGATGTCCTTTGATGGTTCAGGGTCATGTTTTTCCTGTGGATATGATGGAATTGCCGTTTTATGGTTTCAATGTAATATTAGGCATGGAGTGGCTTGTAGAGCATAGGGCTAGGGTAGATTTTGAGACAAAGCGGGTGTCCTTGAGACTTTCAGAGGATCATGAGGTAGTAATAGTGGGCGAGAACGTTAAGTTCTTGTCCAATGTAGTTTCAGCCTTAGAGGCTCAGAAGTTACTGGATGTGGGTTGTCATGCGTACCTAGCCTATGTTATGAATCCGAATATGGATGAGGCACGACCGCAAGACATTAGAACAGTTTGTGACTTTCCGAGTGTATTCCTAGAAGAATTGCATAGTTTGCCTCCAGATAGAGATGTAGAGTTTTTTATTGAGACTTATTCAGATTCAGCTCCAGTATCGATTGCACCGTACCGAATGGCTCCTAAAGAAACAAAAGAGTTGAAGACACAGCTTCAGGAATTGATAGACCGAGGGTTCATTCGTCCGAGTACTTCACCTTGGGGTGCACCGGTGTTTTTTGTGAAGAAGAAAGATGGCAGTTTGAGAATGTGTATCGACTATCGACAATTGAATAAGTTGACAGTGAAGAACAAATATCCGTTGCCGAGGATTGATGACTTGTTTGATCAGTTGAGAGGTGCTTCAGTGTTCTCGAAGATATATTTGAGATCCGGTTATTATCAGTTGAAAGTAAGAGATCAAGATGTACCTAAGACAGGTTTCCGCACTCGTTATGGGCACTACGAATTCTTAGTGATGCCCTTTGGTTTGACTAATGCACCAGCAGCTTTTATGGACATGATGAATATAATGTTTCACGGGTACTTGGATCAGTTTGTGGTAGTGTTCATTGATGATATTTTAGTGTACTCTCGTACCGAGGAAGATCATGATCGGCATTTGCGTTTGGTGTTGCAGAAATTGTTAGACAATTAGTTGTATGCCAAGTTGAGCAAATGTGAATTTTGGATTAGGGAAGTAGTCTTCTTAGGTCATATTGTATCAGCCGAGGGAATCCGAGTGGATCCCAAGAAGGTTGAGGCAGTTGTGAATTGGAAACAACTGAAGACAGTGACCGAAGTTCGTAGTTTCTTAGGTTTGGCCGGTTACTATAGACGTTTTGTCGAGGGTTTCTCAAAGGTTGCAACTCCTTTGACTAAATTGCTACATAAGGATGTTCAGTTTGAGTGGACTGATGCAAGACAACAAGCATTTGAGAAATTGAAAGAAGCCTTAACCGAAGCTCATGTTTTAATTCAGCCCGTGTCAGGGAAAGAGTTTGTAGTCTTCAGTGATGCGTCGTATGTTGGCTTAGGTTGTGTGCTTATGCAAGAGGGAAGAGTAGTGGCCTATGCGTCTAGACAGTTGAAGAATCATGAGCGTAATTACTCTACCCATGACATAGAATAGGTTGCAGTGGTTTTCGCCTTGAAAGTTTGGAGACATTACTTGTATGGTGAGAAATGCACAGTATATACGGATCACAAGAGTCTGAAGCATATAATGACACAAAGAGAGTTGAATCTTAGACATCGTAGGTGGCTAGAGTTACTTAAGGACTACGACCTCACGTTTGAGTACCATTCGGGTAAAGCCAATGTAGTGGCCGATGCTTTGAGTAGAAAGGTAGCAGTGGAATTACGAGCTATGTTTGCTAGATTGAGTTTGTCTAAAGATGGTGGTTTAGTGGACGAGTTGCAAGTTAAACCTTCGTTGCTTCAGTTTATTAGAGAGAAACAATTGCAAGATAGATCATTAGCATCTCATGTACAAGACATAGCGGAGGGTAAACCGACAGATTTCTGTTTTAGTAGTGTTGAAGTCTTGTGTTTTAAGAGTAGAGTAGTTGTTCCGGAAGATGTAGATTTGAGACGCACCATCCTAACAGAAGCTCATAGTAGTCTGTTTGCTATGCATCCGGGAAGTACGAAAATGTATCGCGATTTGAAAAATGAGTATTTCTGGGTTGGTTTGAAGAAAGATGTTGTCGAGTTTGTGAGTAAGTGCATAGTTTGTCAGCGAGTTAAAGCCGAGCATCAGTTTCCTTCATGTTTGTTACAACCGTTGAGAATTCCCGAGTGGAAGTGGGAGAAAATTGCCATGGATTTCGTATCGGGTTTTCCGTTCACACCTTCCAAGAAGAATTCAGTTTGGGTATTTGTTGATCGTCTTACGAAATGTGCGCACTTTTTGGCCGTTCACACCACTTATACTTTAGATAAGTTGGCCGATTTGTATATCAGTGAAATAGTGAGATTGCATGGTGTACCGAAATCTATAGTGTCAGACAGAGATCTGAGGTTCAGGGCTAGATTTTGGGAAAGTTTGCATAATGCTCTGGGTACCCGACTGAATTTCAGCACTTCATATCATCCTCAGACCGATGGTCAGTCAGAAAGAGTCATGCAAGTGTTGGAAGACATGTTGAGATGTTGCATTATTGAATTTTAGGGTTCGTAGGAGAAGCATCTACCGTTAGTAGAGTTTGCATATAATAACAGTTATCAAACGAGCATTCAGATGGCACCTTACGAAGCTCTGTATGGTAGAAAATGTAGAACACATGTTTGTTGGGCCGAAGCGGGACATAAATTGATACCTTTGCCTGATATGCTTAAGGGTACTACCGAGAAAGTACAGTTGATTTGTGACCGTTTGAAGACAGCTTCGGATAGACAGAAATCTTATACAGATTTGAAAAGAAGAGAAATAGAGTATGCCGTGGGCGACAAAGTGTTCTTGAAAGTCTCACCTTGGAAGAATGTGATGAGGTTTGGTAGGAAAGGTAAGTTGAGCCCGAGATTCATCGGTCCGTATGAGATAGTTGAGAGAGTTGGTCCCGTTGCCTATAGATTGAGGTTGTTGGTCGAACTAGAGAAGATTCACAATGTGTTTCATGTTTCGATGCTTCGGAGGTATAGATCAAATCCGTCACATGTTATGTCAGTTGAGGTGATAGAATTGAATCCGGATTTGGCCTACGATGAAGAACCAGTTGAGATTTTGGCTTCGGACAACAAAGTGTTGCGATGAAGGACCATTGAGTTGGTTAAGGTTAAGTGGCGACACCGAGGAGTGGAAGAAGCCACTTGGGAGAGGAAGGATGACATGAGAAAACAGTTTTCGCATCTCTTTCCGCCATGTAATTTTCGGGGACGAAATTCCTTAAGTGGGGGAGAGTTGTAATGCCCCGAGTTTAGGGCCGGGAGATAATCGGATTAGTTAAACCGATTCGGGTTTAAATTTTAATTGGAGAAAAAAACTAATTTTAACACACACCTAAAGTGTTTTAAAGGAAGAAGGGCAAAAAAGAGATTTTGTAAATCTAAAAAAAGGGATTTTTGAAAAGCTATCTTCTTCCTCAGCTTTCTCCTAACGTTACTTTCACACAAAAACCCATTTTACTATTCCATTGGTTTCAACACTTCAATCCAAGTGATTTCTTCAAGGTAAATGATTCCTTAACTTGGTTTTATCTTCCTTGAGTCATAAATGTTAAGATTTTTGCAAAACTCATGGATTAAACTTGTTTTGATTTTTTAAAGTTTGGTTTGAAAGGAAAGGGAGTTTATGGGTTTTTCGTTTGGGTTGGTTATGGCTGAGTTTGAGTGTGTTTTAACTTTGTTTTATTGCTAAAATAACATGAAAATGATGGGTTTTTATAGAAAACTCGAAATGGGTATTGTGGGTGATTTTGGGAGTTGAAAATCTTGAGTTTTTGGATGGGTTTTGGGTCTAAATGACAGCTGAGGGTTTGATAGCTTTGGGTTGATGTTTTGGAATGTTAAAAGGTAGATTTTTTATGGTAAATTCGTTGGGTGTGGCTGCAAGTAGTATTGGGACTGAGTTGAGAATGTTTCGGGTGAAATTTGGGCTTGAATCGATGTGTGTTGTTGCAAGATTGTTGAGTTTCGGGTTTTTTCTATGTTTGTGAGTGTATTAGTGTTCTAATGTTCAGTTTTGGGTTGCTCAAAACAGAGGATTTGGATTCGTGCTTCGCGGACGGAAATTCGGGTAGTTCGGAGGTTTGATTCGGCATTTTGGACATCGTTTGTGTGTTGGCTGGTGAGTGGATCGATTTTAAAAGCCTTAACGTGGTTAAGGGAATGTTTTGGGAGTTTGGATTGAGCTTGAAAAGCCAATCCAAGCTCAAGAGTAAGTTTCAAAGGTTTTATGCAATTAATCTGTGTTTTATAATTCTTAATGCAATGCAAACATGTCATGTTGATAATGTGTTAGTTTGCATTGTTATACATGTTGAGACTTATGACTTGTGTTTATATTTGCATTGTGAGTACATGATTTGCATGAAAGTTTGGACTTGGTAAGTGGTTCAAGCATCGGTAATGCTTGTGGTTGTGAATGAGTATATTGACACGTGTTGAGTTGTTACCGGATATAATTGACCGATCAATAGGATTAGAGTGCACTCGAGGTAAAAGTCGCGCGTGACCTTAGTGATGCTAGATTCCACTAAAGAGGAGTACGGTGATATGAGATTCCACCAGAAGTTATGTTTTTACTAGACGAGTGAGTACGGTGATGCGAGATTCCACCGGAAGTGTCTAGTGGGTTTGAGAAACTATCTGCATATCCTAGTAAAAACGATGAATGTCAATATACCCTTGATGCTTTAATTCTCATGTTAAGCATGTTGTTGATTTCTTCTTTTATGCTTATGCATTGTTGGTTACTTTGCTTGTGTTATGAGAATGAGCATTTGGTAAGCCTATGGCTTGTGGTTGCATTCGGTAAATGCATGTTGTTATGTGTTCAAGCACGTGGAGATGATTTGGAAATGGTTTTGGTTTTCAATCAAACTAATGTTTTAAAACTACATTGTTATAGCTACCATTTTGAGCATCGCTCACTAAGCTTAAACGCGTACGCTCTTTTTTCCAACAATGCAGGCTCTTAGACCTTCGAAGCAGCTCGGGGAACAAGGGAGAATCCAAGGGAGTTTGGTTTGCTCAAGTACGAATTTAGACTACAATAATTAGTATTTAGCAATGAGATAGAACCTTTATGTTTTGAAGTGTTGTTGGCATGTCCTTTTGCTTAGACAAGTTTGCTTAGATGTTTTGGGCTTGTATTGCCTTATGCCTTGATGATTTATGCTTTTGTTTAGCTTTTGGCTATGTTGGTGAATGATATGTATGCATATCTTCCTTTAAAATCTTATCATGTTGGATGTTGACTCGTTATGTGTTTATTTTCCTTTATATGCTGATCAATGGATGCTTTGTGTTGTATGTGTGTTGGTATGTTGCTTAAATGGTTGTTAATGCCTCTTGTGTTGGGTTTCTTGTGCTTTTAACAACTAAAATGAGTTTTGCAGGGCAGGGCGTATCGATACGCTCAAGGGCGGTATCGATACGGTCCATTGTTTTGGGCAAGGCGTATCGGTACGCGGGGGCGTATCGATACCCAAAATACTCTCTGAAAATCTGAGAAATTGACGAGATTTTGGCGTATCGGTACGGGTCCTGAGAGTATCGGTACGGTCTTCGTAGTTGACCAAGGGAAGTTGACCGTTGAGGGCGTATCGATACTCACCTTGTGGGTATCGATACGGTTTCCCTAGGTTTGACTTGGGGTGTTGACCAAGTACATGCGTATCGATACGGTCTTTTAGTGTACCGATACAGCCTGTTATAAAATTTAAAATGGGTATTTTAATTGCTTGTTTTGCGTGTTTTGTATCCATGTGTGTTTTCCGTTGCGTGTCCCCTCACATAGGATATAATTAATGCATCTAGACAAGATAACTTTAAAAGAAATTTTCTAAGGTTGCTAATCGGAGTGGAGCCTTAACGGGTTTCGCTTCGGCTTTCCTCGTGTAACCCGTTCGATGCGGTTTGGCGGCTAAGCCGGGTCGAGCGGGTTACACAAACTCTAAACCTTAACACCCTAAACCTTAAAACCTAACCCTTAAACCCTAATTCCTAACCAAAAAAAATCCTAAACCATAAAACTCATAAACCATAGACAAAAACACTAAAAACCCTAAAAAAAATTCCTAAAATCCTTGGATCAAAGTAAATATATATATAAACACTAAACAAAACCCTTAAACCATAAACCTTAAACCCTAAACAAAAACCTAAACTCCAACACAAAAAACCCCAAACCCTATAAACCATGAGCCTTAAACCATAAACCCTAAATAAAAATCCTTAAACCATAAACTCGAAACTCTAAACAAAAACCTTAAATCCAAAACAAAAATACTAAACCTTAAACCATAAACAAAAACCTAGACCTTAAACACTTCAACAAGTCAATGTGAGAATCAATATTATTAAACAAGTTAAATATTCAAAGAAACCTCTTAAATGAAATTTTTATTAAATGTTTCATATTAAATACAATAATAAAATATTTTACTTAATTAATATTATTAAATACACCTTAACTTATGCCCTAGGGCATAGGTTAGACAAAGTCGTATTAATAATCAAACCAATCGATTAAATATCTTGTTTGTTTGTGTCATCATTGCATTCAATTGTGAAATTAATATATTGTGATGTGTATATAATTTTGAGAGTTAAACTTGATGTATGTCCTCAAATTATGTTTCTTATTTAAAATTGATTCTCAAACTTTTAAATATTTTAATTTTATGTAAATTATCAGTATATGCTAATTGTGTCCCAATAATAAAATTGTTATAAAAATTATTAATTATTATATAAATATTGAAGTGTATTATGTAATAACATAATTTAACATAAATGGCCATTAATATTGGGGTAAAATAAAATAATGACTAAACTTTGAAATGTAAAAATAATTGTAAACAAATTGAGGGAATAAAAAAACGACAAACCTTTCAATTTCATTATAAACAATGATTTCCATGGATGTGATACACATTAATGCTCGTTCATGCCACAAATCATATCCTTAGTAAACAACTTTTAACGATTTTATTAATAATAGACGTAATTAGCATATATTGATAGTTTGGGAGGAAATTAAAACGTCTAAAAGTTTGTGGATTAATTTAGAATTAAAATCATAATTTGGGATTAGAATTAAAACATTTTTAAGTTTGAGGATCAAATTAAAATAAAATTCATAAATTTAAGATTTTTTGCACACATTTAATCATTTTTTTTTTCAAAAAATCAGACCTCGCTAAAAACCCTCAATATCATGTTCGGATAGGGTACCAAACCCGAGGCATTTGATCATTGGCCAATGGCCATCACCTACACATTTGTTCAACTTTTATAGCTCTGCAGCAATGGAAGCCCACCATTAGACGAGTGTTCTAACCTGTTTAATCCACCGTATTCATCATCTCTCATTTCTTCCGCTTCTTTTGCTATCCCCCATAATACAACATAAAGACCACCTGTTATGATCACTGCTCCTATCATGCTGCAAAATTAACTTTGATTCAGCCTTGTTATGTCTCATTTTCTTATTATACACCGAATTAAAATCTTATAACAGCAGCTAGTTTTATTACCTTCCGAGATACAGTGCTTCACCAAGGAATGTGGCACTCATAACAGCAGCTATGACAATTGAGGTTGGCCTGAAGATTGCAACGAACACAGGCCCCTTCAAGCGTACACCCCATGTGTGAGTACATGAGCTAAACGAGAACCCGAAAAGCCCCTAAACAAGTAGCCATGAACAAACCAAGTCACATTCGAATGCCGCAAATAAATATAATGTATTCGAATACCAGCAGCGATTACCAAAGCATTACCGTGTATAGGACTGCAGCAACCGATCTACTATCTGTTAATCTCCAGGAACTCAGCTGTGGTTGTGCTATGAAGCATACTGGTAAAGCTAACAGGGACACAAACAAGTTGTAAAAGAGAGTACAAACAATCTCTTCCGGGTATATCTTCATTATTTGAGCCTGTAATGTTGTACAACGTTCAAGCTTAGTTTTGGGGTTAAGAAAAATAATAATCCGAATTCTAAATCAACCCCTTAACTATATACCTTCTAATGACTTTAGACCTAGAAAATATCCCATAATCAGGTATTTAAACTTTATATCTATCAAGCAAGTTAAATCCTATGGACTAACACACATTATTACCATAATAATATAGCAGCAGGAATAAAGAAGATATGCAACAGCTTCAAGGATGCCACCAATAATCCAGTTTGATTGAGAAGACTCCAAAGGTCTTTGAAGTTGTAGATCAGATGGTGATGATGATGTCCATGGTGAAGATGGAAAAACTATGGGGCCTTTGTAGAAAATCATGAGAAATGCACCAGATATTGATGTTATGGTCCCAATGATTTTTGCTTGACTTGTTCTTCTTCTCAATTCTACTTTTTCCATCCTTTTTTTATGCCAATGTTCAAAGACAGAAAAGAAAGGGATTGAGGAAACTAGCTCAATCATGGTCATAAAGCTAACAAATAAACAAGGGGAGAAGGAATAAGAAACCTGAAGGAGACAGCAAGTATGAAGGTAAAAGCTGGTGTGAGGTTGTTAATGGCAGAAGCAAGTGTTGGTGAGGCCAGGTCTATACCTTTATATGCACACATCAAACCTGAATACCTGTTTCAAAATAGTCAACAAATCATGGGGTTTCCATAAATTTACAGATTTGTTCATGTGTCTCTCTCTGTGTGTGTACACTGCCATACCCGGTAACAGCAAGAAGGCAAAGTCTAGAGATGAGAGAGAACTTGAAAGGAGGAAACACTGTTTTTCTGCAAACGAATCATATGAGCTTAAACAAAGAAGATAACATGTACAAACCAAACATTGATCTGGTTCGAATGAAGAGTTAAAAACAGACCTGAAGAAGACTAAAAGGGTGAAAACCAAGGTGCCTAAAACATTAGAGTAGGCAATGAAGCTGTAACTGCTCAGCCCCTTCACAGAAGCAGCTTTGAATAGAATGCTTATGACCACGTTTGAGCATTCCACTGCAACCATGGCTAAGCTTGGTAATGCTTCCATGGCCTGTGATCTCACTCTTCTTCTCCTGTGATCTCAAATATGGTTGGGGGTGGTACTCAATATCTAGATTGCATCTTTATTTCCGATCCTTTTTGCTGACTCTTGATTTGATTGTTTTATTTGTTAATTAATTAATCTAGAATTATTAGTATTATTTAATTACACTAACAAAATAATGCAAATGATTTTTCAACTCCAATGGAGTAGGTGAATGATCAATGATGATTATTTAATGTGTTATTACAATGATAACAACGTGGTTTTGTTGATTAAATACATTATTAGTGATTCTTTTCTTCGACAATCCCAGCAATTATTCTAAAACAATTATTTTATTTTGCCCGCCCAGCTCATGTTATAATTTATTTGTTCACCACTTGAGAAAAGAAATCTTATCGTGATTAGCATGTACAAATAATTTAGAATAAAATTTAAACGTTTAAAAGTTTGAGAATAATTTATAATGAGGGTCCTAATTTGGAGATAAAATAGAAATATTTAAAAATTTGTGGATCAATTTAGAATGAAAATTAAATATTTAAAAGTTTAAGATCATTTTTTTATTAAAATGAGAGTCATAATTTATGAACATGTGATGCAATTAACTCTATTGTTTAAGTATCTTCTACCATGCGCCCCGAGCCACCATTAATATGGGTGGTCAGATAACACCAAATTTTTTTTAGATAATTTCTTTTATGTAATTTATATATAAAACTGAAATAAATAAATATATAAAAGACACTCATTTATAAATAATCAATGCTCTTTAAATATAATTCAAAAAAAAATAACACACTTTAAATAATTTTATGGCTCCCCTCTTGTCTTCTACAATGGAGACCAATAGAGACGAGTACCTTCGTCCATCGCACATCCACATCAAAATAAAATAATTTGGTAGCTAATCGTTGAGCAGTGTCATTACTAAGAACGAACATAAGATTTTATGTTAGGAGAATGAACCTATAAAATTAAAAGGGCATACTTATTGTTATGAATATTTATTTATGTGGATGTCTATCATGACAAGAACTTTATTAAGAAGATTTGATTTACTTTATCATTAGAAATATTATCTTTATTAATTAAAGTTTAATGCATTATGTACTTCTTATGCTTATAAATAGATGATTTAATGAAGGCATTGTATATATTTGAACATTGAGAATAATAAAAATCTACCTCTTCCTCTCATCTCTTTGCTCTTCCATTTTTGTTCTTTGTTCTTATTATTGTTCTTCGTATTTTATTCACAACACGTTATCATCACGATCTGCTTACAATATTTTTTTCAAGAATATTTTGGAGGCAAATTAAACATTGTGCAAAAGTCGAGCAACAATCACATTATTCAAGTACACCAACCAAATCTTGGTTTATCCAAATTCTATATCGTCTAATTCTTTTGCCTAAAGGCCTTGATACTCGAAGGTATGAAAATAAATAAACCAGGTACATTTTTGCTTACAACATGATTTTATATTTTATTCTCTAATAAATTTCGAATGAGTTTTTAAACTTTTTCATATATTTTAATCTTTAAAATATATTGTAGTTCTCATCTATTTATCAAGTTATACATATCATGTATAGATATGGCCCCTCATTGTTTATCTACTAAGTATTGTATATACCGAAAATAAAAATATTTGTTTATGCTATTTCTTTTCCTTTGAGCATTTGAATATGTAAGGCATGCTATGTGCAAACACTTTTGAAATCTATCGGAAAATTTTAGATATGGTCATTCGTTATTATATTTACATCAATATTTGTTTATGATATTTTATGTGATGATATTGATATTTTTAACCATGTTTTGAATTATACATGTCTTTGAATGGCTTGGAAGGAGACATGGCGTAAAAGATTATGAGAAGATGACTTGATTCATTTGTTATGTCTCCATCATCCTCGAGAGGAAATTCAATGTTGGTAAATTCTTATTTTACTTTTTTATTCTTTAAATTACGATTTTAAAATGTGATAAATTATGGTAATTTTACTCGAAAGCAATAATTCTCATGTGTCGAAAAATCCGACTATTGACTTCTCCCAAGTTCAAGTTACGAAAATTCGTCTTGATCCAAAAAGTTTTATGGGAGGCATTCCCTGAAGTGAATGCAAGCATGATGTTTATTCCATGCGATTATCGAATATGTTTCATTCCCTGAAGTGAATGCAAACATAGTAAATCATTATTCAATTTTGCGATGGACATCTAAATAAATTGGTTGGGCATCCCGTTCTGCAAGGCTATTGGTCTCAAAGAAGATTTTTAAAGGACCTTGTGAATTGGTTTAACAATGTCACGTACGAAGATTAAATCTTTGTTATCTGTGATGAGGATAATCTTTGTTCTTTGTGATCAAGATATATTAACACTTCACTTTTCACGAAAAAAATGTTGTCCTCAGACACAATATCGTGAAAAAAGTTTCAAAGGTCCATTGGCTCTACTTCATTCCCTGAAGTGAATGTGAGATTATATTATGGAAAGAATAAAAGCCACATTAGAAGTTGTGGTTGTGGTCGAGGCTATGAATATAAACATGGAAAATATGGTCATTTTAAGAATACTTCTACCCACAGGTAGTGAAGTTATAAGGATAACAAGAGTGATAAAGTTCATTCTAAGGAAGTGAAATCTTTTTACCAATGTGATGTTATAAACCATTGGTCTCCTACTTATCGTACGCTGAAAAAAACAGCAACAATCATTGAATGATAAAGGAAAGAAAATAAAAGAAAATTTTGTTTGTGAAAATGATGAAGATGATATTGCTCCTACTCATTTGGATGTTGTTGGTCCAACTCATTTGGATATTGTTGATTTTCTTAAACCCTCGAAGGGAATAAATCATATTCTAATTATTCTCATAACTTTGAAGAGAATTATTTATCTTTTATTTATTTTGCTTTATGTTTATTTACTTTACACATTAATTATTTATGTTTTATATTTATATTTATTTATTTTGTTTAACATGATTACTTATCAAATACAATTTATGGTGACGATTTATACTTAGCAGAAGCATAAGATATATTTTTCTCATCTAAATGCAAGGAAAAAATGTGAGTACTACATCTCAAAGTACTAAAAATGTTGATGCTCTAGAAGAACAATAAGTTCTTGAGAGAAAGCACATTATGAAAAGTGCAAAATTGCGATTATTGCAATAATTACCGCTAATGGAAATAATATTGTCACCACTAGAAGTGGAAATTTTAAGAGAGCAATATGAGTTCGTTAAATATCCCTTTGGGAATTATAGATAACATATGTTATCAATTGACATTTGAAATAAGCCAATTTGGATATAAGTTCTGGTAGCCAAAAAGTCAGTTGAAAGCTGTAGAAGAGCTATATATTGCTACCAAAAGATAATTTCTATTGAAAGTTCTGAAAGAGATAAATATTCCTATTCAAAGGAACAATTTTGATGGTCGCACTAGACGTGTACGAGTGAGATTGAATCACATGTTCTGGTTTACCAAATTCATAAATGTATATACACACTTGTATATAGTTGGCATGATTAGTTAGACCATCTTGATCAATAATGATGCAAAAACTATTGAGATTTATATGCACATTTGTGAAAAGAACCTGAAGTTCTTGTGGTGCTTGTTCTCAAAGGAATTGATTAAATTCTATTTACTAAAAGAACATGAAGTTCTTGTGTTGCTTGTTCTCAAAGGAAATGATTAAGATCCCACTTACCAAAAGAACTTGAAGTTCTTGTACTAAAGTTGAGACTGCATGTCTTGCATATCTTAATGAAATATGGGCCCATTTATCCACAAATGTGGAAAGTTTTAAATGATTTTAGTAGATTCATCTACTTTGTTTTATCAACTTACAACCAAAAGTTTGTGAGATTTGTTGGGTTTTTAGCACGCTCGAATCGATCACTGAAACCGTCAATGAGGGTTGTAAATGTTTGGTGGTAGAATTGGCTAAAATCGAAATAAAGGTAGATAAGTGACACAATGATTTTAGAGTGGTTCGACCTTCTAACAAGCACCTACATCCACTACCTTAGCACACCACTAAGGATTTCCCAATTCACTCAACAATGAATTCGTCCCCTTTTCTCAGTTTAGGAGGAAACCGTTACAACCCTATCTTTTGGACTTGGCTAAGATAGAACCTGTTGGGTGGATCGAATGATCGAAATAAACCAAGAGGGGGGTGAATTGGGTTTTTAAACTTTTTGGAGTGGAATTGACAAATAAAAATGGTAGACAAGGGAATTTAGAGTGGTTCAAGTTCCAATCGAACTCTACATCCACTACCTTAGCTTCACTAAGGATTTTCAACAATTCCACTAATTGCTCTTCCCCTTTTCTAGGCTAAGGAGGTAACCGTTACAACATCGGTCAAATTTTCTACCCAAAATTTGACTCAATCCTCACACAAGAATAACAAAGAAGTTGTTGGCTAAAACAAGTATATCTCAATACACAAAGTAGCCCAATTACAAGCACTCAACCCAATTGAAAGGATAAGAATGAAAATTACAATTGGGGTTACAAGACAATAATGGGATTTAGGCACAAATGCTTGGATTTGATGTTTGGATGTTTGCTTTTGGATCAATAGTTGTTGTTGAAGCTTTTAGAGGTCCATTTTATACCTTCTCATTGAATTCTAGCTGTTGTGGTTGTTGCATTCATCAATAGAGTCGTTGGGGATGTTATCTTCCCTCCATAAATGCAGTAGTCAACCACCCGTTTCGAAACGCCCTATCTTGTTTCGAAACAGACCAAAAAAGAAAGAGTCGTTGGGGTGCATTAAAGAGCCTGTATCGAAACGGTTACGGTTGTTTCGATACGCTAAGAGTCGTTTCGAAACACGTTTCGAAACATTTAGCCACTGTCAAAGCTCGTATCGAAACGGACTGAAGGTGTTTCGATACGCCTTAACGATCAGAATAAAATCAGTTAAAAACTTCAACGGTCATATTTTTTAAATCTGGCTTGAATGTTGTTTCGAAACGTTTGAGGTCGTTTCGATACTACCGTATCAAAACGGGTCAAACTATCTTGATGTTCTTAAGGCGTTTCGAAACTTGTTTTGAAACAAGGGTTTACAGTTTCAAAATCGTTTCGATGCACATTTCGAAACACAGGTTCACAGTGTAAAAAGTGTTCCTGAACGCCTAAGACCGTTCTGAATCGGTGACTCGAAAATCACTGTTTTGGCTTCAAGAACACTTAAAAAAGTTTTGACAAATTAAGTTTTTAACTTAGGCATTTTCCTTTAAACATATAGAGAGGTTTGAGGACTTAAAAATTCGTTTTCTCATTTTCAATTTAGTCCTTAAATTCTTTACTTATATCAAAATCAATTTATCGGTTTCACAATATCCCCTTTTTGATATAACAAAACCAAAGTTAGAATTTTTAAGAGTTTTGAAAATCTTGAATACGTTCTAACTTCCCCTCAATTTAAGATGAGTTTTAAAGTTTTAAAAAGATTTAAATCCAAGTTTTTAAAACTCAAAACACTTAAAACACTTTAAAATGAATTTTGGCTCTTAGAATACTACTCCCCCTTTTTGTTAGATCAAAAATAATAAACAAGGCTCAAAGAGAAGAAATAAGGTTAAAAGCAATAATCAATAAGCAATAAGCAACATAATATAAATTCATAGAATTCAAATATCCAAAACATAAGTCTTAAACAATAAAGTTCAAAGCTTAATCCCAAACAAAGTAATCAAAGCATAGGTTCATAAAACATAAAGGAAATAAAGATGCAAACTTAGATAAACTAATATGATATGCCATGAAAAAATCCTAAGCCTCGTCGTCGTTACCATCACCATCCATGGAATCATCATCGTTCCTAGCTTGAGAGCGACAAAAATCCATCCATTGACCATAAAAAGTGGAGAATGACATGTCCATAGATTGATGTTGATTCTCAAGGGATGTGAGTCGATTCTCCATGGATTGCAAGCGAGTATTTATAGTACCAAGACCCGCCTCCATTGTGTTGAACCGCTCGGTAAGAAAAGCCATAAGAGCTTTATTGTTAGGACCCGGAGCTTGTGGTTGAGGTTCAACTTGAGGTGGAGGTGCATCCCTATCAACTCATTCCCATTGGCCATTGTTGATGTTACAGAATCCGGCCTTGTAGAGAGAAGCTTCATCGATCTTTTGCTTGCGGGGTTCCGGAGAGTAATAAGTGCAATCAAGTTTGAGCACGCCAAAGACATGGCTTAAAACAGTCCCATATGTGAAGGATTTGAGAGCATCGGTCTCACGAAGTTTCACATTGTTTACCATCTCGGCAAACATAATCTTAACGAGATTTGGGCGCTCTCCAGGACAAAATCATTCAAGCCAAAAGTAATCTACTTGACGAACGTAAGAGAATTTACCTCCGGGGGGGGGACGAATAAACCACAAGATTATCAAGTGGAGGAACCTATCATGAGCATCCAAGGCAAGCACTGAACCGGTGTGAGAACCAAAATGAGTCTCATCCTCGATTCCTTCGTTCTTAAGACCAAAGGTAGCCTCTAAATAAATGATGTCAATGACAATCTTCTTCCCCAAGATAAGAGACTCAATGCCAACAACTTCGGAGTTGTCTTCATTATTAATAAGTTGGGCATTCGAGTAGAAGATAAGAACCATGTGCTTGTAGCAAATATCTGGGATACTCAAGAAACTAAAGAAGCCCCATTCTTGTAAACGGTGGAGATAACGGAAGAGAAAGCGCTCGGAGTCAAGGAACGAGATGTCAACAACATGCTCACGACGAACGGCAATCTCCTTGACATATGTGAAACGCTCCTTCATCGCGGTAGTTCTGAGACTCTTAAGAAAAAGTTGAGTAAGGTTGGGATAGATAGCGGTTTGGTTTGAAGCTTCACCCGATTGAGGTGCCTTACGTTTCTTGTTAGCGAAATCCATTGAAAAAATCCTAAAAACATAAAGCAAGCAATTTGTAACTAAAATTGAAGTGTATGCATGAAAGTCCTTAATTCAATCCAATGGTAAATCCCACTTAGGTTTAAAAACAAATTTTAGGAACAAAGATACAAAAAAAAAAAAATTAAGAGAAAACAATTTAAAAGAAACAGTAAAAAAATACGAATGAAAAAAAATATTCGAATAAAAAATATCAAGATTTTGAATTTTTTTTTACAAGATTTGAAAAACCCAAGCAGCAAAACACATAATCTATACAAAATTAAAATTTTCTAACCTAGGATTCGAATACAAATTTAAGGAAAAAGAAAAAGGAAAAAATACCTTAGATTGGGATTTTGGATAAATAGATGGAAAAAACTTGCACAGAATTGTTGATGCTTGCTTAGACTTGTGTTTGAGTGTAAAAGCCCTCAAGATTTGGTGAAAAATAATGAGGTTTAGAGGGTTTTTATAGGAAAATCGATCTAGGTTTTTTAGGGTTTTGAAGGATTTTTAATTAAAGTGAAACTTTAACATTAAAAGGCCTCTTTAAAGTTGTCCGCAAACCCGTTTCGGAACAGGTTTCAACCGTTCCGAAACGCGGGCACCGAATGTTGACTGACTTTTCAAGTCCAGCTGACTGTTTCGATACGTCTTTGACCGTATCGAATCCCACGTTGACTCGTATTGAAACACGTTTCGATACACCCCTTGGCAGTAGCAAAAACGTTTCGAAACCATTTTAAGGCGTTTCGAAACACCCTTCTCTCAGATGAATTTTTAAGGCACCCGTATCGAAACAGTTGGACCCGTTTCGATACACCTGGGCCTGGAAGTGCAGATAAGGCTCTAAAAGTGCAGAAAAATGGATTTTATGAAGTCCTAATTTGCATGAATGACATGAATGAGCAGGAATAACATGTGCAAACATAAACATACTCCCCCTAACTATAAGCATGTATGAAATTAGGAGTAAAAACACATAAACATGGCATTTTCAAGAGATCAAGCAATTTAAGCACAAAAAGTGTCCTAAAAGGTCAAGATAGGCTAGTTAGACCTAACTCTCTCCTAAGGGACCAAAAACGCTCTTTATCTAAAGGCTTTGTAAAGATGTCTGCTAGTTGGTTTAAGGTGTCAACATACTCTATAACAACATCTTCCTTAAGGACATGATCTCTAATGAAATGATGCCTTATTTCTATATGTTTGGTTCTAGAGTGTTGGATGGGATTTTTTGTCAAACATATGGCACTAGTGTTATCACACTAAATGGGTATGGTTTCAACTTTAATACCATAATCTAATAGTTTTTGCTTCATCCAAAGGACTTGAGCACAACAACTCCCTAAGGATATGTACTCGGCTTCGGTGGTAGAAAGAGCTACACTATTTTGTTTCTTAGAGAACCAAAATATGAGCATACTACCTAAGAATTGACAAGTTCTCGAAGTACTATTCCTATCGATTTTACACCCCCCATAATCCGCATCCGAATAAGCATGAAGGTTGAAGGTTGAGTCTCTAGGGTACCAAAGTCCTAAACAAGGAGTATCTCTAAGGTACCTAAAGATACTCTTAACGGCTATAAGGTGAGACTCTCTAGGACTAGCTTGAAACCTAGCACACAAGCAAACACTAAACAAGATATCTGGTCTACTTGCGGTAAGGTAAAGCAATGATCCAATCATAGAACGATAAAGCTTAGAGTCAACACACTTACCTTCTTCATCTTTGTCAAGCTTTGTAGACGAGCTCATAGGTGTGGGTTGAGGCTTTGCATTCTCCAAGTCAAACTTCTTGAGCATATCATTGATGTATTTTGCTTGATTGATGAAGGTGTCATCCTTCATTTGCTTGATTTGGAGTCCCAAAAAGAATGAGAGCTCCCCCATCATGCTCATCTCGAATTCACCTTGCATTAACTTAGCAAACTCTTTGCAATGACATTCATTAGTAGATCCAAAAATAATATCATCAACATAAATTTGTACTACTAAGATGTCATTTTTATACCTTTTTATGAAAAGTGTAGTGTCCACCTTACCTTTTTTAAAACCTTTTTCAATTAAAAAGTTTGAAAGTCTTTCATACCAAGCTCTAGGAGCTTGTTTTAAACCATTGAGAGCTTTAATAAGTTTGAAAACATGATTTGGAAATTTTGAGTCTTCAAAACCCGGTGGTTGTTCCACATACACTTCCTCATTTATAAAACCATTTAAAATGCACTTTTAACATCCATTTGAAAAGGCTTGAAATCATGATAACATGCATATGCAAGCAACATCCTAATGGCTTCCATTCTAGCTACGGGAGCATAGGTTTCATCAAAATCAATTTTCTCTTCTTGAGTGTAACCTTGTGCTACTAATCTAGCTTTATTTTTTACAATGTTACCACTCTCATCTAGTTTGTTCCTAAAGACCCATTTAGTTCCTATAGTAGATTGATTACTAGGCCTATAAACTAATGTCCAAACATTACTTCTCTCAAATTGATTTAACTCTTCTTGCATAGCCATAATCCAAAAATCATCTTTTAACGCTTCTTTTATATTCTTAGGCTCTATGCATGAGATAAATGCAACATGGTTCATAAGTTGAAGAGAAGATCTAGTGGTTACCCCCTTGGATGGATCACCGAAGATTTCACCACCTTTGACATAGTTGAACTCACTTGGGTAGCTCACTTCCTTTTCCTCAAGAGCCAAGTCCTTCAAGGCTTCAAGAGGTGGATCTTATGTGTCCTCTTCTTTTGTTGGAATCTCATCCTCCTTTGAAGTTTGTCCTCCATCAAAGGCATTAATGATTCCTACATTATCATCATCACAAGAATCCTTCCTTGGAAGGAGGTTATCATCGAATACAACATGTATAGATTACTCTACTACTAAAGTTCTCTTGTTAAATACACGATAGACTTTAGAGTTTAAAGAATATCCTATGAAAATAGCTTCATCACTTTTTGCATCAAATTTACCTAAGTTATCTTTTCCATTATTTAAAACAAAACACTTGCAACCAAATGGATGAAAATAGCTAATGTTAGGCTTTTTAGATTTTAAAACCTCATATGGTGTTTCCTTTAAAATTGGCCTAATCATTACTATATTTACAATGTAACAAGCGGTGTTTGTGGCTTCCGCCCTAAAATATTTAGGTAAATTGTTTTCACAAAGCATGGTTCTAGCCATTTCTTGTAAAGTTCTATTTTTCCTCTCAACTACCCCATTTTGTTGAGGAGTTCGAGGAGCCGAAAAATTATGGCTAATACCATTTTCATTTAAAAACTCTTCAAACCCTAAATTTTGAAATTTGGTTCCATGATCACTTCTAATATGAGAAATTCTAAGTTCAAGATCATTTTGGGTTAATTTAGAAAATCTGATGAATTTTTCTAAAGCCTCATCTTTAGTACTTAAAAATAGAACCCAAGTAAATCTAGAAAAATCATCAACTAGTACAAATGCATAAGATTTACCAGCCAAGCTCATAGTCCTAATAGGCCCAAATAAATCCATATGGATAAGTTGTAAACACCTACTTGTAGAAACATCATTAATGGATTTAAAGGGTGACTTATGTTGTTTACCCTTAGAGCATGCATCACAAATTTTATCATTTGAGAACTTAATTTTGGGTAAACCTCTAACTAGATCTAGGGAAACTAATTTTTCTAAAACACTAATGCTAGCATGTCATAGTTTCCTATGCCATAGCCATGCATCATTTTCATTTTGAGCTACTAAACATGCATGTGATGTATGTATGTCATCTAAATGCACCATGTAAATGTTACCTATGCGATGACCTATGAGCATAATATTATTTGATTTAATGTCAACAATTTTGCACCCATTTTTATCAAATAAGACATTAAATCCTTTATCACATAATTGACTTATGCTCAACAAATTATGTTTAAGACCATCGACATACAAGACATTTTCAATAAGAATGATAGAGTAATTACCTATGGAGCCAATACCTTTAATGTGGCCTTTGGAGTTATCACCAAATGTCACCACTCCTCTACTTTTTGGCTTTAAGTCCATGAATCTACTCTTATCTCCGGTCATATGTCTCGAGCATCCACTATCAAGGTACCAAGAATTTTGACTTTGTGCTTTGGCCTTGTAGCAATGCTCCCCCTACAAACAAAGATATTAAACTTTTGTTTTTGGTACCCAAATCATTTTGGGTCCACGTGTGTTAGCTCCCAAAAGCTTGGTTCCCTTAAGAATCCAAGGTGACATAGCAACAAAATTATTAGATTTGACAAGTTCCTTAGGAACCCATACACTCCTAATCTTTTTAGTTCTATTATGTCTAGGGAAGCTACTTTGTTTGTAGTTATTAGTCTTCTTCCTAGGTTGGTTTGTTTTAGATGATTCACTTTTTTCATGCTTCACAATACCAACATTTTTTAAGGACTCTTTGAGCTTGTTAAGCTCATCTAACACCTTTTGGTGTTCACTATTGCATTGAGAAATAAGATTATTTAGGTCAACATTTTCATCTTGGAAGAATTTAAGTTCATCTTTCAAACCTAAAATATTTTTCTCAAATTTTAAGTTAGCTTGAGAGAGTGAGTCATTTCTATCATTTAATTTCGAAATAATTTTCTTATTCCTAATGACCGACTCTTTGTATTTCTCAACTAACTCATCATAAGCCTCTTGCAACTCATCATATGCATCATTTAATTCATCAAATGTAAAGTCAAAAGATGATGAGTTAGAGGTTACCATGGAGGAATCCTCCTCAAGTGCCATGAGGCAAAGGTTGGCCACTTCTTGTTCGTCATCCTCAAATGACTCCTCATCACTCCAAGTAGCAAGCTTGGCTTTGAGCTTCTTCTTCTTCTCAAAGCCCTTCTTCTTGAGTTGAGGGCACTCCGAACGAATGTGACCGGGCTTTTTGCACTCGAAGCAAATGATTTGATCCCTCTCTTCTTCTTTGTTTTTACCCTTGAAGTCCATCTTTCTTTGAATCTTCCTTCCTCGGTTGGACCTCATGAATCGTGAGAATCTTTTGGCTATCATAGCCAATTCTTCTAAATCATCCTCCTCACTAGAATTGCCCTTCCTTGCTTCATAATTTCATGAGTAAGGAGAGAACCCACTAGCTCATCAAGTTTTAGAGTCTTCAAGTTTTTGGCCTCGATGATGGCGATTCTCTTCCCATCCCAAGATTCAGGAAGTGAGTAGAGTAACTTTCGGACAAGTTTGTCTTCCGGGATAGTCTCTCCAAAGCCCTTAAGCCCGTTAACGATGGTTGAGAAGCGATCGAACATCTTGGACACCGTTTCGTCGGGCTCCATCTTAAAATTCTCATAACTAATATTGAGAATTCCAATCTTGGTCTCCTTCACATCATTGGTTCCTTCATAGGTGGTCTCTAAAGTATCTCCCACACTTCCTTGGCACTTTTAATGGAGGAGACTTTGGAGTAGATGTCGGGACCGAAAGAATAAAAGAGCATGTGAAGAGCTTTGTCATTTATTTGGATCTTCTTCCTCTCATATTCACTCATCTCGATCTTCTTCTTTAGAACCAATTTTCCTTCATCATCTTTCTTCAATGGAATGTAGGGACCGTCTTCAATGACATCCCAAACCATGTAATCATTGGACTTGATGAAGAGGCGCATCCGGTTCTTCCAAAATGGATAGTTGTCACCATTGAAGAATGGCAGTTTTGTAGTGGATTGAGACTCGTACATGCTAGATCCGGAGGTAGATGTCATGGCTTGATTTTTGGATGATCACACTCTCCCTAGGAACTCCTCTTATGGTTGTTAATCCTTCAAAGAGGTAGGCTCTGATACCAATTGTTGAGTGGAACGAATGATCGAAATAAACCAAGAGGGGGTGAATTGGGTTTTTAAAATTTTTGGAGTGGAATTGACAAATAAAAATGGTAGACAAGGGAATTTAGAGTGGTTCAAGTTCTAATCAAACTCTACATCCACTACCTTAGCTTCACTAAGGATTTTCAACAATTCCACTAATTGCTCCTCTCCTTTTCTAGGCTAAGGAGGTAACCGTTACAATATCGGTCAAATTTTCTACCCAAAATTTGACCCAATCCTCACACAAGAATAACAAAGAAGTTGTTGGCTAAAACAAGTATCTCTCAATACACAAAGTAGCCCAATTATAAGCACTCAACCCAATTGAAAGGATAAGAATGAAAATTACAATTGGGGTTATAAGACAATAATGGGATTTAGGCACAAATGCTTGGATTTGATGTTTGGATGTTTGCTTTTGAATCAATAGTTGTTGCTGAAGCTTTTAGAGGTCCCTTTTATACCTTCTCATTGAATTCTAGCCGTTGTGGTTGTTGCATTCATCAATAGAGCCATTGGGGATGTTATCTTCCCTCCATAAATGCAGTCTGCAACCACCCGTTTCGAAACTGCCGATCCTGTTTCAAAACAGACCAAAAAAGAAAGAGTCGTTGGGTGTATTAAAGAGCTCGTATCGAAACGGTTACGATTGTTTCGATATGCTAAGAGTCGTTTCGAAACACGTTTCGAAACATTTAGCCATTGTCAAAGCTCGTATCGAAACGGACTGAAGGTGTTTCGATATGCCTTAACGATCAGAATAAAATCAGTTAAAAACTTCAACGGTCATATTTTTTAAATCTGGCTTGAATGTCGTTTCGAAACATTTGAGGTCGTTTCGATACTACCGTATCGAAACGGGTCAAACCGTCTCATTGTTCTTAAGTCGTTTCGAAACCCCTTTCGAAACAAGGGTTCACAGTTTCAAAACCGTTTCGAAACACAGGTTCACAGTGTCAAAAGTGTTCCGGAACGCCTAAGACCGTTCCGAAATGACGACTCGAAAATCACTGTTTTGGCTTCAAGAACACTTAGAAAAGTTTTGACAAATTAAGTTTTTAACTTAGGCATTTTCCTTTAAACATATAGAGAGGTTTAAGGACTTAAAAATTCGTTTTCTCATTTTCAATTTAGTCCTTAAATTCTTTAGTTATATCAAAATCAATTTATCGGTTTCACAGAACCAACTTTAGTTTTTCTCTCAAATCTAAACTAGAACCTCTTCTTTTCCAAGGGATTTGTTTGGTAAACTAAATACCTCACAAGGTGGGTGTTTACACAAATTTACGCTCACAAGAGTACAAAGGATTTACAATTAAGCACTCTCTGAAGACTATGTATAAGAGAATAGTAAAATAAAGATTTAGACTCTCTTTCTCTTGATCATGTCGCTTGGATGTCGTCTCTGACCATCTTCAAGTGTTCCAGTTTTCAATTTATAGTCTCAATTGAGTTTGTAGCCGTTACTAGCCGTTGGGGTCTTCATTTCCCACATTAATTGCAGTTCTAGTGCCTACCGTATCAGTACACTAGTACTCGTATTAGTACGCCCTTCTTCAGAACTAGCCATTGGGCTCTTGCCAGCCTATGCGTATCGATATGCTAGGGAGCATATCGGTACAGTCTGCACTTTAAAAGACTGTTGGGAAATAGCCGTTGGGGGTTGTTAAAGAATGGATCGGTACGCTTTAAAGGCATATCGGTACGACCCCTCTCCGTATCGATACGGTAAAGCCTGTATCGGTACGGGTTTTGGAAGAATCAAAACTTGAGTAAAAAGGTATCGATACAGGGTATATCGAATTGGTATAGTAGTGCTGAAAAGCCAGATTTGAGTACTTAAAGACGTTTAAAACTTTGCCAAAAACCTTTTAAAACACCTCAAACTTATTTTTAAGTTGTTTGGACTTAAAGACATGTTTTAAATTCTTTTCAAATTTGTCCAAAACATTTTTCAATTATTATATCAAAACACATAGTTCTTCAATCTCCCCTTTTTTATATAATAAAACCAACTTGAAAAATTGTTTGGGATTCTCCCCCTTTAAGTTTAAAATTTTGAATAAGAGATGAAATATAGAAAAGTAATTAAAGCTCTCCCTTATTCATTTGAAAAACACAATTTTTCAAATCAATCTCTCCCCCTTTTTGTTATATAAAAAAGAATTTAAAATACTTTTAGGCTCAAAATAACAATGGAGATTTAAATTTTGAAACTATTAAAATGTTTGGTTTTAAAAGTGGCTCCCCCTTACTCATTGCATCATATTAGGCTTAACAAATAATCCAAGACTTTAAACATAAGTTAGATAACCAAATGTATAAAATAAAAGCATTAAGCTTAGAGGTTACCCAATCTTCTTTTCATGTGTGATTTGAGCATTCTTTGATTTTGCTTTGCTTGCCATTGCTCCAACACACCTACAAAAGACATTCACTTATTTATGGTATCCAAATTGCTTTGGATCCATTTATGTTAGTCACAATGTCTTTAGTTCCCATGGGAACCCATACTTGTCTAATCCTATAAGATTTTTTTATAGGACAAGTATGTATAGAATGGCCATGATAATGGCAATGTGAGCATTTTACCATTATGTGACAAGATGAATTATTGAAAATAATTTCTTTTTCTTTTGTTAAGCTTTGAAGGTTAACTTTTAAATCAAGATTTTCTTTTTCTAAAACATCTTTGCATGTTTTTGAAAACTCTAAATCATTTTTCAAAATTTCATTTTGGTTTTCAAAATTCACTTTTGTTTTTAAAAGAAAATCATTTTCAATTTCATGTTTTGAAATCATTTTCTTAAATTTGAAATTCATTGTCTCAAATTCCAAAAGTAATTCATCGAAAGCATCTTGCAACTCATCAAATGTATAAGAATTTAATTCATTTGAGTTAGAAGATACCTCGGGCTCATCGAGAGCCAAAACACCATCCACCTTTGGATTGGAGAGAAAGTTTGGACATGATTGATCATCATCTTTCTTTTCTCCCTTCTTGTTGCCATAAAGCTTCTCAAGTTTCTCCTATAGTTCTTTAGCACTTTTGCATGTGGAGATCTTCTTGGAAACTTCTTCGTTAAGGCCACAATAGAGAATGTGCATCGCCTTGGTGTTTAGCTTTGCCTTCGTCTCGTTGACACTCATTTGCTTTTTCTTCTTTTTTGGAGCTTCCAAGTACTCATCTTCAATCATGTCCCAAACCTCATAGTCTTGAGACTTGATGGAGAACTTCATGATAATTTCCCATTAGAAGTATGCTTCTCATTCGAAGAGCAGAGGACACGAGATAGAGCGGCCTTCTTCAAATCTTGACATTTTCTTGAACGGGGACTACGAGCGTTGGATCTTTACTCCCGGATGTTAGTCCTTCGATGGAGACGAGGCTCTGATACCAATTTTTGGGTTTTTAGCACGCTCGAATTGATCACCGAAACTGTCAATGAGGGTTGTAAATATTTGGTGGTTGAATTGGCTAAAATCGAAATAAAGGTAGATAAGTGACACAATGATTTTAGAGTGGTTCGGTCTTCTAACAAGCACATACATCCACTACCTTAGCACACCACTGAGAATTTCCCAATTCACTCAACAATGAATTCGTCACCTTTTTCCCGGTTTAGGAGGAAATTGTTACAATCCTATCTTTTGAACTTGGCTAAGATAGAACCAACTTTAATTTTTCTCTCAAGGCTAAACTAGAACCTCTCCTTTTACAAAGGATTTGTTTGGTAAACTAAATACCTCACAAGGTGGGTGTTTACACAAATTTACGCTCACAAGAGTACAAAGGATTTACAATTAAGCACTCTCTAAAGACTATGTACAAGAGAATAGTAAAATAAAGATTTAGACTCTATTTCTCTTGATCATGTTGCTTGGATTTCGTCTCTGGCCATCTTCAAGTGTGTGAAACCTATGTATGATTTTGATATAATTAAATCTTTAAGGATCAATTTGAAAAACTTAATATTGTTTTATAAGTCCCTTAATAAGTTTTAAATCACCAACACTTTAAAACTGATTTGAAAAACTCAAACTCAAAATATTTTCTAAGTGTTCCAAGGCCAAACTATTGAAAACCGTCCATCCGTATCGATACCTTTTTTACAAAGTTGGCCACTACCGGAACTCGTTTCGATACGCACTTAACCGTATATAAACACCGTATCGAAACAGATTCAATCTGTATCGATACGCTACTTTGTAATAGTCTAAAAGAGTTTGAATGGCGTATCAATACGACTTCACCCGTATCGATACGGTTTTAACGAATTTTAAATTCAAGTCGTTTTAAATATTTCGACCGTTGGTGTCAGTTGTAAGGTAACCAAATTTTAAATTGGTAGTTGACCCGTATCGATACGGTAAACCCTCGTATCGAAATGGAAACTGACAGTGAGCTAAGTCGAGAAAAAGGTATCGATACGGTCTTAGCCGTTTCGATACCCCGTATCGATACGCCTACGTGCGTTTCGATACCCCCTATTTATTGTGCACAACGGCTCTTTCTTTTCTATGACATGTATCGATACGGCTCCCCGTGTACCGATACGGATAGCTGCAGAAGTGCATTTATGGTGGTGAAAGAGGGTTCCAACGGCTCTATTCAAGTTCCCAACCACCCAAACGGCTAGAATTAATAGAGGAGGTATAAATTGAAGTCCTTTGAAGGTCAGCAACAACTATTCAACCTACAAGCATCATCAAAGCAAAAATCCAAACCCTTGTGCTCTTCAAAGTCAAATTCTTGTACCCAACTCTAGTGTTTTTCAATTGTCATTTTGTATTGTGAGTTTGGGGTGATTGAAATTTTAATTGGGTAGACATTTATCCTTTGAGAGGAATTATTTGAGTTTACCAAAACTTCTCTTTGTAAATTGAGTGGATTAAGCTTTGGGTAGAAAGCTTAATCGAGTTTGTAAGGTTACCTCCTCATCCAAGAAAAGGGGAAGAATTCAAGTAGTGAATTGGTTGAAAATCCTTAGTGGGAACTAAGGTAGTGGATGTAGAGTTCATTTGGAGAACTTGAACCACTCTAACTACTTGTGTCAATTTTTATTTTTCACTCATTCTTCCCACCAAAATTTTTATTTCCAATTCACCCCCCTCTTGGTCATTTGCAATTGTTTGATCAACTCAACAATTGGTATCAGAGCTACACTCATTGGAAGGATTACAACCCTCTTGAGTCGATTCTAGGAGAGTTTGATCAACAACTAGTCAAGCAATGCCTTCCACCTCCAACTATGAGTCTTAATCCACCACCAAGCCACCATTCTTCATTGGGGATAACTACCCATATTGGAATAATAGGATGAGGCTCTTCATCAAATCTACCGACTACATGGTGTGGGATGTGGTTGAAGAAGGTCCATAAATTCCTATGAAGAGAGATGGAGAAAGACTTGTCCCAAAGGTAAAAGCCGAGATGACGGATGACTAAAGAAGAAGGATGCAAGTGAATGACAAAGCTCTCCATGTGATATTTTGTGCACTTGGTCCGGATATCTACTTCAAGGTGTCTTCAATCGAAAATGCCAAGGAGGTTTGGGATACCCTCGAGACAATATATGAGGGAACTAGTGATGTCAAGGAGACAAAGATTGGGCTACTCAATCTAAGCTATGAAAATTTCAAGATGGATCCCGATGAAAGTGTCTCCAAGATGTTTGATCGATTCTCGGTCATTATCAACGGATTGAAGTGGTTCGGAGAGATCATCCCCGAAGACAAACTAGTGAGGAAATTGTTGTACTCTCTTCCGGAGTCATGGGATGGCAAGAGAACGGCTATTATTGAAGCTAGAGATTTGAAGACTCTCAAGCTTGATGCTCTTGTTGGATCTCTACTCACCCATGAGATCATGAGGAAGGGAAGAGAAGAAGAGAAGAAAATGGTTGAGAAGAAAGATGTCAAGAAGAAGAAAGTGGGAATCGCTCTTAAAGCTTCACATCAAGAAAGCGATTCAAGTGAAGATGAAGATGAGGTGATGGCCATGTTGGCCAAACGATTTACTCGGTTCATGAAGTCCAATCGTGGAAGAAAATTTATTAGAAAGGGAGACTTCAAGAGCAAGAGTAAGGAAGAGGAGAAGGACCAAATCACTTGCTATGAATGCAAGAAGCCGGGTCACATCCGTTCTGAATGTCCTCAATTGAAGAGGAAGAGCTTTGGGAAGAAGAACAAGCTCAAAGCTCAAAGCTCAATTGAAGAGGAAGAGTGACGATGAGTCATCCGAGGAAGAGGAGGAAGTGGCCAATCTATGTCTCATGGCCATTGATGATGAACCAAAGGTAAATTCTAACTTATCCAATTTTGATTTTACTTTTGATGAACTTCAAGATGCTTATGATGAATTGCAAGAGGTTTACGATGAGTTAGTAGGAAAATACAAAGAATCCATTTTGAAAAACAAGAAAACCATTTCCGATTTGAAAAATCAAAATGAGACATTTTCTAAAGCTAACTCCGAATTGGAAAAGAAAGTTTTGTTTTTAGTAAATCTTTCAAATAATCTTAAAACAAAAAATCTTGAACTTGAAAAACTTCTTTCCGATTTTCAAGATTATCACACAAAGGAAGTGGATAATCTTAAAACATCTATTGCTATTGGGAAAAACAATTTTGAAAAAGGAAATCATTCTAAATCCCAATATGTAAAAAGAAAACCCTTTATTCCTAAACAAAGAAATTTTAATAAGAAATCTAGAGGTCAAAGAGTTAGGAGTGTTTGGGCTCCTAAGGAACTCATTATTTCTAATAATATGAATGCTATTGCTTCTTGGATTCCTAAGGGAACCAAAATTTTGAAGGCTAACACTCATGGACCCAAAATGATTTGGGTACCAAAAATCAAGGCCTAATTTCTTTGTTTGTAGGGGGAGCATTGCTACAAGGCTAAAGCTTCAAGCCAAAATTCTTGGTACCTTGATAGTGGATGCTCAAGACATATGACCGGTGACAAGAGTAGATTTGTGGAACTAAAGCCAAAGAGTGGTGGAGTGGTAACTTTCGGTGACAACTCTAAAGGCCACATTGAAGGAATATGCTCTATTGGTAATCACTCTTCTATTTTCATTGAAAATGTTTTGTATGTCAACGGTCTTAAACATAACTTATTGAGTATTAGTCAATTATGTGACAAAGGTTTTAATGTTTTATTTGATAAAAGTGGTTGCAAAATTGTAAACATTAAAACAAATCAACTAATGCTTATTGGTCATCGCATAGGGAACATATACATGGTGCATCTAGATGACATTCATTCATCTCATACATGCTTAGTTGCACATGATGAACATGACTCATGGCTTTGGCATAGAAAATTAGGACATTCTAGCATGAGTGTCTTAGAGAAATTAATTTCCCTTAATCTAGTTAGAGGTTTACCCAAACTTAAATTTTCTAAAGAAAAAATTTGTGATGCATGTTCAAAGGGTAAACAACATAGAACTTCTTTTAAATCCATTAATGATGTCTCTACTAGTAGATGTTTACAATTGATTCATATGGATCTTTTTGGGCCTATTAGAACAATGATCTTGGGAGGAAAATCATATGCTTTTGTGCTTGTAGATGATTATTCTAGGTTTACTTGGGTTCTATTCTTAAGTAAAAAAGATGAGGCTTTATGAAAATTCATCACATTTTCTAAAATAACTCAAAATGATCTTGAACTTAAAATTTCTCACATTAGAAGTGATCATGGAACCAAATTTCAAAATCTAGGTTTCGATGAGTTTTTAAATGAAAATGGGATTAGCCACAATTTTTCCGCACCTCGCACACCTCAACAAAATGGGGTAGTTGAGAGGAAAAATCGAACTTTAGAAGAAATGGCTAGAACCATGCTTTGCGAAAATAATTTACCTAAATATTTTTGGGCGGAAGCCACAAACACCGCTTGCTATATTATAAATCGAGTAATGATTAGGCCGATTTTGAAGAAAACACCTTATGAGATTTTAAAATCTAAGAAGCCTAACATTAGCTATTTTCATCCTTTTGGTTGCAAGTGTTTTGTTTTGAATAATGGTAAAGAAAACTTAGGTAAATTTGATGCTAAAAGTGATGAAGCTATTTTCTTAGGGTACTCTTTAAACTCTAAAGCGTATCGTGTATTTAATAAAAGAACTCTAGTAGTTGAAGAGTCAATACATGTTGTTTTCGATGATAACCTCCTTCCGAGGAAGGAATCTTGTGATGATTATGATATAGGAATCCTTGATGCCATTGATGGAGGACAAACGTCAAAGGTGGATGAGGTTCCAACTAAAGACGAGGATACACAAGATCCACCTCTTGAAGCCTTGAAGGACTTGGCTCTTGAGGAAAAGGAGGTGTCTTACCCAAGGGAGTTCAACTATGTCAAAGGTGGTGAAATCTTGGGTGATCCATCCAAGGGGGTAACTACGAGATCCTCTCTCAAATTAATAAACCATGTTGCATTTCTTTCATGCATTGAGCCTAAAAATATTAAAGAAACTTTAAAAGATGATTTTTGGATTTTGGCCATGCAAGAGGAATTAAATCAATTTGAGAGAAGTAAAGTTTGGACATTAGTTGAAAGGCCTAATAACCAATCTACTATAGGAACAAAATTGGTTTTTAGGAATAAATTAGATGAAAGTGGTAATATAGTGAGAAACAAGGCTAGGCTTGTTGCTCAAGGCTATACCCAAGAAGAGGGAATTGATTTTGATGAGACTTATGCACCCGTAGCTAGAATGGAAGTTATTAGGATGTTGCTTGCATTTGCATGTTACCATAATTTCAAGCCTTTTCAAATGGATGTGAAAAGTGCCTTTTTAAATGGTTTTATAAATGAAGAAGTGTATGTTGAACAACCATCGGTTTTGAGGATTCAAAATTTCCAAACCATGTGTTTAAACTTACAAAAGCTCTCTATGGTTTAAAACAAGCTCCTAGAGCTTGGTATGAGAGACTTTCAAATTTCTTAATTGAAAAGGGTTTTGAAAAAGGAAAGGTGGATACCACACTCTTCATAAAAAGATATAACAATGACATTTTAGTAGTACAAATCTATGTTGATGATATCATTTTTGGTTCTACTAATGAGTGTTATTGTAAAGAATTTTCTAAGCTAATTCAAGGTGAGTTCGAGATGAGCATGATGGGGGAGCTCTCATTCTTTTTGGGGCTCCAAATCAAACAAAGGAAAGATGGCACCTTCATAAATCAAGCTAAGTACGTGAAAGACATGCTCAAAAAGTTTGGCTTGGAGAATGCAAAACCTCAAGCCACACCTATGAGTTCTTCCATAAAGCTTGACAAAGATGAAGGAGGTAAGTGTGTTGATTCTAAGCTTTATAGATCCATGATAGGTTCTTTGCTTTACCTTACCGCAAGTAGACCGGATATTATGTTTAGTGTTTGCTTGTGTGCTAGGTTTCAAGCTAGTCCTAGAGAATCACACTTAGTTGCCATTAAGAGAATTTTTAGATACCTTAGAGACACACCTACCTTAGGCCTTTGGTATCCTAAAGATTCTTCCTTTAGCCTTCATGCTTATTCGGATGCGGATTATGGGGGATGTAAGATAGATAGGAAAAGTACTTCCGGGACATGCCAATTCTTAGGCAGTATGCTTGTATCTTGGTTCTCTAAGAAACAAAATAGCGTAGCCTTATCTACCACCGAAGCGGAGTACATATCCTTAGGGAGTTGTTGTGCTCAAGTCATTTGGATGAAGCAACAACTCTTAGATTATAGTGTTGAAGTAGAAACCATACCCCTTAAGTGTGACAACACTAGTGTCATTTGTCTCACTAAGAATCCCATCCAACACTCTAGAACTAAACACATAGAAATTAGACATCATTTTATTAGAGATCGTGTTTTGAAAAATGATGTTGTTATTGAATTTGTTGACACCTTGAACCAATTAGCGGATATTTTTACAAAACCTTTAGATAAAGAGCATTTTTGGTCCCTTAGGAGAGAGTTAGGTCTAGCTAGCCTATCTTGACCTTTTAGGACCTCTTTGTGCTTAAAATTGCTTGATCTTGTGAAATTGCATGTTTGTGTGTTGTAACTCTTGAAAATGTCCATGCCTATAGTTAGGGGGAGTATGATTCTATTCAAATATGTTTAGAACTGTTCATTCATCATTTGCATTCCTTTAGGAGATGTTAAAATCGAGCCTATGGTTGTTCTTTAGGCCTAAAGATGTATTTCTGGGCATAGGGTATCGATACGGCTCTATGCGTATCGATACAAGCACTTCATTAAGCTTCCCAGACTTCTTTTTGCCTTAAACGGGTATCGATACGGTTAAACCCGTATCGATACAAGCTTCAATCATTTCGATACGGATCTCATTCGTTTCGATACGATTCTTCAACGGGCATTTTTAAGGAAATTACGTTTCTACCCCCGTATCGATACACCCTCAGGCGTATCGATACTCGATTGCGCAGACAGCTTTTAATTTGGCATTTAAAGTCTTCAACTTTTACCAAAACTAAAATTCTTCAAACCCTAAAAACCCTAGCCGTTTTTTCCTATAAATAGGCTCTTCCTCCCTCATATTTTCACACCACAACTCAAATATCTTAAAGAGGGTTTCCATCAAGCAAAACTCTAAGTTCTTTCTCATCAAATTCGGTGCTAGATTCTTCTTCATTCCTCTCTAATCCCTATCAAGGTAAAACACTTTATTTTTCTTTTTCAATTTTTCTGTTTTTGTTTTGTTTTTATATTCATTTTCTTAACAAAATTTTGTTTTCAAAATTTCTTCTTCAAATTTTATTTTCCAAATTTTTTTTATACCTTGATCTTTGATTTCTCAATGACTTGAATGAAGGAATCTAAATGCATACATTTTTTTTAGTTCATGGCACCCAAGGAATCTAGGAAGAGATCTCGGGTTTCTCAAACCGGTGAATCATCCAACCCCGGAGAGGTTGCACGTCCAAACTACACCCAAATCTACGAACATTCCTTTGAATCCCTCGGATCTCTCACATATTTTCGTCAATTCGAAAACTACAAGATTCGTCCGGAAAGGGTAATATCTATTCCTTTTCTTAACTCGGAGCGATTCAAATTTGAATATCTTCCTTTGCTCCAACTTTGGAATTTTATAGATTTTCTCTCCATTCTCGGGTTTTATTACCGTCTTTTAGTTTTGATCTTTTATACTAATGCCAAATGTTGTTCTAATCGTAATGGGGTTGTTACTGGCATTAGTTCTTATCTCATGGGCAAGAAAAATCTCCTTCATGTAAAATCTATATGTGAAGTTTTTAATTTGGAGGATGAAGGTCTTGATGATGAGAATGCTTTAGGCCATGTTCTTAGTGGCTCCGTCACCACCCTTAATGCTCAAGATCGGATCCTCCATTTGATGGTGTCTTGGTGGTTTAGACCTTCCGGAGGAAAGTACTCTACCATCCGTCAAGTGGATGATTTTTGGATCTGTTGCTTCCGTGAGAGAAAGCGTCCAAACCTTGCTCGAATCATGTTTGCGGAGATTGTCTATCTTGTGCAACATCGCCACACCTCTCTCGTCACCTCGTTCACCTATGGTACGGCCCTAAGCTATTTCTTTTTGAAAAAGGATATTGATTTCTCGTTTGACTACCCAACTCCCCTCACCGATCCTATTGATGAACGCTCTCTTGCACGGGGTAAGTTCCATTATTTTAATGGTAATTGATTACGTCTTTCCGAGCTACCACCCGAGGCCGCGACACAATTTGAAGAACCTCAAGGTGATCAAGCTCCTTCACCTCCTCCTCAACCTTCCATGGATGCTCTTATCACCTTCCTTAATGAGCAATTCACGGGGTTGCGCACGGATATGGGAAATCGTCTTACCGATCTTGAAACAAGCTTTGACACAAGGATGACGAACATGGAGAATCGCCTAACCTCTCTTGAAAGCGGTCATAACTCTTTGAATATTTCCCTCTCCGCTTTCCATGATGAGTGGCGCAATAGCATGAGGAATGATGATCCAATTGGAGTTGACGATGAAGATGATGAAGAAGGCGATGATGATGCCTAGTAGCTTCTCCTTGCATCTCATGCATATCATCTAGGATATTTCTATTTATGCACCTTTGTTTCATGCTCTTAGGACTAAGTTTGTTTTATTTTTAAACCTATGCTTTGATTTTATGTTTTGTTGGATTTTTAAGTTGATGTTATGCTTTATCTTTGAACTTAATGATATTTATGTTGCCCATTTATACCTTTGCCTATGTTATGCACTTCACTTTGTCTCAATATTTTTTATCTAACAAAAAGGGGGAGAGAAGCTAGCTCACAACACTTTAAAAATTTTGATTTCAACTTAAAAGTTACTTAGCTTATATTAAGGGGGAGTTAATTTTGCAAAGTTCTTCAAAGTGTCAAAAATTTTAAGTTTTAGTTTTGTTATATCAAAAAGGGGGAGATTGTGAAACCTATGTTTGATTTTGATATAATTAAATCTTTAAGGATCAATTTGAAAAACTTAAAATTGTTTTATAAGTCCCTTAATAAGTTTTAAATCACCAACACTTTAAAACTGATTTGAAAAACTCAAACTCAAAATATTTTCTAAGTGTTCCAAGGTTAAACTATTGAAAACCGTCCAGCCGTATCGATACCTTTTTTACAAAGTTGGCCACTGCCGGAACTCATTTCGATACGCACTTAACCGTATCAAAACACCGTATTGAAACAGATTCAATCTGTATCAATACGTTACTTTGTAAAAGTCTAAAAGAGTTTGAATGGCGTGCCGATACGACTTCACCCGTATCGATACGGTTTTAACGAATTTTAAATTCAAGTCGTTTTAAATATTTCGACCGTTGGTGTCAGTTGTTAGGTAACCAAATTTTAAATTGGTAGTTGACACGTATCGATACGGTAAACCCTCGTATCGAAACGGAAACTGACAGTGAGCTAAGTCGAGAAAAAGGTATTGATACGGTCTTAGCCGTTTCGATACCCCGTATCGATACGCCTACGTGCGTTTTGATACCCCCTATTTATTGTGCATAACGGCTCTTTCTTTTCTGAGACAGGTATCGATACGGCTCCCCGTGTACCGATACGGATAGCTGCGGAAGTGCATTTATGGTGGTGAAAGAGGGTTCCAACGGCTCTATTCAAGTTCCCAACCACCAAAACGGCTAGAATTAATAGAGGAGGTATAAATTGAAGTCCTTTGAAGGTCAGCAACAACTATTCAACCTACAAGCATCATCAAAGCAAAAATCCAAACCCTTGTGCTCTTCAAAGTCAAATTCTTGACCCAACTCTAGTGTTTTTCAATTGTCATTTTGTATTGTGAGTTTGGGGTGATTGAAATTTTAATTGGGTAGACATTTATCCTTTGAGAGGAATTATTTGAGTTTACCAAAACTTCTCTTTGTAAATTGAGTGGATTAAGCTTTGGGTAGAAAGCTTAATCGAATTTGTAAGGTTACCTCCTCATCCAAGAAAAGGGGAAGAATTCAAGTAGTGAATTGGTTGAAAATCTTTAGTGGGAACTAAGGTAGTGGATGTAAAGTTCATTTGGAGAACTTGAACCACTCTAACTACTTGTGTCAATTTTTATTTTTCACTCATTCTTCCCACCAAAATTTTTATTGCCAATTCACCCCCTCTTGGCCATTTGCAATTGTTTGATCAACTCAACAAAGTGTTCCAGCCTTCAACTTATAGTCCCAATTGAGTTTGTAGCTGTTACTAGCCGTTGAGGATGTTTTGAAGCCGTTGGGGGTCTTTATTTCCCACATTAATTGCAGTTCTAGTGCCTACCGTATCGGTACGCCCTTCTTCAAAACTAGTCGTTGGGCTCTTGCCAGCCTATGCGTATCGATACGCTAGGGAGCGTATCGGTACGGCCTGCTCTTTAAAAGACCGTTGGGAAATAGCCGTTGGGGGTTGTTAAAGCAGGGGTCGGTACGCTTTAAAGGCGTATCGGTACGACCCCTCTCCGTATCGATACGGGCAAGCCTGTATCGGTACGTGTTTTGGCATAATCAAATCTGGAGTAAAAAGAGCCAGGTTTGAGTACTTAAAGACGTTTAAAACTTTGCCAAAAACATTTTTAAACACCTCAAACTTATTTTCAAGTTGTTTGGACTTAAAGACGTGTTTTAAATTCTTTTCAAATTTGTCCAAAACATTTTTCAATTATTATATCAAAACACTTAGTTCTTCAAGATTGATTATAAAAGGATTCAGATTATGCGGTTAGACTATTCGTCTTGCAAAAGCTAGTGGGTTTATATTGTAGGCTATATCATTTGTTACAAAGCCTGTTGATTATGAAAAATACGATTTAGCAAAATTTTATTTGGATGTCTCCTCTTTGATAGCTAAACTATGAGAACAAGAAAATTATTATTTATATGGTATTTCCATATAGCAGCACTTATACGCATCAAGCCAACGAGTTATAATAAACTCCCCGTTACGATTGGTTTTTGGTCAAAAGCTATACATTTCCCATTTTATAATTTTGAATATGCGATATATTATTGAATTGCTCCACCACAATGTACAAAATGGGTAAATAAAAGGGTTGAGAATATATATTATTTATGAGTCTCCTTTTATGTTTAAATTCTTAAACATTAATTGGAGAATCATTCATGACATGATTTTTCTCAACATTAGGGGGAGATAATAATCAGTTGGATAAAGAAAAATGAATTATAATTATCTAGATCCTCGTATATGAACTAGAAGTTCATAAGATAGTTCATGTTATTACATGTCAACTGCCAGACATATTTACTAACCCAATAAGAGTAACTAAGTCTCATATACCAGCTGAAATGCTCTAAATTTGAATTACATGTTAGAGCGAACATATGTAAATCATGCATGAAGCATGAAAATTGGTTCCAATGATCAAAATTCTTGTAAATGAAAAATAGTATGAGATGGTCATATATTAGAGGCGGGTGCTCCTGAAAAGACCCAAGGCATAACTAATAATAAAACTCTTGAAGAGTTTTAGGTACCTGAAATAAAGATTGAAATCTTGAAGAGATCTTGATGAGTTATGTCACAACGAGAATGGAACTAGAAAAATTAAAAAGTTGTCGACAACGATTTTACATAGAATACTTCTGTAGAAGTAAAGAAAGAAAACGAGGATCTTGTATAAGAACATATAGATATTGAAATGATTGACCAATATAGAAAGACGCTTTGAACTTCCAAAAGAGAAGTATTTAGACCAGCAGTCCAAACACCTAAAGGTGTAAGGCAAGTGATGCACAAATAAGTAGTCGTAAATACGACTTGAATTATGATTTATAAAGAGTTTTAATTACTTTGTGGTAGATGCAATTACTTTGGCAGTTGTGAAATATTTTATATGCGTCTAATTATTTTGTGGATCCCTATTTATCATTGAAGGATTTAAAATGCTAGAAGCATTTGAAAGTTTCTGATGAAATTTATTTATACATGTTTCATTGAATACTCTGGCGCATTTGGTATAAACGCCTTAATGAGTACTAATTGAAGAAAAACTATAAGAATGATCGTATTCCCTTATGTATTTTATAAAAGAGTTTGGATCAAGATTCATTATGATAATTTGAATTTCATTAAAACTCCTGAAGAGCTTTAAATTGGAAACTCGTGAAGTACTTTCAATGTATTTAATAAAAATATTTGAGTAAAAGAATCTTGAGATATGGTTTTGTCTCGGCCTATAGATCGAGCACTTAAATATGCATTTTTTTATGAATAGACATAAGCTGAAAGAATCTTAAAGAATATTCAATATGGATAAATCATATCTATTGAGTATCTCAATAATTGTAAGATTATTGGATGTGAATAAAGATAATTATATTTTTTTTGGTCTTGAAACATCATATATTAGTTGGTCAAGAAATATCTATGGATATTCAAAGATCATTACATTTAGATCTTCAAACATTCGTCGATGTCTCCTCAAATTTTGTAGAAATAATTGTTATGCACGAGGCAAGCCAAAATTTTGTTTGGCTAAGACCATTGACCCAACATATCCAGAAGATATGTGAATTTACTTTCACAATATATGATACAAAGCTATCTTGTGTAGAGATAATGCAATATGTATATCTAAATCGAAAGGTGGATACATCAAAGATGACAAAATGAAACATATTACTCTAAAATTTTATCCCTTGCAATCTTTAGAAAAATAATATTCAAGATTGAATTATGAAGATCCAAAGATCTTTTGTGATGTTTTCATGAGGGAGAGTAAATATGCATTGCACTATTTTTCCATTAACCGAGGTTTTGTCTCAAAGTGTTTTTCTGGTAAGGTTTTTAATGAGGCAACATGTTATGCGTATCAAAGATGTGTGTACTCTTTTTCCTTCACTAAAGAAATTTTTTTTCCCACTGAGTTTTTATCTTAGTAAGGTTTTAACGAGGCACATTATCTTCATAGACATCCAAGGGCGAGTGTTATGAATATTTATTTAGGTGGATGTCTATCATGATAAGAACTTTATCAAAGAGATTTGATTTACTTTATCATTAAAAATATTATCTTCATTAATTAGAGTTTAATGTATTATGTACTTCTTATGCCTATAAATAGATGATCTAATAAAGGCATTGCATATACTTGAATATTGAGAATAATAAAAATTTATCTCTTACTCTTATCTCTTTGTTCTTCCATTCTTGTTTTTTATTCTTATTATTGTTCTTCGTTATTCTATTCACAACACTTAAAGTAAAAATAAATTTTCAATAATAAATACAAAAAATTTCTAAAATTATTTTAAAACATATACAAATTTCTAAGTGTACCAATATACCCATCCCTAATCATTACCATGAAAAACATGTCCAATCTCAAATCAATTCAAAGTTTACTTTTGAGGGAAAATCGTCCCTATCCCAACAACCTATAACCGCTTCATAACCAAAAGTGAGTTTTTGTAAATATAGTTGAGACGGATTAAATGTGTAACATGTTTGATTCTAAATTTATATTATTAGGATTTATATTTTATATTGCTATAAATTTTCTACTCTTTTTTGATATTTTTTATGTTAATATTAAAAAATTAAATTCTATGCTCTAATTCTAATTTTTAATTCATAAACTTTAAACTTTAAACTCTAAAAAATACATCTTATTTTAAATTTTTTAAACTTTGATCTTAAACCCTAATCTTAAATCGTAGCCTTAAAGCTTAAGCCTTTTTTTAGTGTGGTACATAGGAAGGGACACTAAAGGATACAGATGATTTCTGGAAATTAACTCTTTATATTAAGGTTAATATAATAACGTTAAGAAAAATGGAAAATTCGATTATCATATAAAATATCAATTTGTAAGGCAATGAATCATGAATCTCGCAAACTCGCCTTTTTCCTCTCAATTTGCAGGCATTGGCAATTGAATAATGTGAAATTTGAAAGCGTTGGCCTTTACCTACACATCTTCAACTTTTATTTATAGGTTTGCAGCAATGGAACCCCAGCGTTAGAGGAGGGTCCGAACCTGTTTAATCCACCGTATTCTTCATCTCTCATTTCCTCTGCTTCTTTTGCTTTCCCCCATAATACCACATACAAACCACCTGTTATGATCACTGCTCCTATCACGCTGCAAAATTAACTTTGATTCAGCCTTGTTATGTCTCCTATATACCGATTAAAATCTTACTCGGATATCATACATGATACATCTAATAAAGAATTATCGTTTATCGTATCATATTTATATCGAGAAATCATATACGATATATCGTTCGCCACGAAAAACATAGTTTTACTACCTTCCAAGATGCAGTGCTTCACCAAGGAATGTGGCACTCATAACAGCAGCTATGGCAATTGAGGCTGGCCGGTAGATTGCAACGAACACAGGGCCCTTCAAGCGTATGCCCCATATGTGAGTACATGAGCTAAATGAGAACCCGAAAAGCCCCTAAACAAGTAGCCATGAACGAACGAGTGACGTTCCGAATTCCGATACCGCAAACAATGTATTCGAATACCAGCAGTGATTACCAAAGCATTACCGTGTATAGGACTGCAGCAACTGATATACTATCTGTTAATTTCCAAGAACTCAGCTGTGGTTGTGCTATAAAGCATATTGGTATAGCTAAAAGGGACACAGACAAGTTGTAAATGAACGTTACAACAATCTCTTCCGGGTATATCTTCATTGTTTGAGCCTGTAAAGTTCTACAACTTTCAAGCTTAGTTTCGGGGTTAAAAAAATACATGGCTACATAAAATATATGAAAAAAAATTTTATTCCACCGACAATGTACAGAATAATAATCCGAAATCTAAATCAACCTCTTATCATATATACATTCTAATGACTTTACACATAGAAAATACCCCACAAACAGGTGTTTTAAACTTTATTTCTTTCAAGTTAATCTATGGACTAACACCATTAAATAGAACTTAACCTTATTTATTGAGAGGATTATTTAAAAAATTAAATTTAAAGAAACAGACAAATGAATGTTCTGCCCTGATTGCATAAAAAAACTAATGTGATTTATGTGGCCTACATCAGTGATAGTTTATTGTGGAAATTGTCGACATAGTACAAGTTGAGGTATCTGAATATGATGTTTTTTTGTCCTTTTCGATACCAAATAATTTAAAAATGTGTAGTTTATTAAACCATAAATTTATGTAAAATAATAAAAAGGGTAAATACTCCGGAAGTAATTTAACTAAAGGTTTGAAATAAAGTATTTTACTTTTTTTAAGTAATAATTTGGTCACTTAATTAATTATAACTTTTTGACAAACATGTCGTTATGTTGTCAGAATTGAAACATGACTTTATATAATAATAGTTTTAGTCCCCAAAATTTATATATTCTATCAGTTTAGTCTTAATTGAAAAAAAAATAATTCAACAAATTTAACCATTCATATTTAAAAATTTCAACATTGCACTCTCCTGACACATTTTCGCACTCTATGCTATTGTCCCTCAATTCCATAATTAAAAAATGTAATAGCTCAACAGACACAACTATTTCACTACTAGACAATTGATAGGCTAAGGAACTGACCCATTATGACCTTAACGCAAACTTCTAGTAGACACAATCAGTTCACTAATAAAATTTCAAATATGAATGGTTAAATTTATTGAATTATTTCAAATCGGGACAAAATTGATAGAATGTATAAGTCGGGGGCTAAAATTGTTATTATATCAAGCCGTTTGTTTCAGTTTTAACGATAGAGTTACTAATTGTTATTTTTAGAAAAAGAAATACATGTTTATTATCAAACCTATAATTAAACGCTTTGAAGTCTATTTTATCCAATAGAGAATTCATAGTGGAGCTTGAAAAAAACACACATATATTACCATAATAATATACCAGCAGGAAGAAAGAAGATGTGCAACAGCTAGAAGGATGCCACCAATAATCAAGTTTGATTGAGAAGACTCCAAAGGACTTTGAAGTTGTAGATCAGATGTTGATGTCCATGGTGAAGATGGAAAAACTATGGGGCCCTTGTAGAAAGTCATGAGCAAAGCACCAGATATTGATGTTATGGTCCCAGTGATTTTTGCCTGAGTTGCTGCTCTTCTTAATTCTACTTTTTCCATCCTTGTTATGTGTCAATGTTCAAAGATAAGGATCAAATTAATAGATGTGGTAAACTCGATCTGAGACTCGAACTGATTTATTTTATTCGAAATTAGATATTGACCCAAACATGATGAGCTAAAACTCGAAATAAACCAAACTGAAACTGACCCTAATTTTAATTGAATTGAAATAGACTCGAATTAATTTTCAATCGAACTGAATGGACTTGAACCGATTTTACTCAAATCGAAAGCAACCCGTACAGAAGGTAACCAGAAACAAAGAAGGGTTATTAAAAGAAAGGGACTGAAGAAACCTAAGTTGCACAAATACAGATACGGGGACAGATACAGGGACGGGGACAAAAAACGGCAATTTTCAAAATTAGAGGGTACGAGTACGGCGAGGGTACGGCAAATATAAAATAAAATTTAATATATATAATAAAAAATATTAAAATTTATAATACAATATGGACTAAAATTATAATTGTATTAAACAATAATTATAATTGTAATTATTTAAATTCACTTCTAATAATTTTAAATTACTTTTTAACACTTAGATTAAGAGATTACTAAAATTAAATGACTAAATTGAACGAAAATTTAACTTTACATTCTAAATAAAGAGAAAATGAATGACTAAAATAATAAAATTAAAAGATGCATGACTGAAATATATATTTATCCATTCCTATTTAAAGCTTGAGTGATTAAACATTAAAACATGTTACAAATAGAATACACAAATAATATCCCACATCCTTAAGATACATAAAGCAAGGAGAGAAAGCAGCCTATAAATAGGCATTTATCAGATAGAATAAGTTAGCAATCTAGTCTTGACCTTTTGGTTGAAATTAAGTGTTAAGTTTATAATTTTTAGGTGGAGTGTTTAATTTAATAGTTTTTTAAGGATAATTTTTTATTTTAATTATTCTTGAGCTTTTTAAGTTCGGATAACTTTAATGATTTTTAAAACCTTGCTCACAAAGAAAATTGGGGTTTTATTTTCCATTTTTTTAAATAAATATATTTGGATATGTCTCTGGGTACGTCCCCAATAAGTGTTGGTCATACCTGATATAAATTTAATTGTCTCGGTAAAGTTGGGACGTCCTCGGGCTGTCCCCTCATTGTCCCCGTCTTGGGGACGCGGGACGCCACCTTAGGGCCGTCCCCGTGCTTAATAGGAAGAAACTAGCTCAAGCATGAACATAAACCTAACAAAGAAGGGGAGAAGGAATAAGAAACCTGAAGGAGACGGCAAGTATGAAGGTAAAAGCTGGTGTGAGGTTGTTGATGGCAGAAGCAAGAGTTGGTGAGCCCAGGTCTATACCTTTATATGCACATATCAAACCTGAATACCTGTTTCAAAATAGTCAAGAAAAATCATGGGTTTTCCATAAATTTACAGATTTATTTGAGTCTCAGTGTGTTTGTTCACTGTCATACCCAGTAACTGCAAGAAGGCAGAATCTAGAGATGAGAGGGAAGTTCAAAGGAGGGAACACAGTTTTTCTGCAAATGAATCATATCATGTTAAACAAAGAAGATAATATGTACAAACCAAACGTTGATTTGATTGGAAATTGGAATGGAGAGTTAAAAACAGACCTGAAGAAGACTAGAAGGGAGAAAACAAAGGTGCCTAAAACAAAACAGTAGGCGATGAAGGTGAAACTGTTCAGCCCCTTGAAAGAAGCAGCTTTGAATAGAATGCTTATGACCACGTTTGAACACTCCACTGCAACCATGGCTAAGCTTGGTAATGCTTCCATGGCTCACTCTTCTTCCCTGCCTTTGGAGCAAAACGCACACTTGTCGAATCTTTTAAAAATATCTAATATGGGTAGGGGCTGGGGTGGAAATCATCTACCCTTTAAACATGATGAAGCCAAGAAAAAAAGGTTAAGGAGGGCATAAATAAAAAAAAAATATTAAGGGTTTAAAAAGCCCTTGAACTTTAAAAAAATTAATTAAGCCCCTGAATTATTTTGCACCCAATCAAATCCTTGAACCAAGAAATTAAATCAATTAAGCCTTCGAACCAATTTTGACCATTAAATCTCGATAGTTTTTTTGATTTGTTGGTACAGTGCGTTGTGTCACAGTGTCTCGACTTGACATTTTTAAAAAAATATATTTTATTTAAAAAATTGTTGAAAAGTTATAAAACACGTATAAAATATTAAAAAATATTCTTTTAAGAAATCTTTAAATGCAACATGATGAAATTGTAGTGTATCATGTGCGAGTATTATTTAAAGAAAACAATTGTCAATAGTATAATGGTCAAAAATAGTCAAAATGCTTAATTAATTTAATTTTTTGGTTCAATGGCTTAATTGAGTGTAAAAAAAATTAGGGGCTTAGTTGAATTTGTTTTTTTAAGTTCAAGTGCTTCTTAAACCTAAGCCTAAAAAGAACAGAAGACTGAAAAACGTCATCAATAGAATTCGAATAACTAACTTCAAGTAAAACAAACTTAATTTTATATTCACACTTTACCACTAAGACAATACCTACTCTATAATATTTTTTTGGTGAAAAGTATGATTCCACTAACGCAAAATCATACATTGGGGATATTATCACATGCTTCGTTAAAAAATACACACTCTATATAATATTAAAACAAGTAAAATAAACCTCCAGAGGGGTTGAACCCACAATCTCAAACATAAGAAAGAAGGACAAGCATGCTTGCCACTAGGCTAAGCATGCTCTTGCTAAGTTGGGTCCTTGGGATGGCTATGTGGCAAGTTATTTTTGTGCTCCGCCGGATGCGGTGATCGCGCTTTTACATGAGGAGTTACCTACTCATATAGGTTGATTTGTATTTCTTGCGGGTGTTTCCCGTGCGTATGTAATACTATGGTGGGTACTCTTTTCCTCCAATTTAGGTTAGGGAGGTTTTTAATGAGGCCTACCATAGTATCCCCTTTATTAATAAAAAAACAAGTAAAATAAATTATAATTTAAAATTGAATGGGGGCCAAATTAGAAAAAGAACGGACCGTAAGGGTGGACCACGGGGGCCTGGCCCCTGCCAGTATGGATGGGCATTTTATCCGGACCCGACGGGTTCCGACCCGGCCCGATCGGGTCAGATTTTTTAATGAAAAAAAATAGGTTCGGGTCGAGTTTATGTTAAGGGTAAACTCGGGTCGGGTTGGGGTTTATGGTGGAAAATATCTGACCCAACCCAGGACTAATAGTGTAATTTTTCTCTAAATTTTTTAGGGATATTTATAATAATAACCCTCTTTATATATTTTTTATAATTAAGTCCTTAAAATTGAATTTTTATTTATGATTTAGTCCTTTAAATTATATTTTTTACAATTAAGTCCCTTAAAATTATTTTTTACAATTAGGACCCTAAAATTAATTTATTTTATATAGGTCGGGTCGGGGTCGGATTAGTATATTTATTTTCTGGTCGGGTCAAATTTTTAAAGAATATGTTCGAGTCGGGTCGTATGTGGGTTTAGGGTGTTTATTTTTAGGTCGGGTCTGGGTGGGCCAAAAACCTGACTCGTGCCCATCCCTACCTGCCAGCCCCCATGTGGCTTCGCCTACGCCTCTAAACATGCTCCTATGCCCACACACTAAAAATTAGGGTTTAAAGTTTAAGATTATAATGTAGAAAATTTAAGATATGATGTATTTTTAAGGATGTTATGTTTAGGGTTTAAATTTTAAGGTTAAAGTTTATAATTTTATTTTTAAGTGTTTTTTAGCATGAGCCATATAAAGAGTCATGTTTAGGATAGAGGATTTTTGTTCGGGCATGCCAGTACGCATGTTTTTATAACTCTAGTAGAGTAGGTGAATGATGATTATTGAATGTTAGTATTATACTGATTTTTTTAATAACTAAATTCTATCGGCTAACTATTTAATAATTAAAATTTTACGGAAATAAAAATATTCAATAAATGTTAATAATATTTGGTTTAAACCAACAACCATTTGGTATAACGAAATGAGATGGGTGATCCTTAAGTAACCCTGGAGATTTGAATTTTAACATTGTGAATGTAAAAAATTAAGTTGGAAGGGTCACCGCATGGCCCATAATGAATCTCTGCAAAATTTGATCTGAATTAGTCGACTAATTAATCGAATACCGGTAGTCGGGTTTTCATGCCGAGTTAGGTTTTTCCACTGTATATATGACTTTATGTAGCATGTATATTTGGTTTTTGTTGAGTTGTGCTACAATTTACATCTCATCTTTATTTATTTATTTTAATATATTTCTTTTATTTTGGGTTGTCTTCGGTTCAGGTTACTTTCGGTTTGGTTGAAAATTGATTCGGGTCCATTCGGTTCGGTTGAAAATCGGTTCGTGTCCATTTTCGGTTCAACTGAAATTCGGTTCGGCTTCGGTTTATTTTAGGTTTTGGATAAAATTCGGATTGTCGTGTTCGGGTCGATTTTAAGTCTCAGTTCAGATAAATCAGTTCAATTTTCGGGTCAAGTTTACCAGGTCTAGCGTGGACCCCTGCCAACTATTTTTTCAATGGTAATAGAAAGTTTTTTAGGGAAAATGTAAAATTAGTTCTATAATCCTTTCAATCTTTTTAAAATCTTAGTATGACCTCCCTTTAAATTGTTAATCTCATAATGGTCCCCTTTTTATAAATTTGTAGTTTCGCTCATGTATTTAAACTATAAAATTTAAAATTTAAATTCTAAATTTTGAATCCTGAACTTTAAATATTAACCATATATCCTAAATTTTAAATTTTAAATCTTAAATTTCAACACAATCCACTAAATCCTATAATTAAAAGACTTGCGTAAACTTTAATTTATCCAAACTGGTTTATTAAAGCACTTTCCAAATAATAAACGCATAAAATTCATTTTAGTACGCACTACAAAAGTGGAGTTTACGTGATGTTCTGTTATCGTCTCTGTTATGTTATTGTTTTGAGAAAACTACACAGGTGGTTCCCTAACTATTACTGTCTTCCTATTTTGGTCCCAAAATTATGGTTTTTTAGCAAAATCGTCCCTTCTGTTATATAGTTCTCCTATTTTGGTCCCCGTCGTTAAAAACTAACGAAATTACTGACGTGTAATTTTTTTTTATTTTTTTATTATTTTCTCTCTCCTATATATGTATTATTTAAATTTTTTATTCAAACTAATGTGGTGGTGACACGTGTCACCACCATAACAAAGCAAATAAATTAAAGGCAAAAGGGGAGAGCTGGGATTCGAACCTACATCCACTACATCCCCAAGCCAATAAGTTAACCATTGGGTTAAACTCCAATTTTTGATGTGTTTTAGCACAAATTATATTTAAAACAATCGAATGATCCCTCCAATAAACCTTCAGTTACTATTCCAGAAAGGCCTTGAACTGCAATCAAAACCAAACAAACACATCTGAAAAACAATCCCATTTATTATTTCATTCTTTTAGATATAAACCTGCATATAGCAATGTGTATTTTGGCTGGTTTATCTATGTTTTTAATTGAGCTGATAGCAATGTTTCGATTGCTCATTTGTAGATGGATAAAGCCACATTACTTGGTGAAGTGATTATGCAATTGAAAGAACTGAAGAAGAATGCAACTGAAGCCAGCAAAGGTTTACTTGTTCCGATGGACAATGACGAGGTGAGCGTTGAACCATGTAACATTATCGACGCCGATAGAAAGCTGATGGTTTCTTTTAAAGCATCGATCTGTTGTGATTATAGACCTCAGCTTCTAACCGACCTACGTCAAGCTCTCAATGCACTTCCGTTTTTTATTAAGATTGTCAAATCAGAAATATCGACGTTGGGAAGTCGATTGAATAATGATTTCGTTTTCACAGCCAGTCACAAAAGTACTAGCAGTGTTACACATGATGCCGAATCATGGCGTTTTCTAGCCATGTGTTTGTTTTTCAGAATGAAATAATTTGATTGCAGTACAAGGCCTTTCTGGAATAGTAAGGGAAGGTTTATTGGAGGGTTTATTTGATTGTTTTAAATATAATTTGTGCTAAAACACATAAATAATTGGAGTTTAGTCCAGTGGTTAACTCATTGGCTTGGGGATGCTGTGGACGCGGGTTCGAACTCCAGCTCCCCCCTTTTACCTGTCACCATCACATTAGTCTGAATAAAAATTTTAAATAATATATATATAGGAGAGAGAAAATAAAAAAAATAAGAAAAAAATTCCACGTCAGCAATTCCGTTAGTTTTTAACGACGGGGGACCAAAATAGGAGAACTATATAACAGAAGGGACAATTTTGCCAAAAAACATAATTTTGGGACCAAAATAAGAAGACAGTAATAGTTAGGGGACCACCGGTGTAGTTTTCCCTATTGTTTAATATGCTTTGCTCTGTTCTTGTTTATGCGCGACGTTGTGCCCTGTTTTCGACTTTGTTTGTACGTGTCGGTGGCAACCCATTCCCAGCAGAGTTTACGAGTAATTATTTCGACAAAAATTATGACGTCAATGTGACAAAGAGTAGTGTAAACCAGGAAAAATTAGTATATGATACTGGCCCATCACATCATTTATAGCTCCGTTTACTAAAATTCAGTCAATTAATTTTTTTATGTTATTTATTTAAAGTTGTATTTCATTTTTTATGCCATGTATATAAGCAGTTGGTGGTTACATAGAAATTGATTATAAATGAATTAGTGACATGGAAAAAAAATTAATTAGTTGATTTTTAGTGGATGGAGACTGTAGTATTAAATTGCGGTCGTAGTTGCGGATGCGTTTGTAACGTCGCGGTTGCGGACGTTGCGGCATAATTTTTCTTTAAAATATAACTAGGATTCTAGATGCGATTGCAGTTTTCGGACGTTGCGGACACTACGTTACGGCCACAATTTTTGATTGAAAAAGAAGGTTAGTTATTCGAGCACCTCGTTAAAAAACCTCCATAACCTAAATTAGAGGAAAAAGAGTGCACCCGGTAACCTACATAAAATCAAACATCAATAACATCGCTAATGTCCGAGTGGAAAACAGGTTAACCAAATACAACCACCCCACTCACCAGATTCAAACCATATTTCGATAAGCTATTCCCCACACCATTAACCTTACGTGACACGCAATGGAACCGAACATTCCAATCATTTAACAGCAATCTTGATATGATAAACCAGCGAAAGATCTCCAACGACCCTAGCCAGCATATATGAAGATTAAGCACCACTACCAATGAACACAGATGAACACCATTAAATTAATTTATAAAGATTAAAAATTTAAAAGACTGAATTTATAATTATAAATTAATTCAACATATAATTATATATCATTTAAAATAAAATAGTAATTATATTATTTTCCATATATGTAATATTTTTTATTTTTTTAAAAATAATTGGATCAAATAACAACTTTAATCAATTTTAAAAAATAAAAACTCAAAACCCTAAACCATAAACTTAAAACCACTAAACCTTAAACTCTAAAATTAACTTTAGGATTTATCATTTACTATTTAGGGTTTAGTGTCTCAAATTTCAAGTTTAATGATTATAATTTATAGTTTAAGAGCTATGAGTTATTGTTTAGGTTTTATAATTTATAGTTTAAAGTTTCAAATTTAAGATTTTAAGTTCAGTTAAATCCAAATTCTTCCAGTACGACGAGACACTTCTACCTGCACCACGGCCTCTCAATTCGTTTAGCTTTCTGTACCGTCGCTTGAATGAAAACATCGGATTAGTCGGACTTCGCCAAATGTGATCGACAAGAAAGAAAGAAATGAAATAATAATTTAACTTCAATAAACATATATAGAGTTTATATGACAATTAACATAAAATAAACACAAAGTTATTGTTTCTATTAATTTAACATAAAACTGAAAAGAATGTAAATTCAAAAGCGCTTATACTTTTGAATTTAAAATATATAAAAATCCGAATAATTTGAACATTACGCAGTGTTCAAACATTATGCAATATATCAACCTTATACTCTGAAGTTTCAATTCAACAGAAAGAAAGAATTATCTATAATTTAAGTTTAATTAAATTAAAAACTAAAATAAATTTCAAAGGTGTAAACTTGTAAAAGGGCCTCAGAGATCTTGGTGGAAAATAATCATCAAATGGCAAAAACACCATCAAGAGTAGCAAATATTTCTTACATCACGGGCCCCAAAAAAATATATAATTTTTTTATAAATTTTACTTCTACAAAGAGAGAGGAGAAAATTTTGAAAAAAAATTACTCCTATTGAGTGTTGAACTCGAGACCTAAAAAGAAAGAAAGGAAGCAAATGAGCATAGCTGACCAATCCACAATCAACACTTTCATTATTTTTATTTGAAACCTATATTTTTGAATAAAATATTAAATAATAATAATGAAGAAAATTAACAGAGTCAGAAGTAGCTGGTAATGTTCTCATATGATAAATCAATGGGAATCCGTCTGATTGCTTTCATCATCCTCTAATATTTTCTCCTCCATTTTTCAAAAAAAAAAATTCAAAATTAAATAATTGAAGAATTAAAAGAAAAAAAAGGAAGGGAATGGATGTATCTACCTTGTCACCGATAAACCCTAACAGAAAAAGAATAATCGGAGGTAAAGAATTGCAATTATTAGGCCTCCCAAAACGAAATCAAGCAATTTCCAGAAGACTTGTGTGATCGAAGTAATAAAATTTACAACAAAACCAATCAGATTCTTCAAGCCACCGCCTCCATGTTAGGGGATATGAGGGTATATATAAGCTGAAAACTTAACCAACGAAAAAACCCTAATGGGCTTGGTTGGCTGCGCCCTATCAGCTTTTCTATTATTTTATATAGGGGAAAATATTTTAGTATATAAGATGAAAAACTTGTTTTCGTCTAGTTTAAATATCGGTTGTTTAGGCATGTGCAATATATTTGATCGTATAAGATTTTGAAAAAAAATTTAAAATAAATTATTATTATTATTATTTTATAAAAATTTATTAGTAAATCTTGTTTTGACGATATTAGTTATTTTGAAAAATTAATAAGATGAGTTATTTAATTGTAATGATTTTAAAAATGTTTTTAGATCAGTTATCTAATTGTTGAGCTTTGCGTAACAAAGGTCATATTTGGTAATTAGCGGATAGCAGATTACATTAGCTGATAGCTAATTGCATCAGATGATTTGACTAGCAAATTGTATTAGTTGATTGTATAAAAGTGTTTGGTAAAATTAACTGATAGTTGATAGTTGTTAGATTATTTAAATAAGTAAAATGAACGTGATGAGCCGAGTCTATAAAATAATTTTTCATGAAACAGAGAAAGTGTTACTATTAGCCATTGTGTTTTTTATTGTTACCCACACATTTCTTTAAGTTTGATTAGTCCCGCCTAAGGCAAGGGCAACAAGGACCCTCGCTCAGGGCCCACCGCTTAAGGAAGTTATACGTTTCTAATTTTATTTGAATTGTATTTATTTTAATGGTTTATTTTTTTAATACTCGTTATAGAGAGTCGGTTTTTTTCAATATTTATTAATAGAGGTTTAATTTTTTTTCTAATATTTATTATTAGGTGCCTACTCTTAAAATTTAGCTTTTTCTAGTACTTGTTGTTAGGGGCCATGTTTTTTTTATATTTGTTATTTTGGGCATACACTTAAAATTTATTTTTTTCAATTTTTATTATTAAGGGCCAATTTGTAACCACCTGGACCCGCTTATGCGTTTAACCCAACTCCAGGTAGTCACAACCTATAATCAAACCCTTGTGAAATATCATAGTCAAAATATCAAAACTGACATAGTTTCCCCCTTTTCGGGAAATTTACGAATCATACCATAAAACCTGTTATCGAATGCATATCAATGCTATTCTCAGAACGATTATAAAATCTACTAATAACGCTTTCAAATCCATCCAAAAGTAGTAAGCAAAAGTTTAGTATCATGTGATTACAAAATAGATGATATGAAAGCATAAAGTGTTCAGTTATAACAAAAGCCAACACCCGGCAAAACCAAAAGATAAGTCGTATCAAAATATAGGCATAAGTCACCCAAATGCAGACAGTTTGGAAGATAAGAACATTACAACAGTCTAGAGCTAAATGTGCCGATCCTCCAGTTGCCGGGTCCAAAAGGGGTAGCCTATCACAAGTATCTGAAAGGGGAGAAGAAGAGGGCATGAGCTAGGGAGCTCAGTGTGTGGTCACACGAGTCCCGGGTACCTTTACACAATTAAAACACTAGTTTAGACACTTATTCGATTTACTGATATATGAATGGAATTAAATAAGTACATATGCATGTTTTGGGCTTAAGGTCAGGTTCGGGGGCCTTAGAGTCGGAATTTCACAAAACGGGCTTCAAAAACGGACTCAGGACGTTGAAAAACATAAGATATGGCCTTTTTGAAAAATTTGACTTTTTGGTCAAAGTCAACGCTGACATCAGCAAGTCAACGCTGACGTCAGTAGGTCAAAGTCAACGGGGTCAGGTCAACCGATGACGTCATGATGATGTCAGCAACCACAGGGGTCAACTGTGTTGACTCGGTGAGTTAACTCACAGAGTCAACTCGGGCGAGTTGACTCACTGAGTTGACTCAGCGAGTTGACTCGGACACGGGTCGGTTCGGGTCAGAGACGGGTCGGACTCGGGTGATGGGCTCGGCTGACTGGGTTTGGGCCAAACCGGTTCGGGTTTGGCTGATGGACCGAACGATTGATCCGGTTCAAGCTGGCACGAGCCGGTTCACTTACCCAACTGATCTGGTCACCAGACGACTGACGGAGAAGTCACCGGAGTTGCCGAAATCACCGTTTTTCACCTGAAAAAAATTATACATCACCGATAACACCTTTTAATCATGCAAAACTCAACCAAGAAGGACTGAAATCTCGCCAGAAAACTACGAATAGCAAAGGGGGTCGTCGGAACTTACGTTGCTCCGACGAACGACTTCCTGACGGCGAATGGACGACGGGCCGACTGGGTTTTGCTTGGCTCGACGCGGGGAGCACGGTGGTGGCAACAACACACCGAACGGACGACTGACGGAGGCTGAACGGCGAGCAAAAGCTGACGAAATTCAGGGTAGGGTTCGTCGAACCTTCTGCTGTCGAATCACGACGATGGCGGCGGGGGAAAGGCGAGTGACTACCGGGGATGAGCTCAGGGAAGAGCGGCGCACACGCCGGCGGTGTTGCGCACGGACCGACGGTGGAGGGGGAAGCAACGGTGGCCGGTCGGGGTAGGTAGGAGCGTTGGGAGGGGGTGTTTCTCGAAGCTTGAAAGAGGGCATTCAATTCGGTAGGTGAAGAGACGCGTCTTCAATTAAATGCAGATGTAAAACAAAATTTCGTTAATCTTAAGGACAAAAAGAGGAGGTAAAATTAGAAATGAGCCTTGGCTTAGATGGTTAACATGTTAGATGGTGAGGGCTGAGGTTTCGGGTTCAAGCCTCCACACCCTCACCTTCATTTCCCCATTTTTATTCTTTTATATATATATATATATATATACTTTACCGGGTGTTACATAATTTTTCAATACTTGTTATTATTGATCTACTCTTAAAATTATTATTTTTTGTTACTTGCTATTGGAGACAGAGATTTTATATATATATATATATATATATATATATATATACTTTACCGGGTGTTACACAATTTTTCAATACTTGTTATTATTGATCTACTCTTAAAATTATTATTTTTTGTTACTTGCTATTGGAGACAGAGATTTTAATAACGGTATGTAACCGCAAAAACGGCCGCGACCGTTATATGACGATAGCGGCGTAGCGACACCTTCTGAAACCGCGATACCCGCAACTGATATGTCCACAATAACATATGTTTTTAAAAATTTTCACAACTGCGATAACCACAGTGACCGAAATAACATCTATAATGTTTGCAACTACAATAAAACTTAACATGACTGTAAATACAACCGCAATTGCAATTTAAATTTCAAATTTAATTTTTTTTTATATTCATCCTGAGCCACCAAAAGTCCAGGACTTGCCCTAAGTTTGATAGGTTTGCAGCAGTGGAACCTCACCATCGGACGGGGGTCCTAGCCTGCTTAAGCCACAGGACTCGTCATTATCTCCCTTTTCTTTAGCTTTTCCCCACAATACAGCATAAAGGCCACTAGTTATGATCACTGCCCCTATCACGCTGCAAAATTAAAAATTCAGTCAGCATTGTTGTTTCTGGTATCTATATTATATGATCAGGTGATTCTGAACAGACGCAATAAGAGTTGCAACCTAAAGTATCTAAAAATACTCTCAAATGCTTAGTTATGGATTAGTGCTAAAGCATATAAGAAAATAAAATATTATTATATTTTATAGATTTTGAGTTATGTTATACTAATTTTTTATTCAAAAGTTGAAGAACTCATTTTAATAAATTGCATAGTACTCCTGAATCTTTGAGCCACTCTGTATACAACATCATAAAAGTCTCTTACTGTATGTTCAATTAAATGCTTATTACCTTCCGAGATACAGTGCTTCACCAAGGAATGTGGCACTCATAACAGAAGCAATGACAATCGAGGTTGGCTTGAAAATTGCAACAAACACAGGCCCCTTCAAGCGGACACCCCATGTGTGAACACATGAGCTAAACGAGAACCCGAAGAGCCCCTGAACAATTAGCCATAAACAGCTATGACATTCGAACACTGCGAATAAGGTAGTCGAATACCAGCATTGATTAGCAAATTAGTATGTATTACCGCATACAGGACTGCAACAACTGATATACTATGTGTTAATCTCCAAGAACTCAACTGTGGTTCTACGATCAAGCATACCGATATAGCTAAAAGGGCCACAGACAAGTTGTAAAACAGAGTTACAGCAATCTCTTCCGGATATATCTTCATTACTTGGGCCTGTAAAGTTCGAGTTCGGTTTTAGGGTTAAAATCTAACATACCTTAATGGTTAACATTGGAAACATGTACATTTCTTACCTGGATAACATACCAGAGTGAATAAAGAAGATATGCAATAGCTTCAAGGATGCCACCAGCAATCCAATTTGATTCAGAAGACTGCAAAGGTCTTTGAAGTTGTAGAACAGATGAAATAACTATGGGGCCTTTGTAGAAAGTCATGACTAATGCACCGGATATCGATGTTACGGTGCCAACGATTTTAGCTCGAGTTGCTGCTCTTCTCAATTCTACTTTTTCCATCCTTTTTTTATGCCAATGTTCAAATACAAGTAGAAAACAAAGGGATTGTACATGAAAGATGAGAATAGTTAATCAATTTCTCCTACATGAATAAACAAAAGGAAGAAGGAATGAGAAACCTGAAGGAGACAGCAAGTATGAAGGTAAAAGCTGGTGTAAGGTTGCTAATGGCTGATGCAAGTGTTGGAGAGCCCAATTCTATACCTTTATAAGCACACATCATACCTAAATACCTGTCTCAAAAAGTCAACCAATCATGTGTTTTACATATCTTTACACATTTGTTTATGTGTAAGCGTGCGCGCGTGCGCGTGCGTGTGTGCTGCCATACCCAGTAATCCCAAGAAGGCAAAGTCTAGAGATGAGAGGGAACTTCAAAGGAGGAAACACTGTATTTCTGCAAACATATCAGATATTAAACAAAGAAGAAATATACAATCAGTACAAACCAAACATCGAAATCGAAAGGAAATTATGTAAAATTTATTACCTAAAGAAGACTAAAAGGGTGAAAACAATGGTGCCTAAAACATAAGAGTAGGCAATGAAGTTGTAATAGCTCAGGCCCTTGAAAGAAGCAGCTTTGAATAGAATGCTTATGACGACGTGTGAACACTCCACTGCAACCATGGCTAAGCTTGGCAATACTTCCATGGCTGACCCTCCTGCAATCTCTCTTCTTCCCCTACCTGAGGGGAAAAAAGAAGGCTTCTTTTTTCTTTATTTATAGAATCAAATCTTTGAAAGAATCAATAATGTTTGTCATTTTTATTATTATATGTTTGGTGGTGGTAGTAAGTATATATATACCTTAATTTCCAATCCCATTTTCTTACTCTTGGTTTGATTATTTTATTTGTTAATCAATGCTTCCAATTAATAAAGTTTAGTTTAGTATGAATTCATCCTCCAATTTAGGTGAAAAATTTGAAATACAAAATTGATTGTGTCGATGTCAATTTCAATGTTTGACTTTGTAGATGTGTGAGTTTGTATAAAAAAAAATAAACTACACAGAGATCATTGAACTATGAGTTTAGTGTCAAAATGACCACTATATTATTTTTTCGGTAAATATACCACACAACTATTTAAATGGTTCCATTTTAGCCACACGCCGTTAAAAAACGAAAAAGTTGATGGAACTGCTAAAAAATTAGTATAATTACACATTTAGTCCTCTATATTTATACAACATATCAATTTAGTCTTAATTTTAATCCAATAAAATAAATTAATTATTCAATAAGATGGTGACACGTGTCACCACCTTATTGGAAGTTTTTAATTATTTTTATTTAATTAATTTTTCACCTCCAATCAGGTGGTGACATGTGTCACATCCAATTGGAGGTGGAAAAATGTTAACATGGAAAATACTTCCAAAGGGGATTAAACCTAGAACATTGGAATGCAAAGGGCAAGTGCTTGCCATTAGGCCAAGCACTTTTTTGTCCCTACGTGTGATAAGAAAAAAAGCAGTGGCTTAGCCAATACACCAAGTACATCTTAGTGCTTTAATTTTTCAAATTAAATATATGTGTCTTACATTTTCTACATTCATTCTTTTAATTTAACATATATAATCATCGAATTAATTTCACATATATAACCCTAAACCTTAAACCCTAGATATTTTAAAATAATTTCTCATATATAAACCTTAAACCATAACCCTAGACCCTAAATATTTCAAATTAATTTCTCGTATCTAAACCTTAACCCTAATCCTAGACCCTAAATATTTCAAATTAATTTTACATATATAAACCCTAAACCCTAAATATTTCAAATTAATTTGAAATGTTTGCTGTGAAATTAATTTGAAATATTTATGGTTTAGGACTTGCTATTTAGAGTTTAGTGTTTAAGGTTTATATATGTTAAATTAATTTAAAATATCTTGTGTGAAATTAATTTGAAATATTTAAGATTTAGGGTTATAAATTAGTGAACTTAATGTTTAGGGTTTGTGCTTTAAGTTTATAGATGTAAAAACTAAGAAGAGATATATAAAAGATTTGGTGACTTATAGCATAAAGATGTGCTTGGTGTAGTGGTGAAGTTGCTACTTTTCTTTCTATCACATGCATGTTCAAATCCCCTCTCAAGTAAAAGCTTGAATTTTGTCTTTCTCCTTTAATCAAGTGGTGACACGTGTCACCACCTAATTGGAGGTGAAAAATTAATTAAATTAATTAAATAAAAATAGGATAAACTACACAGATGACTACTGAACTGTGAGTTTGGTGTCAAAATGACCACTATATTATTTCTTCGGCAAATGCACCACACAACTATTTAACCACAAAATACCTCATTGATAAATTTTTTAAATATAAAAGTTGGAGGAGTCGAACACAATACCTCATTGATAATTTTTTTAAATATTTAACCACCAAATTAAAATAATAAATTACAACAATTTCAGCTTAAATAATATTTAACTAAATTGTGTTTAAAGTTAGAAATTAAATTAGATTTTTTTAACTTTGTTCGAAAATAATAAAATTAATTAAATATTTATTTATTTTTATAAAATTAAAATTAAATTAATAATATTTATTTATGATAAAGTATAAATTTGTAAATTATATTCAATAATTATTTTAAATGACTTAAAATTTTGGATATAAATATTTATTTTTAAATAATATTTATTTTATTATAGAATATCAAATTTAAATTATTTAAAATTAATTATTTAAATCCTAATTTTAACTCATTTAGAAATAATAAATAAATATAATTTAAAAGTTCATATTTTATCATAAGTAAATATTATTAAATTAATTTTTAAAATAATATAAAATAACTAATTCTATGAAAAAAAATTAAATCTAATTTGATTTTTAATTTTAATCAAAATTTAGTTAAATATAATTTAACAACTTTTTAGTTTGACTTTGTAGTTAAATATTTAAAAAAATTATCAATGAGGTATTGTGTTCGAGTCACCCCTAACTTTTATATTTTATTTTGTTTGTTGGTAATTTAATATACGTTAAATATAATTGTTTTTAAAAATTAATCAAAAACTTGTCTTAGCCTAGTTGGTGTTCATGCTGCTCTTTTTGCTAGGTGGTGTGGGTTTGATTCCTAGTAGCATCAACTTTATTTTATTTAGATTTTTCTTTGATTTTTTTCAATCAATATGATAGAAATATGTGTCGCCACATGATTGGTTGAATAAAATTAAATAAAACTAACGGGGAGGAGAGAGAAATGATTAAAAAATAATTACAATGCCACATCAACGCTGCCTTTAGTTTTTTAACGGATAGGGACCAAAATAGGAAAGGTATCTAACATGAGTGACGATTTTGATGAAAAAACTAGTTGGGTGACCAAAATAAGAAAAGGTTGATAATTAGGTGACCACCCATGTAGTTTTCCCTTTTCGAATTACTCCCTCCGTCCCACTTAAGATGTTCATTATTGACTTTTCACGCAGTTTTAGGAAGAAAAAATTTGTGTAAAAAATGTGATGTAAATGAATTAAAAAGACAATTTTACCCTTAAAAATTGAAGTTTGTTTTGTTGAAAAACTAAAAAAAAGATAGAAAAGGAAATGCATCTTATAAAAGTAGTTGATTTTTTCAATGAGACATTTTAAGTGGGACAATTTCAAAACATAAAAGAGACATTTTAAGTGGGGCGGAGGGAGTAAAATTCAACGACCACATACAAAGTCTGCCCTTATAAGGATGGATAATCAAAAGGCGTAGCAAGGGAGCTCATTTTTGACAAATTTATTGAATTGTGTTACTGTTTTTCCCCTGGTCATTTTGCATGCCAATTGGTTGAGATAGTAGTTGTCTTAAAAGCATTAGCCATTACACTTTGAAAACCAGATTTTCCAAACAAAGTTTAATCCTTTTCCTTCCCAATCTGTATTCATGACGATGAATAGCAGTCCCAAAGCATTAGCCATTACATTATTCACACATTTCTTCAACATTTATTTATAGCCTTGCAGCAAGGGAACCCCACCATCGGACGAGGGTCCTAACCTGCTTAAGCCACAGGACTCATCGCCATCTCTCATTTCTTCTGCTTCTTTAGCTTTTCCCCATAATACAGCATAAAGACCACCTGTTATGATCACTGCTCCAATCACGCTGTAAAATTTAACCAACATCAGATAATATCACTTTAATGTTGGCTTATATTGTGCTTTTAATCATATTTATATCGTACGTATATCATGTAATCATATCCTGTCTAAGATTACAAAATTAAAACACCACGAAAAAACATCGGGAGCTCTTTTCTTTTACCTTCCAAGGTGAAGTGCTTCGCCAAGGAATATGGCACCCATAGCAGCAGCTATAACGATTGAGGTTGGCTTGAAAATTGCAACAAACACAGGCCCCTTCAAGCGTACACCCCATGTGTGAACACCTGCGCTAAACGAGTGCGCGAAAAGGCCCTAAATAAGCAGGGCATGAACAAATGAGTGACATTCCAAATTTCCAATACTGCAAATAAGGTATTCGAATAAGCATACCGTGTATAGGACTGCAACAACTGATACACTAGACGTTAATCTCCACGAACTAAACTGCGGTTCCGCGATTAAGCATACCGGTAAAGCTAGAAGAGCCACTGACAAGTTGTAAAAGAAAGTTACAGCAATCTCATCCGGATACATCTTCATTACTTGGACCTGTATAATATACCAGAATGAGAATAGAAGATTTGAAATAGCTCCAAGGATGCCACCAATTATCCAATTTGATTCAGGAGATCCCAATGGTCTTTGATGTTGTAGAACAGATGATGATGTCCAAGGTAATGATGAAATAATTTTGGGGCCTTTGTAGAAAATCATGAGAAATGCACCAGATATTGATGTTATGGTGCCAATGATTTTAGCTTGACTTGCTGCTCTTCTAAATTCCACTCTTTCCATCCTTGTTATATGCCAATGTTCAAAGACAGAGAGAAAAGGGACTTAGGAAACTAGCACAAGCATGAGCATAAACATGATATTTTAAAAATTGTCAACGATGATGTTTGTTCTTGAAGATTCGGGTTCAAGCAGCTTTGTCTGCAAGATTGTGCCTTACTAAACGGGAACAAAAGTTTTCTACCCCTCCCTAACCATACCTCTTTTTATGCCTCATACTAAAATTCACTTAAAAATAAATTCTAAACACTAATTTTAATTTTCACATCCTAAACCCTAAACTCTAAAAATACACCATATTACTAATTCTCTAAACCCTAACCAATTCTCTAAACCCTAACCACAACCTCTAACCTGAAACCCTAAACTTTGAACCCACTTTTTAAAAGTAAAACACCAAAGGAAGCATAGTTTGGGGCAGACGACTTCTATCCGCTAAAGCGTTAAAAAAAGTATGAACAACTACTACCTGAAGCAGACAGCAAGCATGAAGGTAAAAGCTGGTGTGAGGTTGCTAATGGCTGAAGCAAGTGTTGGAGAGCTAAGTTCTACTCCTTTGGATCCGCACAAATTCCCTACAACCCTGTCTCAAAAACATTAACAAATCATGGTTTTACATAAAATTACATCTACTTTTGCACACACTTCCATACCCAATAATCCCAAGAAAACAAAGTCTCCAGACAAGAGGGAACTTCGAAGGAGGAAAAGCTGTTTTTCTGCAGACATATCAGATTAAACAAATAAGATAATATGTTAAAACTTAAAACCAAACCTCCAAGAAAATGATTTAAATGAATTGAATGATATGATTATTAGAAGAATTAAGAAAAAGGAGACCTGAAGAAGAATAAAGGGATGAAAACAAAGGTGGCTAAAACAGAATAGTAGAGAGTGAATATGTTATTGCTCAGCCCCTTGGAAGAAGCAGCTTTGAATAGAATGCTTAAGATTACGTTTGTACACTCCACAGAAAGCATGGCTAAGCTTGGCACAACTTCCATGGCTCACTCTCCTGCAATCTCACTCTTCTTCCCTCTGCCTTAGGGGAAAACGAAGACTTTTTTCCCACTTATTTATAGAATTAAACCTTAAAAAATATCTGTATTTTTGTCTTTTGCTTTTGTTTTATTAATTATATTATGGTTAGTGGTGGTAATCATACTTAGATGCCATCTCAAGTTGATTATTTTATTTTGTTAATTAATGCGGAACCGGTAGTATAATTACATCAACGAATTAATTCAAATTATTTCTTACTTTAATTAAGATTTAAATATGAAATTTTGATTTTAATTTAAAAAATTATGACTCGTCTGATTTTAGTCTCATAGAATTATGACGTGTGAGTGAAAAGTTATATTATAAGTTCTTTCTACCATTTAAGATAGAGGTTCAGTAAAGACTCGGATCGTGGCATGTTGTACTTACACGACTACACGCAAGCATGACGATGTCATCTATTTTATCACCTAAGGTAACATTTTAATACTAAAGATAACAGAGGAAAAAAATTATGGGTGTTAATGTGACATTTACAATTTTTTAGAATTTTGTAAATAAAATAAAAAAATTCTGAAAATGTCAGGTGATAATATTATGACACAATACGTTGTATAATTGTATTAATTGGTATGAAAATCTTCGTTAGATTCACCAGTCAATGTTGGCTAAAGGACTTAATTTATTCAAATATACTATTAAATTAGATGCAATTTTACCAGGAGTTTTTAATTATTTATATTTAATTTATTATTTTATTTTTCTCATCCAATCTACCTTTACCAGGATTCAAACCAAGGTCACCTAAGTTGGGGGTGATGTGCGTTTACCACAAAGCCATATGGGTCTTTGTGATATGTAATACAAAATTTACTATATGTCTTAGTTTGGTTTTCATGCCAGAAAAAAAAAATATGAATTAAGGGGACTCGAACATGACACTTTTAAGATGCATAAAAACATCTAAACCACTGAAATAAATCTAACAATTAAATTATTAATAATTTTAATTTTTATTAAATTATTATATTCAAAAAATAAATTTTTAAAATTTATTTAACGAATCTAAACCCACGAACATAATTTAAATAGATTGATTTAACTTTATGATTATATTAAAAATTTTAAATTTATTTAATGAATCTAAAATCACGAACAAAATTTAATGAATCGGTATTAAAAATTTATTTAACAAATCTAAACTCACGAACATAATTTAAATGAATTGATATAACTTTATAATTTAAATGAACATAATAAAAATTTTAAAATTATATTAAAAATTTATTTGAAGAATCTAAACTCATAAACATAATTTAAATTAGATTTATTTTAGTGGTTTAGATGTTTTTATGCATCTCAAAAGTGTCATGTTCGAGTTCCCTTAATTTATATTTATTCTTTTTTCTGGCATGAAAACCAAACTAAGAGATATATTAAATTTTGTAATATATATCACAAAGATGCACTTGGCTTAGTGATAAACACATATTACCCTAACTTGGGTGACCTTGGTTCGAATCTGGGTAAAGACAAGAGGTCTTTACTTTTATTTTCTCCTCCAATATGGTGACACGTGTCACCAAATGATTGGAGGAGAAAATTAAAATTAATAAATCAAATATAAATAATTAAAAAGTCCTCCAATAAGGTGGTGATACATGTACAACATAATTAAATAATTAATTTATTTTATTAAATTAAAATTAAGACCAAATTGAAAGAATATGTAAATAGTAAGGACTAAATGTGTAATTATACTTTTATTTTTTTAACTGTCACGTCACCCTACCGTTAATATCTAACGGCTGATAGTCAAATTACATCCAATTTAATAATATGATGGTTTAATTACTTCGAGAAAAAAATAAAGTGGTTAAATTGCGACTTTTCTAATAGTATGGTGGTCATTTATGTAGTTTATCCTTTATTCAATCTATTGGTTCATTAGTTTGGTTGTTTTAATTTATTGGTCCAGCAACTTAATTGAGTCCAAAATTTTGAGAGAATTAATTTAAAAAAAAAATCCAAAGACTTCGTGTACCAAAAGAAATTATATGTCTCTTCTTCTCTACCTTTTCTATTTATTTTCAACTTTTTCTTGAATAAAAAGTTTTATTTCAAGTTTTACTCGATTGGTATGTTTTTTTTTCAACAAAAAGACGTGAGAATTAATCCGACACCTACAATATTAAAATAATCGAAACTAAATAAATTGTGGGTAGTGCATACAGAAATTATTTTATAGACTTGACTCGTCACGTTATTATGATCATCTATCCATTAAAAATCAGTAAATTAGTCCTCTTTTTCCATATTGCTAATTCATTTATAATCAACTTTTATGTAATCATCCACTCTCATTTACATGGTATAAAAAGGTGAAGGTTCTTCTTTTAAAAAAATGACATAAAAAAAGAAATTTCGTGGCTGATTTTTAATAGACATGACCATTGATGACGTGATGGGCCAAACAATATAATAGTTTTTCAATACATACCATTTGAGAAGTTATATCATAGGTCCAGCTCGTCACGTCATCTATGGTCCTAACAAATAAAAAAGATCTATTTCATTAATTTTTTCCTTGTCATTTTTTTATCGAGTGAATCTTCACTTAAATTTACTGTAAATTAAATTAAAAAACACATTTTACCAAGTGTAGATTCACTTAGTAAAAAGATGATATGAAAAAATTAATAAAATTAATGCATTTTATTAATTGAGACCATGAATGACGTGGTGAGCCGAGCCTATGATATAATTTCTCATACCATTGTATGATTTATGTGAATTTAGGATGACGTGATAAGTGCATATTGATTAGGAATTAGGTTCCAGATTCTGATTTTTAATTGACAGTGTATTTGGAATAACTAGAGATTAAAGGAGTAATTTTATTTTTATTGAGTAGATTCCAAGTGCAGCAAATTATGAAATCGAGATGAATCTGAAAATTAGTGGAATTCGTTTATGCTACATAAATAGCGAAAGGTGTTCTTTTAACAATAGAACGCTTTGGTAAAAACCAATAGCTATATTGGTACATTGTTTTCTTTTTCTTCTCCGATCCCTACCAATAATTTCAATATTAATTCTGATTCCTAAAGTGATTTTATGCTTCAACTGAAGTTTAATTTCTCGTTTCATTTTAATTTCTTATGGATTAAATACCTACACTTCTTTAGTTTCAACTTATCTTAATATTTTGTTGCAAAAGAACATACGAACGGAGTAAAACTTGAAAATAAATTAAGGTAAAAGTACATGAACAGTCACTGAACTTTTAAGACACTTTTATTTTAGCTACCAAACTTTTAAAACATTCATTAGGATCACCAACTTTTATTTCGCTTTTATTTTGGTCTCCCATTACCTTCCGTTAAAAATGCTGACGTGGCTCATTAGTCTTCTTTTTCTTCGAGGGTAAAATATATAAATATTTTAGATTTACTAATAAATTATGAAATCTTATTATGGAGTCCATTGTGTTTAATTACAAGTCAAAATTGAACTATAAGAATTTGGATGAGTTGCTACGTTCGACGAAAACCACTAACGACGAGCACCGATGAGCACCATTAATTAAATTTATAAAGATTAAAAAATTAAAGGACTCGCCATATAATTATAAATTATTTAAAAATTAAAAGGTAAATTAATTAAAAATATATTATTGTATTTTTAATTTTCTTTTTAGACATAGATTAAAATATCTATCTACCCCTAAATTACAGAACCCTAATTTTGTTCATTTAAAATTCAAGCCGCTGCTGCATTCTATTGTCGTCGTCGGTGAATGAATTCTAGTGATGCAAAAAAACGAAGGGCTTACTAGATGGTTATATTTCAATTTAAAATTTCATTTTAGATGGTTTACACTGCTTTCATGTTTATATTTCAATTGGATTTTTATATGGTTTGTTTTAGTGTTTATATTTCAATTTGAAAATTCAATGTGGAGATGGTTGTAGAATTTTAGTGACGACGGCGACGACAGGAGACGGTGGCTTGAATTTTAAATGAACAAAAATTAGTACATGAACAGTCACTGAGTTTTTAGAACGTTTTCATTTTAGCCACCAAACTTTTAAAACATTCATTAGTATAATGTAATTTTTATTTCGCTTTTATTTTGGTCACCGTTATCTTCCGTTAAAAAATACTGGCATGGCTTGTTAGTCTTTCTTTTCTTCGAAGGTAAACTATATAAATGTTTTAGATTTACTAATAAATTATGAAATCTTATTATGGAGTCCATTGTGTTTAATTATAAGTCAAATTGAACTATGAGAATCTATGATTTTTATTTTTGCAATAATGTACAAAAGCATGAAAATGAAAATGAAAATGGAAGATGTTGGAAAAGGAAAAGTTGGTGACTAATATATCACAGCGATGAATACATATTGTTACATATTATTTATTATTTTCAATTTTTTTTAAATAATAAATTTAAAAAGATTAATAGATTAAATAAATTATCATTTATTATTTAAAAAATTAAAAATAATAAATTAAATAATTTATACATTTTTTTAATATCATTATTTACATATCACAACTCACAATGAATCGTACTTGCCTGAGATATGTATAGAATTGAGCAGAGATAAGATCGAAAGCCTGTCTGCAACTTGCCATGTTCTTTATTAATTGGTCAACTAAAATGGTCTGCCCGAAACTCAACTTCCATATACACACCTCTACCCGCTGCCCTAATCCTGCTGGCACTCGCGCCACACTATAATGTTGCCCTAGAGGCTGCCTCTATATAACCTTTGTATTTCTAAGTTCTAACCTCCATCTCCACTGCCTCCCTTTCCTTCTTCTTCAACAAGATCTCAGGGTTTCTGTTTTCTCTGGTTTTGTTATTACATTTTACCAAGCCATAGGCTTTTAAGCTTTATAGTGTAATATTCAGACAACAAATCTGTAGGATAAACATTTCTATTTGTTCGTTTGTTTGAAAGTGCAATAAACTTCCATCCGCTTGTGATAACAACACGATGAGCAGAGCGGCCATACATTTGCACAGATTAATATGCTACTTTTTCTTTTTTAAAATGGGTTTATGTTAGTATTTTTTTCTGATATGTAAACCCTTTTGATTTTGTAGCAAACACTGTCATTTTTTTCAATTTAAAAAGCTGTTTACATTTTCCAGATGTGAGTAGTTTCTTTTTCTATTTTAATGGTGGGACAAAGGGATATTTTGATACCTTTTTGATAAAGGAGTGGTGTTTTCTATAATCACGCTACAAGATTTTGGATTCGAAAGAGAATCCAAGTGAGGCGTGCTTGCCTTAAAAGGAAAATAGTTCAATTCATTTTTATTGGTGCACAATTCAAAATCCAAGCTTTATTTCTTATCCAATTATTGTATTGCTAGCATACCGAAAACTTACCTAATTTACCTATTATTACTTGGTTTTGTAAAACGGTGGATTATCATTCTTAAGCAATATTTAGAATTTAAATTCTAGTGTTTGAAATAAATTAAATTAAAATGATTGTTTTCATAATATATCAGATGATGAATATGAATTTTTTTCTTCTTATTTTCCCCATTGCAACAGGTTTCCTTTTATCTTTTATGTCATAAAGTGACAAAATTAAAAGAACATTTCATTTTCTGAAATTATCCAGAAAAACAATTCCCATTCAGTTTATGTAGAAAAATGCTCTTTTCAACAATGTAGGATAAAACTTATGTTTAGTTAAGTGTAAAACATGCTTTTGATTAAACGCAAATTAAACTTATGTGAAACCGAAAAAGTGTGAGCTTTTTCATGGAGTTGTTTTTATAGTTTATTTTTAAAAAGAGAATATTCATTTAATTTTACAAAATAAAGTAATTCAAATTAGCTGCTAATATCAATTCCTTGTTTTCCCAACAAGTAGTACTTGGCATTACTCATTGTTTAGAGTGTAGGGTGTATTTTTTACGGTTATGATTTAGAATTTAATATTTTATTTTTGAAACACATAAAAGGACGGAAAATTTTGTTTCCAATATATCAAATCTTTTTAGATGTGTGTTACCATGACTATGTCTGCGCCGGATGGACGGCGGTGCGTAAGATTACCCTTTGTTCTCTATCACTCAATAAGGGAGGAGAGAATGGTCACTATAAATACCCTTGCCTTGATATTTTTCCACTCAATGTGGGATTGTGACTTTTCTTATTCTAACATTCCCTCATAAATGTAAAAGAATTTTCTTGTAACTCAAAAAATATCTTTATCAGAAGAGCAATTGCGAGACTAGTTGCTTAATCACTAGTGAACGTGTCTTGAACTAGTATATAGTGACGATGAACGATTCTTCTCTTAGACATGTGAAACTAGTCTTGAACTTTCTAAGATTCACTACACCTGACTTGTTCTTTCGCGGCGTTTTTTGTAGCCTATTGCGGTGTTTTTAGCGCCGCTAAAAACGCCTCCGGCGCTAATAAAAACGCCACCAAAAACGTTGTTGATACTTGCGCTGCAAAAGTTCGTGGCGTTTGTGGTGACAAAACGCCACGATAGATCGTGTTCTGTAGCCGCGAAAACCTGTTATGTAGCGGTGTTTTGTTATTCAAACGTCGCAAAAAGGTCATACTATGTAGCGACGCTTGTTTTGAAAAACGCCGGAAATACTTCCTCTATAGCGGCGCTTTGTTAACAAACGCCGCAATATGGTCGTGATTTTTAGTGGCGTTTTTTTATATAAACGCCGCAATAGAGTAGGTATTTGCGGCGTTTGTATCTCAAAACGCCGCGAGTCTTACTGCCCATTTAAAGTTCAATTTTTATTATATTTACTACCCAAATTTAACCTGTGACATATCCAATCCAACCCAAGAAATAATTACAGAAATTAAAAAAAATACTTAACAACAAAAAATAAGTTCAAGTCTATAACATTAAAGTGAAAATGTAAACATATTCTAGTTCAAAGTTAAAGTGAAATGTATTTAAACTTTCGTTTAGTAGAATAAACATGACCAAACCTAATAAATCAACTAAGATGGAGGATTCTGCGGTGGGTTCTGCTTGAACATGGCCATCATTTCTTGAAATTTATTTTCGAGATTCTTATATGTTGCTTCTCTCTCCGCTTCCCTCGCTTCTACTTCGGCTTTAAATTGAGTTAATTGTTGTTGTAAACGATTAACTTCTACCTGGGAAGACTGACTCTGTGATGACATGTACTGGGACGAGTTAGCACCAAAATATTTTGTTGGCGTAACGAATGATCCTTGACATCAAACTCGACCATATCGTTCAGGACCCAAAACATCAGCAATAACTTGGTTGTCGATGTCATCCAAATTAGCAGAACCATTAGTTGAAGCTGTAGCTTCATACTCTATCTTTTTGTCCTTCATTTTGGCCTAATAATCAATGAAGAAAATAAATTCAAATATTATTTCATATAAAAATATTATCATGTTGATATAAATAATAACATAATATTAGATTTTGCATCAAATATATATACCATAATTTCTACAGCTTCAAGAGTAATAGCACAACCATCTTTCTTTGTGTGTGTGATGTTGAAGAGTTGTACTCGTCCGACACTACTGCCGGTCTTAAGTTCCTACAATGAATAATAAAAATACTTACGAAAAAAGTATTAGATTAAAAAATAATGAATAATGTCTAAAAAACAATACCTCCTCATTAGCAATACGGGCAAAGCTCTTCGACCCGGTTGTGTGAGTATACTTCTGTTTGTCTACTAGCAACGCCAACACGTTCTCTTTCCTAAAATTGCATAAATACATATATAACCAATTTTGTAATTACATTAATATTCTTTAAAAAGTGTAGCGATCATACCTCTCCTTTCGTTGAACTCCAGAACCTGACTACATCTTCCCATTGATACCGAAGCAATCTAGGTGGGACATTTTGCATCTTCTCTTGAAGTCTGAGACTATTCTTGAAATATTTCTTTTTCAAGAAGCTCTTATGGTCTCTCCATTTCTTTCCTAACGCATGTTTCACATAATCATCTGAGACTTCTAAAGAAAATCTCTCCTACAAATTACACAATCAGAGTATATAAATTACTATCGATCTATAATAGATTATCTATTACAATGACATTATAGTACTTTAATATGATCCACAACCTTGTTCTTGTTACTATTCGACATCTCACGCCATGACTCATAATTGATCAGCAAAAGTGCTCCATTACGTGCAGTCATGCCTATGACATTGGCCAGAACACCTGCTTCTGCCCCAATAGGTTGACCAGCATCATTTCTCGAAACTTGTACACGTTCCCCAGGAGGAAGTTTGTACAACCTCGTCAACGTCGTGCGTCCTCTACTCTTGCGCCTTTGACCAACTTTAACTATATAAGAGATAATTTGGTAAAATTATTAAAATCAAGTCAATAAAAAAGCATATACCAATTAAATAAAGTTTTGAACATTACCTTGGGTTTCTTCATTTTCTTCAACTGTTTCCGGAACTTGTGAAGATCCAACACCGGACACTCGAAACTTCCTCTGCTCGAGGAACTTGAACGATTCGCAGGTCACTTAATTTCCTTCTAGGCATAATATCTGTAACAAACAAACAAGTTTAGTAACTAGTAACTAATAACAATATTACTATCAATATATGTATTCGATAGCAAGTTAGAGTTAGAACATCTTACTACATTGTTATGTCATCAATTTTCATTAAAATCTACATCCATATCCTCCCGAGCCCATTGAAATTGTGAACTAGAACTAGTGCTTGTTCCATCTAAGTTTTGAGCTGCAAAAGGTAAAGTTTCTGATCTTCTTTCAATGTCATCTGAATTTCCATCCCCTATGTATGTTAAGTCTCTAGGAGTATTACGGAGGACAACATACCAACCCTTATTCATTGGATCATGGCAGTAAAAAACTTGTTTCACTTGAGAAGAAAATACATATGGTTCGTCCATCAATTATTGACCAGTATGAATTAATCGAGAGAAGTTCACCACCGTAAAACCAAATTGATCTCTTTTAATACCTCGAGTAGTATTAACATCAGCCAGTCACAACGAAATATCACAACCTTTCCTTTGCCATAATAATCCAACTCAATAATATCTGTAAGAACTCCATAATATTCTACATCTCCCTCTACAGGATGATTGTCCCTAGCACTAACATAACTTGTAATTGAAAAAGTAACAACTACTCCACAATTTTGCGTCCTTCGCAATCTTTCAGGAGATTTTGTGTGGAATCTGAACCAATTAATGAGGAAGACATTATATCTTTTTACAATTCTATCCGGACCTTGAGAAATCCATTTAACCTCCTCACTAACTTCTCTTCTATTCCAAACCTATTAAGCGTAAAAGGTAAAAACGTTAGCATTTATATAAAGTATTACAACTATACATTAGTTATGTGTCGTACAAATTACTCACCGTTCGCCCTAACCATTCATGAAAAGTTTCTGTGAACAACTTTTGAATCTCTCGTTGATGTAATCTTAGGGAGCGTACACGAGATTGTAACTCTTCTTTATACTCACTGTAAAGTAGGTTACGCGGTTAAAGATTGAGAAATATATAAGACAAAGTAAATACGTCATCATTTATATTGTAAAACTTACGTGCGTAAGGAATCTAATGAATTGTGGTGGAAAAGAACATAGCGATGTGCTTGGACCCAAGATTTGTCATCTAATTGTGCAATTTCAACTTTGCTGAGTGGTTCACCATAACTTCCAAACAAATAAGTCTCAGCTGAGTTATTAGTACTGCACACTTCATTTCTATTTGATCTATTAATTCTCGTTTCAACATCTTCCATATATTTAGAGCAAAATGTCAGACACTCCTCTGCTAAATACCCTTCAGCAATTGATCCTTTTGGATAATGCTTATTACGACAGTAAGACTTTAACTTGCACAAGAACCTGGACGTGAAATAAACACAACATTATTTTATAAAGTTATCGAAGAGTTAAATTTTCAATACTGATTGAATAAATATAAACAATTCATACCTCTCAATAGGATACATCCACCGATAAAAAACTGGTCCACCAACTTTAGCTTCGTTAGGGAGATGAACCAACAAGTGCACCATAATTGTGAAGAATGATGGTGGAAATATCTTCACCAAGTTGCATAAGGTTAAGGCGACTCGATCTTGCAATTTCTCAGGTTCTTCGACCATCAGAACTGTGAAACCAAAATTGATTTTGATATAACATATAAACATAAGGACCAATTTGCAAAACAATAAATTTTTAAGCACTCTTTAAAGTCTCACAATTGACAAGTATTTTAAACAAAATAATGATTTTCAAGCCAAACTATACAAAAACGCCCAGGCGTATCGATACCCTTAGGCGTATCGATACAGGTTTTAGCCACTAGAATTTTAATGGACTTAGCGTACCGATACGATATTACCCCGTATCGATACGATATTCATCTGGGCAACTCTTTCAATGAAACCGTACCGATACGCTTTGAAACCATATCGATACGATAAGATTATCTTTGAAAAACCTTTGCATTTAATTTTCAACCGTTGACTTGTCAGTTGGTTGGTTTCCCAATTTTTAAAAGACCGTTATACCGTACTGATACGCTTGGTATGCGTATCGATACGATCTTTAAGAAAACCAAACTTGGGATTCCAGTGAGCAAACACCGTATCGATACGGACCTCTGTAACCCCCGTAGCCCGACCTAGACGGTTGTCCCGAACTACGAAGATTACACAGGGAAAACCAAAGTCAACCTGAAGGTCAACCTTGATTAACGACCCTTTTTTTTTTCTTTTTAAACTTGTCTAGATGCACATTAAACCTAGGCATACTCTTGAGATAAGCATACTAAAAAATCACAGCAATCGGAAAACGATAAGGGACCTAATTGCACAAAATACGAATTTAGGGACCAATTTGTAAATTCTGAAAATTAAGAGGACTTTACCAATTTTTAAGATACCATTATGAAAATAGTCATGTTTCATGCCTCTCTGCCAAATTTCATCTCAAACGGACATCTCAAACTCAAGCAATTGCACATACAAGAATCGGGACTAAAACGTAAAGCTTGCAAACCTCATAACCATTCAAATTTTATGCCCAACGGTCAAGTGTTCCGAAACGGGTCTAGTCCGTTCAGGAACACCCCTTGGCAGTAGCCAAAGTGTTCAGAAACGGGTCTAGGCCGTTCAGGAACACCCAGGCCAAATCAAGGGCCTGTTTCGAAACAGGCAAGGGTGTTTCGAAACACCCTGCCCAGAAACAGCATATAGGCCTGTTTTAACACCTTTAAACCCCATCAAACATGCTCCAAACCATTCCACAATAAATCAACAACATGCCAAGCATCATACCTACCAATTTGCATCAAAATCTAGATACAAAACCACCCCTAGGTGCACCAACTCATTCAACACATCCAACACTCAATCATGCTATTAAAACAAGAAGCATAGCATAACGACTTAAGAATAAGAAGATTCAAACGTTGCAAGCGTTAAACCACATAGTTCAAAATCATAAATCAAACTTGTCCAACATACACAATCTCATTAAACATCAACATAAGAGATTCTCCCCCATTGCCTTTATTATCTATAGCTATTAACCGAGACATACATCTCAAGTGGAGCTCTCCTTGAATCCCTTGCTTCTCGCTGTTCCAACTTCAAATATCTGCATTGATGGACAAAAAGAAGCGTAAGCACATAATGCTTAGTGAGGAATGCTCAAAACCAAAACACCATCAATGCAGCGAGTCATAAAACCTCTTTTAAAAGTAAACACAATTCGATAAGCCAAAGCAATGTTTGAAAACCCTTTTTAACAACATGCTTTAAATCATGCATTGCTCAAACATGAAAACCAACCCTTAGCTTAGAAAAGCTAAGTAATTCACTTCAAAGCACAACCTTGCAAAACCATCAATTTAACCATTCCATGCATGAACATCATATGCAAAGTTAAATACAATATCCTTGGAAAACACTTCCACTTCACATCATACTTTTCTCATACTTGAAAATCATTTCAAAGCAAGAAACCTTTAAAAACCACTTACACCCTCAATTCTATCTCATGCATTAAACAAATGCAATACATGAACCACAAAATCAACATTTGCATTACATGCCTTTTTAAAACAAGCCTTCACAAGACTTCAATGCACCAAAGTGATTCCATGCACACAATGCAACATTCTCAATAGAAGATAAACTCTTGTTCAAGCTAACAAGTAAAACATGCATTCATAGAACATTACACACTTCTCATGCAACCATCCATCATTTCAAGCATCTCATGCTTCATCATATTCAAGAACATTATATTGGCTTCCAAGTGATAATTCACAAACCATCATAACGCAAGACACAATCGGATACGCGGATTACAAGCGTTGTCCCACACGCTTCATACACACTTCCGAACAACACAAGGTGGAGTTTACCGGTACAATCACAACCCCTCAACACCCGTGATGGAGTTTAACGGTACAATCACAACCCCTCAACATCACTCATCGGAAGTTGTATAATACACTAGCGAGAGCCGGGACACATCACAAGGCTTACACGTGGAAGCTACCACAACCATTGTAATCACCTTAACCAAGCTCACAGATGGGAGCAACCCTCCACCGTTGTGACGCTTAACAAAGTCCTCCCATGAGAGCCAACCTCCATCATGGTGACTTTAACAAGGTTCACCCACGAGAGCCATCCTCCATCGTGGTGGCACTAAACCAAGCCCACCCACGAGAGCCAACCTCCATCGTAGTGGCACTAAACCAAGCCCACTCACGAGAGCCAACCTCCATCGTGGTGACACCAATTTCCTCAATCGCTAGGATTCTTGGATGGAGTTTACGGTACAATCACAACCCCCTCGACATCCAAGGCGACTCAATTCACGGTGCACCCAATCCTATAGCCGGCTAACTATATCCGATTAAAGTAACCAAGAACCACTTACATCACTTGCCAATATAACCATTTTACCACATTAATCCATTGTTTTACAAGCATAACTAAAATGCCAAAACCACCAATTACCATCATCAATCCACTGTTTTTGAAGCATTACACAAAGCCATTAAACAACATGCAACACTATGCATCAATTCCACAATTCCAATGTACAAAACCAAGGATCTCTTACCTTGAGCATCCTTCACACATGGCTTTCAAAACCAGCATTAAACCATGCTAAAATATGCTTTCAAAACAGAATTTAATACATGCAAATCACATGCATTGCATCCAACAATCACAAGTGCTTTAAAAACCAATTCATAACACAACCAAGAGAGAAATTCCATTTACTTACTCTTGAGCTTAGCTAAGTTGTTTAGACTTAAACTAAGCTCCCAAAACCTTCAAACCTTGGTTTTAAAGTTGAAAACCCAACTTCACTCACCGATACACAAAACAAGGCTAGCCAACAAGCCTTCCAAGCATCTGAAACCTTCAACGCCACCTCTATTGCTCACGGATCATTCTCCCCTGTTTCAAGCACATAACAACAGAGGATTAATGCATCATAATGCATTAAAAACACCAGCAACACACCTAAACTCGCTGCTCTTTGCAAATCCAACATTTCGGCTACCAAACACAACCGAAATCACCTCCAAACACTTCCAAGAATTAACCCAGCCAAGATCCATCATTTCTAACCATTTTTAAACATCAATTAACATCCAAAATGATCCCAAACACGTCCTTATACCTCCAGCATTAACAAAACACCAAGATCACCCCAAAAACCACCATTTTCACAAGTAAAAACTTAGGAAAATCAACCTATTCGGGATTGCATTGATCAAACCTCAATTATACATCATTTAGACATCCAAATTACATCAAAAAGAAATCTCAAAACAGAGCCCAATCAATTATTACGAATTTCTTCAAAATTAAATCCAAATCTTGCATTTTAAGCCAAAATCAAGATCACAACATCAAAACCTTTAATAAAACTCAAATCAAGGATTGAGAACTTGGGAATTTCAGTAAAGAACTGAGTATTTAGAGGAGAAGGACGTTCATACCTCTAAATGTGAGTTTCTCCTTGTTTAGAGCCAAAATTCTTGAAAATTCAATAAGCAAATGATGAGAATTTGGTGTAGGAATGATTAGAGATCAAATAGAGATTAAAATCTCATCTTTAGATGTAAAAATCAGAGGAAAAGTGGCTGGGGAAATGTGTTTGGCTGAGAGAAAAAGAAATGTGAAAGTTTTGACAAAAGTTAGTTATGAAGTAAAAAATATCTATTTCCCCCTTTTTCCTTTTATTAAAAATCATCAATTAAATCTTTAATATTAAGAAAAATCTGGAGAAAACTCTTCTTGGGTAAATTAGCTCCTTAAAGATTCAAAGTTTCAATCCTTTTAAAACAGTCACCAACTTTTCAAAAATTACATTTTAGTCACTAACTCGAAATGTCTTATTTCCAAACCTCATTTCGCAAAATTGATTTCACCACTCTCTTATATATAATAAAAGAGGATTTTTAGATATTTTTCCATATTTTTAATGCATCCCGAACTAGGCTTTCCTTAAAACCACCTTTTATATTCGAACCGAAAATCCGACCGGTCCAGTTCAAACCCAAAACTTCTAAGCCCAAAATTGGGGTGTTACAACTCTCCCCCCCTTAAGAAATTTCATCCTCGAAATTTCAACTGGCGAAAAGAGAACAACCAAACTTCTCAAAGCAACACACAAGGCAACACAAGAGACTTAACAACCACTGAACACTCTCCTCACAAAACTCCACCCAAACTCAACACCACCACATACTGTTCATGAATTCCAGAACACTCAAATGTTAACCACATCTTAACCTTTCACACTTCCGGACTGCACATAGCCCCAACAACAACCTGAAGAACCTCCAACTTTTACAGCATACACCACCTTAACTCATAACTCCCAAAACTTGTTCACACAGTGACACCAACCAATCCAGTTCAGCCACCATGTGACCCACAACCTTCACTGCTTCTAAAACTCCTTGCAAAACTACTCAACCTCTTTCAAAGACTACCACAACAAGCAAAAAATTTTAAGCATCAACTGCTTACCCAAACTTCTCAACGTATTGCTGACATTCCTTCACATCCGCCGCTATCATTACCATAACGGTTCACCAGGACTACTCACCTAACATCCGAAAATCACATCACAAAACCCCAACCTTGACTCCGCCAGCCATTCTATACACCACCAGCTGTCTTCAGACGGAATTTACTTAATCACAACCAGCCAACCACTTCTCACAAGAACCCGTCCAACCAACAATGGCCTTTGATCTTACATTGCCTTTCCACTACAAGTTTTGACTACAACACTTGCCTTACTAGAACATCGCCCAACCTATACATACATATTTAGGTTACGAAACTTCTATTCTCCCAGGCTAACCCTTTTCTACAACCCACAACACAACATCTTCTCAACTCTTCGAAGGTTGCTACGAACCATCACCTACAAAACAACCCTTCTACTACAACATCAATGCCAAGTTACCTCAGCACTTTGGAACACATCCACTAACTTACTACATCACTTAACACCAAGAAACTACCACTTCTACCAGCTATTCACAACCACTCTAACCGATTCTAACTTCAACCGGTAATCTCCTCACCACCATACCGCTAAACTCATTAAGCGCCAAACACTTTCCTTCTACCAACATGCTATATCGCACTCACTATTACTGACAACTTGCTTAATACCCTCCATTACTTCTAACATTCTCCTAGCACCAACACAACTTTAAAAACCCCCATCCAATCTAACCCTATCACAACACTAACGGACCCAATTAACTATCAGCGAGTGTGAACGCTCGTATGCATGGTCACCAATATGCCCTATCAATGCCTGATGTACATGCATGCAAAACCTCTAATGTCATGTCACATGTATGCATGGACCAGTACATATATAATATAGCATATAACAAATGATTTTAACTGTGCATGTATGTCGGTTCACACCCACCAATAACATCCTCAGAATCCGCCTAAAAACAACCTCCTATCTCACTTCCAACTTGACCAACTCCATCATTCTAACAACCCATTATCCACAAGATACTCACTAATGCCCTCTTCACACTAAAGTTGTTTTCAAAACAACACCAACTACTACCCCAAACATGCTAGCAATGAGACCATACCCACTACCCAAGGAAATACCAACTGAAACCAAACTAAGATACTAGAGCAAAGGTTACTTAACAAGATTACCTGTAAACACCTCACTGCCCCGGAGCTTCAACAGACAAGCTCTCTTCCTCGCAGAACCATCATTCTCCAGCCGCACCGCTGCAGCATCAGCTAACACATTAAGGTCATCACCATCTCCCTGCAGTAAAGAACCCTGAATACCCCGAGCCAACTTCAAACAATTATGTCTCAAATGTCCAACAGACCCACAATTCCAACAAGTTTCATTCTCCAAGCTCCTCACACCTTTCTGCCCTTCACGCCACCTTCGAACTTTGTCTCGGCTGCGCCCACTACCCTTCAGAGACCCTTTTGCTACCACTGAAGCTGATCTTACCACATGAGGACAATTCCGCTTCACATGCTCTTTAGAACCATAGTTCCAACAAACTCTTGCGCCCCAACAACCTCCAACATGACACTTCCCACATCGGTCACACATCGGCAACCGAGCTATCCCTCCTTGATCAAGTAGCACTTGCCCCAAATTTGCACTACCATCCAAGCTTCGATTCAAGCAAAACCTTCTATCACGTCGCCTCTTACGCTGACCGCTCCCGAGGTCAGTACCCACAACTCTCTTGCTTAAACTTTTCTCACCTTCATAAACTGAAACCACACCCTCACATTGCTTAACCCTTGGGAATTTCTCTCCAAGATACCTTTCATAAAAGGCAGACACAAAGAAGTCCCAATCTATATCGTGGATGTGCGATGCCACCGCCACAGATGTCCACCAGGCACAAGCGTCCTCCAACATCAATGAGACAACACTTCCCAGCTTACAGGCATAGTCACAACCTTCCTGATCCAAAATCAGAATTACACTGGCCAACCAGGCCTCGAACGTCTCAGGTGTCGAACCATGATACTCCACAGCTCCCAAATCATGTAAACACCGTTTCGACAAACCCGCACATCCCACAGCCGGCACGTCTACAGGCCTTACTTTTGCCACAGCCTGAGATGTTCCCAACACCGCTTGAACTATAGGTGATGAACTCTTCATCACAGAACCAACTTCTTCCTCCTGCCTTACTACCTCAACTCCAGGCACTGAAGACTGAGACGAAACACCTCCATTAAAAGGTGAATTCCACGCCTTAACAACCTGCTCTAAAGCAGCAACCATCTCACCTAACTGCCATTCTCTCATCGATTTCACCATGCTATTAACAGCAAACAATCATAACAAAATAAACAAATCGATCAGACCAACTTTAAGCAAGGATTCAAAACTCCAACTCCAAAATAACACAATAGCTATAATAATAAGGCAATGAGTATCCCGAATTCTCTCCTTTTACATGACATAACAGTCAATAAAAAACATGGATATCACAACATCGAGCATATCAATCAACATATTTCGATCATACTCTCATCAAACAACATTCACTCGTAACAACATAATATCAACATATCATACCCATCACACTTTCATCATTCATAAAATCAGCTCACATCACCAGCATAACATCAGCACAAATCCACATTAGCTCAATGAAAATTCACAATAAAAAAGCATGCTAAAAACATCAACAATTCGCTCAAAGACACACTTTCCAACCGACTTTCAACCACACATCAGAATAAACATTAAACACCTATTACGACAATTTACCATTTCCCCCAAGCTTTCGCAACTCAGCTATGATACCACCAAATGTAACCCCCGTAGCCCGACCTAGACGGTTGTCCCGAACTACGAAGATTACACGGGGAAAACCAAAGTCAACCTGAAGGTCAGCCTTGATTAACGACCTTTTTTTTTTCTTTTTAAACTTGTCTAGATGCACATTAAACCTAGGCATACTCTTGAGATAAGCATACTAAAAAATCACAGCAATCGGAAAACGATAAGGGACCTAATTGCACAAAATACGAATTTAGGGACCAATTTGTAAATTCTGAAAATTAAGAGGACTTTACCAATTTTTAAGATACCATTATGAAAATAGTCATGTTTCATGCCTCTCTGCCAAATTTCATCTCAAACGGACATCTCAAACTCAAGCAATTGCACATACAAGAATCGGGACTAAAACGTAAAGCTTGCAAACCTCATAACCATTCAAATTTTATGCCCAACGGTCAAGTGTTCCGAAACGGGTCTAGTCCGTTCAGGAACACCCCTTGGCAGTAGCCAAAGTGTTCAGAAACGGGTCTAGGCCGTTCAGGAACACCCAGGCCAAATCAAGGGCCTGTTTCGAAACAGGCAAGGGTGTTTCGAAACACCCTGCCCAGAAACAGCATATAGGCCTGTTTTAACACCTTTAAACCCCATCAAACATGCTCCAAACCATTCCACAATAAATCAACAACATGCCAAGCATCATACCTACCAATTTGCATCAAAATCTAGATACAAAACCACCCCTAGGTGCACCAACTCATTCAACACATCCAACACTCAATCATGCTATTAAAACAAGAAGCATAGCATAACGACTTAAGAATAAGAAGATTCAAACGTTGCAAGCGTTAAACCACATAGTTCAAAATCATAAATCAAACTTGTCCAACATACACAATCTCATTAAACATCAACATAAGAGATTCTCCCCCATTGCCTTTATTATCTATAGCTATTAACCGAGACATACATCTCAAGTGGAGCTCTCCTTGAATCCCTTGCTTCTCGCTGTTCCAACTTCAAATATCTGCATTGATGGACAAAAAGGAGCGTAAGCACATAATGCTTAGTGAGAAATGCTCAAAACCAAAACACCATCAATGCAGCGAGTCATAAAACCTCTTTTAAAAGTAAACACAATTCGATAAGCCAAAGCAATGTTTGAAAACCCTTTTTAACAACATGCTTTAAATCATGCATTGCTCAAACATGAAAACCAACCCTTAGCTTAGAAAAGCTAAGTAATTCACTTCAAAGCACAACCTTGCAAAACCATCAATTTAACCATTCCATGCATGAACATCATATGCAAAGTTAAATACAAGATCCTTGGAAAACACTTCCACTTCACATCATACTTTTCTCATACTTGAAAATCATTTCAAAGCAAGAAACCTTTAAAAACCATTTACACCCTCAATTCTATCTCATGCATTAAACAAATGCAATACATGAACCACAAAATCAACATTTGTATCACATGCCTTTTTAAAACAAGCCTTCACAAGACTTCAATGCACCAAAGTGATTCCATGCACACAATGCAACATTCTCAATAGAAGATAAACTCTTGTTCAAGCTAACAAGTAAAACATGCATTCATAGAACATTACACACTTCTCATGCAACCATGCATCATTTCAAGCATCTCATGCTTCATCATATTCAAGAACATTATATTGGCTTCCAAGTGATAATTCACAAACCATCATAACGCAAGACACAATCGGATACGCGGATTACAAGCGTTGTCCCATACGCTTCATACACACTTCCGAACAACACAAGGTGGAGTTTACCGGTACAATCACAACCCCTCAAAACCCGTGATGGAGTTTAACGGTACAATCACAACCCCTCAACATCACTCATCGGAAGTTGTATAATACACTAGCGAGAGCCGAGACACATCACAAGGCTTACACATGTAAGCTACCACAACCATTGTAATCACCTTAACCAAGCTCACACACGGGAGCATCCCTCCACCGTTGTGACGCTTAACAAAGTCCACCCATGAGAGCCAACCTCCATCATGGTGACTTTAACAAGGTTCACCCACGAGAGCCATCCTCCATCGTGGTGGCACTAAACCAAGCCCACCCACGAGAGCCAACCTCTATCGTAGTGGCACTAAACCAAGCCCACTCACGAGAGCCAACCTCCATCGTGGTAACACCAATTTCCTCAATCGCTAGGATTCTTGGATGGAGTTTACGGTACAATCACAACCCCCTCGACATCCAAGGCGACTCAATTCACGGTGCACCCAATCCTATAGCCGGCTAACTATATCCGATTAAAGTAACCAAGAACCACTTACATCACTTGCCAATATAACCATTTTACCACATTAATCCATTGTTTTACAAGCATAACTAAAATGCCAAAACCACCAATTACCATCATCAATCCACTGTTTTTGAAGCATTACACAAAGCCATTAAACAACATGCAACACTATGCATCAATTCCACAATTCCAATGTACAAAACCAAGGATCTCTTACCTTGAGCATCCTTCACACATGGCTTTCAAAACCAGCATTAAACCATGCTAAAATATGCTTTCAAAACAGAATTTAATACATGCAAATCACATGCATTGCATCCAACAATCACAAGTGCTTTAAAAACCAATTCATAACACAACCAAGAGAGAAATTCCATTTACTTACTCTTGAGCTTAGCTAAGTTGTTTAGACTTAAACTAAGCTCCCAAAACCTTCAAACCTTGGTTTTAAAGCTGAAAACCCAACTTCACTCACCGATACACAAAACAAGGCTAGCCAACAAGCCTTCCAAGCATCCGAAACCTTCAACGCTACCTATATTGCTCACGGATCATTCTCCCCTGTTTCAAGCACATAACAACAGAGGATTAATGCATCATAATGCATTAAAAACACCAGCAACACACCTAAACTCGCTGCTCTTTGCAAATCCAACATTTCGGCTACCAAACACTACCGAAATCACCTCCAAACATTTCCAAGACTTAACCCAGCCAAGATCCATCACTTCTAACCATTTTTAAACATCAATTAACATCCAAAATGATCCCAAACACGTCCTTATACCTCCAGCATTAACAAAACACCAAGATCACCCCAAAAACCACCATTTTCACAAGTAAAAACTTAGGAAAATCAACCTATTCGGGATTGCATTGATCAAACCTCAATTATACATCATTTAGACATCCAAATTACATCAAAAAGACATCTCAAAACAGAGCCCAATCAATTATTACGAATTTCTTCAAAATTAAATCCAAATCTTGCATTTTAAGCCAAAATCAAGATCACAACATCAAAACCTTTAATAAAACTCAAATCAAGGATTGAGAACTTGGGAATTTCAGTAAAGAACTGAGTATTTAGAGGAGAAGAACGTTCATACCTCTAAATGTGAGTTTCTCCTTGTTTAGAGCCAAAATTCTTGAAAATTCAATAAGCAAATGATGAGAATTTGGTGTAGGAATGATTAGAGATCAAATAGAGATTAAAATCTCATCTTTAGATGTAAAAATCAGAGGAAAAGTGGCTGGGGAAATGTGTTTGGCTGAGAGAAAAATGAGAGAAAAAGAAATGGGAAAGTTTTGACAAAAGTTAGTTATGAAGTCAAAAATATCTATTTCCCCCTTTTTCCTTTTATTAAAAATCATTAATTAAATCTTTAATATTAAGAAAAATCTGGAGAAAACTCTTCTTGGGTAAATTAGCTCCTTAAAGATTCAAAGTTTCAATCCTTTTAAAACAGTCACCAACTTTTCAAAAATTACACTTTAGTCACTAACTCGAAATGTCTTATTTCCAAACCTCATTTCGCAAAATTGATTTCACCACTCTCTTATATATAATAAAAGAGGATTTTTAGATATTTTTCCATATTTTTATTGCATCCCGAACTAGGCTTTCCTTAAAACCACCTTTTATATTCGAACCGAAAATCTGACCGGTCCAGTTCAAACCCAAAACTTCTAAGCCCAAAATTGGGGTGTTACAACCTCTGTACCGATACGCCCCTTAAAACCGTACCAATACGCCTTCTATGCGTATCGATACGCTCTGTTTTCAGTCACAACGGCTCTTTCCTCTTTGATGCAGGTATCGATACGCCCTCTACGAGTACCGATACGGTAGGCTGCAGAGCTGCGTTTATTGCGGGAAAAATGCTCTCAACGATTCTATTGATGATCCCAACTACCTAAACGGCTAGAATTCAATGCAAGGGTATAAAAACAAACTTTAATTGACCAAGCAACAACTATTGAACCAACAAGCAACATCAAAGCATAAAATCCAAACCCTAGTGCCTTTCATAGTCAAATTCTTGTACCCAACTCTTGTGATCTTATTGTAATCTTGTATTGTGAGTTTGGGGAGTTTGAAATTGTATTTGGGTAAACATTTATCCTTTGAGAGGAATTTTTAGAGTTTACCAAATTCATCTCTTTGTAAAAGTGAGTGGATTAAGCTTTGGGTAGAAAGCTTAATCAATTTGTAAGGTTACCTCCTCATCCAAGAAAAGGGGAAGAATTCAAGTAGTGAATTGGTTGAAAATTCTTAGTGGTAACTAAGGTAGTGGATGTAGAGTTCATTTGGAGAACTTGAACCACTTTAACCACTTGCGTCACTTTTTATTTTTCACTCTTACCTCCTACCAAAATTTTAATTGCCAATTCACCCCCTCTTGGCCATTTGCAATTGTGTGATCAACTCAACAATTGGTATCAGAGCTACACTCATTGGAAGGATTACAACCCTCTTGAGTCGATTCTAGGAGAGTTTGATTAACAACTAGTCAAGCAATGGCATCCACCTCCAACTCCAACCTCTACGAGTCCCAATCTACTACCAAGCCACCATTCTTCAATGGGGATAACTACCCATATTGGAAGAATAGGATGATGCTCTTTATCAAGTCTACCGACTACATGGTGTGGGATGTGGTTGAAGAAGGTCCATACATTCCCATGAAGAGAGATAGTGAAGCAAAACTTGTCCCAAAGGTGAAAGCCGAAATGACGGAAGATGAACGAAGAATGATGCAAGTGAATGATAAAGCCCTTCATGTCATCTTTTGTGCACTTGGTCCGGATATCTACTCCAAGGTGTCTTCGATCGAAAATGCCAAGGAGGTTTGTGACACCCTCGAGACAACATATGAGGGAACTAGTGATGTCAAGGAAACAAAAATTGGGCTACTCAATCTAAGCTACGAAAATTTCAAGATGGATCCCGATGAGAGTGTTTCCAAGATGTTTGATCGATTCTCGGTCATTGTCAATGGATTAAAGGGTTTCGGTGAGATCATCCCTGAAGACAAGCTAGTGAGGAAATTGTTGTACTCTCTTCTGGAATCATAGGATAGCAAGAGAACGACTATTATTGAAGCTCGAGATATGAAGACTCTCAAGCTTGATGCTCTTGTTGGATCTCTACTCACCCATGAGATCATGAGAAAGGGAAGAGAAGAAGAAAAGAAAATGGAAGAGAAAAAGGTTGAGAAGAAGGATGTTGAGAAGAAGAAGGTTGGAATCGCTCTTAAAGCTTCATACCATGAAAGCGATTCAAGCGAAGATGAAGATGAGGAGATGGCCATGTTGGCCAAACGGTTCACTCGCTTCATGAAGTCCAATCGTGGGAGAAAGTTCATTAGAAAATGCGACTTCAAGAGCAAGAGTAAGGAAGAGGAGAAGGACCAAATCACTTTCTATGAATGCAAAAAGCCCGGCCATATCTGTTCCGAATGTCCTCAATTGAAGAGGAAAAGCTTTGGGAAGAAGAACAAACTCAAAGCTCAAGTAGCAACTTGGAGTGACGATGAGTCATCCGAGGAGGAGGAGAAAGTGGCCAATCTTTGTCTCATGGCCATTGATGATGAACCAAAGGTAAATCCTAACTCATCTAATTTTGATTTTACCTTTGATGAGCTTCAAGATGCTTACGATGAATTGCAAGAGGTTTACGATGAGTTAGTTGGAAAATATAAAGAATCCATTTTGAGAAACAAGAAAAACATTTCCGATTTGAAAAATCAAAATGAAACATTTTCAAGAACTAACTCCGAATTGGAAAAGAAGGTTTTGTTTTTAGTAAATCTTTCAAATGATCTTAAAACAAAAAATCTTGAACTTGAAAAACTTCTTTCCGATTTTCAAGATTATCACACAAAGGAAGTGGATAATCTTAAAACATCAATTGCTATTGGGAAAAACCATTTTGAAAAAGGAAATTCTTCTAAATCCCAATATGTAAAAAGAAAACCTTTTATTCCTAGACAAAGAAATTTTCATAAGCAATCTAGAGGATGCTCAAGACACATGAATGCTATTGCTTCTTGGATTCCTAAGGGAACCAAAATTTTGAAGGCTAACACACATGGACCCAAAATGATTTGGGTACCAAAAATCAAGGCCTAATTTCTTTGTTTGTAGGGGGAGCATTGCTACAAGGCCAAAGCTTCAAGCCAAAACTCATGGTACCTTGATAGTGGATGCTCAAGACATATGACCGGTGACAAGAGTAGATTCGTGGAACTAAAGCCAAAGAGTGGTGGAGTGGTAACTTTCGGTGACAACTCCAAAGGCCACATTGAAGGAATAGGCTCCAATGGTAACCACTCTTCTATTTTCGTTGAAAATGTTTTGTATGTCAACAGTCTTAAACATAATTTATTGAGCATTAGTCAATTATGTGATAAGGGTTTTAATGTTTTGTTTGATAAAAGTGGTTGCAAAATTGTGAACATTAAAACAAATCAACTAATGCTCATAGGACATAGAATAGACAATATCTACATGGTGCATTTAGATTACATCCAATCATCTCATACATGCTTAGTTGCACATGATGAACATGACTCATGGCTTTGGCATAGAAAATTAGGACATGTTAGCATGAGTGTCTTAGAGAAATTAATTTCCCTTAATCTAGTTAGAGGTTTACCCAAACTTAAGTTTTCTAATGATAAAATTTGTGATGCATGTTCAAAGGGTAAACAACATAGAACTTCATTTAAATCCATTAATGATGTCTCTACTAGTAGATGTTTACAATTGATTCATATGGATCTTTTTGAGCCTATTAGAACAATGAGCTTGGGTGGTAAATCATATGCCTTTGTACTTGTAGATGACTATTCTAGGTTCATTTGGGTTCTATTCTTAAGTACAAAAGATGAGGCTTTAGAAAAATTCATCACATTTTCTAAAATAACTCAAAATGATCTTGAACTAAAAATTTCTCACATTAGAAGTGATCATGGAACTGAATTTCAAAATCTAGGTTTTGATGAGTTTTTAAATGAAAATGGGATTAGCCATAATTTTTCCGCACCTCGCACTCCTCAACAAAATGGGGTAGTTGAGAGGAAAAATCGAACTTTAGAAGAAATGGCTAGAACCATGCTTTGCGAAAATAATTTACCTAAATATTTTTGGGCGGAAGCCACAAATACCGCTTGCTATATTATAAATCGAGTAATGATTAGGCCAATTTTGAAGAAAACACCTTATGAGATTTTAAAATCTAAGAAGGCTAACATTAGCTATTTTCACCCTTTTGGTTGCAAGTGTTTTGTCTTGAATAATGGTAAAGAAAACTTAGGTAAATTTGATGCTAAAAGTGATGAAGCTATTTTCTTAGGGTACTCTTTAAACTCTAAAGCCTATCGTGTATTTAATAAAAGAACTCTAGTAGTTGAAGAGTATATACATGTTGTTTTCGATGATAACCTCCTTCCGAGGAAGGAATCTTGTGATGATGATGATGTAGGAATTCTTGATGCCATTGATGGAAGACAAACGTCAAAGGTGGATGAGATTCCAACTAAAGATGAGGATGCACAAGATCCACCTCTTGAAGCCTTGAAGGACTTGACTCTTGAGGAAAAGGATGTATCTTACCCAAGGGAGTTCAACTATGTCAAAGGTGGTGAAATCTTGGGTGATCCAAACAAAGGGGTAACTACTAGATCCTCTCTCAAATTAATGAACCATGTTGCATTTCTTTCATGCATTGAGCCTAAAAATATTAAAGAAGCTTTAAAAGATGATTTTTGGATTTTGGCCATGCAAGAAGAATTAAATCAATTTGAGAGAAGTAAAGTTTGGACATTAGTTGAAAGGCCTAGTAATCAATCTACTATAGGAACTAAATGGGTGTTTAGGAATAAATTAGATGAAAATGGTAATATAGTGAGAAACAAGGCTAGGCTTGTTGCTCAAGGCTATACCCAAGAAGAGATAATTGATTTTGATGAGACATATGCACCTGTAGCTAGGATGGAAGCCATTATGATGCTTTTAGCATTTGCATGTTATAATGATTTCAAGCTTTTTCAAATGGATGTAAAAAGCGCATTTTAAACGGTTTTATAAATAAATAAGTGTATGTTGAACAACCACCGGGCTTTGAAGATTCAAAATTTCCAAACCATGTGTTCAAACTAACAAAAGCTCTTTATGGTTTAAAACAAGCTCCTAGAGCTTGGTATGAGAGCCTTTCAATTTTTTAATTGAAAAGGGTTTTGAAAAAGGTAAGGTAGACACTACACTCTTCATAAAAAGATATAACAATGACATCTTAGTAGTACAAATCTATGTTGATGATATCATTTTTGGTTCTACTAACGAATTTTATTGCAAAGAATTTTCTAAGCTAATGCAAGGTGAGTTCGAGATGAGCATGATGGGGGGAGCTCTCATTCTTTTTGGGACTCCAAATCAAGCAAAGGAAAGATGACACCTTCATAAATCAAGCTAAGTACGTGAATGATATGCTCAAAAAGTTCGGCTTGGAGAATGCAAAACCTCAAGCCACACCTATGAGCTCTTCCATAAAGCTTGACAAAGATGAAGGAGGTAAGTGTATTGATTCTAAGCTTTATAGATCCATGATAGGTTCTTTGCTTTACCTTACCGCAAGTAGACCGGATATCATGTTTAGTGTTTGCTTGTGTGCTAGGTTTCAAGCTCGTCCTAGAAAATCACACTTAGTTTCCATTAAGAGAATTTTTAGATACCTTAGAGACACACCTAACTTAGGCCTTTGGTATCCTAAAGATTCTTCCTTTAGCCTTCATGCTTATTCGGATGCGGATTATGGGGGGTGTAAGATAGATAGGAAAAGTACTTCAGGGACATGCCAATTCTTAGGTAGTATGCTCGTATCTTGGTTCTCTAAGAAACAAAATAGCGTAGCCTTATCTACCACCGAAGTGGAGTACATGTCCTTAGGGAGTTTTTGTGCTCAAGTCCTTTGGATGAAGCAACAACTCTTAGATTATGGTGTTGAAATAGAAATCATACCCCTTAGGTGTGACAACACTAGTGCCATTTGTCTCACTAAGAATCCCATCCAACACTCTAGAACCAAACACATAGAAATTAGGCATCATTTCATTAGAGATCATGTGTTGAAAAATGATGTTGTTATAGAGTATGTTGACACCTTGAACCAATTAGCGGATATATTCACAAAGCCTTTAGATAAAGAGCGCTTTTGGACCCTTAGGAGAGAGTTAGGCTTAACTAGCCTTTCTTGACCCCTTTTAGGTCCCAAAATGTCAAAAATTTGCTTGAAATTGTTTGTGATTCATGCTTGTGTTAATTTTGCTCTTTTTGCTTCTATGCATGTTGCTAGGGGGAGTATGCATTAAGTTTGGCCATTAAAACTTGTTCATAGGACATTTACATGCATTTAGGGACGTTTCAAGTTGGATTTTTGCACTTAAATCTGTCATAAATGCCTTATCTGGTAAAGGCGTATCGATACGGCTAAAGCGTATCGATACGAGTTCATAACTGGAAAAACTTTAAAGTTGAACGAGTATCGATACGACCCTGCGTATCGATACGATTAAGTCAAGGGAAATAGTCAAAGTCAAGTCGTACCGATACGGTCTCGCGTATCGATACAATAGTAACGACAAACAAAAATTAGGGTTAAAGGGTATCGATACGCTATACATGCGTATCGATACGACCTCGACGGAGAGGCTATTTAGGGCTGCATCTTTAAAACGACTTTAAAAATAAAACCCCCTATTTTCTCTTCAAAACCCTAGCCGCAATTCCCTATAAAAACCCCCTAAATCCTTAAATTTTTACCATCAAACTTAAAAATTCTTTGAGGGTTTTTGATCTCCACATCAAAGCTAAGCTTTGTCAACAAATCTTGTGCATTCACATCAACAAATTCATCCAATCTAAAGTTTAAGATATAAAACTTTTCTCTTTTATTTTCTTTTATTTTCGTTTGACTTTTGTAATTGTTTCAACTTAATTTTTGTACAAAACATAGTTTTATGTTATGAGTTTCAACCTTTTCATCAAATTTTTTTATTCGAATATATTTTCTATTTGTATTTTTTATCTGTTTTTAAAAACTTTTTTCTCAAATTTGTATATATCTTTTTCCAATTAATTTTTTTTCAATTACCTTGAATTATTAGAATTTATTGGGTTGAATAAGATGTTAATTGCATACATATTCGAATCGTTTTGATGTGTTTTTCAGGGTATGACACCGTCCAAAAAGAGAGCGAAACGTTTTCTTGCTACTTCCGATCCTAGTGAGGATGCCGAGGGTAACCCTAAACCTAATCTCCCTTATATTATCCAATTAAGTTTTCCCGATGATGCCGATATGAATCGTTACAAACTTTTTCAAGGCATGACCCTTAGGGAAGAACATGTTGTGTCTGTCCCGTTTTTAAACTCTGCCCGTTTCAAATTCCAATACCTACCTTTAATTAAGCAATGGAAATTTCTAACTTTTTTAAGCATTCCTCCTATTCTATATAGGAATTTGGTCATCATATTCTTTTCCAACGCTTTATGTGTTCATGATGAAGCTAGAGAGAATGTCATTGCTATTGAGTCCTCTGTTATGGGCAAAACCTTTACAATTGATCAAAAAGTTTTATGTACGGTTTTTGGTTTTGAAAACCTTGGTATTGATGATGTGAGGTTCCTTAGGTACGAGTCCTTTAGGCTCAATCAAAGTCTTAAATGCTCATGACCGTATCCTTCATCTTCTTATCTCTTGGTTTTTTCGTCCATCGGGAGGGAAATTTTCTACTATTCGTCAAGTCGATGATTTTTGGCTTAGGTGCTTTAGGGAAGGTCAACGTCCAAACCTTTGTCAAATTATGTTTGCCGACCTTGTCTATCTTGTCCAACACCGTCACACCGAACAAGTCAAATCTTTTTACTACTCTACGGCTTTGAGTTATCTTTTCCATTCCTTTGACATTTATTGTTCCCATGACTATCCCGAACCCCTTGGCCTACCCATAGATGAGCGTTCTCTAGCTCGTGCCGGTTTCTCTTATGTTGACAATGAATGAGTTCGTAACCCTCAAGCTCCTCCACAAGATGCTCCGGTCGATGCTTCTCGTGCTTCTTCGAGCTCTCACCGTGCTCCGATTGAATCCTCTTCCATGGGCACTCTAATGACCTTCCTCAATGAGAAGTTCACTTCCATGGAAGCCGGATTTGCCGCTATGGACGCTAGATTCACCTCCTTGGAAGATCGCGTCAAAGGTATGGAGACTAAAATGGAAACCATGGCTTCTCGCCAAAACTCCATGGATATCTCTCTCACCGCCTTCCATGGTGCTTGGCTTAACCAAAAACGAAGGAATCAACCCACTCAAGACGATGAAGATGAAGAGGACGAGGAAGATGATGATGATGGGGCGAACGAGTAGTTTTTGCATATCATCTTATGGCATTTAGTCTTTTCTTTTCTGTTATTGCACTTTTGTTTTAGGATATAATTTTATGCCTATTATCCATGTCTTAGGATTTCAGTTTGGATTATTATGTTTGCTTTGAAGTTTATGCATTTGAACTATTATGTTTGCTTTGAATTTAATGAATTAATTGTTTCTATTATCCTTGTGTTTATATTTGATCTAACAAAAAGGGGGAGAAGGATTATAGAGTCAATTTTTTATTTTTGAAAATCCATCTTAAATTAAGGGGGAGAAAGCTTTTCAAAAGTTTCAAAAACTTAAAAATTCATTTGTGGCTTTGTTATATCAAAAAGGGGGAGATTATGAAACCAAAATTAATTTTGATTTAACATATAAACTTAAGGACCAATTTGCAAAACAATAAATTTTTGAGTACTCTTTAAAGTCTCACAATTGACAAGTATTTTAAACAAAATAATATCTCATGACAAGCTCTTAAATAGATAAAATTTTTCTAAGTCTTTTCCTATGATTTTCAAGCCAAACTATACAAAAACGCCTAGGCGTATCGATACGAGTTGTAACACCCTTAAACATGGCTTAGAATAAGTATTAACTAATTAGATCATGGTTCAATTAAAGAGAATCAAGAAATTAATTGTAGTAATTAAAAGAAAGAAAATGAAGGACTAAAGCGAAAAGATATGCAAAGAGAAGAACCAAATTTAAAAGGACCAAAATGAACCATTAGGAAACTTGGAAGATTGCATGATAATTTGAAAATGAAAAATGGACAATACACTTGTCCATCTCTCAAGCATAGACGACAATGCTTAGTGGGGTTGGAATAACCAAATCCCACTTACATTATTTTCAATGTTCATCTTCTTCATTTCTTCCTTCCAACCGAACCAAAGAGAGAGAGAGAGAAAGTAAAAACATAAAATTCTTGATATTTATAGAACCAAAATGCATGCATGTCAATGGATTTAAGCTAGGAGAAACATAGGTTCTTACATCCACAAACAATTCATGTAAGTGTTCTAGTTAAAATTCTGCTCATGTTTTTGTTTAAATGTTTTTGATGAATTGATGTGTTCTTGAATTTTTGTGCTATAAATTTGATTTGAGAACAATTATTGATGTGTTGTGAGGTTGTATGATAGCTTAGGTTAATCAAAATGCTAGAAAATTTACATGCAGGAAGCTTGAATAATGAATCTGCCCAGAATTTTTAATTATAGACACCTTTCGGAAATCTGGAAAATTGAGCATGTTAGTCATTTCTGGAAAAGGTGTTCTTATAAAAAGTTGTAGAGGACAAAATTTTACATGAGATAGAGGTAAGAATTGCACGAAAATGTTAAGTATATGTCTCTGAATGGCTATTAGAAGTTACTGGACTGAAACTGGATGAATCTGGAATCTGCTGGATTAAATTGCAAAATTCAAAAAATATAAGGGTTTAAATAATGCCAATAAAATTCTGGAAATTTTTGCTTGAAACAGGGGAGTCATGAAATGAATGAAAATTAAATGGCCAAACTTGAATTAAGTCACAATGGATAGGTTAAATGCATTTAGATCACATATAGGATTAAAAAAAAGATTAAATGTAACTGTTTTATGAAAATTGATAAATTGAGGACCTGAATGCTTTGATTTTGAATATATTAGAACTTTATTAGTATGCTAATACATGTAAGTTAATATGGTTAAACTATCAGAACCAAATGAATTGTGAAACATATAATTTATATGCTTTAAATCCACTAAGTTTAGCTTGGCCAGATTCGATCATGAAATTGACATGTTTTCAAATGCAAAACTGTACTGATTGGGAAATGCTAAAAATATGTGCCATACATGATTTTAATGGTGTGTTTATAAGATTTTCAGAATGATATGATATGCTTTATTTGGATTTAGAAATAAAGAGTTATGAACAGATTAATGGACACTGCTCAAAACTGCCATGTTAGGGACAACTTGTGTGTTTATTGTTGTTTGCTTGATTTGGTTGGATTTTTATGCTAAGGTTGATACTAATGGATGTTATATATGTTGTAATATGATTCAAGATCCTATTGAGGAAGAGGCAATAGAGGATACAAGGAGTGAACAATCAAGAAGGGGAGACAAGGGCATAATGATAAAGGACAAGTAGCTTGGAGTATTGTGAGTGTAGTATTGTTTAAGTGTTAGGATTAGTATCCTAACCTTATTATTTTTTTTATTATTAGATAACCTAATGAAGCATGAAATGAACCTAATAATGTTTGGTAACTTAACTTGATAAAGAAGAAGGATTAAAGGCTTGACTTATGACCTAAGTATATCTTACTTGCTAGATAAGCATGCTTAGCTTAAGTAATATGTTGCTATGATTTGTTGATTGATTAAGCTATGTAAAATGAGACTTTATGGATGATTTAGCTACTGTTTGATGATGGTTATATGTTTGAAATAATATTAATTGCTTGCTGGAAATTTGATTGAGCATGACTTGAATGTTCACCTTGTAAACATGATTGAAATTGTTACATGACTTTGAAAATTATTGAATAACAAACCAATGACCTTGTTGGATATAAAAGATAAGATAAAGACCTTGGTTGATTAGTGTCTATAGGTAGAAGGGCATGCCTTAGAGTCATTGAGCTCCTCTGATTATTGTTAAAGGTTGGTGGTTAGTCATCAATATACCTTAAGGTGGTAAGTCACCTTGATGCTATTGCATCCTCTGATAAATGTCACAAGTTGTATATTATGGAATTGATACCTTTGGGTATCTAATGTTATATGTCACATGTACACTCGAATACCTTGTTCATTAATCATCCAAGGCAATATTGAAAAAGTTATATGACTTGAAAGATAAGTAACTCAATGATATGTACCAATGAAATGATGTGGATATGCTTACCATCTTGAATATGCTCATGCTTTAAAATGATACTTGTTGTAAATGCTACATTTTTGAGAAATGCTTGCTGTATAAATGAATATGAAAGTATGTTATTTGTGTTGCATCATTGGATTATTGAAATGGTTACAAGCTTAGCTAAGTTTACTTTTGTATGTTGGTCTAGCTAGGTAAACCTTGTTTTAAGCTTAGTTAGGTAACCTTGAAGATTAAATAATGTTTTAAAAGATGGAAATTAGTAAAGTTAGAGCTGTCTCACTAAGTACATACTTTGTACTTATCACTCTTCTGTTCCCTTCTTCCAAAACTTTCAGGTACTAGTCCCGAAAGCTAGTCGATTGTCTTAGAGAGCTGACCTTGAAGTCCAAGCACAAGTATGACTCTTTTGGTTACTATAGTTGGTGGCATAGATGTATATAAGTGTCACATGCCTATGATACATGTATTTTGGATGCTTGTCATGTAATTGCTATGTTTAAGACTTGGTTTTGTTTTGTATATACATGTAAGCATAAGCTTGTTTTGTAATAACTTTATGTTGGCAGGTATATAAGTGATGTTTGTCAACTTTAAGTTTGTTATGATGGTTGGTATGGAATTTAAAGTGTGCTTGTATGATTATGTTTGGAAAAATGTTTATATATGGATATGTAATATTAAGCTTTGATATGGATCTTAAAAATGTTATATGATGGTTAAGTATATGTATGATATAAAATGAAGATTAAAATGTATTGCTATGCTTAGTTCGAACGTACCTATGAAATGAGCCTTGTTTATATGTATGATTCGAATAGGGTAAGGATGATTAGGTGAAATGATATCTAGTTTAGGATGAAGAGTTGTATTCGAATTGGATCCTAATTGTGTATAAGACACTACACCAAGTTTGGCATATTGCGGCACTTTTAGCGGCGTTTTTTAAACAAACGACGCTAATACTAGACATATAGCTGCGTTTATAGTAAAAACGCCACAAACCTATAACATTACGGCGTTTATGTAGAAGACGCCACAAATGCTAATACTTTAGTGGCGTTTGTAAATAAAAACGCCGCAATAGGTTCGGGTATAGTGGCGTTTGTATAAAAAAACGCCACAATAGGTTTGTTTATAGTGACATTTGTATAAAAACGCCACTATAAGTTTTAATAAAACAACCACTCATTTTGGATTACCCCACTCACTATCCGTCACTCTCCCTCACCCCGATCCCCAAATCAAACCCAAACCCTAATTTTCTCCGGCCTCCAATCGCCTCTCACTCCCTCATCTCCACCATTCAGACGACATCGTCAGTGATAAAGGCATTGTTTTCTCTCTCTGACCAACAAGAATGGTGGGAACAACCGAGGCAAAAACCCCTCTTCTTCTACATTAATCTCGCCAAGGTTCCTTCACTTTCTCAGTTTCTCTCTTCTGGTGATTAATGAATGATATGAGTTTGGGTTTCATTTTTTTGGAATTTCGATGTCGTTCTATACGTTTAGTGGATGTTTATGATCATGATGTGAAAAATTACTAGACCAATGGGTGTTAGGGTTGTGAAAAATTACAACCGAGGCAGAAACCCCCCTTCTTTTGCGTTAATCTCACCAAGTTTCCTTTACTCCCTCATTCCTCGTCAAGGTTTGTTGCTTTACCTAAATTTTCATTTTAACTTGTTTACAATTAGGATTTTCTTAGCTCAAACGTTGAAATTTCTTGAACTTGTTTATTTGCAGAAATAGATATGCTTTTAGATGCTTAACAGATTCCCAGATATGAAAAGTTGTCTCTAAGTTTCTTTAACTTTGTGTTCTTTAAACTTGTTATATTTTCATAAGCCTGCAGCTAAAATAGTTTGGTGATAGTGTTTGCAGGGGATGGTTATGGTAATAGTGAATATGGAAATCGTGGAGTTTGGTAGGGTATTTGCACATTGAGGTATAAAGATGCATTTTGTGCTTCATTTGATTGCTATGTAGCCAAAACCAACTTCATGTCTGGATGCCATGAAAATCCTTAATTTTCAGGATAAGAGAGTGTAAGATCACTGTTACTAGTATTTAGCTTATAGAAACTATTGTCTGTTTAGTTAAATAATTCCAAATACTTATGAAATTAATGAAGTTGAAATCATGTGTGATTTTGTGCATGACAGTGTTATTTGAAAGGTCAAAACAACAACCTTGTACTGTCTTGGGGTTTTAGATATTTAGGACCTATGATTAAATTTGAGAAAGTTTACTGAAATAGTGAGTCATATGAGTGAACATATTCTGGATCAAGGGATATACAAATGTATAAAGAAGCTACGAGAAAAAACTGCTGCAAAAATTTAGTATTACAAGAATTAAAATCCGAGTATGAGTTTGTCTGAAAGATAAAAACGGGCATGCTTACTTATGGTACTAAGTTGTTGTGCTATAGGCTGCTAGCTTGTATTCTTGTATCCTTATGTCATTTTCGTTCTTCAGATTGATCTCGATTATATGTAGCTTTAATGTGGGATTTCTGTTATTAATTATGTATTCTCTATTGTAGATGGCACTTATACCTCGTACTGCCCAGGGGCTAAAGCCAGCGGTGGGAGTTGTGGAGTTTTCTCAATGTATTATTCAGGTGCTTATTTTGGGAAATTTTGCAGCTTCTTATCGTAAGTCATATCTAAGTTTTGGTTCATGCATAAGCCAGTTTCATCTATTAAAATTCTGAATGCAATAACTATTCTAAACTTAAACAACTTTTGAAATGATCAAGGTTGGTCTATGTATTCCTTCCCCTTTTTGCTTAGAAAACATTTCCCTTATCCTCAATTCTTTTGATTTTCTTGATGTAAGCCTTATAATATTGTACTTTCTAAGGTTTCTAATTTACATGCTCGCACAAGTTATTATATAAGATAATAGTAAATAAATCCAAAATCTTTTTTAATCTTTGATTGGCCTTTTCCCCCTTCTCCACCTTTCTTGGTGATAGAAGTCAATAAGCTGCAATTCCTTCTTTTTTGGTCCATATTAATGCTTGGTGTTTTCTTGTTTTGATTCCTTAAAGGTGTGGGCTACTGCGGATTCAAAGAGACTGGGATATCTTGGTTTCAAAGAATTTGTCTTTGCTATGCAGGTTAGGAGTTGTAATTTTTCTTTTTTGATTTTTAAATTTGAGAATTGTTTTTTTTTTAATTTGGAGCTAAGATTTTACGTTTCATTTATTTGAAGCCAAGATTTAATTTGTTGGCTTTGAGCAGCTGTCTCATTCCTGCATACAATCTGATATCTTCCACTTAATATCTTGTTATTTGTAAGTTCAGACTTCTTTTTCTTGGTTCTGAATCAGTGTACTGCATTTTGATGAGATAGTATTATCCAACTTCGTTTAACTGATGATTATACTGTTGCAAATATCCTGATGTAGCATATCTGGATTATTTTGTATTATCCAACTGCATACTCCTATTGTTCTGTCGGTTAGGATATTGATTTTTAGTCTATGTATTTACTTAAATTATTCCTAAGCATCTGGTTTTTTGGTTCCTTAATTGATAATTATAGACTATTAGTTCTGTTCTGGTGGACCTTGGTTCTGATGATACAAAAGACAACCAGGTCTCCGAGCAAATTCAAAGTAATCTAACTTCAGTGACCAATTCTAGAAAAACATCTCAGTCAACTGCTATAGTGACTAAATCCAAGGATGGACCTTGTTAATTTTGTTGTTTTTCTCATTCCTGCATTTTGAAGAAAATTGTTTTAGTATGATCTTGCTAAAACTTCGTTTCTTTTTTTTAACAAATGATGCTTTGTTGAATATTGGTAGGATAGAGCTCGGAGGGAGAGGATCATAATTTGCACAGGAATATATGGTCCTACTGCAAATTTAATTAAGGCCTTTCAAGGGACCATAATCTGCACAGGAGCTTGGAGCTTGGAGGGAGAGCTATTATATGCCCCATTCAAGGGATTACAAATTTAATTATATGCATATTCTTTTTTCATAAAATGTTATCAGTTCTTAATGAAATTGGAAGAGAAATTTATGGACCATATTCAAGGGATTACATTTTTCTTTTTTAGTTTAAGGATAAACTTTAATGTAATGCATTTTAAATTATTATATAATATGTATGCTTTATTTGATTTTTTTTGAAACATGGTGTTATTCGCGGCGTTTGTAAAAAAAACGCCACTATAGAACATATTCTAGCGGCGTTTGAGTTTACAAACGCTACTAAAGAACACTTATTTGCGGCAATTGTATTTAAAAACGCCACTATAGAACATGTTCTCGCGGCGTTTGTGTTTACAAACGCCGCTATAGAACTTGACTTTTTGCGGCGTTTGCATTAACAAACACCACTAAAGAACACTTATTCGCGACGTTTGTGTTTACAAACGCCGCTATAGATCTTGAGCTTTTGCGGCGTTTTTTACCTAAAAACGCCGCAAACTATTGCGGCGCTACTTTAGGCGGCATTTCTTGCGGCGCTTTCTTAAGCGCCAGGAAAGTTTTTAGCGGCGCTAAAAAACGCCGCTATAGGGTTAAAAAAACGCCGCTAAAGAACTATTTTGTTGTAGTGAGATTGTTATACTTGTTCGAATAGGGTAGATTAAGAAATTGGTTTGGTAACATGATTATGTAATGGTTGTTGAATGTATAAGCATGATTAAATGATTATCTTGTTGTGTTAGTACATGTATGTAATTGTTATGATTGTAACATGATTGCTTGTATGTAATAGTTAAGGTTTTTGTTAACCCATATATATGTATGTTTACATTTTTGGTTGAATGTTAGAGTAAGCTTCCGCATGTTTATGTAATATAATTCTAAAGTTTGTTTCATAAAGAAACTTGTATGTCAAGTATGTTATGATAATTGGAATTGCTTATGTATGTCATGAATATATATATAATATGAATCCGAATAATAACACGCTGCAAATTTAACGCTCCTCGCTCGCATTCCCGGGCGAGGAGTGTTACATAAATTGGTATCAGAGCTTTAGGTTATAGATCCTAAAATTTGTCCGAACATGTCATGCATCATATAGGATTACATTATGCCACCTAGGAGTCTTATATAGAATTATTTGTGACTTCACTCTCTAATTCCGAACTTTCCTCTGAATTCATTATAGAATGTCTGCTACCAACTTAGCTCGGGACGATGAGAGTCCCCAAGGATCTTCTACTAAGAACGGGGATAGCGTTGCTATGCGACCCCCGGTTGAACCTAAACAACCTCGAGAGCAACCTCGAGTACAAGTCCCTCTTCCTTTGGACAATGCGACCATCAAAATTGTTCGTCGGGAATGTTTTATCAGTGTCAAAGAAATATTCGATCACTTTGCAACGGGTGTACGAGCAGCCCCGGTTGCTGTTGCACCATCTCAAGCCCCGATCGACAAGCTAGCTTCACACCGAGCTACTCCTTTTAGTGGCCTTGATATCGAGAAACCGGAAAAAGGTGAGCAGTGGCTCGATAAAACTATCCAAATCTTGACTAAGCAACTCAAATGTTCCGATGAACATAAACTCGAGTGTACAGTCTCCTTATTAACAGAAGACGCCTTAAGCTGGTGGGAAACCACGATCCTGACTACCCCTACTGAGTTAGTGACTTGGGACTTCTTCGTTGATGAGTTTAAGAAGAAGTTTATTAGCGAGCCATATCTGGAAGACTGTAGGAATAAATTCCTCTACTTGAAGTAGGCCAATTGGCCGATTGAACAATATGTTGCTGATTTCTGCAAATACTGCAAATACGGAGCTGCTTACATTAAGACTGAAGAAGAGAAATGTCGTAAGTTCGTCGGTGGTCTAAACGACGAGCTAAAACCGATGTTCACTGCCCTTGGTCTCACAAACTTTCAAACTCTTGTGAATCGAGCTATTTCTACTGAAGCTATGATGAGGGTCGCAGAAAAGCAAAAAAGTAGTTATTGTCCGGACAAGGGTAAGAAAGGTGACAGTAAGTCCCGGTGGTCGAAGAGGCCGAAGCACCAGAATGAGTCCTTCTCTACTTATTCACCTGTCACTTAGAATGATTATCGACCTCCGCCCTCAAACAAGATGGCAATTCCGGTGGTTTCTGTTAACAACACCGAAAAATTAGAAAGGGCACCTACTTGCAAATTCTGTAAAAAACATCACTTCGGCCAATGCCGATTTCAGTCTAATCTCTGTTTCGCCTGTGGAGGCAATGATCATTATATTCGTGACTGTCCGAAGAAGAATGACCAAACTTCTACTCGTCACTCTAATCCGAGCCCGACACATTTTGGTCGGAACAAAAATCCGAGGCAGGCTCATTCTAAAAATCCGGGAAGAAGCAAGGTTGCCCAATCTAGAGCTCCTACTCATCAAGAATCCCGAGCGCCAGCTCGTGTTTATCATATCCGCGGCCGAGAGGAAGAAGAATTTCCTGATGTTATTGCGGGTACGATTGAGCTAAACCTTAAATCTGTTTATGCTTTAATAGATTCGGGGCGAACCCATTCTTTTATCGCTTCCTACTTAATTGATGAACTTAAATTGCAACCCAAACATGTTCAAACTGGGTTAATTGTTTCAAACCCTATAGGGGGTAGTATACCTATAAATTTGCTTTGTAAGGATTGTCAGATAACAATAAGAAATGTACCTTTTTCTTGTAACCTTTATGTTCTACCTAAATGTGAATTCGATTTAGTTCTAGGATTAGATTGGTTGGGAAAACATGAAGCTTGGATAGATTGCCAAAACCGTAGTCTATATTTAAGGGGTTTAGGAAAAGAATCCATTCTGTTAATAGATAAGAAACCAACCTCCATTTTTGCTGCTATGGCATTACAAGATGATCTTGACTTCGGTTTACCTGAAATGCCGATTGTATCTGAATTTTCTAATGTCTTTCCCGAGGAACTCCCTGGTCTTCCTCCAACTCGGGAAGTTGAATTCAAGATTGAAGTTCAACCCGGAACCAATCTTGTGTCCATTGCGCCTTATCGTATGGCACTAGTTGAACTGAAAGAATTGAAGAAGTAAATCCAAGAACTCGAAGACAAAGGATTCATTCGACCCAGTATGTCTCCCTGGGGTGCTCCTGTTCTGTTCGTAAAGAAGAAGGACGGTACGATGCGACTCTGTATCGATTACCGACAACTTAGCAAAGTAACCATCAAGAAAAAGTATCCACTACCAAGGATCGAGGATCTGTTCGATCAACTTAAACATGCAGCCGTATTCTCTAAAATTGATCTCCGGTTCGGTTACTATCAAACGAGGGTAAAAGAAGAAGATGTGCCCAAAACAACCTTTAGAACTCGATACGGACATTACGAATTCTTAGTAATGCTGTTCGGTCTCACAAATGCCCCTACTGCATTCATGGATCTGATGAATCGGGTATTCAAGCCTTATATTGATAAGTTCGTTGTCGTATTCATCGACGACATCCTTGTTTACTCCCGGAACAAGGAAGAACATGCTGATCATCTTCGAATTGTACTTCAGACACTTCGAGAACACCAACTATTTGCCAAGTTCACTAAGTGCGAATTTTGGTTGTCCGAAATTTCCTTCCTTGGACATGTCATTTCGTCCGATGGAATCAAAGTAGACTCTAAGAAAGTACAAGCTATTCTTGATTGGAGACCTCCGAGAAATGTGAGTGAGGTCCGAAGTTTTCTTGGCTTAGCCGGTTATTATCGAAGATTTGTGAAGGGATTCTCGGTGATTGCTGCACCGTTAACTAAACTTCTCCGAAAGGATGTAACCTTCGAATGGTCAGAAAAGCAGCAACGAAGCTTCGACCAACTCAAACAAGCTCTGACACATGCTCCAGTCCTTATTCAACCTGAATCGGGTAAAGAATTCGTTGTGTACAGTGATGCATCACACTCGGGCCTAGGTTGTGTTCTGATGCAAGAAGGGAACGTGATTGCATATGCCTCTCGACAACTGAAACCACACGAATTGAATTATCCTACGCATGACCTCGAGCTTGCAGCCATTGTGTTTGCACTCAAAATTTGGCGGCACTATCTGTACGGTGAAAGATGCAAGTTGTTCACCGATCACAAAAGTTTGAAGTATTTACTCACTCAAAAGGATTTGAACCTTAGGCAAAGAATATGGTTAGAGTTACTCAAAGACTATGATTTGATCATAGATTATCATCCCGGAAAAGCCAACATCGTTGCCGACGCTCTGAGTCGAAAACCGAATCTTGGTATGTTATTCAAAACCGAGAACAATCCATTCTTATGATTTAAGCACTTGTTCGAATTCTTTCTTAATAGTTAAGGAAGAAATTCAAACTCTTCTTACCTATTAAGTAACAATTCAAAAGCCTCCTTAATCATTAAGTAAAAGTTTGGAATCATACCTTGAATTGTAAGTAACATCTCTAATTTTGTTATTCGTAGCTACCTTGGCTATCAACGCTCATTTCCGGCTATGAAAAGCTCGGAATTATCTGAATGAACTTCAAGTTCAATCTACTCTGATCACCATGATCAAAGAACTTCAACAAATTGATCCGAAACTTCAGAAAATCAATTCTAAGCTTGAGTCTAATCCTGACTTCTCTGTTAAGTCGAACGGTCTTCTATACTTCAAAGATCGTATATGTGTCCATAATAACAAAGAATTACAAGATGAAATCCTACAAGGAGCGCACCAAAGTTCTTTTTCGATCCACTTTGGATCAGTTAAGATGTACAAGGATCTTAAGCCCTTGTATTTGTGGCCAGGAATGAAAACGGCTATCAACGACTCTGTAGCGAAATGTTTGAATTGCCAACGGGTTAAAGCCGAGCACCAAGTCCCTACTGGTTTGCTCCAACCTTTCAAATTTCAGCAATGGAAATGGGAACGAATCACAATGGATTTCGTAACCGGTCTTCCTTGTTCGCCAAGAAAGTGTGATGCTATCTGGGTGATCGTTGATTGTTTCACCAAGTCAGCACACTTCATTCCGGTGAGAATGAATCTCAGTCTTGAAGCATTGGCTGAATTATACATCCGAGAAGTAATTCGTTTACATGCAGTTCCAATCTCAATAGTGTCCGATCGAGATCCCCGATTCACAGCTCGATTTTGGAAGACTCTACATAAAGCTCTCGGAACCAAACTGAATCTTAGCACAACTTTCAATCCGCAAAGCGATGGTCAATCCGAGCGAGTAATTCAAATTCTCGAAGACATGCTCAAAGCTTGTATCATTGACTTCAGAAAGAACTAGGAGAAATCGCTACCTTTGGTAGAATTCGCCTACAACAATAGCTTCCAATCTTCGATTCAAATGGCTCATTTCGACGCGTTGTATGGTAGAAGATGTCGAACAACTCTGTGTTGGTCTGAACTCGGTGATAATAAAGTTTTGGGACCACAATTGCTTCGGGAAACCGAAGAACAAGTTCAAATAATTCATTCTCGATTGAAGCAAGCTTTCGATCGCCAAAAGTCTTACGCCGATCTGAAATGTAGAGACATTCAACATCAAGTCAGAGATAAAGTGTTTCTTAAAGTCTCCCCGTGGAAGAAAGTATTCCGATTCGGCAAAAGAGGCAAGCTAAGTCCTCGGTTTATCTGACCATTTGAAGTAGTTGAAAGAATTGGTCATGTAGCTTATCGACTCGCTCTTCCTCCCGAGTTCGATAAAATACACAATGTCTTCCACGTCTCAATGCTCAGAAGATATCGATTTGATCCGTCTCACGTTCTTAAGCCTGAAGAAGTTGAACTCAATCCTGATCTTTCATACGAAGAAGAGCCTGTTCAAATGATTGATCGAGAAGTCAAAAGACTTCGAAATAAAAGTGTTCCTCTTGTCAAAGTTCTTTGGAGGAATCACAACGTCGAAGAAGCAACGTGGGAACCTGAGGACACGATGAAGAAGCAATATCCCTATTTGTTCAATTCAGGTAAAATTCGAGGACGAGTTTTCTTTAAGGAGGGAGGAATTGTAACACCCTTAAACAGGGCTTAGAATAAGTATTAACTAATTAGATCATGGTTCAATTAAAGAGAATCAAGAAATTAATTGTAGTAATTAAAAGAAAGAAAATGAAGGACTAAAGTGAAAAGATATGCAAAGAGAAGAGCCAAATTTAAAAGGACCAAAATGAACCATTAGGAAACTTGGAAGATTGCATGATAATTTGAAAATGAAAAATGGACAATACACTTGTCCATCTCTCAAGCATGGACGACAATGCTTAGTGGGGTTGGAATAACCAAATCCCACTTACATTATTTTCAATGTTCATCTTCTTCATTTCTTCCTTCCAACCGAACCAAAGAGAGAGAGAGAAAGTATAAACATAAAATTTTGGAGATTTATGGAACCAAAATGCATGCATGTCAATGGATTTAAGCTAGGAGAAACATAGGTTCTTACATCCACAAACAATTCATGTAAGTGTTCTAGCTAAAATTCTGCTCATGCTTTTGTTTAAAAGTTTTTGATGAATTGATGTGTTTCTTGAATTTTTGTGCTGTAAATTTGATTTGAGAACGATTATTGATGTGTTGTGAGGTTGTATGATAGCTTAGGTTAATCAAAATGCTAGAAAATTTACATGCATGAAGCTTGAATAATGAATCTGCCCAGAATTTTTAATTATAGACACCTTTCGGAAATCTGGAAAATTGAGCATGTTAGAGTCATTTCTGGAAAAAGTGTTCTTATACAAAGTTGTAGAGGACAAAATTTTAAATGGGATAGAGGTAAGAATTGCACGAAAATGTTAAGTATATGTCTATGAATTGCTATTAAAAGTTACTGGACTGAAACTGGATGAATCTGGAATCTGCTGGATTAAATTGCAAAATTCGAAAAATATAGGGGTTTAAATAATGCCAATAAAATTCTGGAAATTTTTTCTTGAAACAGGGGGGTCATGAAATGAATGAAAATTAAATGACCAAACTTGAATTAAGTCACAATGGATAGGTTAAATGCATTTAGATCACATATAGGATTAAAAAAAGGATTAAATGTGACTGTTTTGTGAAAATTGATAAATTGAGGACCTTAATGCTTTGATTTTGAATATGTTAGAACTTTATTATTATGCTAATACATGTAAGTTAATATGGTTAAAATATCAGAACCAAATGAATTGTGAAACATATAATTTATATGGTTTAAATCCACTAAGTTTAGCTTGGACAGATTTGATCTTGAAATTGACCTGTTTTCAAATGCAAAACTGTACTGATTGGGAAATGCTAAAAATATGTGCCATACATGATTTTAATGGTGTGTTTATAAGCCTTCCATAATGGTATGATATGCTTTATTTGGGACTTCTTCGTTGATGAGTTTAAGAAGAAGTTTATTAGCGAGCAATATCTGGCAGACTGTAGGAATAAATTCCTCTACTTGAAGTAGGCCAATTGGCCGATTGAACAATATGTTGCTGATTTCTGCAAATACTGCAAATACGGAGCTGCTTACATTAAGACTGAAGAAGAGAAATGTCGTAAGTTCGTCGGTGGTCTAAACGACGAGCTAAAACCGATGTTCACTGCCCTTGGTCTCACAAACTTTCAAACTCTTGTGAATCGAGCTATTTCTATTGAAGCTATGATGAGGGTCGCAGAAAAGCAAAAAAGTAGTTAATGTCCGGACAAGGGTAAGAAAGGTGACAGTAAGTCCCGGTGGTCGAAGAGGCCGAAGCACCAGAATGAGTCCTTCTCTACTTATTCACCTGTCACTTAGAATGATTATCGACCTCCGCCCTCAAACAAGATGGCAATTCCGTTGGTTTCTGTTAACAGCACCGAAAAATTAGAAAGGGCACCTACTTGCAAATTCTGTAAAAAACATCACTTCGGCCAATGCCGATTTCAGTCTAATCTCTGTTTCGCCTGTGGAGGCAATGATCATTATATTCGTGACTTTCCGAAGAAGAATGACCAAACTTCTACTCGTCACTCTAATCCGAGCCCGACACATTTTGGTCGGAACAAAAATCCGAGGCAGGCTCATTCTAATAATCCGGGAAGAAGCAAGGTTGCCCAATCTAGAGCTCCTACTCATTAAGAATCCCGAGCGCCAGCTCATGTTTATCATATCCGCGGCCGAGAGGAAGAAGAATTTCCTGATGTTATTGTGGGTACGATTGAGCTAAACCTTAAATCTGTTTATGCTTTAATAGATTCGGGGCGAACCCATTCTTTTATCGCTTCCTACTTAATTGATGAACTTAAATTGCAACCCAAACATGTTCAAACTGGGTTAATTGTTTCAAACCCTATAGGGGGTAGTATACCTATAAATTTGCTTTGTAAGGATTGTCAGATAACAATAAGAAATGTACCTTTTTCTTGTAACCTTTATGTTCTACCTAAATGTGAATTCGATTTAGTTCTAGGACTAGATTGGTTGGGAAAACATGAAGCTTGGATAGATTGCCAAAACCGTAGTCTATATTTAAGGGGTTTAGGAAAAGAATCCATTCTGTTAATAGATAAGAAACCAACCTCCATTTTTGCTGCTATGGCATTACAAGATGATCTTGACTTCGGTTTACCTGAAATGCCGATTGTATCTGAATTTTCTAATGTCTTTCCCGAGGAACTCCCTGGTCTTCCTCCAACTCGGGAAGTTGAATTCAAGATTGAAGTTCAACCCGGAACCAATCTTGTGTCCATTGCGCCTTATCGTATGGCACTAGTTGAACTGAAAGAATTGAAGAAGTAAATCCAAGAACTCGAAGACAAAGGATTCATTCGACCCAGTATGTCTCCCTGGGGTGCTCCTGTTCTGTTCGTAAAGAAGAAGGACGGTACGATGCGACTCTGTATCGATTACCGACAACTTAGCAAAGTAACCATCAAGAAAAAGTATCCACTACCAAGGATTGAGGATCTGTTCGATCAACTTAAACATGCAGCCGTATTCTCTAAAATTGATCTCCGGTTCGGTTACTATCAAACGAGGGTAAAAGAAGAAGATGTGCCCAAAACAACCTTTAGAACTCGATACGGACATTACGAATTCTTAGTAATGCTGTTCGGTCTCACAAATGCCCCTACTGCATTCATGGATCTGATGAATCGGGTATTCAAGCCTTATATTGATAAGTTCGTTGTCGTATTCATCGACGACATCCTTGTTTACTCCCGGAACAAGGAAGAACATGCTGATCATCTTCGAATTGTACTTCAGACACTTCGAGAACACCAACTATTTGCCAAGTTCACTAAGTGCGAATTTTGGTTGTCCGAAATTTCCTTCCTTGGACATGTCATTTCGTCCGATGGAATCAAAGTAGACTCTAAGAAAGTACAAGCTATTCTTGATTGGAGACCTCCGAGAAATGTGAGTGAGGTCCGAAGTTTTCTTGGCTTAGCCGGTTATTATCGAAGATTTGTGAAGGGATTCTCGGTGATTGCTGCACCGTTAACTAAACTTCTCCGAAAGGATGTAACCTTCGAATGGTCAGAAAAGCAGCAACGAAGCTTCGACCAACTCAAACAAGCTCTGACACATGCTCCAGTCCTTATTCAACCTGAATCGGGTAAAGAATTCGTTGTGTACAGTGATGCATCACACTCGGGCCTAGGTTGTGTTCTGATGCAAGAAGGGAACGTGATTGCATATGCCTCTCGACAACTGAAACCACACGAATTGAATTATCCTACGCATGACCTCGAGCTTGCAGCCATTGTGTTTGCACTCAAAATTTGGCGGCACTATCTGTACGGTGAAAGATGCAAGTTGTTCACCGATCACAAAAGTTTGAAGTATTTACTCACTCAAAAGGATTTGAACCTTAGGCAAAGAATATGGTTAGAGTTACTCAAAGACTATGATTTGATCATAGATTATCATCCCGGAAAAGCCAACATCGTTGCCGACGCTCTGAGTCGAAAACCGAATCTTGGTATGTTATTCAAAACCGAGAACAATCCATTCTTATGATTTAAGCACTTGTTCGAATTCTTTCTTAATAGTTAAGGAAGAAATTCAAACTCTTCTTACCTATTAAGTAACAATTCAAAAGCCTCCTTAATCATTAAGTAAAAGTTTGGAATCATACCTTGAATTGTAAGTAACATCTCTAATTTTGTTATTCGTAGCTACCTTGGCTATCAACGCTCATTTCCGGCTATGAAAAGCTCGGAATTATCTGAATGAACTTCAAGTTCAATCTACTCTGATCACCATGATCAAAGAACTTCAACAAATTGATCCGAAACTTCAGAAAATCAATTCTAAGCTTGAGTCTAATCCTGACTTCTCTGTTAAGTCGAACGGTCTTCTATACTTCAAAGATCGTATATGTGTCCATAATAACAAAGAATTACAAGATGAAATCCTACAAGGAGCGCACCAAAGTTCTTTTTCGATCCACTTTGGATCAGTTAAGATGTACAAGGATCTTAAGCCCTTGTATTTGTGGCCAGGAATGAAAACGGCTATCAACGACTCTGTAGCGAAATGTTTGAATTGCCAACGGGTTAAAGCCGAGCACCAAGTCCCTACTGGTTTGCTCCAACCTTTCAAATTTCAGCAATGGAAATGGGAACGAATCACAATGGATTTCGTAACCGGTCTTCCTTGTTCGCCAAGAAAGTGTGATGCTATCTGGGTGATCGTTGATTGTTTCACCAAGTCAGCACACTTCATTCCGGTGAGAATGAATCTCAGTCTTGAAGCATTGGCTGAATTATACATCCGAGAAGTTATTCGTTTATATGCAGTTCCAATCTCAATAGTGTCCGATCGAGATCCCCGATTCACAGCTCGATTTTGGAAGACTATACATAAAGCTCTCGGAACCAAACTGAATCTTAGCACAGCTTTCCATCCGCAAAGCGATGGTCAATCCGAACGAGTAATTCAAATTCTCGAAGACATGCTCAAAGCTTGTATCATTGACTTTAGAAAGAACTAGGAGAAATCGCTACCTTTGGTAGAATTCGCCTACAACAATAGCTTCCAATCTTCGATTCAAATGGCTCATTTCGACGCGTTGTATGGTAGAAGATGTCGAACAACTCTGTGTTGGTCTGAACTCGGTGATAATAAAGTTTTGGGACCACAATTGCTTCGGGAAACCGAAGAACAAGTTCAAATAATTCATTCTCGATTGAAGCAAGCTTTCGATCGCCAAAAGTCTTACGCCGATCTGAAATGTAGAGACATTCAACATCAAGTCAGAGATAAAGTGTTTCTTAAAGTCTCCCCGTGGAAGAAAGTATTCCGATTCGGCAAAAGAGGCAAGCTAAGTCCTCGGTTTATCTGACCATTTGAAGTAGTTGAAAGAATTGGTCATGTAGCTTATCGACTCGCTCTTCCTCCCGAGTTCGATAAAATACACAATGTCTTCCACGTCTCAATGCTCAGAAGATATCGATCTGATCCGTCTCACGTTCTTGAGCCTGAAGAAGTTGAACTCAATCCTGATCTTTCATACGAAGAAGAGCCTGTTCAAATGATTGATCGAGAAGTCAAAAGACTTCGAAATAAAAGTGTTCCTCTTGTCAAAGTTCTTTGGAGGAATCACAACGTCGAAGAAGCGACGTGGGAATCTGAGGACACGATGAAGAAGCAATATCCCCATTTGTTCAATTCAGGTAAAATTCGAGGACGAATTTTCTTTAAGGAGGGAGGAATTGTAACACCCTTAAACATGGCTTAGAATAAGTATTAACTAATTAGATCATGGTTCAATTAAAGAGAATCAAGAAATTAATTGTAGTAATTAAAAGAAAGAAAATGAAGGACTAAAGTGAAAAGATATGCAAAGAGAAGAGCCAAATTTAAAAGGACCAAAATGAACCATTAGGAAACTTGGAAGATTGCATGATAATTTGAAAATGAAAAATGGACAATACACTTGTCCATCTCTCAAGCATGGACGGCAATGCTTAGTGGGGTTGGAATAACCAAATCCCACTTACATTATTTTCAATGTTCATCTTCTTCATTTCTTCCTTCCAACCGAACCAAAGAGAGAGAGAGAAAGTATAAACATAAAATTTTGGAGATTTATGGAACCAAAATGCATGCATGTCAATGGATTTAAGCTAGGAGAAACATAGGTTCTTACATCCACAAACAATTCATGTAAGTGTTCTAGCTAAAATTCTGCTCATGCTTTTGTTTAAAAGTTTTTGATGAATTGATGTGTTTCTTGAATTTTTGTGCTGTAAATTTGATTTGAGAACGATTATTGATGTGTTGTGAGGTTGTATGATAGCTTAGGTTAATCAAAATGCTAGAAAATTTACATGCATGAAGCTTGAATAATGAATCTGCCCAGAATTTTTAATTATAGACACCTTTCGGAAATCTGGAAAATTGAGCATGTTAGAGTCATTTCTGGAAAAAGTGTTCTTATACAAAGTTGCAGAGGACAAAATTTTAAATGGGATAGAGGTAAGAATTGCACGAAAATGTTAAGTATATGTCTATGAATTGCTATTAAAAGTTACTGGACTGAAACTGGATGAATCTGGAATCTGCTGGATTAAATTGCAAAATTCGAAAAATATAGTGGTTTAAATAATGCCAATAAAATTCTGGAAATTTTTTCTTGAAACAGGGGGGTCATGAAATGAATGAAAATTAAATGGCCAAACTTGAATTAAGTCACAATGGATAGGTTAAATGCATTTAGATCACATATAGGATTAAAAAAAGGATTAAATGTGACTGTTTTGTGAAAATTGATAAATTGAGGACCTTAATGCTTTGATTTTGAATATGTTAGAACTTTATTATTATGCTAATACATGTAACTTAATATGGTTAAAATATCAGAACCAAATGAATTGTGAAACATATAATTTATATGCTTTAAATCCACTAAGTTTAGCTTGGACAGATTTGATCTTGAAATTGACCTGTTTTCAAATGCAAAACTGTACTGATTGGGAAATGCTAAAAATATGTGCCATACATGATTTTAATAGTGTGTTTATAAGCCTTCCATAATGGTATGAAATGCAAAACTTGTGTGTTTATTGTTGTTTGCTTGATTTGGTTGGATTTTTATGCTAAGGTTGATACTAATGGATGTTATATATGTTGTAATATGATTCAAGAGCCTATTGAGAAAGAGGCAATAGAGGATACAAGGAGTGAACAATCAAGAAGGAGAGACAAGGGCATAGTGATAAAGGACAAGTAGCTTGGAGTATTGTGAGTGTAGTATTGTTTAAGTGTTAGGATTAGTATCCTAACCTTATTATTTTTTGTTTATTATTAGATAACCTAATGAAGCATGAAATGAACCTAATAATGGTTGGTAACTTAACTTGATAAGGAAGAATGATTAAAGGCTTGACTTATGACCTAAGTATATCTTACTTGCTAGATAAGCATGCTTAGCTTAAGTAATATGTTGCTATGATTTGTTGATTGATTAAGCTATGTAAAATGAGACTTTATGGATGATTTAGATATTGTTTGATGATGGTTATATGCTTGAAATAATATTAAATGCTTGTTGGAAATTTGATTGAGCATGACTTGAATGTTCACCTTGTAAACATGATTGAAATTGTTACATGACTTTGAAAATTATTGAATAACAAACCAATGACCTTGTTGGATATAAAAGATAAGATAAATACCTTGGTTCATTAGTGTCTATAGGTAGAAGGACATGCCTTAGAGTCATTGAGCTCCTCTGATTATTGTTAAAGGTTGGTGGTTAGTCACCAATATACCTTAAGGTGGTAAGTCACCTTGATGCTATTGCATCCTCTGATAAATGTCACAAGTTGTATATTATGGAATTGATACCTTTGGGTATCTAATGTTATATGTCACATGTATACTCGTATACCTTGTTCATTAATCATCCAAGGCAATATTGAAAAAGTTATATGACTTGAAAGATAAGTAACTCAATGATATGTACCAATGAAATGATGTGGATATTCTTACTGTCTTGAATATGCTCATGCTTTAAAATGATACTTGTTGTTGTAAATGCTAATGTTTTGATTGATGCCTGCTGTATAAATGAATATGAAAGTATGTTATTTGTGTTGCATCATTGGATTATTGAAATGGTTACAAGATTAGCTAAGTCTACTTTTGTATGTTAGTCTAGCTAGGTAAACCTTGTTTTAAGCCTAGTTAGGTAACCTTGAAGATTAAATAATATTTTAAAAGATGGAAATTAGTAAAGTTAGGGCTGCCTCACTAAGTACATACCTTGTACTTATCACTCTTCTGTTCCCTTCTTCCAAAAATTTCAGGTACTAGTCCCGAAAGCTAGTCGATTGTCTTAGAGAGCTGACCTTGAAGTCCAAGCACAAGTATGACTCTTTTGGTTATTATAGTTGGTGGCATAGATGTATATAAGTGTCACATGCATATGATACATATATTTTGGATGCTTGTCATGTAATTGCTATGTTTAAGACTTGGTTTGGTTTTGGATATACATGTAAGCATAAGCTTGTTTTGTAATAACTTTATGTTGGCAGGTATATAAGTGATGTTTGTCAACTTTAAGTTTGTTATGATGGTTGCTATAGAATTTAAAGTGTGCTTGTATGATTATGTTTGGAAAATGTTTATATATGGATATGTAATATTAAGCTTTGATATGGATCTTAAAAATGTTATATGATGGTTAAGTAGATGTATGATATAAAATGAAGATTAAAATGTATTGCTATGCTTAGTTCGAACGTACCTATGAAATGAGCCTTGTTTATATGTATGATTCGAATAGGGTAAGGATGATTAGGTGAAATGATATCTAGTTTAGGATGAAGAGTTGTATTCGAATTGGATCCTAATTGTGTATAAGATTGTTATACTTGTTCGAATAGGGTAGATTAAAAAATTGGTTTGGTAACATGATTATGTAATGGTTGTTGAATGTATAAGCATGATTAAATGATTATCTTGTTGTGTTGGTACATGTATGTAATTGTTATGATTGTAACATGATTGCTTGTATGTAATAGTTAAGGTTTTTGTTAGCCCACATATATGTATGTTTACATTTTTGGTTGAATGTTAGAGTAAGCTTTCGCATGTTTATGTATTATAAATCTAAAGTTTGTTTCATAAAGAAACTTGTATGTCAAGTATGTTATGATAATTGGAATTGCTTATGTATGTAATGAATATATATATAATATGAATCCGAATAATAATACGCTGTAAATGTAACGCTCCTCGCTCGCATTCCCGGGCGAGGGGTGTTACACGAGTTTTAGCCACTGGAATTTTAATGGACTTAGCGTACCGATACGATATTACCCCGTATCGATACGATATTCATATGGGCAAGTCTTTTAATGAAACCGTACCAATACGCTTTGAAACCGTATCGATACGATAATATTATCTTTGAAAAATCTTTGCATTTAATTTTCGACCGTTGACTTATCAGTTGGTTGGTTTCCTAATTTTTAAAAGACCATTATACCGTACCGATACTCTTGGTATGCGTATCGATACAATCTTTAAAAAAACCAAACTTGGGATTCCAGTGAGCAAACATCGTATCGATACGAACCTCCGTACCAATACGCCCCTTAAAACCGTACCAGTACGCCTTCTATGCGTATTGATACGCTCTGTTTTCAGTCACAACAGCTCTTTCCTCTTTGATGCAGGTATCGATACGCCCTCTACGAGTACCGATACGGTAGGCTGCAGAGCTGCATTTATTACGGGAAAAATGCTCTCAACGGCTCTATTGATGATCCCAACTACCCAAACGGCTAGAATTCAATGCAAGGGTATAAAAATAAGCTTCAATTGACCAAGCAACAACTATTGAACCTACAAGCAACATCAAAGCATAAAATCTAAACCCTAGTGCCTTTAATAGTCAAATTCTTGTGCCCGACTCTTGTGATCTTATTGTAATCTTGTATTGTTAGTTTGGGGAGTTTGAAATTGTATTTGGGTAAACATTTATCCTTTGAGAGGAATTTTTAGAGTTTACCAAATTCATCTATTTGTAAAAGTGAGTGGATTAAGCTTTGGGTAGAAAGCTTAATCAATTTGTAAGGTTACCTCCTCATCCAAGAAAATGGGAAGAATTCAAGTAGTGAATTGGTTGAAAATCCTTAGTGAGAACTAATGTAGTGGATGTAGAGTTCATTTGGAGAACTTGAACCACTCTAACCACTTGTGTCACTTTTTATTTTTCACTCTTACCTCCTACCAAAATTTTAATTGCCAATTCACCCCCTCTTGGCCATTTGCAATTGTGTGATCAACTCAACAAGAACTTTCCCACAAATTGTTTTCATTACGTTGGAAAGTTCAATTATACAAGATGTCACCTCATTTGACATACAATTGCGTAATGCAACTGACATTAAATCTTGCATCAATATGTGATAATCATGGGACTTTAGAGAATAAAGTCTTCGATCTTTAACACTGACACATCGAGATATATTTGATGCATACCCATCTGGGACCTTTATATCTTTCAACACCGTGCAAAACACTTATTTTTCTTTCTTCGACATCGCAAAAATAGAAGGCGACAACGAAGTCTTTCCATTAGCAAGTTGCTGAGGATGAAGATCGTGTCGAATTCCCATGTCAACTAAGTCAAATCGACTCTTTAGATTGTCTTTAGATTTTCCATCGACATTGAGAATGGTCCCAATAATATTCTCACAAACATTCTTCTCAATGTGCATGACATCAAGATTTTGTCTTAGAATGTTATGCTTCCAATAAGGCAACTCGAAGAAAATACTTCTCTTTTTCCATAACTCGACCTCATTTGGATCATCCTCTTCATCAGAATCATCATCACTCAACTGATCAACATCATGGTCATACACTTCCTTATTCTTTTTCTTTGCTCGCGAGTTTGGCGGTTGGTTTGTCTTTCCATAAGAAAACTGCATATGTTTCAACATCGACCAGATATCAGATCCCGTTGTTTGCTCATGAGCTCTTCTGAATTCTTCAGTACCATCAAATAAATTCTTTTCATATCTAAATCTATTATTTTCATCTAACCACCGACGATGTCCCATGTAAGAAAATTTCTTTCCATTATACAACCACTTCGAGCATGTCTGTGCAGCACAACAAGGACAAGCATAACGACCTTTGGTACTCCAACCCGATAAATTTGCATAAGCAGGGAAATCATTTATCGTCCACAATAAAGCTACACGCAAATTAAAGTTCTCCTTCTTCAACACATCATATGTTTCGACACCCACCCATAATTGTTTCAACTCTTCAATGAGAGGCTACATATAGATGTCAATATCATTCCCGGGACCTTTTTCACCTGGGATTATCATGGATAAAATAAAGGATGACTGCTTCATGCAAATCCAGGGGGCAAATTGTAGGGAACAAGCAGAACAGGCCAAGTACTATATGAAGTACTCATGATTTTAAATGGATTAAACCTATTAGATGCAAGACCAAGCCTAACATTTCGAGGATCTCCTGCGAAATTTGGAAACTGTTGATCAAATGACTCCTAAGCTAAACTATCCGCAGGGTGCCTCAAAAATCCATCCTTTGTTCGTCCATCATGATGCCACCTCATAGACTCGGCAGTCTTTGAAGACATAAAAAGTCTTTGAAGCCTAGGTATTAGAGGAAAATATCGCAGAATCTTTACTGGCTTCTTTCTTGATCGTGCTTCAACTTCGTCCTCACTCACGTTTTCTACATCTCTATTCATCCACCGAGATTTACCGCATACATGACAAGACTCCTGATTTTTTCGATCACCCCAATACAACATGCAATCATTCGGACAACTATGAATTTTCTCATAACCAAGACCCAAGTCCTTTATCACTTTCTTCATATCTTTGCCGGATTGAGGAATTTTTGCAAAAGGAAACATTTCTCCCAAAAACTCTAATAACTGCGTAAAAGAGTTACCGGTCCATCCTCCCAAGCATTTTAGATGGAAAAGACGAATGCAAAAGGAGAGTTTTGAATATTTTGATCCCTCATAAAGTTGTTCATTCATTTCATCAAGCAAATTATAGAACTTTGCTGCTTTTTCATTTGGCTCTTCATGACATCCACTTCTTCCCATCTCGGAGGAATCATTAACACCAATATCATAATCTTCTCTAACTGATTGATGATAATCATGCATATTAAATGCATCCCACAACATACCCTCCATGTCATCTTCTCTATGAGATTGGTGATGAGAATTAAGAGGATCAATCGAGTTACTCGTGGATGAAGCTCTACGAGGTGTAATCTCTCCATGGAATATCAATTTTATATATCCCCGGACAAAGCCACAAACAATTAGATGTTCGTGTACAACTTCACGAATGTGCCAATTAATGTTAGCACACTTTTTACAAGGGCAAAGAATCATATCCTCTTGGCTTGCATTCGCAAAAGCAAAATCTAAAAAAGTTTCTACTCCATTTCGATAGTCGACGCTTACTCTTGGCAAATTCATCCAACTCCTATTCATTTTGTATTTCTGTAATGATAAAAAAAAGATTTAAATACAATCTAACAGCCCTAGACAAATGAAAAGAAATATTGAAGAAATTCTAGTCCTGCTTAGACAAAAGAAAAGAAATAACAATAACAACTGAGAGTTATCCACAACTACGAACCAAACATATTAAATATATAAACTACCTACCAACCAAACATGAAAATTCAAGAGAAAGTTACATGTTGGGGAAGAGCACCGATTCAGAACTGAGAATTATCCACAACTTTGAAGGATGAACATAAATGTTGAATCGCTCTCAATCTATTCAACATAACAATAAAGTAAACAAAATACGAATTGTCAAACATTCAAGAAATACTGTAGTATCACTTTTGATATAAAATAAAAATGGAATGCACATAACAACTACTAAATAAATGAAGATGGTAGTTTCAACCTGATATAAAAAAATATGAGTAATACACTATTTCTAACAAGTTTATTAATAATAATGTACTGAATTTTTTATTAAAGTAAAAACTAATACTCAAAAAATAAATAATTGTTAATCATTAGCAAAAAGATTAGCCCAAAAAAATCATAACGCAAAAAGTTAATATTTTTTCAACAAGAAATATATATTTTATTCAAAAATTTGGTCTGGTGAAGAGATTTAAAATAGATAAGATTCTGCTTATATGATTGCAAGTGTCATCATAGTCAATAACTGAACAATACGTGCTTACCCGAACTTGCTGTGAGAAGGCACTCAATCCAAAATCTGAAATTTTAAGTACAACTTGCGAGTCAAGAAGAAGATTCTCAGGCTGTAAAAAGTAGAAAAGAAATACCGGATAAATACATATGGATTAGGAATCTCAACCCGCATCACATTGAATAAACTTCACCAAATTATTTATAGAAAAGGTAAACTACTGTAGGGATCACTCTCGTTTAGCGTTTGTACAGAGTTAGTCACCACTTTTGAAAAGTGCCAATTAGTAGTCTTCTACGTTTTCGATGTGTAAATACTTGGTCACTCCGACGTTATACTCCGTTAGTCCCTTAACGGATTGCTGATGTGGCGGAATTAAAATAAGGGTAAATTACTACAATAGCCATTAAAATTTATCTCATGTACATTTTTTCTCCTCAATTTAAAAAAGTAAACATTATAGTCACTAATAAAAATGTTTCTTTATAATTTCACCCTTAAATTTTTAAAAATCATTTTTCAATCCTAAAACTTTACAATCAATTAACACAATAATATTATAAATGCTTAGATGAAAAATAGGTGCCCAAAGTATACCCTTTGAAACTTAGGTGCCCAAATTGCTCCTATTTAATAACTCAAACTTAAAAATTTAGTCCACTAACTACTAAAAAATTCGAGTTATTGTAATTTCTATTTTATAATTCAAACTTTATTTTGAATTTTTGAGTCGAGTTTATGAAATTATGAGTCGAGTATTTTCACATCAAACCAAAAAATTTAATTTTTCGAGTCAAGTTGAGTTATTGGAATTTCTATTTTATAATTCAAACTTTATTTTGAATTTTTGAGTCGAGTATTTTCACATCAAACCTAAAAATTTAATTTTTTCGAATCAAGTCGAGTGTTGCACTTCCCTACATATAATTTTTAATTTTAATCCGTGCGAAAAAATAAAAGGTCGTCGGAACTTACGTAGCTCCGATAGAGGCTCCGCCGACGTCGGTTGGATTCGGAACCTTAGGGGTTTTGCTCGCCGCCACGTCAGGAGCCCGGATCTGGTGTCCGTCTCGCGAATGGACGGCAGCCGATGCCGGAAAATGCGAGAAACAGTGGCGTCGATTGGTTTCTTGCCATAGCTTCAATCGAGATTTGCTGGCGGAAGGCGGCCCGACGACGCGCGTGGTGGCAATGGATGAGATCGCGACGACGTGGCGCCTCTAGCGATGTAGGCGGTGACCACCACCGCCCGACGGTGACGGAGATCGACGATGGCCGATCGGGAAGGTGAACAAGCAACAGTAGAGTCCGAAGTTTTTCTTGGGACAAACACGGGTTAAAATTAAAAATTATATGTAGGGAAGTGCAACACTCGACTTGATTCGAAAAAATTAAAATTTTAGGTTTGATGTGAAAATACTCGACTCATAATTTCATAAACTCGACTCAAAAATTCAAAATAAAGTTTGAATTATAAAATAGAAATTCCAATAACTCGACTTGACTCGAAAAAATTAAATTTTTTGGTTTGATGTGAAAATACTCGACTTATAATTTCATAAACTCGACTCAAAAATTCAAAATAAGGTTTGAATTATAAAATAGAAATTCCAATAACTCGAATTTTTTAGTAGTTAGTGGACTAAATTTTTAAGTTTTAGTTATTAAATAGGAGCAATTTGGGCACCTAAGTTTCAAAGGGTATACTTTGGGCACCTATTTTTCATCTAAACATTTATAATATTATTGTGTTAATTGATTGTAAAGTTTTAGGATTGAAGAATGAATTTTTAAAAATTTAAGGGTGAAATTATAAAGAAATATTTTTATTTGTGACTATAATGTTTACTTTTTTAAATTGAGGAGAAAAAATGTACATTAGATAAATTTTAATGGCTATTGCAGGAATTTATCCTTATTTTAATTCCGCCACATCATCAATCCGTTAGGGGACTAACGGAGTATAATGTCGGAGTGACCAAGTATTTACACATCGAAAACGTAGAGGACTACTAATTGACACTTTTCAAAAGTGGTGACTAATTATGTACAAACGCTAAACGAGAGTGACCCCTGCAGTAGTTTACCCATAAAAAAAGACCTTAGAAAAGATTTGGGGTGTTTTCTAATTCACCCACTCTCATGTCTACTGATTTTCGCCGATTTTGATTTATATCTCTCGCCTCCACATTCGCTTTGTTTTGTTTTACAGTAAAAAAAAAAAGAACTCCACTTGCTACTTCCCCTCCTCTCATCTTTCACTTCTTTTCTTTGAATGTAAAGACCTCACATATAGAGGTTTACTACTTCAAACAAAATAATTCACACCAATAACAAAACAAAGACCAAACAACCCAAGTATAATAGAGGTGTCCTCAATGGTTGCCATTGTTTATGATTCTTTCTTAGGCTTTACTCTTTATCCTATCTTAATCTACCTAAGACTGCAACAACTTGCGGCTTAAAAATACTAAAACAACAGCCTTGAAGCTAATCAAATAGATCATTATCTTTGATTTCTACTCCAATAACAACAAGTATCTTTTTAGGGATAATTAAATGCTAAGGCTCAAATTACAGCATAAAAGCTTATTTGAAAGATCAAGGGATTATTTTTGCAGAAGAATTACAAATTAATGTGGAAATGAAATCATAGAACTGAAACTATTACTAATATTGATGATTGATCAATAACCCAGAATTTGTGTACAAATATCTAACTAGAAACAAATGTCAACAGGACTTATCAACACAGAATGCATTCAAATTTCATCAAGATTCAACTTCTAAACCATAAAGAACACATAACCGTTCTTTTCAGCCTGAGATTGGAGTGTAAGCCTTTACCTAAATTTGGGGCATGATAGATTTGGGGCACGCGTCTGGGACGGTGGACGGCGAGGAGTGACGGAGACGGGCGACGGAGACGGGTGATGAAGATGGGCGACGGAGACGAGATGCACGGTGACGACGAACATGAGGGATTTTCAGCATGATTTGGGGATTTTCAGATTTTCACGCGACTGAGAGGGGGAGCTGGGATATTAATTTAAAACGTATGGCGGCGTTTGTGACAGAAACGCCACTAAAACAAACCTATTGTGGCGTTTAAAAGTAAAACGCCACTAAAACATAAACTATGGCGACGTTTATGAAAAAATGCCACTAACGGAAACCTATTTCGGCGTTTATAAGACCAAATGCCACTAACGGAAACCTATTGCGGCATTTACATGATCAAACGCCACTAACGAAAACCTATTGCGACGTTTACAAGACCAAACGCCACTAACGGAAACCTATTGCGACGTTTAAAGGACCAAACACCACTAACGGAAACCTATTGCGGCGTTTACAAGAACAAACGCCACTAATTGTCACTCTACTGCGGCGTTTTATTTATAAACACCGCAAAGTTTACCTTCTTGTAGCGTTTCTCCTTTAAACGCCATTAAAAGTGATATTTGTGGCATTTGTGTCAAAAACGCCGCAAAAACCGCCACCATAGAACATATCTGGTGTAGTGATTAGGGTAAACTTATAACACACAACTAACCCCTTCATCCACCGAAGTTCTTGATGCGTAAGATATATATATATATAGCCATCTTACCTCAAGATTGTAGTAAGTGTACTAGAAAAATGGCCCAACATTTTCATAAAAGATGGTTAACCCTTCTTACTTATGTAGGTCATTTCATCAGGTTTGTCTCAATAAACCATCCTTATAGGACTATGAAATAATTAAAGAGCTTTTGTATAAGTTTAACCTCACAAGGTGTTAGGTGATTTTTCTTCAAGTTCATAAATCATGAACCATCCGAACTCTGGGATAAGAAATCGTTAAGAATAAATTTTCAACCTCATAAATCGGCGAGGTTGAATATTTATAGAGGAGGTCTAGGTCAATTTCTTATTGCATTAACAAAAACTTAAACAAAATCCAATTGTTTTCTTACAACTACTAAACAATACAATCTAAACCCTAAGAAGAAATTAAAACATGATAACAATGTAAGCTCGCTACAAAGTCTCTCAACTCTCGATTGCTTCGTTCTAAGGTTTTTTTTCTAATGGCCGGGTTTGGCTTCTTATTTATAGAGGAGGTCTAGGTCAAGTCCTTATTGAGGAGGAAGTTAAGTTAGAATTAAATACATTAAAAGAAAAGATATTCTTTGAATTATTATGTCATTCTTCCTTAAAATTCCCCCACTTGCGTGGAATCTTCTCTTGACCTTTCTTCGGCGTTTTCATGATCTTCCTGCAGTCCGATCTTCATGCAAAGTACATAGAAAAATTCAGTTTTTCATGCTCTTCAAAACTCATATCACTTTGCATATTTTCTCCCTTGTTGACTGTGTCAGGGCATTGTCTCGGCAGTGGCTTGGCTATTGCCTCCACAATGGTCTGTCTGTCTTTTCCGCTCATCAAGGCTCTATCTCATGGTTCAGCTTTCTTTAGTAAAAACTGACATTCATTGATGGCTTGATCTAGACTGTCGAGAGATGGTTCTGCACCGTTCCTTCCTTTCCTTCACTATCGTGACAGTGCTTTCCCGGGCAGTGATTAACGAAATTTGCACATGCACCAAACACACATTTAAAGTAGTACCTTTTCAACTAAATAAATCAAACTTAAGGATCAAACATGATAAAAATGAGATAAGTGTGATTGATGCATGAAGGGTTACAATGTGGCTCAAATGGGTGTAGATTTAGCAATAATTGTTATAGAAAAAAAAGGGTGAAATTATAGTATTTTTACACACTTAACACACCCCCAAACTCGAACTATTGTTTGTCCTCAAGCAATGCAACTAGTTAATATATAATTACTTGCCAAAGTCCTTAATCTTCATAGAGTTGCTTCAACTCGCCTTTTTCCTCATGACCTAGCACTTGAAAAATACATGATTAAATTTTTCAGATGACTAAAGGAGTTGCCCGGAATCAAACTATGATGCTTGTGAGTGTGTGCATGCTTTGTGACAAAGATGATTTTCCGGGTTCTAAGTAAACACTTAAGCATTAACCTACTTTCCTTGGATATATATATATATATATATATATATATATTAAGCAATCTAATCGACTAGAGCCAATTTCGGGCACCTCTAGTGTTTCCTTAAGCTTGAGCCGATTTTAGGCACCTCTGACTTTTTACCCATAATTATGACGTGTGCATGAAAAATTATATTATAGGCTCTTTCTAGTTTCTACCATTTAAGATAGAGGTCATGTAACGACTCGAATTGGGGAATGTCGTACTTACATGACTACATACAAGCATGACGATGTCATCTATTTTAACACCTAAGGTAACATTTTAATACTAAAGATAACAAAGAAAACAAATTATGGGTGTTAATGTGACATTTACAGATTTTTAAAGAATTTTTTTTTATGTTTTTATAAGTTTTTTAGAATTTTAAAAAATTGTAAATAAAATAAAATAACTCTGAAAATGCTAGGTGAAAACACTATGACACAACACATTGTATCAATTGGTCTGAAAAACTCCGTTAGATTCACCAGTCAATGTTGGCTAAAGGACTTAATTTATTCAGTTTATTGGTTTAATAGTTTAGTTGTTTCAATTTATTGGTCCAACGACTTAATTGAGTCTAAAAAAATAAAAAATTAATTTATTTTTCAAAAATCCAAGAACTTCTTGTACCAAAAGAAATTATTATAAATCTCTTCTTCTCTACCTTTTTGATTTATCTTCGACTTTTTCTTGAATAAAAAATTTTCTTTCAAGTTTTACTCCATTGATATGTTTTTTCCCAACAAAATGACGTGAGAACTAATCCTGACACCTAAAATATTAAAATAATCGAAACTAAATAAATTGTAGGTAGTACATAGAGAAATTATTTTATAGAATTGGCTCACCGCATTATTCATGGTCCTTCATCCACTAAAAATCAGCAAATTAGTCCTCTTTTTTCATGTCGCTAACTCATTTATGATCAATTTTTATATAACCACCTACTCCCATTTATATGGCATAAAAAGGTGAAGGTTCATCTTTAGAAGAAACAAAATGACATATATTCGAAAACAAGCAGCACTATTTGTTTCAATGGCAAAAATGATGAACAAATTGCAATTTTGTACAAAAAAATTTGTCATTTCCTCACAATTCTTTGGCAAATGTAAATAAACAGAATTGCATCATTTTGGCTCCAACAAGGATTTGGTTCCTGGAACCTCCTTGTTTCCTTTCTTCTTCTTTTTTTGATCAGCAACTGTATGAATATTATTCATGAAGAAAAAATCATACAGCGCGACGTAACCATACGCCTCGTTAAAAATCTCCCTAACCTAATGGAGGAAAAGAGTACGTAATGGTCCGTCAAAATATGCAATAACACCTACATACAAGCTAGAAATAAAGAACATCTATCCACCCCTTCCTTAGCTAAAACATCTGCGAATCCATTCGCCTCCCGCGACACGTACTGAAAATGTATCTCTGAAATGACCTGACAAACTTGATCAATTGTCACAAAAGACTCCCATAACCGCCACGGACGTTTCGCCGAACATGTAACCCAACTCAACGCTACTTGGGAATCGGACTCAATCACCACACACTGATCGCGCCAAGTTCCTTCCGCCAACAACCTTACTGCCAGCTCAATAGCTCTCACCTTCGCCACATTGGAGTCCAAACTCCCGACTGGTCCGGAAAAAATCCCCAAAATGCGACTGTCCGTATCGCGCAATACACCCCCAATACCCGCTGGCCCAGGCTTACCCCTCGCCGATCCATCCACATTGAACTTCAATGTCCCCGCTATAGGCGGCTGCCACGAAATTCCAGCACGCACCTTTCTTGGCCGTGGACTAACGACACATGTAGATGGGCACGACCACCATACTGATTCAGTCATAACCTCACTCGCGGCATCGACTTTTATCCAATAAAAGAGCGAAGTTTGACTAGGAAATAGACTTCCGCCAATGTCGAACGCTTACCCCGAAAAATGAACTCGTTTCGGGCTATCCATAAGGACCATAACATTGCACTCACACTAGACACCCACCACTTCAATTGACAGCCATAAAATGAACTATGAAAATTTACCACAAAAAATTCCGTGAAACTCACCAGTAAAGGTAACGCAATGCCCCACCAACCGCGCAACCAATCCCAAATCTGCTGTATACACGGGCAGTCATAAAATAAATTAGCAATCGACTCCTCCACCCTTACACACCACGAACATAGGCCTTGTCCCTCCGATAAAGGCACCCCTCTAATGCGCAAAAAATCCGTTGTCGGCAAGCGTTTCAACCAAATGAACCATAAGAATGCTTGCACCTTGGGTGGGACAAGTACTCTCCACGCGAAACAGCCCCCAAAATCTCCATCCCCTACCCTATCCAATAATAGCGCCTTAGACATAGCCTGAACTGAAAACTCCCCATGTTCATCCGGGATCCAAATCAGCGTATCAATACACGCTTCCCTTATGCGAACACCACCCACCAACTCACACAATGCTCGCAACTGCTTTTGTTCGAATATCCACAATCGTCTCCTAAAAAATCCCTCCCATTGTCCATGATTAAAATGACTATCCACTGCATAATCTTGTACCCATACCAATTTGTTCAAAGCCAAAGCAAACAATCGTGGGAATACCTCCTTTAGAGGCTGTTGTGTAACCCATAAATCAAACCAAAATAGAACAAGTTGTCCATTTCCGATTTTCCAATGAAAATTCCCCCCATGTGTGATTCTACACTCGGACAGCAAGCATTGGCCACAATTTGACGCCATAAAATAGACATGGCGGACAAGTGTTCTGTATTAAACCTCTACCATTGAATGTTTTCACCATATTTGGCCCTAATTAAACGACACCAAAGCGAGTCCCGATCACAGGCATATCGCCATACCCATTTGGACAGCAGCGCCATATTCTTCACCCTAAGATCCGCCACCCCAAACCCCCTAAATGTCGTGGTCGACACACCGTTTCCCATCCCACCCTGCTCATCCGTCGCTCGAGACTGACACCACCCCAAAGAAAAGCTCTACGGATTCGATCCAGCCGCTCAATTACACCCTTTGGTGCTACAAATAGGCCCAAGTAAAAGATAGGCAATGATGAAAGGACCGAGTTAACTAGTGTCACTCTAGCTGCAAACGACAAAGAACTACGCTTCCATCCTGCTAACTTGCGTCTGAAGTTAGTGATAACCGGATCCCATACTGATATTCGTCTCGGATCAGCCCCCAACGGAAAACCAAGATATACAAACGGTAGTGCCCCCAATCGGCAGCCCAACACACGAGCCACTGATGCGCTAAGCTCATCCTCCACTCCAATCGCATATAAGGAACTTTTAGCAAAATTAATTTGTAACCCAGAACACACTTGAAAATAGTGCAATATCCTCTTTAAATTCCGAGCAAACTCAATACTAGCATCAAAGAATAATATCGTGTCATCGGCAAACTGTAGATGCGTCAGCCGTATGTTCGAAACCACCTCCACTCCTTGAATCAGACCTCCCGCTCCCGCTCTAATCAGCATCAAATGTAGTGCCTCAGCCACTATCACAAATAGCAACGGTGATAATGGACAACCTTGTCTCAAACCACGGCCCATCCTGAACTCTTTTGTCGCGCTCTCATTCAGTAATACGGACAACCGAGCATAACTAATACACTCATGTATCCATTGTGACCACACTGCACAAAATCCCATCCGCACTAGCACGGAATCTAGAAAAGCCCAGCTCACACAATCATACGCCTTAGCAAAATCTAACTTTAAAATAAAACCACTAGCCCCACTTTGTCGAAGAGAATGTATCACCTCCGTCGCTAACAACACTCCATCTACTAGCTAACGGCCTTTAATAAAAGCCGACTGAGTGTCGCTAATAAGAGAATTCAGCACTGCTTGCAAACGGTTCGCCAAGCACTTAGCCAATAATTTGTACATCGAATTTACCAAGCAAATAGGACGATACTCACCTAGAAATTATGGTGCCGCCACCTTAGGTAATAGCACAATAAACGCGCAATTCGCTCCCTTCGGCAATATCCCTCGATCATGGAATTGAGTAAAGAAATTCAGTACATCATCCTTCACCACCTCCCAATTCTTCTTGTAAGATTCAAGTGTAAAACCATCCGGACCCGGTGCCTTCGATCCGTCGCAATCCCATAAAATGCGTTTAATTTCCCCAACCGTGAAAGGTGCCACCAACATTGAACTTGCATCTGCTTGCACTCGTCTAAACTCTCCATCAAGCTCCCATCTACCCACCCAAGTATCACAAGCAAAGTGGGCAATGAACGCCTTGACTACAAATGAGCGTAATGTCGTTGGCGATGTATTCCATTTCCCATCAATCAATAATCCCGGGATGAAGTTCCTAGCTGTCCGTAATTTAGCCGTTCTGTGGAAAAAGACTGTGTTCCGGTCACCTAACCTCAACCAAGTTGCCCGAGCTTTTTGACGCCACATCACCTCTTTATTACGCATCGCTCGCCATAATGCCTGCATCCATTTTCGACGTTCACTCTCCACCTCCCCATCCCCATCTTTCTCTATCAGCTCATCATCCATATTGTCAATCTTCTGTTGCATTTTCTCAATAATCAAATTGACATCTCCAAATGTATCTTTATTCCACCGTTTCAAGAACAACTTTAGATGCCGCAATTTTACAACGATATTTTCCTTTCCCAATCCTACACTAGTTAACCGACACCATTCACTTGCCATGTCCAACACATTCGCTTTCCCCTCTAACCAGCAATTGAAAAATCGAAAAGGCCTTGGTCCCCAATCGCAATCATCACAAGCTAAAAACAACGAAGTATGATCAGATACCCCCCTCGACAATGCTACCTGTTGTACATTACTGAAAGCATCTAACCAGTTTGATGAAATCAAAAACCGATCTATACGGCTACACCTATTACCAGGGCCAAACCATGTGAACCGTTTACCTGTCAATGGCAAGTCCATCAAGCCTGCATTGTTGACGAAATTTGTGAAAGCTTCCATTTCAGCCTCTCTATCCGATACCCCAATCCTATCCGAATCTTTCAGAATGGCGTTAAAGTCCCCTGCAACACACCATGGTCCCTGAAATGTACACAAGCTAGCCAACACTTTTTCCCATAACAAAGTTTGACTGGCTACATCACTTGGAGCATAAATCGCCACGATACCACAAACCAATTCTTCGACATTCCATTTCCCTTGAATTAAAACATAATAACGATCAATATGTATTGACTCCAAAGTAAATTTAGTACCTTCCCATATGACTATAATGCCGCCGGATGCCCCAATCGATGGTGAGGACACCATTTCGAAGTTATCCGAGTACCACAAATTTTCCCCAATCAAAGACGGAATCTCTTCCAATTTTGTCTCCTGTAATAATACCATGTCACATTGATTCTTCCTAATTACCTCACGAACACAACGCCTTTTCGCACTCCTGCCCAAACCCCTTACGTTCCATGTTAACAACTTCATTAGTCAAAAACCACAACACTCACCGGTTTGCAATATTCTGCTGCACGATCGGATCCTCACAAGAGTCTCTTCCCTTCTTATGTATGTCCGCTACTGTCCCCTTTTTCCCCGTCGCTCGGCCAAGGCTACTTTGTGAATTACCCGCAGTACCAGTAACCTCTCCTCCTACCACACGTCTAACCTTACAAAATGAATTCCCCACACGTATCAGCTCTGTTTGTCCCAATCCTTGCACCGTCGTACCTGCTTGTGAAATCGAGTTTTCCAGAGTAATCACTTTTGAATTAACGCTAGCAACACCTAGAGCTACTGTCCCCACATTATCCACTGAGTTTGAGTTCGAATTTACTAACCCTGCTATTGCAGGACTCTCCACCAGAGTCCTACTCTAACACTCCTTCTCTCCCTCCATGCTATCGGAATTGATCGACAGAATCAGTTGTTGCGCCGGCACCACCGTTTCCTGTTCCATCTCAGGCCCCTCGACCACCCTCGGACTTACAACCTCCTTCTCCACGCCCATTTTATTTTGGTGCTCAGCTGCTGCACTCACCCTAGTCGGATCGGGACACTCCTCTGTTCCCTTGTACGCCTCCGTCTTCCTATATCGCACATCATCCCTAAGACTATCACTGCTTCCCTCCTGCGGAGCTGCAGTTTGAGAATGGTTGCCCTCATAGCAGCCACATTCGATCATTGGTCCTTGCCCATCTGTCTCAAACACACGGACCAAATATTTCGCAGCCGCCAATTTGACGATAATACTCTCCTCAATGCGATCCACCATTGTTGTTTCCACCAGCATGCGTCCGCAATCTAAAGATGTAGGGGTTTCCGTGTCATCATCCATACATATCAATGACCCCCGTAAACTTGCAATATTCGTGAACGTTTTCTTGTGCCATAGGTGAATCGGTAGTCCCACCACAGACAACCAAACTCGGCGGGATTCTATTGTAATTGACGGTGACCACTCTTCAACTTTTGTGAAACACTCCTTTATGCAATCCATCTTCATCACCTGTTCGCGGATTTTCGCCGGCATGCACATCAGCAGAATCATGGACCCTGAATGCCTCATAATCGAAAAACCATCGTTCTTCTCCACCTCCAATCGTTCCGCTAAAGTTTTTAAATTCCATGGCCTAGTGCTCCACCCAATCGCACACCATTGAAGGATCGCCCATTTATCCTCATCTAACACACCCTCAATTACCCGTCGTTTTATTCCGCTATCATATCCACCCTACGTCAACGGTTTATGTGAATCTTTTGTTGAATTCGTCGCAATCCCCTTCATCGGTTGTGATTCCTTTCTCTTCATATCCTTCTTTAAATTGTTAATGCCATTCCATGCCAAATCCATTTGCATCCTTGCGCCATATATCCATTTTCCATGAATCCGTTTGATCACCCTATCCGCATCCGTCTTCGACGCCATCCGAACGAATCCAAATCTTGTCCCATCTCTAGCCCTCTTCTTGGGTATAAACACATCTCTGACAATCCCATGACGATCAAATACTTGCCATAAACCCTTCCAATGAATCGACTCTGAAATCCCGCCTACGTATAAGGTCCATACCCGTTGCGAATCATGTATATCAGCGACGACTGATTGCTGTTTTGACCGAATCTTCTCTCCATTGCCTTGTTCACGATTTAGGCGTTTCCATAAACTCCCCTCCATCGTGGAACTTGTTTTATCATTTTTTATCCATTCATTAATTGAATTGTAGAAATACAAGCATCGTCTAAGAAATTACACAGATGAAGTAAATCAAACTCTGACACCAATGCTCAGAATTTTTTTAAAGCCAAACTTCAAATATATATTTTTAAAATTTCATGCAAAAATTATTCTCTTATTTTCATTCAAACTCGGAATTGGTCTTATTATAACACCTCTTTTCTACATCAATATTTTATTATGATTTTAGAACCAATGCAATATAAAGTTTAAATTGGTAACGTTTGATGAAAAATATGTTCTTTATTAAACTTTAATAATTATTATTTGTTTTTACATGAAATAAAAATATGAAATAAAATATATTTCTTCATCCACGTGCGCCGCATATAAAGTCCAGTAAAATAAGTCGAAATGCATAAAATATTATCGCATACGTTCTGTTCTTTTATTCAAGTATATATTTTAAACAAAAAAAATTTAATCCAAAAGTTTTTTAATAACATAGAATTAAAATGAAGCAAGTGCATTTATGTAAAATGAAAATGCTCATGAGCTACATTCGCCTTGATCATTGCAAGCCATTTAAACTGTAGGGGTAGGGTTTGGTGGTACGGGGGCTGCACATGCAGCTGGATTTTGTTTGCCAGTAATTTTGGGTTTTACATTTTTACATTCAGATACTGCAGGGCCATTGGGTCCACTGTACGTAATGTCAATGTCGGCGAGCTCAACATTTTCACATGGAAAAGTACCGCTGCAAATGATTCGGACAACTTCTGGAAGCGCAGCCGTACCATGGATGTTCTTGAAGCTGATTTTGCTTAGTTTAACATTTGATTCTGCCTGCATGAACACAATAATATTTAGATGGTTGATAAACTCTTTCCACTATATTAGGATTTTGATAAGCGTTTACATACATCCATTTTGCATTTATTCGATGGGCAATATTTCTGGTCAACTATAATAGGGCAACTGACATTCTTCACGGTGATATCCTCATAATGAATATCTGATGCAGTCCCAGGAAATTCACCCGCCCAACTCTTGATTCTAACACCATTCGATGTATCACTCATGGTGCATTTTGATACTTTAATTCCTTGAACTGGTTCTTCATTGTCGAACTTTCCAAGACTGCCAATACTGATGCCATGTCCTGGTCCACAAGTTACTCCCTTGATGTCCACATTTTTGGAACCATCCCCAATGGAAATACAATCATCACCGGTTTTAATTTCTGAGTCAATAATATTAACTCCATCTGATCTCCCCATGTGTATACCATCTGTGTTTGGACTATCTTGAGGTGCGCGTACGTTGAAACGTTCGAGAGTAATGTTTTTGCATCCCAAAAGATTAACGTGGAACTGTTTGCTATCTCTGCTGGTTATATCTTGAATAACCGCGTTTGTCATATAATCAAACCTTATATTCTGTTTAATTTCAGAGTTAAAATAGTTAGAGAAAACTATATATTAGCTATAACTACAAAAAATATATGTATCAAATTCTAGCAAAAGGCAAGAAACTTTACAATGGGGAGTGTACTGCAAAAGTCTTTTTTATCACAACCTTGTCTCCTATAAGCTTGTGTTCCCTGACCGTCAAAAATTCCTCCGCCAGACATTTTGAAATTTTCAATTCTGAGAAATTCGATCCATTTAGGCTCCTTGAATGCTGCAGGATCAGCTGGAGCTTTTATAGTGCCCTGAACTTGAATCTCAATAGGAGCCTTGCAAGGACCTTCTAGTGTTGCTTGACTTAACATATATACGCCTTTAGGAATCACAATTGTTGATGGAGTTGCTGAACTACAAGCTTCTTTCCAGGCATCCAACAATGGCTAAAACAAAATATATTAATACAAAAATTCTACATGTTTTTACCGTTGGAGTATTAAAGTGATTTGCAATTTCACTTACCTTACTCATATCTATTTTCAAGTCAGCCTTTGCGCCAAACTTAGCAACGATATCGAGAACATCTGCTTGAGCTTCGATGGCAGAAAGGATTAAAAGTAATAATATGGACACCGTAGAAACAACATTAAATTTTATTGCCATGTCTTTTATATTTTGTTTTAGCTTGGAAGTAGAATGGTTTTTCCTTTTCTTTCGTTTCAAATATATAGAGAGGTTGTGAAAATTACAACCAACCAATATTTTCTATAAAATCGATTACAATTTATTAAATCTGTGTAGATCTTATGGCTAGGCTTTGATTTCTATGATCACCATGTGATTTATATCCACATGGCTTGGCTAGATAAATTTGTGTTTATAAACTTGAATTATGCGAATTAAGTAAAACGATTTGACTAACGAACGATTTTTTTAACAATTCCTAATTTAATCTTGCTCCTACCTAGAGGGGAGGAGAAGAAAGAGGAGTGCTCCTACTGGGTCTAGAATCCATGACTTAAGGGAATATGAGTAACAAAGATGAGCAGCTTGACCAATTGGCTAAGTGTGCTTGCACTACTAACAAATGATTTAGAAGCACTATTTAAGATTTATATAAATAATAATACCCGTGTATAATTAAGATTGTGAATAATGTTATAGCTATTACATTAATATAGAATATTTTAATGATGTTCCTTTTTTGTGTCGTTTTAATGATGTTTATTATGATTACAATATAGTGAGAATATCAATGCAAAGGGACTTGGCATAATGCTTAAATATGCCCTAACATTTCACACACTTTTCATTTTAGCCTTTATTTTTTTCTTGAAGCACTTTAGCTCACAACGTTTCATTTTTTTTAACAAAAGAGCCCTTCGTTGAATGGAAATTGTTACTTAACTAAGGGTCAACGATTCCGACTGACTACGCAAGTTCACATTGACTGGAATGATGACATGGAATTTCAATGTTGATGTTAAGGATGATGTGGGATAATGTCACGTCAGCAAGATTTTTTTGAAAATAAATATTATTTAAATAAATATATTAATTAAATCATTTCTAACCAGACGAAAGCTGACAGGTAGTAGCTCTAATTGGTTTAAATTTTGATGAATTTAAAAATTACCTTCAAGGAGTGTCAAACCCATGGCTACTGGCATAACCACCAGGCCAAATTGTTTTGTTGGTTATGATTTGATAAGCATTTTATATAACAAAGACTAAAGGGTCAAATATGCCCCTATGGTAAAACCAAATCACCGATGTTGCCCCTAAATTTTTTCGTCAATTTTGCTCTCGAAGCCATTTAACCAAAATTGACCATTAAAGTGCTGACATGGTAGTTAACGGTGCTGATGTGGCGGCACACTATGCTAACGTGGCCATCCACATGTGATGATGATGTGGTAGAGGGGCTGAATTTGTATTTTAACCAACTTCAATGGCATAATTAATTATTTTATAGAGTTCTCGGGCATAATTGATTTTAATTTAATGTTCGATAACTATTTTAATATTTAAGCTAAAGGATTAAGAAATTATAAAAATTATAAAAATATTTAGATAATCATTAAATATTAAAATTAAAAACACTATAATAAATTTTAAAAGTTCTTATAGAAACTTGTTGACTATTCTTATTATTGTTGCTTCTACAGAACGAAGTTTTTCAAAATTTAAGTTGTTGCAATCATACTTACGGACAACTATGTCGCAAGAAAGGTTAACTGAACTTGCTTTGATGGCAATTAAGAATGATCTTTAAAAAGAAGTTGATATTGAAAATGTTGTAAATGATTTTGCTCAAAACAAGCAAAAAGAGCGACACTTTTTAATGAAAATATTAGATTAATTTTTAGATTTTTTATAAGTGAATTTGTATTGCTAAAGAGAGTAATTAAACAAATTTTTTGTATTATGATAATTTTTTTTAAAAAAATATTTGAACTATAAATTAAGGGCCTCATTTTAATAAATTGCACAGAGCCCCATAAATATTTAAACCGCGCCTGAATATAACAACCATATCTACTTGCGAAAGTAACTCTAGTTTCTGCCTACTGTAGATATTTGAGAGCAAAAGAGAACTGAAATTCTTCTGTAATGCAAAGGAACATGTGACTATACCTCAAGAATTCCATTTTGCAACGCATGAGAGAATACCACCACTCGTGACAGTTTTTGATATATTTGATAAGGTTGATAAGATTTTTATTTGATCATATCCAATTATTGTATTGCTAGTATAGCGAAAATTTACCTAATTTACCTATTATTACTTAATTTTGTAAAACGGTGGATTATCATTCTTAAGAAATATTTAAAATTTAAATACTAGTGTTTGAAATAAATTAAATTAAAATATTGTTTTCATAATATATCGGAAGATGAATATGGATTTTTTTTCTTCTTATTTTCCCCTTTGCAACAGGTTTCCTTTTATCTTTTATATCATAAAGTGACAAAATTAAAAGAACATTTCCTTTTCTGAAATTATCCAGAAAAACAATTCACATTCAGTTTAGGTAGAAAAATACTCTTTTCATCAATGTAGGATAAAACTTATGTTTAGTCAGAAGTGAATTTTAAACTCGTTTTTAACTAAATGTGAGTTTCATGTTCAGTGGATAGGTAAAAAAATTAATTTACCTAATTATTTTTTACACAAAACTCGTTTTTAATTAAGCGTAAAACATGCTTTTGATTAAACACAATTAAACTTATGTGAACCGAAAAGGTGTGAGCTTTTTTTTTCATGGAGTTGTTTTTATAGATTATTTTTAAAAAGAGAATATTCATTTAATTCTACAAAATAAAGTAATTCAAATCAGCTGCTAATACCAATTCCTTGTTTTCCTAACAAGTTATTCCTTGGCAATGGCATTACTCATTGTTTAGAGTGTAGGGTGTATTTTTTACGGCTATGATTTAGAATTTAATATTTTGTTGTTGAAACACATAAAAGGACAGAAAATTTTGTTTCCAATATATCACATCTCTTAAGACATGTGTTACCACAACTATGTCTGCGCCGGATGGACGGTGGCGCATGAGATTACCCTTTGTTCTCTATCACTCAACATGGGAGGAGAGAATGGTCACTATAAATACCCTTGCCTTGGTATTTTTCCACTCAATGTGGGATTGTGACTCTTCTTATTCCAACATTCCCCCACAAATGTGATAGAATTTTTCCGTAACTCAAAAAATATCTTTATCAGAAGAGCAATAGCGAGATTAATTGCTTAATCATTAGTGAACGTGTCTTGAACTAGTATATAGTGATGATGAGCGTTTCTTCTCTTAGACAAGTGAAACTAGTCTTGAACTTTCTAAGATTAGGGTAAACTCATAACACACAACTAACCCCTTCATCCACCGAAGTTCTCGATGCGTAAGATATATATATAGCCATCTTACCTCAAGATTATAGTAAGTGTACTAGAAAAATGGCCCAACATTTTCATAGAAGATGATTAACCCTTCTTACTTATGTAGGTCATTTCATCAGGTTTGTCTCAATAAACCATCCTTATAGGACTATGAAATAATTAAAGAGCTTTTGTATAAGCTCAACCTCACAAGGTGTTAGGTGATTTTTCTTCAAGTTCATAAATCATGAACCATCCAAACTCTGGGATAAGAAATCGTTAAGAATAAATATTCAACCTCATAATTCGGTGAGGTTGAATATTTATAGAGGATGTCTAGGTCAAGTCCTTATTGCATTAACAAAAACTTAAACAAAATTCAATTGTTTTCTTACAACTACTAAACAATACAATCTAAACCCTAAGAAGAAATTAAAACATGATAACATTGTAAGCTCGCTATAAAGTCTCTCAACTCTCGATTGCTTCGTTCTAAGGTTTTTTTTTTCAATGGCCGGCTTTAGCTTCTTATTTATAGAGGAGGTCTAGGTCAAGTCCTTATGGAGAAGGAAGTTAAGTTAGAATTAAATACATTAAACGAAAAGATCTTCTTTTAATTATTATGTCATTCTTCCTTAAAATCCCCCACTTGCATGGAATCTTCTCTTGACCTTTCTTTGGCGTTTTCATGATCTTCCCACAGTTCGATCTTCATGCAAAGTACATAGAAAAATTCAGTTTTTCATGCTCTTCAAAACTCATATCACTTTGCATATTTTCACCCTTGTCGACTGTGTCAGGGCATTGTCTCGGCAGTGGCATGGCTATTGGCTCCACAATGGTATGTCTGTCTTTTCCGCTCATCAAGGCTCTATCTCATGGTTTAGCTTCCTTCAGTAGAAACTGACATCCATTGTTGGCTTGATATAGACCGTCGAGTGATGGTTCTGCACTGTTCCTTCTTTTCCTTCATTGTCGTGGCAGTGCTTTCCCGGGAAACGAGTAACGAAATTTGCACATGCACCAAACACACATTTAAAGTAGTACCATTTCGACTAAATAAATCAAACTTAAGGATCAAACATGATAAAGATGAGATCAGTGTGATTGATGCATAGAGGGTTACAATGTGACTCAAATGGGTGTAGATTTAGCAGTAATTGTCATAGAAAAAGGGTGAAATTATAGTATTTTTACACACTTAACACACTCCCAAACTCGAACTATTGTTTGTCCTCAAGCAATGCAACTAGTAAAAATATAATTACTTGCCAAAGTCCTTAATCTTCATAGAGATTGCTTCAACTCGCCTTTTTCCTCATGACCTAACACTTGAAAATACATGATTAAATCTTTCAAATGACTAAAGGAGTTGCCCGGAATCAAACTATGATGCTTGTGAGTGTGTGCATGCTTTGTGTCAAAGATGATTTTCCGGGTTCTAAGTAAACACTTAAGCATTAACCTACTTTCATTGGATATATATATATATAGCAATCTAATCGACTAGAGCCAATTTCGGGCACCTCTAGTGATTAGCCTAGAGCCAATTTCGGGCACCTCTAGTGTTTCCTTAAGCTAGAGTCGGTTTTAGGCACCTCTAACTTTTTACCCATAATTATGACGTGTGCGTGAAAAATTATATTATAGGCTCTTTCTAGTTTCTACCATTTAAGATAGAGGTCATGTAACGACTCGAATTGGGGCATGTCGTACTTACATGACTACACACAAGCATGACGATGTCATCTATTTTAACACCTAAGGTAACATTTTAATACTAAAGATAACAAAGAATACAAATTTTGGGTGTTAATGTGACATTTACAGATTTTAAAGAATTTTTTATGTGTTTTTATAAGTTTTTTAGATTTTTAAAAAATTTTGTAAATAAAATAAAAAAACACTGAAAATGTTAGGTGACAACACTATGACCCAACACATTGTATCAATTGGTCTAAAAGACTCCATTGGATTCACCAGTCAATGTTGGCTAAAGGACTTAATTTATTCAATTTATCGGTTCAATAGTTTAGTTGTTTCAATTTATTGCTCAAACGGCTTAATTCAGTCGAAAAAAATTAAAAATAATAATTTTTTTCAAAAATCCAAAAACTTCTTGTACCAAAAGAAATTATTATAAATCTCTTCTTCTCTACCTTTTTTATTTATCTTCGATTTTTTCTTGAATAAAATGTTTTCTTAAGTTTTACTCCATTGATATGATTTTTCCCAACAAAATGACGTGAGAACTAATCCTGACACCTAAAATATTAAAATAATTGAAACTAAATAAATTGTAGGTAATGCATAGAGAAATTATTTTATGGACTTAGCTCACTACATTATTCATGGTACTTCATCCACGAAAAATCAACAAATTAGCCCTCTTTTTTCATGTCGCTAACTCATTCATTATCAATTTTTATGTAACCACCTACTCCCATTTATATGGCATATGTTGCGTGCCAAAAGTCCTATCGCAATGTAGTGCAAGTGTACACGACGCAAGTAGTAAAGTGATACTCGAAGTATCAGATGTCAAATCCACAGGGACTGGAAATAGCTTTAACCTTGAATTACTGCACAAGAGAGGAAAAGAATTGAGATTGTTTGGAAAATAATAATTAAGAATAATGAATAAAAGAGAATGAAGATTCAGGGTTAAGAGATAGGCCGATATTGATATGCTTAGTAGTGCAGGTGTTGCACTGTATAAAACTTCATGTTCTGTGTATGGCTCGTGTCACGGCAGCACCTGTCGTGGCAGCGGTCCGTTGCTGTCGTGGTAGTGATAAGCATGTAACCCCCTCGTCCCGGTCTGGCCGGATGACCGGTCCGAGTAGGCCACACGGGGAAAACCGAAGTGAAACCCGTTAAGGTTCCCCCTCGGTTAGCAACCCTAATTTTTTTTCCTTTTAATTCAATCTTTTCTAAAGGCTCATATAAATCCTATGTGATCAAACAGCGGAACAAAATGCAGAAGGTAACATTCGAACCCGAAACAACATTTAAACAGCCCAATTTTAATCCATTAAACAGGCCGTTTCGAAACACCTTGAGGCGTATCGAAACGCCTTGACCAGTTCAACTGCCCCAAAGCCCATACGAAGGGGTCGTATCGAAACGGAGGTCAACCGTTCTGAAACGCCCTCAACGGTCAACTTCTCGTGGTCAACGAGATTTTGACCGTTTCGAAACCCTTAGACCCGTTTCGAAACGCTTTCATCTCGTCATTTTCTCAGAATTCCAGTAGCCAAAACGTTCCGATACCCGTTTCGAAACAGGGGATTCACAGGCCAAACTATATCGAAACGCGTTCTGATACGGGTCCCAGAAGCCTTACCCGTTCCGAAACGTCCCAGCTCGTTTCGAAACGCGGGCTGTCTGCAACCTTTGAAAACCAGACTTAGGCGAATTTCAACAAGTCTAAAGGTCCCAAAGGACCTCTAAAGGCACACACAACACAAGCAAACAAGGTCTAGAGGCATACATCCTATGTCAAGCATGCTCAAACACACACAAGGCATATATTTAAACAATCGTTCACACATGGCAATCACACATTAACAACATTTCAAAAAAGCCATGCTTGAAAACATTAATAGTCAAAAGGCACCCTTCATCTCATATAGGTTTACATGCCATCAAAAGCAATCTTAAACATCCATGAGACATACATCACACAAGCATTTGGCAAGATATATCATGATTACAATCCAAGTCAATTCATAAACATCAAAACCCTATATGAGTCATTCATAGCTCATACAAACACACACTCTTGCCACATTGCTAAGCTACTACATAATTGTTAACCGTACTTGAGCAACAAAAACTTGGAAAGCCCTTCTTGCCTTGCTCCGTGCTAACACCACGCTAATGATCTGCATTGTTGAAAAATGAGAGCGTAAGCTATAAGCTTAGTGAGGATGCTCTAAAATTGAAAACATCAACAATGCAGGGTTCAAGCATGTATTCCCTAATTCTCATATCTAACATGCATAGGTAAATCCACAAGTAGACCTAGCTAGTCTTTCAAGTGTCATGTATGGCATCTCACATCATACTAAGCTCAAACATCACATATCAATATCACACATTACAATTAATAGAACAAGTTCAATTGGCCATTATTAGATTATCCGGATGTGCGGATTTAATCTCAACAATCACATTACCTCGGTGGGATTACACTCATCACCGGACCTTGCATGGGCGGGATTCCACTCATCACCACATGCCCTACGGATGAGATTCCACTCATCATCCTGTAGAATATATATAAATTTCCGATGGAATGTTACATCACCGTACTCCTCCTTAATGACTCAACGCCATCAAGGCCACGTACGTTTTGACTCAATTTGTGTGCACACTAATCCTAATGATCGATCATTTACACCCGGTAAGTTAATTAATGCCAATTTCATTTATCACATCACATATCCACCATTCATGTCTCATACACATTGTATATACATAGCAAGGCATATATATACAATCATTCCACACATCACAATATCAATAGACAAAGGCATGAATAGCATACTAAAATTCAAGGAGTTAAGTTACCAATTTAACTCTCACTTTGGAAAGGCCTACCAAGCACATTCCACACATACACCACACACACTTGAACCAATCTTTAAAACATATTTAAAGTCACTCACCACCCTTCCTTAGCAACCAAAGCAAGCCTCCTACAAGCCCGGATTCGATCCCGATGCTCCACCAATGTCTCCTCTTGTTTCTAACCAAACAAAACACATCCATTACTTCACAAATCAATGCTAAAACTCAGCCATCATCTCACCCCAAAAGCACAAGCCAACTTCAATAATTTCAAATCCAAATAACCACCCAAATACCCATTTTCGTGCTCTTCCAAAACCTAGCTGAAAATTCCATTTTCAAACACCCAAATGACACCCAATTGGTCCCAAAACACCCTCCTAACATACTTAAACCATCAGCCCTTCAAATTTACTCTAAAACTCACCAAAAACCAAGTTTTGGACACCTTAAAATTGGTCACAAGAACCCATTTCGGGTTTTCACACAAACCTAACCATTTTAACATATTATGTACATTTTAAGGTGAATAAACTAAAACCAAACTGTATATTTCAAAACAAATAGAAAAACTCAGTAAAAACTCAAGCTTTCAATGAATCCCCAAGTTTCAAAAGGTGATAGTTTTAAATTCTACGACCATGTATGGGTAGGGGATGAAGAGGAGAGTGAGAATATACCTTTACCTTTGAAAAAGACCTTGAGATGGAAGAAATCAAATGGAATAGTATTTAGGGTTTGAGAGGGGTTTTTGGTTCTCTTTCACGTTGGTGGGGAAGATGGGGAGAGAATACCACTTTTTTTTTTCTTTTTGTTCTTTTTAATTTCAAAAGTTGTCTAGCTTTTTAAAACATTTGGGTTAAATCACCACATTGGTCCCTCCTTTTTTATTTTAAAAACCCAATTAACCAAAGCCATGGTCAAAACGATTAAATTTAATTTTACTGACTCGGGCCACTAACCCGACTAACTCCTAACCCCAAAACACGGGTGTTACAACTCTCTCCCACTTAAGAAATTTCGTCCCCAAAATTACCTGACTGAAAGAGATACGGAAATTGTCTTTCCATATCCTCCTTCCTCTCCCAAGTGGCCTCATCCACACTTCGACGTTGCCACCGCACCTTTACTAACTCAATCGATCTACCCCGCAACACTTTACTGTCAGAAGCTAGGATCTCAACTGGTTCCTCTTCATAAGTCAAATCCGGATTCAATTCAATCCCCTCTACAGGCATAACAAGTGATGGATCGGACCTATACTTATGGAGCATCGAAACATGGAATACATCGTGTATCTTCTCTAGCTCGGATGGCAAACGCAACTGATAAGCAACCAGACCCACCCTCTTCACGATCTCATACGGTCCTATGTACCTCAGACTCAACTTCCCTTTTCGGCCAAATCTCATTACTTTCTTCCACGGAGATACCTTCAAGAACATCTTCTCACCCACTGAGAACTCAACTTCCTTCCTCTTCAAATCGGCATAGGACTTCTGCCTATCCGAAGCGGCCTTCAATCGATCACAAATCAATTTTACCTTGTCAATTGTCCCCTTGGGCAAATCCGACATAGGTAACAACTTCTGTCCCACTTCGGCCCAACAAACTGGAGTTCTACACTTTCGGCCATACAAGGCCTCATACGGAGCCATCTGAATGCTCGACAGGAAGCTATTATTGTAAGCAAACTCAACTAGAGGCTAGTGCATCTCCCACGTACCCTGAAAGTCAATGATGCAACAACGCAACATATCTTCTAAGATCTGTATAACTCTCTCTGACTGACCATCTGACTGAGGATGATAAGATGTGCTGAAGTTCAAACGGGTACCCAAAGCTGTATGCAGACACTCCCAAAATCGAGATGTAAACCGCGGATCTCTATCGGACACAATAGACTTCGGCACACCATGCAGTCTAACAATCTCACCAATGTACAAGTCGGCCAATCTATCTAAAGTGTAAGTAGTATTGACTGCCAAGAAGTGAGCACACTTCGTAAAACGATCCACAATAACCCACACTGAGTTCTTCTTCGTAGGAGTCAAAGGCAAACCCGAAACAAAATCCATGGTGATGTTCTCCCATTTCCATTCCGGAATCCTCAACGGTTGCAACAAACCTGAGAGAACCTGATGTTCCACCTTCACCCTCTGACATACTAAACACTTACTCACAAAGTCGGCTACATCTCTCTTCAAGCCAACCCAAAAGTACTCATTCTTCAAATCACGGTACATCTTCGTACTTCCATGATGCATAGCAAACGGACTACTGTAGGCTTCAGTCAAGATCGTACGTCTAAAGTCAGTGTCCTCTGGCACGACTATCCTATCTTTGAAACACAGAACCCCATCAGTACTGAAACTGTAGTCTGAAGATCTACCTTCGGCTATATCTTGCACGTGAGGTGCCAAAGATCTATCTAAGAGTTGCTTCTCTCTAATCAACTGACCTAGAGTAGGTCTAACCTGAAGCTCGGCTACCAAGCCACCATCTCCGGACAAGCTCAAACTAGCAAAAATGGCTCTCAAATCCACGACTATCTTTCTACTCAATGCATCGGCCACTACATTGGCCTTACCCTGATGGTACTCAATGGTAAGATCATAGTCTTTCAGCAACTCTAACCATCTACGCTGTCTGAGATTCAAATCTCGCTGAGTCATAATGTATTTCAAGATATTGTGGTCGGTGTATACTGTGCATTTCTCACCGTACAAATAGTGTCTCCAAATCTTCAGAGCAAACACAACTGCAGCTAACTCTATGTCATGGGTTGGATAGTTGCGCTCGTGAGTCTTCAACTGTCTTGAGGCATAAGCCACTACTCTCTTGTCTTGCATGAGAACACAACCTAGCCCTACATAAGAAGCATCACTGTAAACTACATAGTCCTTCCCTGCAACACACAATGGTCCCTTAAATGTACACAAGCTAGCCAACAATTTTTCCCATAACAAAGTTTGACCGGCTTCATAGCTTGGAGCATAAATCGCCACGATACCACAAACCAATTCTTCGACATTCCATTTCCCTTGAATTAAAACATAATAACGATCAATTTGTATTGACTCCAAAGTAAATTTAGTACCTTCCCATATGACTATAATGCCGCCGGATGCCCCAATCGATGGTGAGGACACCATTTCGAAGTTATCCGAGTACCACAAATTTGCCCCCATCAACGACAAAATATCTTCCAATTTTGTCTCCTGTAATAATACCATGTCACATTGATTCTTCCTAATTACCTCACGAACACAACGCCTTTTCGCACTCCCGCCCAAACCCCTTACGTTCCATGTTAACAGCTTCATTAGTCAAAAACCACAACACTCACCGGTAATAACCCACGATATGTCTTTGATAATGTCCTCTTCCCGCCCAATTGATTTCACCCCAATCAATGCCCCTAATTTCAATGTCGCCTCAGCCTCGTTTGCAATATTCTGCTGCACGATCGGATCCTCACAAGAGTCTCTTCCCTTCTTATGTATGTCCGCTACTGTCCCCTTTTTCCTCGTCTCTCGGCCAAGGCTACTTTGTGAATTACCCGCAGTACCAGTAACCTCTCCTCCCACCACACGTCTAACCTTACAAAATGAATTCCCCACACGTATCAGCTCTGTTTGTCCCAATCCTTGCACCGTCGTACCTGCTTGTGAAATCGAGTTTTCCAGAGTAATCACTTTTGAATTAACGCTAGCAACACCTAGAGCTGTTGTCCCCACATTATCCACTGAGTTTGAGTTCGAATTTACTAACCCTGCTATTGCAGGACTCTCCACCAGAGTCCTACTCTGACACTCCTTCTCTCCCTCCATGCTATCGAAACTGATCGGTAGAATCAGTTGTTGCGCCGGCACCACCGTTTCCTGTTCCATCTCAGGCCCCTCGACCACCCTCGGACTTACAACCTCCTTCTCCACGCCCATTTTATTTTGGTGCTCAGCCGCTGCACTCACCCTAGTCGGATAGGGACACTCGTCTGTTCCCTTGTACGCCTCCGCCTTCCTATATCGCACATCATCCCTAAGACTATCACTGCTTCCCTCCTGCGGAGCTGCAGTTTGAGAATGGTTGCCCTCATAGCAGCCACATTCGATCATTGGTCCTTGCCCATCTGTCTCAAACACACGGACCAAATATTCTGCAGCAGCCATTTTGACGATAATACTCTCCTCAATGCGATCAACCATTGTTGTTTCCACCAGCATGCATCCGCAATCTAAAGATGTAGGGGTTTCCGTGTCATCATCCATACATATCAATGACCCCCATAAACTTGCAATATTCGTGAACGTTTTCTTGTGCCATAGGTGAATCAGCAGTCCCACCACGAACAACCAAACTCGGCGGGATTCTATTGTAATTGACGGTGACCACTCTTCAACTTTTGTGAAACACTCCTTTATGCAATCCATCTTCATCACCTGTTCGCGGATTTTCGCCGACGTACACATCAGCAGAATCATGGACCCTGAAAGCCTCATAATCGAAAAACCATCGTTCTTCTCCACCTCCAATCGTTCTGCTAAAGTTTTTAAATTCCATGGCCTAGTGCTCCACCCAATCGCACACCATTGAAGGATCGCCCATTTATCCTCATCTAACACACCCTCAATTACCGGTCGTTTTATTCCGCTATCATATCCACCCTACGTCAACGGTTTATGTGAATCTTTTGTTGAATCCGTCGCAATCCCCTTCATCGGTTTGTGATTCCTTTCTCTTCATATCCTTCTTTAAATTGTTAATGCCATTCCATGCCAAAGCCATTCGCATCCTTGCGCCATATATCCATTTTCCATGAATCCGTTCGATCACCCTATCTGCATCCGTCTTCGATGCCATCCGAACGAATCCAAATCTTGTCCCATCTCTAGCCATCTTCTTGGGTATAAACACATCTATGACAATCCCATGACGATCAAATACTTGCCATAAACCCTTCCAATGAATCGACTCTGAAATCCCACCTACGTATAAGGTCCATACCCGTTGTGAATCCTGTATATCAGCGACGGCTGATTTCTGTTTTGACTGAATCTTCTCTCCATTGCCTTGTTCATGATTTAGGCGTTTCCATAAACTCCCCTTCATCGTGGAACTTGTTTTATCATTTTTTATCCATTCATTAATTGAATTGTAGAAATACAAGCATCGTCTAAGAAATTACACAGATGAAGTAAATCAAACTCTGACACCAATGCTCAGAATTTTTTTAAAGACAAACTTCAAATATATATTTTTAAAATTTCATGCAAAAATTATTCTCTTATTTTCATTCAAACTCGAAATTGGTCTTATTATAACACCTCTTTTCTACATCAATATTTTATTATGATTTTAGAACCAATGCAATATAAAGTTTAAATTGGTAACGTTTGATGAAAAATATGTTCTTTATTAAACTTTAATAATTATTATTTGTTTTTACATGAAATAAAAATATGAAATAAAATATATTTCTTCATCCACGTGCGCCGCATATAAAGTCCAGTAAAATAAGTCGAAATGCATAAAATATTATCGCATACGTTCTGTACTTTTATTCAAGTATATATTTTAAACAAAAAAATTTAATCCAAAAGTTTTTTAATAACATAGAATTAAAATGAAGCAAGTGCATTTATGTAAAATGAAAATGCTCATGAGCTACATTCGCCTTGATCATTGCAAGCCATTTAAACTGTAGGGGTAGGGTTTGGTGGTACGGGGGCTGCACATGCAGCTGGATTTTGTTTGCCAGTAATTTTGGGTTTTACATTTTTACATTCAGATACTGCAGGGCCATTGGGTCCACTGTACGTAATGTCAATGTCGGCGAGCTCAACATTTTCACATGGAAAAGTACCGCTGCAAATGATTCGGACAACTTCTGGAAGCGCAGCCGTACCATGAATGTTCTTGAAGCTGATTTTGCTTAGTTTAACATTTGATTCTGCCTGCATAAACACAATAATATTTAGATGGTTGATAAACTCTTTCCACTATATTAGGATTTTGATAAGCGTTTACATACATCCATTTTGCATTTATTCGATGGGCAATATTTCTGGTCAACTATAATAGGGCAACTGACATTCTTCACGGTGATATCCTCATAATGAATATCTGATGCAGTCCCAGGAAATTCACCCGCCCAACTCTTGATTCTAACACCATTCGATGTATCACTCATGGTGCATTTTGATACTTTAATTCCTTGAACTGGTTCTTCATTGTCGAACTTTCCAAGACTGCCGATACTGATGCCATGTCCTGGTCCACAAGTTACTCCCTTGATGTCCACATTTTTGGAACCATCCCCAATGGAAATACAATCATCACCGGTTTTAATTTCTGAGTCAATAATATTAACTCCATCTGATCTCCCCATGTGTATACCATCTGTGTTTGGACTATCTTGAGGTGCGCGTACGTTGAAACGTTCGAGAGTAATGTTTTTGCATCCCAAAAGATTAACGTGGAACTGTTTGCTATCTCTGCTGGTTATATCTTGTATAACCGCGTTTGTCATATAATCAAACCTTATATTCTATTTAATTTCAGAGTTAAAATAGTTAGAGAAAACTATATATTAGCTATAACTACAAAAAATATATGTATCAAATTCTAGCAAAAGGCAAGAAACTTTACAATGGGGAGTGTACTGCAAAAGTCTTTTTTATCACAACCTTGTCTCCTATAAGCTTGTGTTCCCTGACCGTCAAAAATTCCTCCGCCAGACATTTTGAAATTTTCAATTCTGAGAAATTCGATCCATTTAGGCTCCTTGAATGCTGCAGGATCAGCTGGAGCTTTTATAGTGCCCTGAACTTGAATCTCAATAGGAGCCTTGCAAGGACCTTCTAGTGTTGCTTGACTTAACATATATACGCCTTTAGGAATCACAATTGTTGATGGAGTTGCTGAACTACAAGCTTCTTTCCAGGCATCCAACAATGGCTAAAACAAAATATATTAATACAAAAATTCTACATGTTTTTACCGTTGGAGTATTAAAGTGATTTGCAATTTCACTTACCTTACTCATATCTATTTTCAAGTCAGCCTTTGCGCCAAACTTAGCAACAATATCGAGAACATCTGCTTGAGCTTCGATGGCAGAAAGGATTAAAAGTAATAATATGGACACCGTAGAAACAACATTAAATTTTATTGCCATGTCTTTTATATTTTGTTTTAGCTTGGAAGTAGAATGGTTTTTCCTTTTCTTTCGTTTCAAATATATAGAGAGGTTGTGAAAATTACAACCAACCAATATTTTCTATAAAATCGATTACAATTTATTAAATCTGTGTAAATCTTATGGCTAGGCTTTGATTTCTATGATCACCATGTATTTTATATCCACATGGCTTGGCTAGATAAATTTGTGTTTATAAACTTGAATTATGCGAATTAAGTAAAAGGATTATACTAATGAACGATTTTTTTTAACAATTCCTAATTCTAATCTTGCTCTTACCTAGAGGGGAGGAGAAGAAAGAGGAGTGCTCTTACTGGGTCTAGAATCCATGACCTAAGGGAATATGAGTAACAAAGATGAGCAGCTTGACCAATCGGCTAAGTGTGCTTGCACTACTAACAAATGATTTAGAAGCACTATTTAAGATTTATATAAATAATAATACTCGTGTATAATTAAGATTGTGAATAATGTTATACTATTACATTAATATAGAATATTTTAATGATGTTCCTTTTTTGTGTCGTTTTAATGATGTTTATTATGATTACAATATAGTGAGAATATCAATGCAAAGGGACTTGGCATAATGCTTAAATATGCCCTAACATTTCACACACTTTTCATTTTAGCCTTTATTTTTTTCTTGAAGCACTTTAGCTCACAATGTTTCATTTTTTTTAACAAAAGAGCCCTTCGTTGAATGGAAATTGTTACTTAACTAAGGGTCAACGATTCTGACTGACTAGGCAAGTTCACATTGACTTGAATGATGACATGGAATTTCAATGTTGATGTTAAGGATGATGTGGGATAATGTCACGTCAGTAAGATTTTTTTGAAAATAAATATTATTTAAATAAATATATTAATTAAATTATTTCTAACCAGACGAAAGCTGACAGGTAGTAGCTCCAATTGGTTTAAATTTTGATGAATTTAAAAATTACCTTCAAGGAGTGTCAAACCCATGGCTACTGGCATAACCACCAGGCCAAATTGTTTTGTTGGTTATGATTTGATAATCATTTTATATAACAAAGACTAAAGGGTCAAATATGCCTTTATGGTAAAACCAAATCACCGATGTTGCCCCTAAATTTTTGCGTCAATTTTGCTCTCGAAGCCATTCAACCAAAGTTGACCATTAAAGTGCTGACATGGTAGTTAACGGTGCTGATGTGGCGGCACACTATGCTAACGTGGCCATCCACATGTGATGATGATGTGGTAGAGGGGCTGAATTTGTATTTTAACCAACTTCAATGGCATAATTAATTATTTTATAGAGTTCTCGGGCATAATTGATTTTAATTTAATGTTCGATAACTATTTTAATATTTAAGCTAAAGAATTAAGAAATTATTAAAATTCTAAAAATATTTAGATAATCATTAAATATTAAAATTAAAAACACTATAATAGATTTAAAAAGTTCTTATAGAAACTTGTTGACTATTTTTATTATTGTTGCTTCTACAGAACGAAGTTTTTCAAAATTGAAGTTGTTGCAGTCATACTTACGGACAACTATGTCGCAAGAAAGGTTAACTGAACTTGCTTTGATGGCAATTAAGAATGATCTTTAAAAAGAAGTTGATATTGAAAATGTTGTAAATGATTTTGCTCAAAACAAGCAAAAAGAGCGACACTTTTTATTGAAAATATTAGATTAATTTTTAGATTTTTTATAAGTGAATTTGTATTGCTAAAGAGAGTAATTAAACAAATTTTTTGTATTATGATAATTTTTAAAAAAAAATATTTGAACTATAAATTAAGGGCCTCGTTTTAATAAATTGCACAGAGCCCCATAAATATTTAAACCGCGCCTGAATATAACAACCATATCTACTTACGAAAGTAACTCTAGTTTCTGCCTACTGTAGATATTTGAGAGCAAAAGAGAACTGAAATTCTTCTGTAATGCAAAGGAACATGTGACTATACCTCAAGAATTCCATTTTGCAACGCATGAGAGAATACCACCACTCGTGACAGTTTTTGATATATTTGATAAGGTTGATAAGATTTTTATTTGATCTTATCCAATTATTGTATTGCTAGTATAGCGAAAATTAACCTAATTTACCTATTATTACTTGGTTTTGTAAAACGGTGGATTATCATTCTTAAGCAATATTTAAAATTTAAATCCTAGTGTTTGAAATAAATTAAATTAAAATATTGTTTTCATAATATATCAGAAGATGAATATGGATTTTTTTTCTTCTTATTTTCCCCTTTGCAACAGGTTTCCTTTTATCTTTTATATCATAAAGTGACAAAATTAAAAGAACATTTCCTTTTCTGAAATTATCCAGAAAAACAATTCCTATTCAGTTTAGGTAGAAAAATACTCTTTTCACCAATGTAGGATAGAACTTATGTTTAGTCAGAAGTGAATTTTAAACTCGTTTTTAACTAAATGTGAGTTTCATGTTCAGTGGATAGGTAAAAAAAATTAATTTACCTAATTATTTTTTACACAAAACTCGTTTTTAATTAAGCGTAAAACATGCTTTTGATTAAACACAAATTAAACTTATGTGAACCGAAAAGGTGTGAGCTTTTTTTCATGGAGTTGTTTTTATAGATTATTTTTAAAAAGAGAATATTCATTTAATTTTACAAAATAAAGTAATTCAAATCAGCTGCTAATACCAATTTCTTGTTTTCCTAACAAGTTAATCCTTGGCAATGGCATTACTCATTGTTTAGAGTGTAGGGTGTATTTTTTACGGCTATGATTTAAAATTTAATATTTTGTTGTTGAAACACATAAAAGGACAGAAAATTTTGTTTCCAATATATCACATCTCTTAAGACATGTGTTACCACAACTATGTCTGCGCCGGATGGACGGTGGCGCATGAGATTACCCTTTGTTCTCTATCACTCAACAAGGGAGGAGAGAATGGTCACTATAAATACCCTTGCCTTGGTATTTTTCCACTCAATGTGGGATTGTGACTCTTCTTATTCCAACATTCCCCCACAAATGTGATAGAATTTTTCCGTAACTCAAAAAATATCTTTATCAGAAGAGCAATAGCGAGATTAATTGCTTAATCATTAGTGAACGTGTCTTGAACTAGTATATAATGATGATGAGCGATTCTTCTCTTAGACAAGTGAAACTAGTCTTGAACTTTCTAAGATTAGGGTAAACTCATAACACACAACTAACCCCTTCATCCACCGAAGTTCTCGATGCGTAAGATATATATATATATAGCCATCTTACCTCAAGATTATAGTAAGTGTACTAGAAAAATGGCCCAACATTTTCATAGAAGATGATTAACCCTTCTTACTTATGTAGGTCATTTCATCAGGTTTGTCTCAATAAACCATACTTATAGGACTATGAAATAATTAAAGAGCTTTTGTATAAGCTCAACCTCACAAGGTGTTAGGTGATTTTTCTTCAAGTTCATAAATCATGAACCATCCAAACTCTGGGATAAGAAATCGTTAAGAATAAATATTCAACCTCATAATTCGGTGAGGTTGAATATTTATAGAGGATGTCTAGGTCAAGTCCTTATTGCATTAACAAAAACTTAAACAAAATTCAATTGTTTTCTTACAACTACTAAACAATACAATCTAAACCCTAAGAAGAAATTAAAACATGATAACATTGTAAGCTCGCTATAAAGTCTCTCAACTCTCGATTGCTTCGTTCTAAGGTTTTTTTTTTCAATGGCCGGCTTTAGCTTCTTATTTATAGAGGAGGTCTAGGTCAAGTCCTTATGGAGAAGGAAGTTAAGTTAGAATTAAATACATTAAACGAAAAGATCTTCTTTTAATTATTATGTCATTCTTCCTTAAAATCCCCCACTTGCATGGAATCTTCTCTTGACCTTTCTTTGGCGTTTTCATGATCTTCCCACAGTTCGATCTTCATGCAAAGTACATAGAAAAATTCAGTTTTTCATGCTCTTCAAAACTCATATCACTTTGCATATTTTCACCCTTGTCGACTGTGTCAGGGCATTGTCTCGGCAGTGGCATGGCTATTGGCTCCACAATGGTATGTCTGTCTTTTCCGCTCATCAAGGCTCTATCTCATGGTTTAGCTTCCTTCAGTAGAAACTGACATCCATTGTTGGCTTGATATAGACCGTCGAGTGATGGTTCTGCACTGTTCCTTCTTTTCCTTCATTGTCGTGGCAGTGCTTTCCCGGGAAACGAGTAACGAAATTTGCACATGCACCAAACACACATTTAAAGTAGTACCATTTCGACTAAATAAATCAAACTTAAGGATCAAACATGATAAAGATGAGATCAGTGTGATTGATGCATAGAGGGTTACAATGTGACTCAAATGGGTGTAGATTTAGCAGTAATTGTCATAGAAAAAGGGTGAAATTATAGTATTTTTACACACTTAACACACTCCCAAACTCGAACTATTGTTTGTCCTCAAGCAATGCAACTAGTAAAAATATAATTACTTGCCAAAGTCCTTAATCTTCATAGAGATTGCTTCAACTCGCCTTTTTCCTCATGACCTAACACTTGAAAATACATGATTAAATCTTTCAAATGACTAAAGGAGTTGCCCGGAATCAAACTATGATGCTTGTGAGTGTGTGCATGCTTTGTGTCAAAGATGATTTTCCGGGTTCTAAGTAAACACTTAAGCATTAACCTACTTTCATTGGATATATATATATATAGCAATCTAATCGACTAGAGCCAATTTCGGGCACCTCTAGTGATTAGCCTAGAGCCAATTTCGGGCACCTCTAGTGTTTCCTTAAGCTAGAGTCGGTTTTAGGCACCTCTAACTTTTTACCCATAATTATGACGTGTGCGTGAAAAATTATATTATAGGCTCTTTCTAGTTTCTACCATTTAAGATAGAGGTCATGTAACGACTCGAATTGGGGCATGTCGTACTTACATGACTACACACAAGCATGACGATGTCATCTATTTTAACACCTAAGGTAACATTTTAATACTAAAGATAACAACTTTTGGGTGTTAATGTGACATTTACAGATTTTAAAGAATTTTTTATCTGTTTTTATAAGTTTTTTAGATTTTTAAAAAATTTTGTAAATAAAATAAAAAAACACTGAAAATGTCAAGTGACAACACTATGACCCAACACATTGTATCAATTGGTCTGAAAAACTCCATTAGATTCACCAGTCAATGTTGGCTAAAGGACTTAATTTATTCAATTTATCGGTTCAATAGTTTAGTTGTTTCAATTTATTGCTCAAACGGCTTAATTCAGTCGAAAAAAATTAAAAATAATAATTTTTTTCAAAAATCCAAAAACTTCTTGTACCAAAAGAAATTATTATAAATCTCTTCTTCTCTACCTTTTTTATTTATCTTCGATTTTTTCTTGAATAAAATGTTTTCTTAAGTTTTACTCCATTGATATGTTTTTTCCCAACAAAATGACGTGAGAACTAATCCTGACACCTAAAATATTAAAATAATTGAAACTAAATAAATTGTAGGTAATGCATAGAGAAATTATTTTATGGACTTAGCTCACTACATTATTCATGGTACTTCATCCACTAAAAATCAACAAATTAGCCCTCTTTTTTCATGTCGCTAACTCATTCATGATCAATTTTTATGTAACCACCTACTCCCATTTATATGGCATATGTTGCGTGCCAAAAGTCCTATTGCAATATAGTGCAAGTGTACACGACGCAAGTAGTAATGTGATACTCGAAGTATCAGATGTCAAACCCACAGGGACTGGAAATAGCTTTAACCTTGAATTACTGCACAAGAGAGGAAAAGAATTGAGATTGTTTGGAAAATAATAATTAAGAATAATGAATAAAAGAGAATGAAGATTCAGGGTTAAGAGATAGGCCGGTATTGATCTGCTTAGTAGTGCAGGTGTTGCACTGTATAAAACTTCATGTTCTGTGTATGGCTCGTGTCACGGCAGCACCTGTCGTGGCAGCGGTCTGTTGCTGTTGCGGCAGTGATAAGAATGTAACCCCCTCGTCCCAGTTTGGCCGGATGACCGGTCCGAGTAGGCCACACGGGGAAAACCGAAGCGAAACCCGTTAAGGTTCCCCCTCGGTTAGCAACCCTAATTTTTTTTTCCTTTTAATTCAATCTTTTCTAAAGGCTCATATAAATCCTATGTGATCAAACAACAGAACAAAATGCAGAAGGTAACATTCGAACCCGAAACAACATATAAACAGTCCAATTTTAATCCATTAAACAAGTCGTTTCGAAACACCCTTGAGGCGTATCGAAACGCCTTGACCAGGTCAACTGCCCCAAAGCCCATTCGAAGGAGCCGTATCGAAACGGAGGTCAACCGTTCTGAAACGCCCTCAACGGTCAACTTCTCGTGGTCAACGAGATTTTGACCGTTTCGAAACCCTTAGACCCGTTTCGAAACGCTTTCATCTCGTCATTTTCTCAGAATTCCAGTAGCCAGAACGTTCCGATACCCGTTTCAAAATAGGGGATTCACATGCCAAACTGTATCGAAACGCGTTCCGATACGGGGTCCCTGAAGCCTTATCCGTTCCGAAACGTCCCAGCTCGTTTCGAAACGCGGGCTGTCTGCAACCTTTGAAAACAAGACTTAGGCGAATTTCAACAAGTCTAAAGGTCCCAAAGGACCTCTAAAGGCACACACAACACAAGCAAACAAGGTCTAGAGGCATACATCCTATGTCAAGCATGCTCAAACACACACAAGGCATAGATTTAAACAATCGTTCACACATGGCAATCACACATTAGCAACATTTCAAAAAGCCATGCTTGAAAACGTTAATAGTCAAAAGGCACCCTTCATCTCATATAGGTTTACATGCCATCAAAAGCAATCTTAAACATCCATGAGACATACATCACACAAGCATTTGGCAAGATATATCTTGATTACAATCCAAGTCAATTCATAAACATCAAAACCCTATATGAGTCATTCATAGCTCATACAAACACACACTCTTGCCACATTGCTAAGCTACTACATAATTGTTAACCGTACTTGAGCAACAAAAACTTGGAAAGCCCTTCTTGCCTTGCTCCGTGCTAACACCACGCTAATGATCTGCATTGTTGAAAAATGAGAGCGTAAGCTATAAGCTTAGTGAGGATGCTCTAAAATCGAAAACATCAACAATGCAGGGTTCAAGCATGTATTCCCTAATTCTCATATCTAACATGCATAGGTAAATCCACAAGTAGACCTAGCTAGTCTTTCAAGAGTCATGTATGGCATCTCACACCATACTAAGCTCAAACATCACATATCAATATCACACATTACAATTAATAGAACAAGTTCAATTGGCCACTATTAGATTACCCGGATGTGCGGATTTAATATCAACAATCACATTACCTCGGTTGGATTCCACTCATCACCGGACCTTGCATGGGCGGGATTCCACTCATCACAACATGTCCTACGGATGGGATTCCACTCATCATCCCGTAGAATATATATAAATTTCCGGTGGAATGTTACATCACCGTACTCCTCCTTGATGACTCAACGCCATCAAGGCCACGTACGTTTTGACTCAATTTGTGTGCACACTAATCCTAATGATCGATCATTTACACCCGGTAAGTTAATTAGTGCCAATTTCATTTATCACATCACATATCCACCATTCATGTCTCATACACATTGTATATACATAGCAAGGCATATATATACAATCATTCCACACATCACAATAACAATAGACAAAGGCATGAATAGCATACTAAAATTCAAGGAGTTAAGTTACCAATTTAACTCTCACTTTGGAAAGGCCTACCAAGCACATTCCACACATACACCACACACACTTGAACCAATCTTTAAAACATATTTAAAGTCACTCACCACCCTTCCTTAGCAACCAAAGCAAGCCTCCTACAAGCCCGTATTCGATCCCGATGCTCCACCAATGTCTCCTCTTGTTTCTAGCCAAACAAAACACATCCATTACTTCACAAATCAATGCTAAAACTCAGCCATCATCTCACCCCAAAAGCACAAGCCAACTTCAATAATTTCAAATCCAAATAACCACCCAAATACCCATTTTCGTGCTCTTCCAAAACCTAGCTGAAAATTCCATTTTCAAACACCCAAATGACACCCAATTGGTCCCAAAACACCCTCCTAACATACTTAAACCATCAGCCCTTCAAATTTACTCTAAAACTCAACAAAAACCAAGTTTTGGACACCTTAAAATTGGTCACAAGAACCCATTTCGTGTTTTCACCCAAACCTAACCATTTTAACATATTATGTACATTTTAAGGTGAATAAACTAAAACCAAACTGTATATTTCAAAACAAATAGAAAAACTCAATAAAAACTCAAGCTTTCAATGAATCCCCAAGTTTCAAAAGGTGATAGTTTTAAATTCTACGACCATGTATGGGTAGGGGATGAAGAGGAGAGTGAGAATATACCTTTACCTTTGAAAAAGACCTTGAGATGAGGAAGAAATCAAATGGAATAGTATTTAGGGTTTGAGAGGGGTTTTTGGTTCTCTTTCACGTTGGTGGGGAAGATGGGGAGAGAAGACCACTTTTTTTTCTTTTTTTTCTTTTTAATTTCAAAAGTTGTCTAGCTTTTTAAAACATTTGGGTTAAATCACCACATTGGTCCCTCCTTTTTATTTTAAAAACCCAATTAACCCAAGCCATGGTCAAAACGATTAAATTAATTTTACTGACTCGGGCCACTAACCCGACTAACTCCTAACCCTAAAACACGGGTGTTACAACTCTCTCCCACTTAAGGAATTTCGTCCCCGAAATTACCTGACTGAAAGAGATACGGAAACTGTCTTTCCATATCCTCCTTCCTCTCCCAAGTGGCCTCGTCCACACCTCGACGTTGCCACCGCACCTTTAATAACTCAATCGATCTACCCCGTAACACTTTACTGTCAGAAGCTAAGATCTCAACTAGTTCCTCTTCATAAGTCAAATCCGGATTCAATTCAATCTCCTCTACAGGCATAACATGTGATGAATCGGACCTATACTTACGGAGCATCGAAACATGGAATACATTGTGTATCTTCTCTAGCTCGGATGGCAAACGCAACTGATAAGTTGCCGGACCCACCCTCTTCACGATCTCATACGGTCCTATGTACCTCAGACTCAACTTCCCTTTTCGGCCAAATCTCATTACTTTCTTCCACGGAGATACCTTCAAGAACACCTTCTCACCCACTGAGAACTCAACTTCCTTCCTCTTCAAATCGGCATAGGACTTCTGCCTATCCGAAGCGGCCTTAAATCGATCACAAATCAATTTTACCTTGTCAGTTGTCCCCTTGAGCAAATCCGGCATAGGTAACAACTTATGCCCCACTTCGGCCCAACAAACTGGATTTCTACACTTTCGACCATATAAGGCCTCATACGGAGCCATCTGAATGCTCGACAGGAAGCTATTATTGTAAGCAAACTCAACTAGAGGCAAGTGCTTCTCCCATGTACCCTGAAAGTCAATGATGCAACAACGCAACATATCTTCTAAGATCTGTATAACTCTCTCTGACTGACCATATGACTGAGGATGATAAGACATGCTGCAGTTCAAACGGGTACCCAAATCTGTATGCAGACACTCCCAAAATCGAGATGTAAACCGCGGATCTCTATCGGACACAATAGACTTCGGCACACCATGCAGTCTAACAATCTCACCAATGTACAAGTCGGCCAATCTATCTAAAGTGTAAGTAGTATTGACTGCCAAGAAGTGAGCACACTTCGTAAAACGATCCACAATAACCCACACTGAGTTCTTCTTCGTATGAGTCAAAGGCAAACCCGAAACAAAATCCATGGTGATGTTCTCCCATTTCCATTCCGGAATCCTCAACGGTTGCAACAAACCTGAGAGAACCTGATGTTCCGCCTTCACCCTCTGACATACTAAACACTTACTCACAAAGTCGGCTACATCTCTCTTCAAGCCAACCCAAAAGTACTCATTCTTCAAATCACGGTACATCTTTGTACTTCCAGGATGCATAGCAAACGGACAACTGTGGGCTTCAGTCAAGATCGTACGTCTAAAGTCACTGTCCTCTGGCACGACTATCCTATCTTTGAAACACAGAACCCTATCAGTACTGAAACTGTAGTCTGAAGATCTACCTTCGGCTATATCTTGCACGTGAGGTGCCAAAGATCTATCTAAGAGCTGCTTCTCTCTAATCAACTGACCTAGAGTAGGTCTAACCTGAAGCTCGGCTACCAAGCCACCATCTCCGGACAAGCTCAATCTAGCAAAAATGGCTCTCAAATCCACGGCTATCTTTCTACTCAATGCATCGACCACTACATTGGCCTTACCCGGATGGTACTCAATGGTAAGATCATAGTCTTTCAGCAACTCTAACCATCTACGCTGTCTGAGATTCAAATCTCGCTGAGTCATAATGTATTTCAAGATCTTGTGGTCGGTGTATACTGTGCATTTCTCACCGTACAAATAGTGTCTCCAAATCTTCAGAGCAAACACAACTGCAGCTAACTCTATGTCATGGGTCGGATAGTTGCGCTCGTGAGTCTTCAACTGTCTTGAGGCATAAGCCACTACTCTCTTGTCTTGCATGAGAACACAACCTAGCCCTACATAAGAAGCATCACTGTAAACTACATAGTCCTTCCCGGACTCGGACTGAATGAAGATCGGTGCGTGGGTCAACACTTCTTTCAATTTCTCAAAGGCTCTCTGTCTTGCATCTGTCCACTCGAACTGAACACTCTTCTAAAGTAACTGTGTCAATGGAGCGGCTAACTTAGAGAAACCCTCTACGAATCTTCTATAGTATCCAGCTAAGCCTAGGAAGCTACGTACCTCTGTTACAGACTTCGGTTGCTTCCATTCAACAATGGCCTCCATCTTCTTCGGATCAACTCTAATCCCATCGGCTGACATTACGTGTCCTAAGAAGACTACCTCTCGGATCCAGAATTCACACTTGCTCAACTTCGCATACAACTGATGATCTAGCAAAGTCTCCAAAACTAGTCTCAAGTGTCGGTCATGGTCTTCTTCAGTTCGCGAATACACCAAGATGTCATCTATAAACACAACTACAAACTGATCTAGATACTGATGGAAAATCCTATTCACCATGTCCATGAAAGCAGCTGGTGCATTAGTCAACCCAAAAGGCATGACTAAAAACTCATAGTGACCATACCTAGTTCTGAAGGCCGTCTTTGGTACATCAACCTCTCTTACCCTTAGCTGGTAGTAACCCGATCTCAAGTCAATCTTCGAAAAGACCGATGCTCCTCTCAACTGATCAAACAAGTCATCAATTCTAGGCAACGAATACTTATTCTTCACTGTCAACTGATTCAACTGTCTATAATCTATACACATTCTCATGCTTCCATCTTTCTTCTTCACAAACAAAACTGGTGCACCCCAAGGTGAAGAACTAGGTCGAATGAAGCCTCTATCTGTCAACTCTTGCAACTGAGTCTTCAACTCTTTCAGTTCTTTCAGTGCCATGCGATATAGAGCAATCGAAACAGAAGCTGAATCAGAATAAGTCTCAATGGTGAACTCTACCTCTCTGTCTGGTGGTAACCCTGGCAACTCTTCCGGAAACACACTAGGAAAGTCACATACTGTCCAGATGTCTTAAGGTCTAACCTCACTCATGTTAGAGTTCATCACATACGCCAAGTATGCTTCACACCCCAACTCAACTAACCTCTTAGCCTATAGAACTGAAACTACATTGGACAAGAACTTCACGTTGTCACCCACCACTACAATCTCATAATCATCTGTGAGCCTCAGAGAAATCCTCTTAGTTTCAAAATCTATCCTAGCTCTATGCTCCGTGAGCCAGTCCATACCCATAATTACATCAAAACCATAGAAAGGAAGCTCCATCATATCCATTGGAAACACATGTCCCTGAACCATCAACGAACACCTTCTGTACATTTTTCTAACCACTACAGTGTCCCCAAAGGAACTAGTAACACTAACTCCTACCTCTAGCATTTCATAAGGCAAATTCAACGACTGTGCATGCTCACTCAATATGTAGGAATGTATAGACCCAGAGTCAATCAAAGAAAGGAAACCCAAAGACTGTATCGAAAAGTTACATGCGATCACATCGGTGTAATGCTGATCCCCACGCTGAGCGTAAACTCTGGCCTGGCCTTCGCCCTCCGGCTGAAATGCAGCTACATGTGCTATGTTCCTCTGACCATCATTTCTCGGCTGGAAGTTACCTCTACCGCGCCCGCGGCCTCTCTGAAAGTCGTTGGCTCTAGCAGGAGCCTGAGCTGGTGCCTGTCCCACCTGATGTGGACAGTCACGTCTAATGTGGTCTCTAGCTCCACAACTCCAACATGAGTGGAAATTTCCCCAACACTCACCGGTGTGGTTCCTCCCACAAGTAGCACACGTGGGCAACTTCCCACCAGCTCTCTGGCCCTGTTGGCCCCTACCGTGGTTACCGCCACCACGCCTATGATCATAATGATGCCTGTTGTCCCGATGCCTCTTGGCATCACCACTATCAAAGTCAATGGACCTCTTACCCGAACTAGAACCACCAGATCGTTTGGTCAAGCCCAAACTGTGCTCTAAGTCCTTGGCCCTCGCGACCAAGACATCAAAATCAGTGTAGTCTGAAGCTAGAGTATACCTCTTGATCTCTTCATTCAGCCCATAACGGAAACGATTACATCGTTCCACCTCAGTAGGAACAAGCTCAGAAGCATACTGACTCAGTCTGACAAATCGGATCTCATAATCGGTCACGGTCATACTCCCCTGAAGCAAAGCCATAAACTCCCTCTTCCTCTCATCGAGGTATCGCGGACCCAGATACTTCTTACGGAATGCTGACTCAAAGAACTCCCAAGAAATCTCGGTCTCATCCATACCCGTAGTGATGGTGACCCACCAAGTGTAGGCATCACCCTGAAGCAAGGACTCGACACATCCTAACTTGCGCTCACCAGTACACCCCATCTGAGCGAGGATACGGACAGTCTTCTCAAACCACAACTCTGATCTCTCAGGAGTAGACCCTCTAAACTCTTCGGCCCCTAGGCCACGGAGTCTCTCTAATGGCAAAACAGTGCCCTCTCCCTGATGATGTGTTGCTGCCTGACCCCCAGCTACTGCAGCCTGAAATGCCCCGGCTATCGCCTGAACCAAAGGAGCTAAGTCTATTTCGGTCGGTCCTTGGCCTCCCTGAGGTCCCTCTCCATCGGCCCCGACCTCGCCTCCTACTCCGGGTTGAGGAGGTGGTGGTGGTGGAGGTGGTGGAGGAGCTCCAACTCCAACCACAGGCTCTCCCACTTGAGCCTCAACTCTAACTACCGGCTCAACTCCTGGAGCCGCTGCCCGTGGTTCCGGTCGAACCATCCTAGGCCTCCTAGGTGGTCTTATGGTACAGCTAGCAAGGTAATAACTACAACAACAAACAAATAGGGAATACGTTAGCCAAAGGAAGGGTCCAATAGTGCTCAAGTACTCCCTTTCCTATAAAATCTTTTTTAAATTAAGTAATAGTAGCAATGGGCACACACTCAACACCAGACGCAACAACTCATGCTTCAAAACATCACGCGAACAGTCGATTAATAAGAATTCATGGCAAGGCATGCATCGAACAATACAATCATTTAACATATCAAGCTTACCTCACTTACCTGCCCGAGGTCTCGGTAACCTCAGGCTCTGATACCAACAAATATAACCCCCTCATCCCAGTCTCGCCGGATGACCGGTCCGAGTATGCCACACGGGGAAAACCGAAGTGAAACCCGTTAAGGTTTCCCCTCAGTGAGCAACCCTATTTTTTTTCCTTTTAATTCAATCTTTTCTAAAGGCTCATATAAATCCTATGTGATCAAACAGCGGAATAAAATGCATAAGGTAACATTTGAATCCGAAACAGCATTTAAACAGCCCAATTTTAATCCATTAAACAGGTCGTTTTGAAACACCCTTGAGGCGTATCGAAACGCCTTGACCAGGTCAACTGCCCCAAAGCCCATACGAAGGGGCCGTATCGAAACGGAGGTCAACCGTTCCGAAACGCCCTCAACGGTCAACTTCTCGTGGTCAACGAGATTTTGACCGTTTCGAAACCCTTAGACTCGTTTCGAAACGCTTTCATCTCGTCATTTTCTCAGAATTCCAGTAGCCAAAACGTTCCGATACCCGTTTTGAAACAGGGGATTCACAGGCCAAACCGTATCGGAACGCGTTCCGATACGGGGTCCCTGAAGCCTTACCCGTTCCGAAATGTCCCAGCTCGTTTTGAAACGCGGGCTGTCTGCAACCTTTGAAAACAAGACTTAGGCGAATTTCAACAAGTCTAAAGGTCCCAAAGGACCTCTAAAGGCACACACAACACAAGCAAACAAGGTCTAGAGGCATACATCCTATGTCAAGCATGCTCAAACACACACAAGGCATAGATTTAAACAATCGTTCACACATGGCAATCACACATTAGCAACATTTCAAAAAGCCATGCTTGAAAACATTAATAGTCAAAAGGCACCCTTCATCTCATATAGGTTTACATGCCATCAAAAGCAATCTTAAACATCCATGAGACATACATCACACAAACATTTGGCAAGATATATCATGATTACAATCCAAGTCAATTCATAAACATCAAAACCCTATATGAGGCATTCATAGCTCAAACAAACACACACTCTTGCCACATTTCTAAGCTACTACATAATTGTTAACCGTACTTGAGCAACAAAAACTTGGAAAGCCATTCTTGCCTTGCTCCGTGCTAACACCACGCTAATGATCTGCATTGTTGAAAAATGAGAGCGTAAGCTATAAGCTTAGTGAGGATGCTCTAAAATCGAAAACATCAACAATGCAGGGTTCAAGCACGTATTCCCTAATTCTCATATCTAACATGCATAGGTAAATCCACAAGTAGACCTAGCTAGTCTTTCAAGAGTCATGTATGGCATCTCACATCATACTAAGCTCAAACATCACATATCAATATCACACATTACAATTAATAGAACAAGTTCAATTGGCCACTATTAGATTACCCGGATGTGCGGATTTAATCTCAACAATCACATTACCTCGGTGGGATTCCACTCATCACCGGACCTTGCATGGGCGGGATTCCACTCATCACCACATGTCCTACGGATGGGATTCCACTCATCATCCCGTAGAATATATATAAATTTCCGGTGGAATGTTACATCACCGTACTCCTCCTTGATGACTCAACGCCATCAAGGCCACGTACGTTTTGACTCAATTTGTGTGCACACTAATCCTAATGATCGATCATTTACACCCGGTAAGTTAATTAGTGCCAATTTCATTTATCACATCACATATCCACCATTCATGTCTCATACACATTGTATATACATAGCAAGGCATATATATACAATCATTCCACACATCACAATAACAATAGACAAAGGCATGAATAGCATACTAAAATTCAAGGAGTTAAGTTACCAAGCACATTCCACACATACACCACACACACTTGAACCAATATTTAAAACATATTTAAAGTCACTCACCACCCTTCCTTAGCAACCAAAGCAAGCCTCCTACAAGCCCGGATTCGATCCTGATGCTCCACCAATGTCTCCTCTTGTTTCTAGCCAAACAAAACACATCCATTACTTCACAAATCAATGCTAAAACCCAGCCATCATCTCACCCCAAAAGCACAAGCCAACTTCAATAATTTCAAATCCAAATAACCACCCAAATACCCATTTTCGTGCTCCTCCAAAACCTAGCTGAAAATTCCATTTTCAAACACCCAAATGACACCCAACTGGTCCCAAAACACCCTCCTAACATACTTAAACCATCAGCCCTTCAAATTTACTCTAAAACTCACCAAAACCAAGTTTTGGACACCTTAAAATTGGTCACAGGAACCCATTTCGGGTTTTCACCCAAACCTAACCATTTTAACATATTATGTACATTTTAAGGTGAATAAACTAAAACCAAACCGTATATTTCAAAACTCAATAAAAACTCAAGCTTTCAATGAATCCCCAAATTTCAAAAGGTGATAGTTTTAAATTCTACGACCATGTATGGGTAAGGGATGAAGAGGAGAGTGAGAATATACCTTTACCTTTGAAAAAGACCTTGAGATGAGGAAGAAATCAAATGGAATAGTATTTAGGGTTTGAGAGGGGTTTTTGGTTCTCTTTCACGTTGGTGGGGAAGATGGGGAGAGAAGACCACTTTTTTTTTCTTTTTGTTCTTTTTAATTTCAAAAGTTGTCTAGCTTTTTAAAACATTTGGGTTAAATCACCACATTGGTCCCTCCTTTTTATTTTAAAAACCCAATTAACCCAAGCCATGGTCAAAACGATTAAATTTAATTTTACCGACTCGGGCCACTAACCCGACTAACTCCTAACCCCAAACACGGGTGTTACAAAGCAACTCAGTTTCTTCAAGCTTGGCAAGAATCTCTTATGTGACTTGTCCTATCCCTAGGTCCAAGTACTGTTGATGAGCACTTCTCGGATGATACCTCCAGGCGTGAATCGAAGGGTGAACACCAATGTTGTTGGATTCTTCCTTATCCACTTAACCTCATCTTATCCCTAGGTCCGAGATAGTTCAACCATAAACTGGAGAACCCGCACTTATTCCTTTCTTATACTTAACTCTCCCGATATTAAGTAAATAAATAATCTCATAATGCTCTCCCAATACTCTTGCAAGATGTTGAAACCAGAATAAGCAAACTTGAAGTTTTATTTTATTGAACAGAAAATTCCTAAAAACAGTACAATCCTTGCAACTACTTTACAGGATCAACCCTTAGCCCTAGGGGAAGTTTAGAACATGATAAGAAGGGGGAAAACGACAAGGGTTTTGGGGAAGATGACTAGAGATGAGATATCCTTCCCTAGGTCGAATTACATGCCTTTATATAGGCCTTGGGTTCAAGTTTTCTAATAAGGTAAGAATACAAGTTCAAACTAAAGTAAAACTCTAATTAAGATTAAATCTTCTTAGTAGATGCCTTTAATTCGTCCTCTTTTCTTGCTTTGGGTTTCTTCCTTGAACTTTGGGTTTGGCCTTCATTCTGCTCTAGGGCTCAGAAAAATATAGGAGTGTTGCGTGTAAAAGTGTCTATCGCAATTGTAGTGCAAGTGTACACGACGCAAGTAGTAAAGTGATACAGAAGTATTGGATATCGTCTCCACGGGGACTGGGCTAATAGCTTCACCTTAGATTATTGCACGAAAGTAAAAAGAATATTTAAGATGTTGTCACAGAAATAATAAGAATATTGGAAAATAAGAGTAGAGAAATCAAGATAGAGAGAATGGGCTGGTATTGAATTGCTCAGTAGTGTAGGTATTGCTAAGTCTAGGAAATTCAGCTCTGTCGTCGTCCCCGTCGCGGCAGCACCTGTCGCGGCGGCAGTCTGTTGCTTGTCGCGGCAGCGAACACTCAACTCTGTACTTCAAGTTTGGCAAGAATCCCTGACGTGCCTTGGCCTATCCCTAGGTCCAAGTCTGTCGATGAACACGTCTTTAATGATACCTCTCGGCGTGAATCAAAGGATGAACACTGATGTTGTTGAATTCTTCTTTAGCCACTTAACCTCGTCCTATCCCTAGGTCTGAGATAGTTCAACTATAAACTAGAGAACTCGCACTTATTCCTTTCGTATACTTAACTCTCTCGAAATTAAGTAAATAGATAACCTCGCAATGCTCTCCCGATACTCTTGCAAGATGTTAATAACCAAAATAAGAGAACTTGAAGTTTATTTTATTGAACTGAAAATTCCTAAACAAAAGCAACCCTTGCAACTACTTTACAAATTAACCTGTGGCCCTAAAAGGAATTTAGAACATGATGAGAGGATGAAAACGGCTAGGGTTTTGGGAAGAAGGCTAGAGATAGGTGATGTTCCCTCCTAGGTCGAATTACATGCCTTTATATAGGCTTTGGGTCCAAGTTTTCTAAAATAGCAAGAATACAAGTTTAAATTAAAGTACAACTCTAATAAAGACTAAATCTTCAGAGAATATAGCTTTAACTCGTCCTCCTTCTTGTTTGGGATTTTCTCTCCTTGAACTTTGGGCTTGGCATTCCTTCTGATCTAGGGCTTGGAAAAATATATTGGTTTTCCACGGCAGACGGGCTTAATTTTCTCTATCTGTTGAGGCCCATTTTGCTTCTTCTCCTCAAAACTGTTGTCGTCCTCTGCTGTCACGGCGGCAACCTATGGCAGCATCGTCCTCCTTGACTGCTCGTCCAGTTCCAGCTCTTCTGCTTCACTGCCCAGCGCCTGCCTCTCCATCTGCTACAACAGCAACTTGCAAAAGCAACCAATTTTAGTAGAAATTGTGCCTTTTAATATATTTGTGATGTCTAACTGTAAACTGACCTAAATGCAATGAATTATGCTTGAATGCAGCAGAAATATGGGTTAAATAGGGGGTAAATAATAGAACTTTTACACACTCAACACACCCCCAAACTCAAGTTTTTGCTTGCCCTTAAGCAACTAAGACCTAAAAGAAAAATACAATATTTTTGTTTTGGCTTAAAACAGTGAACTTTCCCTTACCCTTCATTCATTCTCTATGACGGCAGCACCTTGTCGGATAACTTAGGATTTGTCCGGAATCTCACTATAGTCCTCGTGCAGTGTGTGCATGCTTGTGGACAGTTATATGCCAAGACTCTCTTAGTTTCACTAGAATATTTTCAGCCTCTAACTTGAATTTTTATGTCAAAGTTTATCTTTTGAAGGCATTTCTTATGCTCCTTTGTTTTTTTGTTTTGACTCGATTTCATTGTTTTTTTTAAGCTAAAGTTTCACTAGAGCCAGTTTCGGGCACCTCTAGCTAACTTCCTAGAGCCGGTTTCGGGCACCTCTAGGGCTGTTGAGTCTCTTTTGCTAAACTTCTTTCCTAGAGCCAGTGTTAGGCACATCTAGGGGCTATTCAAGTGCTAAGCTTCCTATTCTAGTTGACTAAAAGAGTTCTAAGCAGTATAACGGTCACAAATAGTGTTTAAGTTCAGAACTATAGAAAGGCTCTAAACTGCTCCTAAAGCTATCCTAAAGGCACTGCCATGACAGAGCTGTCACGACAGGTAAGTTCAGTTCACAGACTTAAGCCAAAATTTTCAAAATTTTCATTTTTTAAGAGAAAATAAACTAAGTAAAAGACACAATTTTAAAACTAAATTAGACTCCATTAATGGAGGGATGCCACCCCCAAACTCGAGGGTTGCATTGCCCTCAATGCAAATGACAAGTTAAAATAAAAAAAACAGTACATCACAAAATATATAGGCAGACAACAAAATAAGTTAAGAAACTCAAATTTTAAGCGCTGTCATCACTGCTGCTGCTGACTCGGATCTGGCGGCGGGCACGAGCCTTCTGAACTGGCTGGTGGATGGGGGAGGCAGATGTGTTCTTTGTTTTGGCCTCCCTCGGTGGTTGAATTCTTGTCGGGGAGATGTGAGGAGGTTTCTCCACAACCTGGACCTCTGAGTTGTTGCTGCTGTCATCACCACTGCTGCTGTCACTGCTGCTGCCGCTGTCCGGCTTGTTTTTGTCTGCCATTCTCTTCTGTCGTTTCACCGGTGTAAACTCCTTTGAGAGATTCCTCTTAACAAAGGGTTCAATGTCGCTTGCGGCCCAAACGGAGGACGAAGAGAAACCGGCAATGAAGGCGTCAAGCTCTTCTGAGGGCATTCTGCGTTTTGTTCCACGGGCAGAAGTCTCAGCACGGTTGCTGCCAGCGGCTGTCGGGGTAGGTGTTGGTGTTGATGTTGCAGATGGTGTGCGTGGTGTGGCAGCAGGTGTTGGGTGTGGGCAGGGGTTGGCACAGCAAAATAATGTGTAAGAAAGGTGGGAAATACGACATCAGGGAAATTTAAAGAGTTTTGGATAAAATGTACCGTAGATGCAGTAAAATCCCTGATGAAGCTCATAAGACCGAGCTGTCGTTCCTCCATTTTCTGGATAGCAGCGAGAATCTGGGAGGAGGAGTCAGTCGGGGCTGCTGCTGCTGGTTGCTGCCTGGCTTCTGTGGCAGCAGGTTCAGTCTCCGTCGGCTCTGTCGTGGCAGCTGGATCAAATGAGGACAGAGGGGTGGCAACAGTCAGCTCCATTAAGCTGAGTATGTTCTTGTTCGTCCATCCCTTCCCTTGGGCTCTGATATCCGTGGCAGCTTCAGGTACCCCATGGCCGCGGAAGAGGGCTGTGATGAGGTACGGAAGATAGAGCGGTCCCGTCGGCCGGTGTGTGCACTCCAGGATGCTGTTAATGGGTCTCTCATGTAAAATAGAGTGAATTAAGGCTAACCTGGGCTGGTTGACAATGGTATTGTACGACGACGGCATGATGCGATTTTTTATTAAAGCGTTCCATAATTTGGCTTCCGGCAGGAGTTGAGTTCTTTTTACCGTCCTTGGGTTCTTACGATTGGTATTCCACTGAGTTCCCTCATCTGTTATTTCTGCCATGACAGTATCATAGGCAGCAGGGTCAAGGCTGTTCAGGAACTGTTGGTGGCCGTCGTCGTTGCTGCCGACGTAGAATCTGTAAAAGGTGTTGATATATTCAGCTTCGAACGACACTTCCCTCCCTCGTACGGTAACTGTTGTCGTTGTTCTGCTGTTGATGGCAGCATAGAAATCACACACTAAAGAGACGTTCATCTCCTCAGGTTGTTCAGCGAAGATCTGCCACTATAAAGCTCTGATTTTGCGAGAAATGAACGGCTTTAGGCCCAAATTTCCCTCCTTTGTAGTGTAGATGAATCCTCTTTCTTCCCACATGTCTCTGATCTGGAATGAGCGTGGGGTGGTTGCTGTCGGGGTGGAGTCGGAGGCAGCATTCATACGGGTATTTCTGGAAGACATTGTTGCAAGGGTTGTGAAAATGAAAAGGAAAGCAAATAAAATCTAGAGGAAGCAAGTAAGAAGAGTAGAAGTGAGTGAAAATGAAAAATGAAACGGTATTTATATAGAGAAGAATCTGCTGCCCGTTGGAGCTGTAACGACAGGCGCGAATAACGGGGCCAGTTGTTACGCAGTTGCGTGTTTGACGCGTCTGACACGCGTTTCCGTGTCTGCTGCGCGTCTGTTACGTGTTAGCGTGTTTGTCGCGACAGCCTGTATTTTTCGCGTCTATCGCGGCAACTGAAACGACGGGCTCCAAAATTTGGGCTTTTTGGGCTGGTGGAAGGATAGTGGGCTTAATTCACTTCTCATGTTCTTCTTGTCTCCTTTATTTCCTAAAAAACAATAAAGATATTATTTAAAAATAAAATAAATCTAATTTCCTAATAAATAATAATAAAAATAAAAATAAAAATTAGGTTAAATTAGGGATGCCAAGTGGGGCATCTCCTAAGGTAACCACTTCCTGCATTCTAGGGGCTTCAGTCCCTTGATAATGCTTCAAGTGTTGTCCGTTGATTTTGAACTGGTGCCCATCTTTTAGAGATCTAATCGTGATAGCACCATGGGAAAAAACCTGTACAACTTGGAACGGGCCAGACCATCTAGATTTCAGCTTCCCTGGAAAGAGTTTTAATCTAGAGTTAAATAGCAATACAAGCTGCCCTGGGCAAAACTGTCGTGGCAGCAACTTTTTATCATGCCACTTCTTAGTTTTATCTTTGTAGATTCTTGCATTGTCATAGGCCATTGTCTGAATTTCTTCAATTTTGTTCAGATCCAGTAGCCTTTTCTGCCCTGCCTTTTCCAAGTCCATATTAACTGCCTTAATTGCCGAGTATGCTCTGTGCTCTATCTCGACAAGTAAATGGCATGTTTTCCCGTAAATCAATCGGTAAGGAGACATTCCCAATGGAGTTTTGAAAGCTGTCCTATAAGCCCATAACGCATCATTGAGGTGTAAAGACCAATCCTTCCTAGTTGGCTTAACCATCTTTTCAAGAATGTTCTTGACTTCCATGTTGGATATTTCAGCTTGTCCATTGGTTTGTGGGTGATATGCTGTTGCGATCCGATGCTTGACACCATACTTCTTCAAGGCAGCAGCAATAACCCTATTGTCGAAATGCCTCCCTTCATCACTGATGATCGCCTTAGGGATGTCAAATCTAGAAAAGATGTTTTTGTGTAAAAACCTTTGAACTGTCTTGGCATCATTCTTTTGAGTGGCGATAGCTTCAACCCACTTAGATACATAATCTACTGCCAGGAGGATGTACAAATTCCCACATGAAGATGTGAATGGTCCCATAAAATTGATCCCCCAGACGTCGAAGATCTCGACTTCAAGAATGTTCTGTAGTGGCATCTTGTGTCTCCTTGAGATGTTTCTTGTCCGTTGGCACTTGTCACAGCTCTTGTATAAGATTTGAGCATCTTTATACAATGACGGCCAATAAAATCCTGACTATAGAACCTTGGCAGCAGTTTTGTTGCCTCATAGGTGTCCTCCATACTGTGAAGCATGACAGTGATGAAGTACGTCTTCTTGTTCATCCTGAGGTACGCGTCTCCTTATAACCTGATTTGCTCAGATTTTGAAAAGAAGAGGTTTGTCCCAATAATAATGCTTAACATCATTTTGGAACCTTTTCCTGGCTTGATAATTAAGGTCAAGGGGAATTATTCCGCTAACTAAAAAATTAACGAAATCAGCATACCTGGGGAGTTCAGAAGACTTACCTACCGCCATGGCTGTCGCGGTAGTGACTGTAGAAGCAAATAGCTGCTCATCGAGGAAGGTCTCCAATATGTTTGTCTCATCTGTCGGTAGACTCTGTCCCTTCTCCAACCTTGACAAGTGATCTGCCACTTGATTTTCTGTCCCTTTTTTGTCCTTGATTTCAAGGTCGAATTCTTGCAATAGCAGGATCCAACGTATCAAACGAGGCTTTGCATCCTTTTTCGTGAACAGATACTTCAATGCAGAGTGGTATGTGTGCACTATGACCTTCGTCCCAAGTATATAAGAACGAAACTTGTCAATGGAGAATACCACAGCTAATAACTCCTTCTCTGTGGTGGTGTAGTTCACTTGGGCATCGTTCAGTGTTTTTCTGGCATAGTATATGACATGAAAACGTTTGTCTCTCTACTGCCCAAGTGCTGCCCCAACAGCATAGTCACTAGCATCACACATGATCTCAAATGGTTGTGTCCAGTCTAGTGGTTGTACTATTGGGGCTGTTACCAGCTTTTCCTTCAGAACCTTGAATGCCTCAGTACATTCATTGTTAAAGTCGAAGGGTCGGTTCTACTCCAGAAGATGGCATAGGGGCTTGGTGATTTTTGAAAAGTTCGCAATGAACCTCCGATAAAAATCAGCATGTCCTAAGAAACTTCTGATTCCCTTGACTGTGGTGGGCGGCGGCAGCTTTTCGATCACTTCTATCTTAGCTCTGTCGACTTCTATGCCACGGCAGCTAATCTTATGGCCAAGGACTATCCCTTCATCCACCATGAAGTGACATTTTTCCCAGTTCAAAACTAAGTTTGCTTTTTCACATCTTTCGAGCACCTTCTGTAGGTTGCCTAAGCAGCTTTCGAAGTTGTTTCCAAAGACTGAAAAATCATCCATAAAAATCTCTAGGAAGTCCCCCACCATATCGGAGAATATGGCCATCATGCACCTTTAGAAGATGGTTGATGCATTGCATAGTCCAAATGGCATTCTCCTAAAAGCGTATGTTCCGTAGGGGCATGTGAATGTCGTCTTTTCTTGATCTTCCGGTGCGATAGCTATTTGATTGTAACCTGAATAACCATCAAGAAAACAATAGTAAGGTTTACCCGCTAGTCTATCAAGCATTTGATCAATAAAGGGTAAAGGGAAGTGGTCCTTTCGGGTAGCTTTGTTAAGCTTCTAATAGTCCATACAAACCCTCCAACCGGTCACAGTCCTGGTTGGGATTAACTCATTGTTTTCGTTGGTTACCACGGTCATTCCTCCTTTCTTGGGAACACATTGCACCGGGCTCACCCATTTGCTGTCCGAGATGGCGTAGATTATTCCAGCATCTAGCCATTTGATTATCTCTTTTCGCACCACCTCTTTCATTGCATGGTTCAGCCGCCTTTGAGCATCTATATCGGCTTATGATCATCCTCGAGAAGGATTTTATGCATACATAATGCCGGACTAATGCCTTGAATATCAGCTATCGTCCATCCAATAGCCTTTTTGTGTTGCTGCAGCATCCCTATTAATTGTTGTTCATGTTCCTGCATCAACTTGGAAGAGATGATTACGGGCAACGTATCATTTAAACCAAGAAAAGCATATTTTAGCTGCCCTGGCAGGGGCTCAAGTTCTAAAACAGGGGGCTCAACAGTTGATGGCTTTTGAATTGCATGGTTATCCGAGGTATAATTTAAAGGCTCGAATAACTTACCTGGACGATTGCCTATCCAGTTTACCTCCTCCTGATCTTCAGTATCAGATGTATCAGATTCTGAGGAGTTGCTGTTGTGGCAGTCATGTAAGAGGCTGCCGAGGCAGTGACCAATTTTAATGTCGTGACAGTCCGACCTGATGCAGGGTTGGTCAAGGGTAACTTCAGTGATAACCTTGCATTCTTCTTCTGCATCAGCATGCTTCATAGCTTGGAGAACATTCAACTTTATTTCTTGGTCGTTCACTCTCATGGTGAGTTCTCCTTTTTCCACATCAATTAGTGATCTTCCCGTGGCTAAGAAGGATCGCCCCAGGATGATTGGTGCGTTTTCATCTGCTTCACAATCTAAAACAAGAAAGTCAGCAGGAAAAATAAAATTATCCACTCTTACCAGAATATCTTCGATTTTTCCTTCCGGATGAACGTAAGAGCGGTCTGCCAGCTGCAGAATTACTGTTGTGGGCCAAGCTTTTCCAATACCTAATTTCTGAAAAACAGATTTTGGCATTAAATTTATACTAGCACCAAGATCACATAGTGCCTTACCCACATATTTGTCTCTGATTACACATGGTATGATGAAGCTCCCAGGATCCTTCTTTTTCTGGGGTGGATGCTTGTGCAGAATACTCATGCATCCTTCTGTCATCTTAACCGTTTCAAATTCTCCAAGTCTAGATTTCTTCGACATGGCATCCTTGAGAAATTTGGCATAACCGGGCATCTCCCTAACGACATCTAACAGCAGAATGTTGATGTGAACCAGCTTAAAATATCATAAATCTTTTTAAGTTGTGATTCTTGCTTCAATTTCTGTAACCGTTGAGGAAAAGGAGGTGGGGACGATAATTAGCAATACGTCCTTCCCACTGCATACGGATCCGAGGAGGTTTGGGTTCATCATATTTCTCCTCTATCCCTTCTGATGTCGTGAAAGGCTCATCGGCAGCAGGCTGTCTTTTACCTGTCGGGGCAGCTTCCTCGGCAGGTATGTCCAAGGCTGGGTTTTTCACTGTTTCAGCTTCCTTCTCTGGCCCTGGTAGTTTCTTCCCACTCCTAGTAGTAATGGCTTTACACTGCTCATGTGTGGGCTGCCTAGCATTTTCAGTATTGCTAGGGAATCCGCCATTCTGCCTTGGGTTGATATGCTGAGAGACCTGACCCATTTGTGTCTCCAACGATTTCAGAGTAGCTTCATGATCTGTCATCCGCATCTCTGTTTTATCCATGAATGTCTCCGTCTTCTTGACAAATTGATTCATGTTCTCAATGTAAGTTCCTGTTTGAGACATAAACGTAGCCAGAGTCTGTTCCAGTATACTGTTTGTGGCAGCTGGTGGTTGTTGCTGTTGCTGCTGCGGTTGCTGTCGAGTCAGCAATCTAGGTCCTCCCTGATTCTGATTATTGTGTGCTTGAGGATTTAGGGCATTATTAGGATTACTCCAAGAAAACTTGGGATCCTTTCTCCAGCTGGGATTGTAGTTGTTGGAGTTATAATTCTACTTATTGTAGTTTCCAACATATTTTCCCTCTTCTAACTGTATAGGACATTCATCCGAACTGTGATTTCCCCCACAAATTTCACATACCTCTTCGACAGCGAACACAGGCTGTGAATCATCGTTTAAGAGCTTTTTCATTGCCTTAGTGAGGTATGCCACCTGTGATTTCATTGTGTTGTCGGCCTCATAATCCTTAACAGCTAGGACCCGTTTACCCCCTCTTCTTGCTGTCGGAAACTGCTTCTCATTCTTGGCCAGATTTTTTAATACTTTCATTGCCTCATCTGGGTCCTTGTCCAGTAGTAATCTGTTTGCTGCTGAATCAATTCGAATACGAGTTTGTAAATTGGCAGCATTATAGAACTTAGTTACCTCGTTCCAGACGGGGAATCCATGAATTGGGCAGTTCCGTAGAAGAGTAGTAAATCTGTCTCAGGCCTCGTGCATCGGCTCGTCATCTTCCTGTTGAAAAGTAGCAATTTCATTACGTAATCGCTCAGATAAATGTGAAGGATTAAAACGAGATAAAAATTCACGAGACAAATATGCCCAAGTTCTAATTAAACCCGGCGTAAGTTTATTCCACCAAGTCTTTGCTCTGTCCCTCAATAAATGGGGAAATAACCGAAGCCTCAGTATCTCCGGATTAACTCCTGGTAGTCTAAACGAACCACAGATTTCTTGGAACGTTTTCAGATGCTCCCTTGCATCCTCTGTAGCAGCTCCACTAAATTGACCGGGGTTGTTGATCATGCTGAACATAACAGGTTTTAGCTCGAAGTTGTCAACATCTATATCCGGCAGCGTGGTTTCTAGTTCTACATGATCATTCAGCATGTAGTCTCGGCAGGACCGTCGTGCGGCAGCGGCAGGAGGGTCGCCAACAAGAGGAATAATCTCTCCATCTCCGACAGGAGGGTTATTACCCTGGGGGTTCCCTTGGTTGTTCATCGTCTCTATCTGTTCTTCAAGGTACTCGTTCCTGGCTAGTACGTGACGAAGTCGGTTCATAAGATTGAACGAACGTTCTATTTCAGGATCTAATGGATACTCAGGTTCTTCTCCTCATCTCAATCTGCGCATAAACAAGAAACCTTGTGAAAAGCAAAAGTTGAACAAACCAAATTAAAACAGAAAAATAAAAATAAAAAGAAAAGTGCAGTAAAAGGAAAGGTAGAGTTATGTTGCCAGTCCCCGGGAACGGCACCAAAAACTTGTTGCGTGTAAAAGTGTCTATCGTAATTGTAGTGCAAGTGTACACGACGCAAGTAGTAAAGTGATACGGAAGTATCGGATAACGTCTCCACAGGGACTGGGTTAATAGCTTCACCTTAGATTACTGCACGGAAGTAAAAAGAATATTTAAGATGTTGTCACGGAAATAATAAGAATACTGGAAAATAAGAGTAGAGAAATCAAGATAGAGAGAATGGGCTGGTATTGAATTGCTCAGTAGTGTAGGTATTGCTAAGTCTCAGAAATTCAGCTCTGTCGTCGTCCCCATCGCGGCAGCACCTGTCGCGGCGGCAATCTGTTGCTTGTCGCGGCAGCGAACACTCAACTCTGTACTTCAAGTTTGGCAAGAATCCCTGTTGTGCCTTGGCCTATCCCTAGGTCCAAATCTGTCGATGAACACGTCTTTGATGATACCTCCCGACGTGAATCGAAGGATGAACAGCGATGTTGTTGAATTCTTCTTTAGCCACTTAACCTCGTCATATCCTTAGGTCTGAGATAGTTCAACTATAAACTAGAGAACTCGCACTTATTCCTTTCGTATACTTAACTCTCCCGATATTAAGTAAATAGATAACCTCGCAATGCTCTCCTGATACTCTTGCAAGATGTTAATAACTAGAATAAGAGAACTTGAAGTTTATTTTATTGAACTGAAAATTCCTAAAACAAAAGCAACCCTTGCAACTACTTTACAAATCAACATGTGGCCCTAAGGGGAATTTAGAACATGATGAGAGGATGAAAATGGCTAGGGTTTGGGGAAGAAGGCTAGAGACAGGTGATGTTCCCTCCTAGGTCGAATTACATGCCTTTATATAGGCTTTGGGTCCAAGTTTTCTAAAATAGCAAGAATACAAGTTTAAATTAAAGTACAACTCTAATAAAGACTAAATCCTCAGAGAATATAGCTTTAACTCGTCCTCCTTCTTGCTTGGGATTTTCTCTCTTTGAACTTTGGGCTTGGCATTCCTTCTGATCTAGGGCTTGGAAAAATATATTGGTTTTCCACGGCAGACGGGCTTAATTTTCTCTATCTGTCGAGGCCCACTTTGCTTCTTCTCCTCAAAACTGTTGTCGTCCTCTGCTGTCACGGCGGCAACCTATGGCAGCATTGTCCTCCTTGACTGCTCGTCTAGTTCCAGATCTTCTGCTTCACTGCCCAGCGCCTGCCTCTCCATCTGCTACAACAGCAACCTGCAAAAGCAACCAATTTCAGTAGAAACTGTGCCTTTTAATATATTTGTGATGTCTAACTGTAAACTGACCTAAATGCAATGAATTATGCTTGAATGCAGCAGAAATATGGGTTAAATATGGGGTAAATAATAGAACTTTTACACACTCAACAAGGAGTGGTCCACGACAGGCCGGCTTGAATTCCTCTATCTGTCGAGCTCCACTTCACTTTTCCCTTCACCAATGTTGTCGTCATGGCTGCCACTGTAGCGTCCTCCTTCTCAACTCCAGTCTTGTGTTCCAGCTCTGCTCCTTCGCTGTCCTGAGTCTGCCACAGCAGCTACCTGCAAAAGTAGCGAAAATCAGTAGAAACTGTGCCATTTTATCTAATTGTGATGTATATATGAAACTTTACCTAAATGCAATGAATTATGCTTGAATGCAGCAGAAATATGGGTTAAATAAGGGGTAAAATATAGAACTTTTACACACTCAACACACCCCCAAACTCAAGTTCTTGCTTGCCCTCAAGCAAATATGACTTAACTAAAAATTAAAATTTTTTGTTTGGCTTAATTCAGTGAACCTTTCATTACCTACCACACATGATCTATCACGAACAACACCTTGTCAGACACTTCTGGATTTATTCGAAACCATGCTATAGGTCTCGTGTAGTGTGTGCATGCTTTGTGAACAAATATGTGCCTAGACTCCTTTAATTTACTAGAATAGTTAAGCTACTTGCTTGAATTTTTATGCCAAATTTCATTTTCTTGGAGGCAATTCTTAGGCTCCTTTAGTTTTTCTTAATTAGACTCGGTTTTCTTTTCTTATTTTAAGTTGACTAGAGCCTGTTTTTGGGCACCTCTAGCTACCTTCCTAGAGCCGGTTTTAGGCACCTCTAGGTGTATTGAGTCTAAATTTTCTTATCTTCTTTTCCTAGAGCCAGTGTTAGGCACCTTTAGGGGCAACTCAAGTGTTTAAGCTTTTCCTATTCTAGTTTACCAATAGAAGTCTAGACAGCATAAGAGTCACAAAGGGTGTTTAAAGATCAGAACTATAGTAAGGCTCTAAACTATTCCTAAAAATATCCTAAAGGCACTGCCGCGACAGAGTATGTCGCGGCAAGTAAGTTCAGTTCAAAGACTTAAGCCACACACACACACACACACACACACACACATATATATATATTAAAAAATAAACTTAATAATAATTAACACTTAGGCACAATTTTAAAACACAAAAGACACTTCATTACTGGAGGGATGCCACCCCCAAACTCGAGGGTTGCATTGACCTCAATGCATGATGACATGGATAAAAAGAGAAAAATAAAATACATCACAAGATAGATAAAACAGCAAGACAACAAAAATAAGATAGAAACTTAATTTGAGGAGCTGTCATCGTTGCTGCTGCTGATATGTAGCTGCCAGCGGGCAATGACCTTCATTGTGGGGGCCGACAAAGTTCTAGGAGAGGCGGAGGCTGTCTTCTTTTTGGCCTCCCTCGGCGGCTGGATACGGGTGGGTGAGATTTAGGGTAGCTTGTCCAGCACTTGTTCCTCATCTTCGGAGCTGCTGCTCGCAGACTTGCCCTGGCCGGAGGGTCCTTCACCAACTTTGTTGGGCTTCTGCCTCTTCATTGGAGTGAAATCCTTGGAAAGGTTTCGAGCAACAGAGGGCTCCCCGTCAGAGTCCTGCCAGACGAATGATGAGGAGAACCCTTCAAAGTAGTCGTCTTTGAGTTCTGGCAGCGGCTCTTTTCTCTTCTCGCCTCTGGCAGTGGCAGTGGGAGTGTGGCTGCCGCCTTCAGCTGTCGCGGCCGGTGTAGGAGTAGATGCAGCAGATGGGGTCTTTGGTGTGGCAGCAAGAGTAGAAGTAGGTGTGGGGGCAGCAAAATATTGTTCTGGGAAGGTAGGGAACGGTACATGTGGAAAATTTAAATTGTTATGAATAAAAGTTACTGTGGCTGTTGTGAAGTCCCTTATGAAGCTCATCAGACCGAGTTGTCGTTCCTCCATCCTGTTGAGTGTTGACAGAATTTGGGTAGAGGCATCTTGTGGAGGGGCTGCTGTCGTTGGCTGCTACTGCTCTGTTGCAACAGGTTCTAGCTGACTGGGACCTGCCGGCTCCTCTGCTGTGGCAGAAGGGTTGAAGTAGGACAGTGGGGTTGCTACTTTCAGCTCCATGAGGCTGAAGATGTTACGCTCCGTCCACCCTTTCCCTCGAACTTTAAAGTCTTCCGCAATTTCTGGAACGTTGTGGCCTCGACATATTGCGGTGATGAGGTACGGGAAGACAAGAGGTCCCGATGGTCGGAGAGCACATTCCAAAATTCCCTCCCTTATGTATCAGTCGACATTGATGGGTCTTTCATTCAAAATTGAATGTACAAGTGCTAACCTGGGTCGGTCGATCGTACTATTATGGGAGGATGGCATGATTCTCTTCTTGAAGAAGTGATTCCATAATTTCGCCTTGAAAGTTAATTGAGTTCTTTTCACCGTCCATCGATGCTTTGGGTCGGTGTTCCATTATGTCCCCTCCTCCGTCACTTTTGCCATTACCGCATCATAGTCTACCGGCGACAGACTTTCGACGAACCTCTTGTGGGCATCCTCCTTTCTACTAACATAAAGGCCATAGAGGGTGTTGATGTAAGAAGGCTCAAAAGAAAGTTCTTTACCTCGCACCGTCACGGTCGTAGTATCCTTGCTGTTGACGGCAGCATAAAATTCCCGGACCAGCGTGACGTTCATTTCTTCCAGCTGGGCAGCAAACCGCTGCCACTTCAAGGCATGAATCTTCTTTGCGATGAAGGGTTCAAGCCCTAGGTTTCCCGTGGGCTCGGTGTAGAGAAAACCCATTTCTTCCTACATCTCCCTCTTTTGGAAGGAGTGGTAGTATCTGCCGGCAGAGTCGGTGAAGGCGAAGCGGTTTGGGATGGCACTATAGCTTGGAGTGCTCACTGCCGCGGCAGAGCTGGAGGCAGCACTTCTTTGAGTTTGTCTGCTAGTCATGGTTGCAAGGCCGTGGAAGATAAAGAGAAATTTGAGATCTAGAGAAAGCAAGTTGAGAGAGTAAAAGTGAGGTGAAAAATGAATGGTGAATGGGGGTTTATATAGATGGATGATTTTCTGCCCGTTGGAGCTGTAACGGCAGGCGCGAATACCGGGGCCAGCTGTTACGTAGTTTCTGACGCGTCTGTCACGCGTTTCCGTGTCTACTACGCGTCTGTTACGTGTCTGCCGCGACAGTGTGGTGACAGGCTGTATTTTCCGTGTCTATCGCGACAGCTGATGACAGGCTGTGACGACAGACTCATCCGTTGGGCTTTTTGGGCTGTTGTTGATATGGTGGGCTGGTTCACTTTTTCTCCTCTCCTTGTTTCCCTTAATTCCTAAAAATAATTAAAATAAATTTTTAACTCCTAAAAATAAAATAAAATAATTATTTATTCCTAATAAATAAATAAAATAACTAAGTTAAATTAGGGATGCCTTGAGGGGCATCTCCTAAAGTAACTACTTCCTGCATTCTTGGGGCTTCAGTCCCCTAATAATGCTTTAGTCTATGTCCGTTGACTTTGAATTTGTGCCCGTCTTTTAAGGATTTGATCGTGATGCACCATGGGGAAAAACCTCCACAATTTGAAAGGGGCCAGACCATCTAGATTTAAGCTTTCCTGGGAAAAGTTTCAACCTAGAGCTAAACAACAACACAAGCTGCCCTTGGCAGAACTGTCGTGGCAGCAACTTCTTGTCGTGCCACCTATTGGTTTTGTCTTTGTAAATCTTTGTGTTGTCGTAGGCCATTACTCGAATTTCTTCAATTTCATTCAAGTCAAGTAGCCTCTTCTGTCCTGCCTTATCTAAGTCCATGTTTACTGCCTTGATAGCCCAGTAAGCTCTGTGCTCTATCTCGACAGGTAAGTGGCATGTTTTCCTATATATAAGCCTGTAGGGTGACATTCCCAATGGTGTTTTGAATGTTGTTTTATAGGCCCAGAGTGCATCATTGAGGTGTAAAGACCAATCTTTTCGAGTGGGTTTAACCATCTTCTCAAGGATGTTATTCACTTCCCAGTTGGATATTTCGGTTTGTCTATTGGTTTGAGGGTGGTATGATGTTGCAATCTGGTGCTTTACGCCGTATTTTCTCAAGGCAACAACAATTACTCTATTATCAAAATGTCTCCCTTTGTCACTAGTAATCGACTTAGGTACGCCAAACCTGGAGAAAATATTCTTGTGCAGAAATCTCTGAACAGTCTTGGCGTCATTTTTCTGTGTGGCGATTGCTTCAACCCACTTGGACACATAATCTACTGCCAGTAGGATGTAGATGTTCCCACAGGATGCTGAGAACGGTCCCATGAAATCGATCCCCCATACATCGAAGATTTCGACTTCTAAAATGTTCTGCTAAGGCATCTCATGTCTTCTTGAGATGTTCCCAGTCCTTTGGCATTTGTCACAGCCCTTGTAGAAGGCTTGGGCATCCTTGAACAGTGAGGGCCAATAAAGACCAGATTGCAAAACCTTGGCAGCTGTTTTGTTTCCACCTAAGTGTCCTCTATCTGGGGAAGCATGGCAGTGGTGAAGCACAGCTTCCTGCTCATCCCGTGGTACACACCTCCTGATCATTTGATCTGCACAATGTTTGAAAAGAAGAGGTTCGTCCCAATAATAATGGTTTGCATCATTTTGGAACCTCTTCCTTGCTTGGTAATTAAGTTCAGGGGGTAGTACTCCGCTAACAATGTAATTAACGAAATCAGCATACCAAGGAAGTTCAAAAAACGTACTTGCCGCCATGGCTGTCGCGGCAGTGCTTGTGGCAGCAAACAACTGCTCATCCAGGAAGGTCTCCAATATGTTGATCTAGTCCGTTGGTAGACTCTTTCCCATCTCTAATCTTAACAAGTGGTCTGCGACTTGGTTTTCTGTCCCCTTTTTATCCTTGATTTCAATATCGAATTCTTGCAGCAGCAGAATCCAACGTATCAGTCTAGGTTTTGCATCTTTTTTAGCGAACAGATACTTCAATGCTGAATGGTCTGTATGGAACAACACATTTGTTCCAAGTATATACGAACGAAACTTGTCAATCGAGAACACCACTGCTAATAGTTCCTTTTCTGTTGTGGTGTAGTTCACTTGGGCATCATTTAGTGTTTTGTTGGCGTAATAAATTACGTGGAAGAGCTTGTCCTTTCTCTGCCCAAGTGCTGCCCCTACAACATAGTCACTGGCATCACACATTATTTCGAATGGCAAACTCTAGTTTGGTGGCTGTACAATTGAGGCTATTACCAGCTTCTCCTTTAGAATTCTGAATGCCTCAGTACATTCAGTATTGAAGTCAAAGGGACGATTCTGCTCCAGTAGGTGGCATAAGAGCTTGGTAATCTTCGAGAAATTTGCAATAAATCTTCGATAAAACCCAGCATGCCCTAAGAAACTCTGAATTCCCTTGACTGTGGTGGGTGGCGGCAGCTTTTCAATGACTTCAATCTTCGCTCTGTCTACCTCTATGTCGCGGCAGCTTACCTTGTGGCCTAGGACTATCCCTTTATCCACCATGAAGTGGCACTTTTCCCAGTTTAACACCAAGTTCGCTTTTTCGCATCTTTCGAGCACCTTCTGTAGGTTGCCTAAACAGCCTTCAAAATTGTCTCCAAAGACGAAAAAATCGTCCATGAATATTTCCAGGAAGTCCTCCACCATGTCGGAAAATATCGCCATCATGCACCTTTGGAAGGTTGCTGGTGCGTTGCAGAGTCCAAATGGCATTCTCCGAAAATCATAAGTGCCGGATGGGCAAGTCAAGGTCGTTTTCTCTTGATCCTCCGATGCAATAGCTATCTGGTTGTAACCTGAGTAACCATCAAGAAAAAAATAATAAGGTTTTCCCACTAATCTATCAAACATTTGATCAATAAAAGGTAGGGAAAATGGTCTTTCCAAGTAGCTTTGTTAAGCTTACGGTAATCCATACAAACCCTCCAATCGGTCACAGTCCTAGTTGGGATTAGTTCGTTCTCTTCATTGGTCACCACAGTTATTCCTCCCTTTTTAGGTACGCACTACACCGGGCTCACCCACTTACTATCCGAGATGGCATAAATTATCCCGACGTCAAGCCATTTGATAATTTCTTTTCTCCCCACTTCTCGTATAGCGTCGTTTAAGCGTCTTTGAGCATCAATGGTCGGCTTATGATCATCCTCTAGGAGAATTTTGTGCATACATAATGTCGGACTGATGCCTTGGGTGTCAGCTATCGTCCATCCAATAGCCTTTTTATGTTGTTGCAGCATCCCAATTAATTGTTGTTCTTGTTCCTACATTAACTTGGAAGAGATGATTACGGGCAACATATCATTTAAACCAAGGAAAACATATTTAAGTTGCCCTGGCAGGGGCTTAAGATATAAAATAGGTGGCTCTACAGTTAAAGGCTTTTGGATTATGTTTTCATTCGAGGTATAGTTTAGGGGCTCGAATAACATACCTGGACGATTTCCTATCCAATTTACCTCCTCATGACCTTCAGTGTCGGATATGTCAGAATCAGAGGAGTCATTGTCGTCGTTGCTGCCGTGACAGTCTTCCAGATGACTATTGTGGCAGTGACCAAATTTTATGTCATGGCAGCTCGACCTGATGCAGGGTTGGTCAAGGGTTACTTCAGTGATGGCCTTGCACTCTTCTTCTGCATTAGCTTGTTTGATTGCTTGGAGAACATTGAGTTTGATCTCTTGATCATTTACTCTCATTGTCAGTTCTCCTTTCTCTACATCAATCAGAGATCTGCCTGTGGCTAGGAAGGGTCGCCCCAGGATGATTGGTGCATTTTCATCTGCTTCACAGTCTAAAACAAGAAAGTCAGCAGGAAAAATAAACTTATCCACTCTTACCAGAATATCTTCGATCTTCCCTTCTGGTTGTACGTAAGAGCGGTCTGCCAGCTGCAGCATGACTGTCGTGGGTCGTGCTCGTCCAATACCTAATTTCTGAAACACTGATTTTGGCATTAAATTTATACTAGCACCTAGATCACAAAGTGTCTTACCCACGAATTTGTCACCAATTATGCACGGTATGATGAAGCTCCCAGGATCCTTCTTTTTCTGGGGTGGATGCCTGTGCAGGATAGTCATCCATCCTTCTATCATTTTTACCATTTTGAATTCCTCAAGTCTGGATATTTTTGACATAGCATCCTTGAGAAATTTCGCATAATTGGGCATCTGCTTGATGGCCTCCAACAGTGGTATATTGATGTGCACCTGCTTAAAAATGTCATAGATCTTTTTGAGTTGGTACTCTTGTTTATGTTTCTGTAACCGATGTGGAAAAGGAGGTGGAGGACAGTAATATTTCAGACGTCCTTCACATGGTATTCGGATCTGAGGAGGCTTAGGTTCTTCAGCATTCTTTTCTTGCTCCTTTGTCCCTTCTGCTGCCGTGACAGGTGTGGCGGTAGCAGGTTGTCTATCTTTTGTCGGGGCAGTGTTCGGGGCAGGTGTATCTAGGGTCGGTTCCTCAATGGTATGGTTTTCATCACCGGCCCTTGCAGTTGTTTCCCACTCCTAGTTGTAATAGCTTTGCACTGCTCATGTGTGGGTTGTCTAGCGACCTCAGTATCACTAGGGAATCCTCCGTTTTGCCTTGGCTTAATATGCTGGGAAACTTGGCCCATCTGTGTTGTAACCCTCTTAACCCGGCCCAGACGGTTGAACCGAATTAAGAAGTTTACACGGGGAAAACCAAAGTCAACCCGAAAGTCAACCTTGATTAACGACCCTTTTTTTCTTTTTAAAACTTCTCTAGATGCACATTAACCCTAGATATGTTCACAAGATCAGCATACTCAAAGATCATAACCATCAGAGAACATTCAGGGACCCAATTGCACAAATTAAGACTTTAGGGACCAAATTGTAAATTCTGAAAATTATAAGGACTTAACCCACTTTTGAGTTACCATTATTAAATTAGTCATATTTCATGCTTCTCTGTCAAATTTCAGCTCAAACGGACATCTCAAACTCATTCAATTGCAATAACAAGATTCAAGACCAAAATGCAAAGATTTCAAAACATTTAACCAACAATTTCAGTGCCCAACGGTCGAGTGTTTCGGAACAGGGAAGACCCGTTCCGAAACGCGGGACCGTTCCGAAACTGGTACCGAAACAGGGCCTGGCAGTGGCCAAACCGTTTTGGAACAGTTCCTTCCGTTTCGGAACGCCCAGGCCATTTCAGGACCCCGTTCCAATACGGTAGCACCTGTTCCGAAACAGGCTACCCAGATTGCAGAAAATTTGCTGGTTTAACACACAATTGACCCATCAAACATGCTCCAAAGGCAACCAAACTCTACCAGCAAGTCATTATAAGCACAAGGAACATACTTGCATCAACCATACTCAATCATGGCATCAAATATGGAAATACCCAATTCTATTGGCATGCTTCCTATTTAGAAAACCATTCAAGCATCAAAACACCAAACCAACCACATAAAGGCCTTTTACACGTTCCAACATCAACATCAACATAAAACCAACTTAAGGAGTCCAAAACATCTCCTAAAACAACAACATAGGTTCCCCATTGCCAAATGCCAAAAGCTAATAGTGTTTAAGAAACCTTCACCATACATGAGCTTAGTTCACCACTTGGATTCTTGACCTACTTGCTGCCCTCAATGCACTTTAGTGTTCTGCATTATTAGTTTAAGAAAAGAGAGAGCGTAAGCAAAAAGCTTAGTGAGGAATGCTCATTTAAAACCACTCAATAATGCACTTATAAAACACCTTTATAAACCATTCTTCAAAACAACATTTATACATGCACATAAGCATTTTAAATCAAGCAATTCATGCTTCAAATCATTAACATGTCATATTGGCCACAAGTGATAATCATAATCTTTTCAAAATACGATCAACATAAGACTCACATATGGACTTTTAAACACCATTGTGATCTTATAATTCACAAGGACCACACATGGACTTTTAAACACCATTGTGTCCCTAGCACAAGAATCACCTATGGACTTTTAACCACCATAGTGTTCTTCAATATACAAGGCTCACTCAAGGACTTTTAACCACCTTAGTGACCTTAACAAGAATCACTCATGGACTTTTAACCACCATGAAGTTCTTAGAATCCACAAGGCTCACACAAGGACTTTTAACCACCTTTGTGACCTTACAAGGCTCACCTAAGGACTTTTAACCACCTTAGTGACCTTAACAAGAACCAACCATGGACTTTTAACCACCATGTTGTTCTTAAACAAGAACCACCTATGGACTTTTAACCACCATAGAGTTCTTAACCTTTTTCAAAACATCACTTGCCAATATGCATCATTTATCATCAACAATCCACTGTTTTAAAGCATTTAACAAAGCCATTAATCACCATGCACCATTATGCATCAAAACCACATTTAATCAAATGTTCAAAACAAGGATCCCTTACCTTGAGCATCCTTCAACACATGGCTTATAAAATCAGCAATATTCATGCTTAAATATGCTTTCAAAACAGAATTTAAAACATGCAAACAATCACATTGCACCCAACCATCTCATGGTTCATCAACAAGAGAGTTTTTCCGAAAACTTACTCTTGAGCTTAGCAAAGTTGTTTAGACTTAAACTAAGCTCCCAAACCATCAAAACATTGGTTTCAAAGCTGAAAACCAAAATCCACTCACCGATTCCGTTTCGCCACTTACCGAAACACCAATCAAGCTTCCGGATCACCACCACAAGGATCCAAAGATGACTCCCCTGTTTTAAACACATCAAAGCAGAGGATTAATGCATCATCATGCATTAATATCTTCAATGAAAGCACCTAAACTCGCTGCCCTCATCAACACTCCCATTTCGGCTACCAAACACAACCGAAATCACCTCCAAACAACTCCACAACACTACCCAGCCAAGATCCATCAACTCTAAACATTCATAAACCTCAATTAACATCCAAAAAGGATCTAACCACGTCCTTATACCTCCAGCTATAACAGATCATCAAGATCACTTCAAAAACAACCAAAAACTCAAGCAAAACTTAGGAAATTTAACCTATCCGGGATTGCATTGATTAAACCTCAATTTCTCATCAATTATACATTCATTTAACATCAAAAAGACACCTTAAATCACTGCTCAAACAGATCATACGAATTTTACCAAAAATCAACCAAATCTTGCATTTTAAAGCCAAGATCAAGAGTTCAATTGTAAAACCTTTAATAAAACATAAATCAAGGATTGAGAACTTGGGAATTTCAGTAAAGAACTGAGAGTTTAGAGGAGAAGGACGTTCTTACCTCCAAACTTGAGTTTCTCCCTTTTTAGAACCAAAATTCTTGAAGATCCAAATAGCAAATACAAAGGTTTTGTTGAAGAGATGATTAGAGATCAAAAGAGGATTAAAATCTCATATTTGGATGTCAAAATCAAAGGAAAATGCTCTGGAGAAATGTGTTTTGGTTGAGAGAAAAGATGAGAGAAAAGGAAAATGGAAATTTGGAAAGTTAGTTAGAAAATGCCAAAATATCTTCCCTCCCTTTACTTTTATTTAAAAAACCATTAATTAAACCTTTAATATTTTAGAAAAATCTGGAGAAACTCCTATTGGGTAAATAGCTCCTTAAAGATTCAAAGTTTCAATCCTTTTTAAAACAGTCACACAGTTTTCGAAAATTACATTTTGGTCACTAACCCAAAATGTCACCCTTCCAAACCTCATTTTGTAAAATTGATTTCACCAAACTCTTATATATAATAAAAGAGGATTTTAAGACATTTTTCCATATTTTTAATGCAACCCGAACTAGGCTTTCCTAAATTCACCCTTTTATATTCGAACCGCGATCCGACCGGTCCGGTCCAAACCCAAAACTTCTAAGCCCAAAATTGGGGTGTTACAACTCTCCCCCCCTTAAGAAATTTCGTCCTCGAAATTTACCTGAAGGAAAGAGATACGGAAACTGCTTCAGCATGTCATCCTTTCGTTCCCACGTGGCTTCCTCAACTCTGCGATGTTTCCACAACACCTTTACCAACTCAACGGTCTTGCCTCGAAGAACCTTACTATTCGAATCCAGAATCTTCACCGGTTCCTCATCATAGGTCAAATCCGGATTCAATTCCACATCTTCCACAGGCATCACATGTGAAGGATCCGATCTATACCTCCGAAGCATAGAAACATGAAACACATCATGAATCTTTTCCAACTCTTGAGGTAACCTCAACTTGTACGCAACAGGACCCACACGCTCAACCACCTCGTATGGTCCAATGTACCTAGGGCTCAACTTACCCTTTTGACCAAACCTCATCACCTTCTTCCAAGGCGAAACTTTCAAAAACACACGGTCACCCACCGCATACTCAATCTCCTTACGCTTCAAATCCGCGTAAGACTTTTGCCGATCAGAAGCTGCCTTCAAACGCTCACAAATGAGCTTCACCTTCTCGGTGGTTCCTTTCAACAAAACCGGCATCGAAACCAACTTCTGACCCGTTTCAGCCCAACAAAGAGGAGTCCTACACTTCCTCCCGTACAAAGCCTCATAAGGTGCCATTTGAATACTTGCTTGATAACTGTTATTATAGGCAATTTCCACCAAAGGCAAATGTTTCTCCCAAGAGCCCTGAAACTCAATCATGCAGCACCTCAACATATCCTCCAAAACCTGGATAACACGCTCGGACTGACCATCCGACTGAGGATGATAAGATGTACTGAAGTTCAACCGTGTACCCAAAGCTTGATGCAAACACTGCCAAAAACGCGATGTAAACCTCATATCCCTATCTGACACAATCGACTTAGGCACACCATGCAGCCGCACAATCTCAGCAATGTACAGCTCTGCAAGCTTATCCAAAGAGTACGTAGTATGCACAAGCAAGAAATGCGCACACTTCGTCAGGCGATCCACAATCACCCACACCGAATTCTTCTTCGATGGTGACAAAGGCAAACCAGAAACAAAATCCATGGTAATCCTTTCCCACTTCCACTCAGGAATCTTCAACGGTTGCAACAAACCTGATGGAAACTGATGCTCAGCCTTAACCCGCTGACACACCATACACTTGCTTACAAACTCCGCAACATCTTTCTTTAAACCCACCCAATAGTACTCGTCACGAAGATCACGATACATCTTAGTACTACCAGGGTGCATAGCGAAAGGACTACTATGACCTTCAGTCAGAATAGCACACCTCAACTCAACATCATTGGGCACTACTATCCGACTCCCAAAACACAACACTCCATCATCATTAAAACAGAAATCCGAAGGCCTACCCTCCGCAATATCCTGAACATGAGGTACCAAGGAATCATCCAGCAACTGCTTTTCCTTGATCAACTGAACCAAAGATGGTTTCACTTGCAACTCAGCCACAAGACCACCATCACGCGAAATACTCAAACTAGCAAACATAGCCCTCAGCTCAACAGCTACCTTCCTGCTCAAGGCATCCGCCACAACATTAGCCTTTCAAGGGTGATACTCAATCGTCAAATCATAATCCTTGAGCAACTCCAACCAACGTCGCTGCCTAAGATTCAACTCCTTCCGAGACATCAGATACTTCAAACTCTTGTGATCAGTGTACACAGTACACTTCTCACCATACAGATAATGTCTCCAGATCTTCAAAGCAAAAACCACCGCAGCCAACTCAATATCATGCGTAGGATAATTGCGCTCATGCACCTTCAACTGCCGCGATGCATAAGCCACCACCTTACCCTGTTGCATCAACACACATCCCAAACCAACGTAGGACGCATCACTATACACCACAAACTCTTTCCCTGATTCAGGTTGAACCAAGATAGGAGCTTGTGTCAAAGCTGCCTTAAGCTTCTCAAAAGCCTGCTGCCTCGCCTCCGTCCACTCATACTTAACATCTTTTTGCAACAACTTTGTCAAAGGTGCAGCAATCTTTGAAAACCCATCCACAAACCTCCGGTAGTATCCTGCCAAACCAAGGAAACTACGAACCTCATGGACAGACTTAGGAACCTTCCAATTCATTATCGCCTCAATCTTCTGAGGATCAACACGAATCCCTTCAGCAGAAACCACATGACCAAGAAACACCACTTCTCTAAACCAAAACTCACACTTGCTCAGCTTAGCATAAAGCTGATTCTCCAACAAAGCTTGCAACACAATCCTCAAATGCTCTTCATGCTCCTCCTCAGTACGCGAGTACACGAGGATATCATCAATGAATACCACAACAAACTTATCCAGGTATTCATGAAATACACGATTTATCATGTCTATGAAAGCTGCAGGAGCATTGGTCAAACCAAACGGCATCACAAGGAACTCATAATGCCCATACCTCGTCCTGAAAGCTGTCTTTGGCACATCCACATCCTTCACCTTCAACTGGTAATATCCTGACCTCAAGTCAATCTTAGAGAACACAGCTGCTCCCCGAAATTGATCAAAAAGATCATCGATTCTCGGCAATGGATACCGATTCTTGATAGTCAACTTGTTCAGCTGACGATAATCAATGCACATTCTCATAGTGCCATCATTCTTCTTCACAAACAAGACCGGTGCACCCCAAGGCGACACACTCGGCCGAATGAACCCACGATCAAGCAACTCTTGCAACTGCGTCTTCAGCTCTTTCAGCTCCTTAGGTGCCATTCGATAAGGGGTAATGGACACATGAGTTGTGTTCTCATACAGCTCAATCCCAAACTCCACTTCGCGATTAGGAGGTAATCCAGGCAACTCCTCAGGAAACACACCAGGAAACTCTCGCACAATCCTGATATCTTGCACACGCAACTCCTTAGAGCTAGGATTCATCACAAAAGCTAGATAAGCTTCACAACCTTGCCTCAGCATCCGGCTCGCCTCCAAGGTAGACACCACATTGGCAAGAAACTTCACATTCTCACCAACCACAACCACCTCATAATCATCCGCAAGTTTCAACGAAACTCGCTTATTCTCACAATCCACCACAGCACGATGCTCAACAAGCCAATCCATACCAAGGATTACATCAAAACCATAGAAAGGCAACTCCATAAGATCAACAGGGAAAACATGATCTTGCACAACCAAAGGACACCTTCTATAAAGCTTCCGAGTCACAACAGTCTCACCAAAAGAACTAGTGACACGCATACCAACATCCAAAGACTCAACAGGCAAACCAAGCAATTCAGCATGCTCACGCAATATGTAAGAGTGTGTAGATCCAGAATCAATCAAGGAAAGTAATGACAAGGATTGCAGAGTAAAAGTACCTGCGATCACATCTGCGTCATTCCTCCCCTCCCTCTGAGCAAACACTCTAGCCTGGCCACCACCTTCAGGCTGAACAGCTACAACATGAGCCACATTCCGCACACCATCCTCTCTACGCTGGAAATTACCACGGCTGCGCCCACGACCTCTCTGTGGTGCAACAACTACAGGAGCATGCACTTGGCCACCAGCCAACATAGGACACTCTCTCCTCAAGTGATCCGTAGATCCACAGTTCCAGCACGAATTACCAGCTGCCACTACAGGAGCTTGCACCTCCCTCACAGCTCGAGGACAATCACGTTTCATGTGGCCACGCGATCCACATGTCCAACATGCACTCGGTTCAGCTCTTGCTTTGCCTCCCTGAGCAGGCGCACCACCACCTCGCTTAGCCGAAGACTGATACCTTTGATCACGTCCCCTCTTATTCCGTCCACCACCGGAACTATAATCAGCAGCTCGCTTACCAGCACCAGAACCAGCACTCTTAGATGATAAGCCCAAATTCATCTCAATGTCCTTTGCCCAACCAACCAGCACATCAAAATCATTGTACTCAGCAGCCAGCATATACGTCTTTACATCCGTCACCAAACCATAACGGAACCTTTCACACCTCTCCCGCTCATCCGGAACAAGCTCAGGTGCATACTGACTGAGTCGGACAAACTGAACTTCATACTCAGCCACTGTCATGCTCCCTTGAGTAAGAGACATGAATTCCCTCTTCTTCTCATCTAGGTACCTCACACCCAGATATCTCCTCTTGAACGCGTTCTGAAAGAACGTCCAAGTCACATCGGCATCCGCCATCCCAGAGATAGAGGTAGTCCACCAAGTGTAAGCATCATCTTGCAACAATGATACTACACAGCCCAGCTTTTGCACATCAGTGCAACTCATTTGACCCAAGATTCTCTTGGTACTTTCCAACCAAGCCTCAGAACCTTCAGCAGACAAACCCCTGAACTCAGTCCCTCCCAGACTGCACAAACGCTCCAAGGGTAGTCTAACTCCAGCATCTCCCTGATGCCCAGCTCCATGAGCTCCAGCTACCGCTGCTTGAAAAGCTCCAGCAATAGCTTGAATCAACACCGTCATGTTAGGAACAGCTTGCCCCTGACCAGCCTCAGGTCCAGCGACCCCAGCACCAGCTGCAGCTCCAGCTCCTTCACCCCCAGCACCACCACCACCAGGTGGAGGAGGTAAATCCACCGCACTTTCAACATTCTCCTCATTCTCATTCTCATTTTGAGCCATAGCTCGCACATTACTCCTCAACTCTCTACGAGGTGCCATACTCTAACAATGCAATCACAATGCAAATAAACAAAGTCAGGCCCAGCAAGGTAAGCAATCCAAGTACTCAAGCTCATTTCCAATTAAAAACAACATCATTTCATTAGCTTTTATTTGGCAATGGGTACCCACAACATGCTTCACCACAGCATACATCACAACCGTAATATATTTACAACTCACACATCATGCTTTCATTCAACAAGCATACAAATCATACATACATAAATCATCCACATAATCATTCCCAATTACACGAGAACTCAGCTCTGATACCACCAAATGTAACCCTCTTAACCCGGCCCAGACGGTTGAACCGAATTAAGAAGTTTACACGGGGAAAACCAAAGTCAACCCGAAAGTCAACCTTGATTAATGACCCTTTTTTTTCTTTTTAAAACTTCTCTAGATGCACATTAACCCTAGATATGTTCACAAGATCAGCATACTCAAAGATCATAACCATCAGAGAACATTCAGGGACCCAATTGCACAAATTAAGACTTTAGGGACCAAATTGTAAATTCTGAAAATTATAAGGACTTAACCCACTTTTGAGTTACCATTATTAAATTAGTCATATTTCATGCTTCTCTGTCAAATTTCAGCTCAAACGGACATCTCAAACTCATTCAATTGCAATAACAAGATTCAAGACCAAAATGCAAAGATTTCAAAACATTTAACCAACAATTTCAGTGCCCAACGGTCGAGTGTTTCGGAACAGGGAAGACCCGTTCCGAAACGCGGGACCGTTCCGAAACTGGTACCGAAACAGGGCCTGGCAGTGGCCAAACCATTCCGGAACAGTTCCTTCCGTTTCGGAACGCCCAGGCCATTTCAGGGCCCCGTTCCAATACGGTAGCACCTGTTCCGAAACAGGCTACCCAGATTGCAGAAAATTTGCTGATTTAACACACAATTGACCCATCAAACATGCTCCAAAGGCAACCAAACTCTACCAGCAAGTCATTATAAGCACAAGGAACATACTTGCATCAACCATACTCAATCATGGCATCAAATATGGAAATACCCAATTCTATTGGCATGCTTCCTATTTAGAAAACCATTCAAGCATCAAAACACCAAACCAACCACATAAAGGCCTTTTACACGTTCCAACATCAACATCAACATAAAACCAACTTAAGGAGTCCAAAACATCTCCTAAAACAACAACATAGGTTCCCCATTGCCAAATGCCAAAAGCTAATAGTGTTTAAGAAACCTTCACCATACATGAGCTTAGTTCACCACTTGGATTCTTGACCTACTTGCTGCCCTCAATGCACTTTAGTGTTCTGCATTATTGGTTTAAGAAAAGAGAGAGCGTAAGCAAAAAGCTTAGTGAGGAATGCTCATTTAAAACCACTCAATAATGCACTTATAAAACACCTTTATAAACCATTCTTCAAAACAACATTTATACATGCACATAAGCATTTTAAATCAAGCAATTCATGCTTCAAATCATTAACATGTCATATTGGCCACAAGTGATAATCATAATCTTTTCAAAATACGATCAACATAAGACTCACATATGGACTTTTAAACACCATTGTGATCTTATAATTCACAAGGACCACACATGGACTTTTAAACACCATTGTGTCCCTAGCACAAGAATCACCTATGGACTTTTAACCACCATAGTGTTCTTCAATATACAAGGCTCACTCAAGGACTTTTAACCACCTTAGTGACCTTAACAAGAATCACTCATGGACTTTTAACCACCATGAAGTTCTTAGAATCCACAAGGCTCACACAAGGACTTTTAACCACCTTTGTGACCTTACAAGGCTCACCTAAGGACTTTTAACCACCTTAGTGACCTTAACAAGAACCAACCATGGACTTTTAACCACCATGTTGTTCTTAAACAAGAACCACCTATGGACTTTTAACCACCATAGAGTTCTTAACCTTTTTCAAAACATCACTTGCCAATATGCATCATTTATCATCAACAATCCACTGTTTTAAAGCATTTAACAAAGCCATTAATCATCATGCACCATTATGCATCAAAACCACATTTAATCAAATGTTCAAAACAAGGATCCCTTACCTTGAGCATCCTTCAACACATGGCTTATAAAATCAGCAATATTCATGCTTAAATATGCTTTCAAAACAGAATTTAAAACATGCAAACAATCACATTGCACCCAACCATCTCATGGTTCATCAACAAGAGAGTTTTTCCGAAAACTTACTCTTGAGCTTAGCAAAGTTGTTTAGACTTAAACTAAGCTCCCAAACCATCAAAACATTGGTTTCAAAGCTGAAAACCAAAATCCACTCACCGATTCCGTTTCGCCACTTGCCGAAACACCAATCAAGCTTCCGGATCACCACCACAAGGATCCAAAGATGACTCCCCTGTTTTAAACACATCAAAGCAGAGGATTAATGCATCATCATGCATTAATATCTTCAATGAAAGCACCTAAACTCGCTGCCCTCATCAACACTCCCATTTCGGCTACCAAACACAACTGAAATCACCTCCAAACAACTCCACAACACTACCCAGCCAAGATCCATCAACTCTAAACATTCATAAACCTCAATTAACATCCAAAAAGGATCTAACCACGTCCTTATACCTCCAGCTATAACAGATCATCAAGATCACTTCAAAAACAACCAAAAACTCAAGCAAAACTTAGGAAATTTAACCTATCCGGGATTGCATTGATTAAACCTCAATTTCTCATCAATTATACATTCATTTAACATCAAAAAGACACCTCAAATCACTGCTCAAACAGATCATACGAATTTTACCAAAAATCAACCAAATCTTGCATTTTAAAGCCAAGATCAAGAGTTCAATTGTAAAACCTTTAATAAAACATAAATCAAGGATTGAGAACTTGGGAATTTCAGTAAAGAACTGAGAGTTTAGAGGAGAAGGATGTTCTTACCTCCAAACTTGAGTTTCTCCCTTTTTAGACCCAAAATTCTTGAAGATCCAAATAGCAAATACAAAGGTTTTGTTGAAGAGATGATTAGAGATCAAAAGAGGATTAAAATCTCATGTTTGGATGTCAAAATCAAAGAAAAATGCTCTGGAGAAATGTGTTTGGGTTGAGAGAAAAGATGAGAGAAAAGGAAAATGGAAATTTGGAAAGTTAGTTAGAAAATGCCAAAATATCTTCCCTCCTTTTACTTTTATTTAAAAAACCATTAATTAAACCTTTAATATTTTAGAAAAATCTGGAGAAACTCCTATTGGGTAAATAGCTCCTTAAAGATTCAAAGTTTCAATCCTTTTTAAAACAGTCACACAGTTTTCGAAAATTACATTTTGGTCACTAACCCAAAATGTCACCCTTCCAAACCTCATTTTGTAAAATTGATTTCACCAAACTCTTATATATAATAAAAGAGGATTTTAAGACATTTTTCCATATTTTTAATGCAACCCGAACTAGGCTTTCCTAAATTCACCCTTTTATATTCGAACCGCGATCCGACCTGTCCGGTCCAAACCCAAAACTTCTAAGCCCAAAATTGGGGTGTTACATGTGTCTCCAGTGATTTCAGTGTAGCTTCATGGTTAGTCATTCTCATCTCTGTTTTGTCCATGAACGACTCAGTCTTTTTGACGAAGTGATCCATGTTTGCCATGTAAGCTCCTGTCTATGACATGAATGTGGCCAAAGTCTGCTCCAGTATACTAGGTGCGGCTGCCGGTTGCTGTTGCGGCTGTTGTTGCGGTTGCTGCCGTGTCAGAATTCTGGGTGCCCCCTAGTTTTGGTTGTTCTACATCTGAGGATTTAGTGTGTTGTTCGGATTACTCTAGTAGAACTTGGGGTCTTTCCTCCAATTGGGATTGTAATTGTTGGAGTCGTAATTTCTTGGCTTATTGTAATTTCCAACATACATCCCTTCCTCTAGATGTAATGGGCAGTCTTCCGAACTGTGATTCCCACTGCAAGTTTCACATACCTCTTCGGGAGAATAGACAGGTTTTGAATCTTTCTTTAACATATTTTCCACTGCCTTTGTATGGTATGCATCATGTGTCTTCGGGGAATTGTCGGCTTCATAGTCTTTTACAGCTAACACTCGTTTACCTCTCCTCGCTGTAGGGAATTGCTCGTCATTCTTTGCTAAGTTTTTCAACACTACCATGGCTTCATCTGGATCTTTATCCAACAGCAATCCATTTGCTGCTGAATCGATTCTCATTCGAGTGTGTGTGTTGGCAGCATTGTAGAATTTGATGACTTGATTCAATACGGGGAATCCATGCATCGGACAATTCCTTAAAAGAGTGGTAAACATGTCTCATGCCTCGTGCATTGGCTCGTCATCTTCCTATTGAAAAGTAGCAATTTGATTACGTAATCGCTCAGATAAGTGAGAAGGATTAAAATGAGACAAAAATTCACGAGTGAGATCTGCCCAAGTTCGTATTGAACCCGATGTTAGTTTATTCCACCAAGTTTTCGCACTGTCTCTCTATGAATGAGGAAATAACCGGAGCCTCAGTATCTCCGAATTTACTCCTGGTAGTCTAAACGATCCTCAGATTTCTTAGAACGTTTTCAGATGTTCTCTGGCATCCTCTGTTGCAGCACCACTAAGTTGGCCAGCGGAATTGATCATGCTGAACATCACAGGTTTCAGATCGAAGTTTTCAGCTTCCACGTCTGGCAAGGTGGTCTTCACTTCCACATGATCATTGATCATGTAATCACGGCAGGACCGATGTGCAGCCTCGGCAGCAGGATGTCCATTCCGTTCATCAAGGGGAGGATCTTCAGGATTCCTTGGGTGATTTACCCTGTTATGCATTGCTTCTAACTGTTCCTCAAGATAATCGTTTCTGGCTATCAAGAGGCAGACTCGGTTCCTGAGATTGCACGTACGTTCGATTTCTGGATCTAGTTTGTACTCAGGTTCTTTGCCTCGTCTTGATCTGCGCATAAGCAAACGAAAAACCTTGTGAAAAGCACAGGGTAAACAGTCCCAATAAAAACAGAAAAATTAAAAAGTAAAAGTGCAGTAAAGGTAAGGGTAAAGATATGTTGTCAGTCCCCGGCAACGGCGCCAAAAACTTGTTGTGTGCCAAAAGTCCTATCGCAATGTAGTGCAAGTGTAAACGACGCAAGTAGTAAAGTGATACTCGAAGTATCAGATGTCGAATCCACAGGGACTGGAAATAGCTTTATCCTTGAATTACTGCACAAGAGAGGAAAAGAATTGAGATTGTTTGGAAAATAATAATTAAGAATAATGAATATAAGAGAATGAAGATTCGGGTCAAGAGATAGGCCGGTATTGATCTGCTCAGTAGTGCAGGTGTTGTACTGTATAAAAATTCTTGTTCTGTGTATGGTTCGTGTCACGGCAGCACCTGTCGTGGCAGCGGTCCGTTGTTGTCGCGGCAGCAATAAGCAACTCAGTTTCTTCAAGCTTGGCAAGAATCCCTGCTATGACTTGTCCTATCCCTAGGTCCAAGTACTGTTGATGAACACTTCTCGGATGATACCTCCTGGCGTGAATCGAAGGGTGAACACCAATGTTGTTGAATTCTTCCCTAGCCACTTAACCTCGTCATATCCCTAGGTCCGAGATAGTTCAACCATAAACTAGAGAATCTGCACTTATTCCTTTCGTATACTTAACTCTCCCGATATTAAGTAAATAAATAATCTCACAATGCTTTCCTGATACTCTTACAAGATGTTGAAACCAGAATAAGCAAACTTGAAGTTTTATTTTATTGAACAGAAAATTCCTAAAAACAGTACAATCCTTGCAACTACTTTACAAGATCAACCCTTAGCCCTAGGGGAAGTTTAGAACATGATGAGAAGGGGGAAACGACAAGGGTTTTGGGGAAGACAGCTAGAGATCTGATATCCTTCCCTAGGTCGAATTACATGCCTTTATATAGGCCTTGGGTTCAAGATTTCTAATAAGGTAAGAATACAAGTTCAAACTAAAGTACAACTCTAATTAAGATTAAATCTTCTGAGTAGATGCCTTTAATCCGTCCTCTTTTCTTGCTTTGGGTTTCTTCCTTGAACTTTGGGCTTGGCCTTCATTTTGCTTTAGGGCTCAGAAAAATATAGGAGTGGTCCACGACAGACCGGCTTGAATTCCTCTATCTGTCGAGCTCCACTTCACTTTTCCCTTCACCAATGTTGTCGTCATGGCTGCCACGGCAGTGGCCACGACAGCGTCCTCCTTCTCGACTCCAATCCTGTGTTCCAGCTCTGCTCCTTCGCTGTCCTGAGTTTGCCACAGTGGCTACCTGCAAAAGTAGCGAAAATCAGTAGAAACTTTGCCATTTTATCTAATTGTGATGTATATATGAAACTTTACCTAAATGCAATGAATTATGCTTGAATGCAGCATAAATATGGGTTAAACAAGAGGTAAAATATAGAACTTTTACACACTCAACAACATAAAAAGGTGAAGGTTCATCTTTAGAAGAAACAAAATGACATATGTTCGAAAACAAGCAGCACCATTTGTTTCAATGGCAAAAATGATGAACAAATTGCAATCTTGTACAAGAAATCTGTCACTTCCTCACAATTCTTTGTCAAATGTAAATAAATAGAATTGCATCATTTTGGCTCCAACAAGGATTTGGTTCCTGGAACCTCCTTGTTTCCTTTCTTCTTTTACTAAATTATTTCTAAGTAATCAGAATAATGATGCTACTGTCCAAATATCAACTCTCAAATTGACAAGCCTATAGATTTTGAATTCGAAATAGCACAGAAAATGCGCCCGATTAGAGTGAAAAGTTCTGGAGAGGAAGAAATGATGGCTAAAATTCCAAAGTTCAAAAAAAAAAGTCTAATGCTTGTGCCATCTGATTTATGTGTATCAAATTTATCTTTATTTGATCTTTACTATTAAAGATTTTTATCTAGTATGCTTTTTGTAACTTGTTTTATTATTTGAGCAGGAGAAACTTGAAAAAGCACTAAAATTTTAATGCAAGGCCATTGAATAAAAAGGTAAATATACCTTAAGTTTGCGTTATATAATATAACCAGTGGAGGTTTTGGACATGTGCAAAGTGGAGCGACTGCATAGGGCCCCTAAAAGGAGGGGCCCAAAAAACAAGGGCCAGATATAAATTAGATAGTTATAAATTTGTATATTTTATAATTAAAAACTTATATCGTCCTTCAAATTAATTGCAAAATACGAATATTAATATCTCTTAAATTTAGAATTAAATATTTCTTGTATATTGTCGATCAAACCATTATTTCTTTGGATGAGAGATTTGAACAACATCAATTATATGAGAATATTGTTGGCTTCTTTTTTTATGATAAATCACTTTCATTAATAATTTTGAAAATGCTCTTAAGAAGGGCGAGTTATCTAATGTTGATGGAAATACATCATTTACTGAGCTGAAATTATTTAGAGAATTTTTACCTAAGGAAAAAATGAGAGCAATGGATTTATTAAGATTTTTAAAACATTTTAATTGCTTCCCAAATGCGACAATTTCTTATAGAAAATTGTTGACTATTCTTATTATTGTTGCTTCTACAGAACGAAGTTTTTCAAAATTGAAGTTGCTGAAGTCATACTTACGGACAACTATGTCGCAAGAAAGGTTAACCGAACTTGCTTTGATGGCAATTAAGAATGATCTTTAAAAAGAAGTTGATATTGAAAATGTTGTAAATGATTTTGCTCAAAACAAGCAAAAAGAGCGGCACTTTTTAATGAAAATATTAGATTAATTTTTAAATTTTTATAAGTGAATTTTTATTGCTAAAGAGAGTAATTAAACAAAATATTTGTATTATGATAACTTTTTAAAAAAATATATTTGAACTATAAATTAAGGGCCTCGTTTTAATAAATTGCACAGAGCCCCATAAATATTTAAACCGCACCTGAATATAACAACCATATCTACTTGCGAAAGTAACTCTAGTTTCTGCCTACTGTAGATATTTGAGAGCAAAAGAGAACTGAAATTCTTCTGTAATGCAAAGGAACATGTGACTATACCTCAAGAATTCCATTTTGCAACGCATGAGAGGATACCACCACCCGTGACAGTTTTTGATATATTTGATAAGGTTGAAATAGTGGTTGGAGCCATCACCCACCAAAGAAGGTAGCCGAAACAACGATTATTGTGGGATAAAAGTGAAGTTGAGAAAGTTTAGGGGTCAAATTAATATTTTATTTAAAGTTCATGGGTCAAATTAGAAATTAACTCTTTTGACTAACGTGTCACGTCATCAAACTAACGGGTGTTAACGGCACAATGACTAAAATAAAACAGATCGAAAATATAAGTGGCAAGAATAACTATTTTTAAAAATAGATGACCAAAATAAAACATAACTCAAACAAAAAAGACCTCCGTTGAAGTTTACCCTTTCTCTTTCTTCTTCGATCCCTACCAATATATCACAGCGATGAATACATATTGTTACATATTATTTATTATTTTCAATTTTTTTAAAAAATTAATAAATTTAAAAACATTAATAGATTAAATAAATTAATATTTTAAAAATAAAAATAAAAAATTAAATAATTTATCATTTTAATTTTTTTTAAAAATTATTGGATTAACAAAGTGTCACATTAACATCTTACATTGATAGTTAGTCAACTAACATTTTTATCTATAGGATTCATTTTAACTTAAAATAAAATATTATGTGCAAAAATAAATAAATATATGAGACAAAATAATAAGTTAAACACATTTTTTCTGACATTATACATTTTATTAATATCATTTTTTGTTCAAAAGGATAACCTTCATTCAAAACTAAAACAAAGTACAGACTCGATAATAACCAACCGGAAAACACCATAATCCAACATCCCTTCCCAAGAGTCGGGAGACCAACAACAGAACAAGCCGAAAGAAGGCAACAAGAAACAGCCACAAAAATACATGAACTAACAACAAATAACCATCCAAGACGATGGACCACACAGCCGTATCCTCCATCTGCAGTGTGGAAATTTGGCAACATAGAACATGCTTGAGAGACTTAAGCTAGTGACAAAAAGAATCAACCACATCGCCTAATAGAACAACACCATCGTGCCTTCGCCTGAGAGCTCTATCCAGAGGCAGGCTTTCGTTACATCGATAACGGCCCTTATCAAGGCAAGCGACACAATGATTATCAACCAAGCACCGATCAGAAGACCAGGTCCCCAGCTGCTCCCAAATAGCAACCTCCGCGACAACAACCGAAACAAAACCAAAACGAAACAAGGGCTTAGCAAAGCGAAAACTACAACCGCTAACGAACAAAGAGCACGAAAAAACGTCGGAAGAAGGATTTAAAAGAGCCACCGAGAATCGACCCTCCCCATCGAACACGGTGGAAATACACGGAATCATTTCTGAAGCGGATAACCCTCAAAAGAGTTATCCGCAATCCTTGTACAGGTGAAACTCTCGAGCAGACTCCAAAGCCTTCGTTGATTGCCTTTGGTTTGGCATACAGACGCCAAAAAAGGCAAGGATTTTGATGAACAGGTACTACACAAGTTGAACTCTCCAAAATTAACACAGAAGCGTGCTAAAATTGGAAACCTAATCCCACAAAATTCGGCTGAGTCAAACATTTCGGGCCCAGAAGGAAAAAGGGAGACCAATATCCTCGAATTCTGATAAGGGACAGCTGTAAACCTACGAAAACACAAAATGAAGGGGAGTTTTCAGGGGAAAAGGCTGGCATTGAAGTAAAAGACCAAAATGCCCTTAATCCATTTCCTTTCCCCAAGCTCCGACCGACATGCAGAGCCGGCCTTGGATCTGAACTGTGACCGGCCGGGAGATCAGCGCAGAAGCTTGGTCCGACGACAAGACCCAGTATCGCAGCTACTTCGAAAACGCCGGAAACACCGATCCCCGAGATGCACGGAGAAGAATCGAACCATCTTACTTTCCAGATACGTCTGCCGTAACATATACGACGATCCTTAGCTTTTCCGGCGGCCGCATCCCGCGGAACTTGATGTCCCTGCTCCATATTGCCCTCCTTATCACGTCACAACTCACAATGAATCGTACTTGCCTGAGATATGTATAGAATTGAGCATAGATAAGATCGAAAGCCTGTCTGCAACTTGCCATATTCTTTATTAATTGGTCAACTCAAATGGTCTGCCCGAAACTCAACTTCCATATACACACCTCTACCCGCTGCCCTAATCCTGCTGGCACTCGCGCCACACTATAATGTTGCCCTAGAGGTTGCCTCTATATAACCTTTGTATTTCTAAGTTCTAACCTCCATCTCCACTTCCTCCCTTTCCTTCTTCTTCAACAAGATCTCAGGGTTTCTGTTTTCTCTGGTTTTGTTATTACATTTTACCAAGCCATAGGCTTTTAAGCTTTATAGTGTAATATTCAGACAACAAATCTGTAGGATAAACATTTCTATTTGTTCGTTTGTTTGAAAGTGCAATAAACTTCCATCCGCTTGTGATATCAACACGATGAGCAGAGCGGCCATACATTTGCACAGATTAATATGCTACTTTTTCTTTTTCTTTTTAAATGGGTTTATGTTAGTATTTTTTTCTGATATGTAAACCCTTTTGATTTTGTAGCAAACACTGTCATTTTTTCAATTTAAAAAGCTGTTTACATTTTCCAGATGTGAATAGTTTCTTTTTCTATTCTAATGGTGGGGTTAAGGGATATTTTGATACCCTTTTCGATAAAGGAGTGATGTTTTCTATAATCACGCTAAAAGATTTTGGATTCGAAAGAGAATCCAAGTGAGGTATGCTTGCCATAAAAGGAAAATGGTTCAATTCATTTTTATTGGTGCACAATACAAAATCCAAGCTTTTTTTCTTATCCAATTATTGTATTGCTAGTATAGCGAAAATTACCCAATTTACCTATTATTACTTGGTTTTGTAAAACTGTGGAATATCATTCTTAAGCAATATTTTGAATTTAAATCCTAGTGTTTGAAATAAATTAAATTAAAATGAATGTTTTCATAATATAGCGGAAGATGAATATGGATTTTTCTTTTTTTTTCCCTTTGCAAAAGGTTTCCTTTTATCTTTTATGTCATAAAGTGACAAAATTAAATGAACATTTCCTTTTCTAAAACTATCCAGAAAAACAATTCCCATTCAGTTTGTGTAGAAAAATACTCTTTTCAACAATGTAGGATAAAACTTATGTTTAGTTAGAAGTGAATTTTAAACTCGTTTTTAACTAAATGTGAGTTTTATGTTGAGTGGATAGGTAAAAAAAATAATTTACATTAAGTTTTTTTACTCAAAACTTGTTTTTTATTAAGCGTAAAACATGTTTTTAATTAAACACAAATTAAACTTATGTGAACCGAAAAGGTGTGAGTTTTTTTCATGGAGTTGTTTTTATGGATTAATTTTAGGAAGAGAATATTCATTTAATTTTACAAAATAAAGTAATTCAAATCAGCTGCTAATACCAATTCCTTGTTTTTTCCAACAAGTTACTCATTGGCATTACTCATTGTTTAGAGTGTAGGGTGTATTTATTACGGTTATGATTTGGAAATTAATATTTTATTGTTGAAACACATTAAAGGACGAAAGATTTTGTTTCTAATATATCACATCTTTGAAGACATGTGTTACCATGACTATGTTTGTGCTAGATGGACGGCGGTGTGTGAGATTACCCCTTATTCTCTATCACTCAACAAGGGATGAGAGAATGGTCACTATAAATACCCTTGTCTTGGTATTTTCCCACTCAATGTGAGATTGTGACTCTTTTTATTCCAACATTCTCCCACAAATGTGAAAGAATTTTCCCGTAACTTAAAAAATATCTTTATCAGAAGAGCAATAGCGAAATTAGTTGCTTAATCACTAGTGAACGTGTCTTTAACTAGTATATAGTGATGATGAACGATTCTTCTCTTAGACAAGTGAAATTAGTTTTGAACTTTCTAAGATTAGGGTAAAATTTTAACACACAACTAACCCCTTTATCCACCGAAGTTCTTGATGCGTAAGATATATATATATTTGGTCATCTTTCCTCGAGATTATAGTAAGTGTAGTAGAAAAACGACCCAACGTTTTCATAGAAGATGGTTAACTCTTCTTACTTACGTAGGTCATTTCATTAGGTTTGTCTCAATAAACCATCCTTATAGGACTATGAAATAATTAAGAGCTTTTGTATAAGCTTAACCTCACAAGGTGTTAGGTGATTTTTCTTCAAGTTTATAAATCATGAACCATCTAAACTCTAGAATAAGAAATTGTTAAGAATAAATATTTAACCTAAGAAATTGATGAATTCAACATGTCTTTCCTTAAAAAGAACTTTCAAACTTTTGGGATTGAATTCTTTAAGAGTTTTTTTAGAAAAACTTAACATCTCTGGTGGTAAGTTCACTTAGTCCTTTTATTAAGAACTACCTACTTTACCCTGGGTTATGAACTTATAAAGAATTTTGTAGTTACCTCATTTCTTAAAGGATTACCCTATATGTTACAATATGCGTAAGAAATTGTACCTACAACATATCTCACTTAACCTACGTAATTTGTTACAAAATATATAGTAAAGAAGGTAACTACCAAATTTATTACCACATATGTCCTAATATTCAACCAACCCAACTTATGGTAAGGAATTTTGTAGCTACCTCATCTCTTAAAGGATTACCCTATATGTTACAAAATGCATAAGAAATTTCGTACCTACAACATATCTCACCTCACCTACCTAATTTTTTACATAATATATAGTAAAGAAGATAACTACCGAATTTTTTACATCATATGTCCTAATCTTAAACCAACCCAACTTATGGTAAGGAATTTTATAGCTACCTTATCTCTTAAAGGATTACTATATATGTTACAAAACGTGTGATAAAAACGATACCTACAACATATTTTTCAGAAAACCTACGTGATGCGTTACAAATTATATGGTAAAAAAGGTAAGTACAAAATTTACCACCCCATATGTCCTAATCTTGAACTCACCCAACTTATGGTAAGGAATTTTGTAGCTACCTTATCTCTTAAAGGATTAATCTATATGTTACAAAACGCGTGATAAAAAGATACCTACAACATATCTCACAAAACCTACCTGATTCATTACAAATTATATGGTAAAAAGTTAACTACCAAATTTACCACCCCATATGTCTTAATCTTAAACAATATCTCCACATTTTGAATCGGTACTGTTCATTTCATATCGGTACTGTTCATGTTGTATCTTTTAATCTTAAACCCTCTCCAGTCCTCACTTATGGTTAGGTATTTTGCGGCTACCTCATCTCTTAAAGTATTACTCTATACGTTACAAAACGCGTGATAACTTAAACCATAACTTTCATTAACATTGCATCATAACAAACTAAATTTTCATTCCATACCAATATTTAAGGCTTAAAATGTAATAAAATATGACCATTCATCATACAAACATAACTTAAATCATATCTTTCATTAATATAACCCACCCAAGATTCATTAAACACCAGTGCCACTTAAACTATTTTTTTTCTTGTAGCTTCGAAACACCATTTGAAAAAAAAAACCTCTATCTCCACACTTTCTTCATTGCATACCCATAAAAAATGCAGTGAATGCAATTGAACCTATGACTGCAAAAACCCAAGCAAATTTCTTATTTCATCTGTCCCTATCGTTGACTTTGATTTTCTTCAGGAGACTGAGAAGAAAAAAATTTGTTTGAAGATTCATTGGAAGATCGTACCACAAAAAAATTACAGGCTTTGCAGAATCTATTCTCGTAATTCGAACACTCATAAAACCGTCGGCCTGGGTTGTCATCTGTTCATGCGTCTTCAACACTGTCTCCTTGTCGCACATGCAAATCGAAATTTTGTGAGCCTCATCCATTGCAGCCATGTCCTTCACACCTGCAATTTGTGTGTTCTTCTTTTTAGTTGAAAATGATTGCTAATAAGTTTAGGATTTGTAATCTCCATAATAGGGATAATTATAATGGTCAATTATTTAAATACTAAACTGTAACATCCACGTGGACTACCATCGATATAGGCAATACAAATGCGAGAAATTTTTTTGAACTACATATGTGCAATTTTTCCTGACCAGTACCGATATATGTTATACATACCGATATAGTTTATAGCTTCGATGCCATTCACTTTATGTTCCTATCAGTATCCGCTGAAAGGTACCGATACTAGTAACCCAGACACGTTCCTTGACCTTCGCATTCCTTAAAAATATAAGCGATATGACCCTAAAACTAAATGTGATTTCATGCGTTTCACTTTAGTAATGAAAAATTATTAAACCCACCATTACAATAATCCCTCTAAATTATGTATGATTGACCGACACCAAAATTATGTTTCGATATATAATCAATTAATCTCTCATTCGCAAACTTACACCAATTCAGTTTGCCTTTCAACCCATCAGAGCACAATAACTTCAAACTTTCTGTTGAGGTCACCGTGTCCGAAGTTGGAGCAAGAAAGACATCAACAATGTAAAGAATCACCTTGGCTTTATGCTTGACTTTATGCTTCAAACCAACATATGAAACCTTCAGCATGACTTTATGCTTCAAACCTAATTCTTTCCTATTACATTCCTCACTCACACGTCCAACATCAAGACCTTCATTTCTTAACCCCAAAGCAAGTTCAACATCATCCATCATTACAAAAATATCGTGGTCATTAAACTTCATCATTGAGCTTTCGACATCAAAACTTTTCTCTAACTCACGACACAGATCGCGACGAATTTTGCGCGATTTTAATCCAAGTAAACTCCCAAACCCAAGTTCTACGATTACACCATTCATCTTTTTACTCTTCATTTCTTCAAATAAATTCGACAACTTCTTTATGCTACACCTTGTGGGTGCTTCCTACAAACATACAATTATTTACATCAACTTTAGACATCTATAAAATACTAACAGTTATTACTAAAAGTAATGCAACTCTTACCTTCTTAACCTTTTTAACAGTAGCCGTATCTTCGCCTTTTTATTTTGCTTCTATATATGCTTCCTTCTACTGCAAGTGCATTTTAATATACGACCTTTTTTTATCAGTAATCATTTTCCCCACTTCCTTCTTAATGTTTTCCTCACCTTTATCATTTAAAAGATATTACAATTTTACCTCATATACACATTACTGGAAAAAATAAACAAACACATTCAACTATTTGAAATTTCACACTTACCTCATTAGTCATTTTCTTCTTCCCACCCTTTCTCCCTTTGCATTCATTTATACTATACATACATTCATTCATTCAAATATATCATATTTAAACTTAAATCTAATAAATTAACTAACTTCAAATATTAAATACAAATTCAATTTTAACTTACTAAAAGTTCATAAAGGCAGACACAAGTTTACGGGCCTTAGCCACCACGACCTTAGCCGTCTCATCCTCCATGCTCACACACCTACCAACAAATCATAAGTTCATTTATATCACATAAATTATACCACACATAAAACACAACATTTTATTAATGATTATCATATCATATTATTTATTAACATGTCTCCCTCCGTGTTAAATAAATATTTTTCCCTACATATATGACATTTCTATCGATTAGTACCGATTTTACTTATAAATACTGGTACCATTTACCAGGTGCACAAAAGATGATGTGCAATGCTTTATCGTTGATTTGCATCCTTCTTCTGTCTTTTTCGGTCATCTCCGATTTCACCTTCGTGACAAATCTTCCTTCATCATTTCTTTTTATCGGAATGTGAGGCCCTTCTTAATCTACATCCCAAACCATGTAGTCGGTGGATTTGATGAAGAGATGCATCATATTCTTCCAATAATGGGTAGTTGTCCCCATTGAATAATGGTGGTTTAGTGGTGGATTGAGACTCATAGAGGTTGGAATTGAGGTAGATGCCATGGCTTGACTAGAAATTTGATCACACTCTTCTAGGATCTCCACTTATGGTTGTTAATCCTTCAAAAGAGGTAGACTCTGATACCGATTGTAGAGTGGATTGTTGAATCCCAAAAGGGGGTGAATTGGATTTTTAAATTCTTTAGTTTTACATATTTTTAATTAAATTCACTTAAAAATTAAAAACTATTATTATATATTAATTTTTTAAAAATGTTTTTAATTAAAATCCCTGATTCACAATCGAAGATCCGAGAAAGAAAAGGTGAAGCTTCACACACTGCTAGAGTTTTAATTCATCTAAAAATGTTTTTATAGGATATAAAACGATGTCATTTTAATGCAAATTAGGTTTTCCCAAAACAACGTTGTTTTGGTTCCATGTGCCATGTCATAACATTGTTAATTATTTAACGGTAGAGTGATTAAACTAGATTAATGTATAAAGTTTAGTTGGTAAATTAGTTATTTTTAAAATTCAGTGATCAAAATAGGTCATGAAACAAAATTGAGTGATGATTTAAGTATTTTACCCATTTTAAAAAGATGGAAGAGAAGAAGAAAAAAAGTTATATTACTGTAGCCTGTAAGTAGTCCAGGCCAGTCAGCTAAAAGATGACAGTATTCATTCCTTCCCACACTTTCCCTCCAATTCCTATCTTTTTCCTCCCCATTTTCTCGATCACCAAACAGAACCCCAAAGCTCCATCCCCTTTCTCTCACTTCCACTTCAAAATCGTATTCTCTGTTTCCAACCAATAAACTCTCTCTCCCTTGTCTCCACAGTCTGAATTTCATTCAATCCAAAAACAATCCTATTCTTAACTAGAGGTGTGAGAAATAAAAAACCGTTACCCGAATCGAATTTTTCTTTTTTTTGGTCAATAAGGAACAAGATTCATTACACAAAAAACAGTTACAACAACATGCAAAGAGAGGGGGGCACAAGCTGTCCCCAACTCGTTTTGCACTGAGTGTTTCTAGCCAGCTTAGCTAAGCAATCCGCCGCTCGATTACAAGAGTGGGGAACAAAGGAGAAAACGCAAGAATCAAGAAACTTGGCTGTTGAAAGGATATCTTCCTCCACAGCTGAGGACGACCAGTCAGACAAAGCTCCTGAGCTGAGTCGATCTATAACCGCTTTGCAATCAGCTTCGATAATAATGTTTGAAAAAGTATACTCAAGAGCAATGGATAAGCCAAGTCTGATGGCAAGAGCTTCCGCCACCATAGCTGATGGAGCTGAGGTTGGTGCAGTTAGTCCTTGAATAAAGGAACCTGAGCAATCACGGGCAATAGCTGCCAACATGGCTTTGCCTGATTTGCTTTCGTAAGCTGCGCCGCAGTTTACTTTGATCACATTAGGAGGAGGAGAAGTCCAGACCTTAACTTCTTTAGTGACTTGATTTGCATCAGGAGGCCGACTCGACGAGACACTTGAGAATTCACTGAAGTCCCGGTCGGCTCTCAACCATACTTCCCAAGGGTGGTCTTTCTTTCCTTCGAAAACCAAAACATTCCTTGATTTCCAAATAGCCCACAGAAGATAGGCAATTCGAGCACTGTTGTCTTCATTATTTACCATTTTGCGGAAATCCAGGGTTTTAAGCCACCACTGTGGGAAACCTGGGAATCCAATGGCGGAAGGAGAGTAGCTAAAACTAGATGTTTTCCAGACTGCTTGGGCGAAAGGGGCAGAAGAATAGGAGGTGTTCCAAAGATTCCTTCTCTTTACAGCATCTAGGGCAATAGTCTGAATCATAGAACTTCCCATGAAAGCGAGCCGCAAGGGTGCTTTTGGTAGGTACAATGTAGTGGCAAAGTTTCCAATGAAAAGACCGAATTTTGGACGGAACCTTTAATTTCCAAATGGAGTTCCAAACTACATTTTGATCACCTGGAGAAGTACTGGAAGAGGGTTCAGAGGAAGATCCAGAGTTATCCTCGATGAAAAGATACCCCGATTTTGCCGAGTATTCTCCGTTTTCCGTGCCCTCCCAAATAAGGGTGTCATTTATCTCTGGTCCTCCAATCGGAACAGACAGAATCACCATTGCTTCTTCTTGAGAGAAAAGACTTTTGATTTTAGAGTTTTAATTCATCTAAAAATGTTTTTATACCTTCTCATTCAATTCTAGCCGTTGGGGTGGTTGTCATCATCAATATAGCCGTTAGGATGCAATCTTTCCATCATAAATGCACTTCTACAACTATCTGCTTCGAAACACCTGTACCTATTTCGAAACAGACCAAAATAGAAATAGTTGTTGGGGTGTAATTAAGAGACTGTATCGAAACGGATATGATCGTTTCGATACGCTAAGAGCCCGTTCCGAAACGGCTTGATACCGTTTCAAAACAATTTGAAACTGTCAAAACCCGTATTGAAACGTGCTTAAATCGTTTCGATACGTCTTGACCGTTTTGTAAAAATCAGTTATAAAATTGCAACGATGATAAATTTAAATCCGAGTTCAAATCTCATTTCGAAACGTTCGAGATTGTTTTGATACAACCGTGTCGAAACGGATCTTCCTATTCTGTTGTTCTTCATCCGTTTCAAAACATAATGTCCTGTTTTGATACTATCGTATCAAAACGGGAAGACTCGTTTCGAAACCAATTTTAACAGTTTCAACACGTTCCGAAACACCTAAGGGCTATTTCGAAACGGTGACTTGAAAATCACTGTTTTGACTTGAAAATCACTATTTTGACTTGGAAAACACTTAGAAAATTTTGTATAACCATTTGGTTTTGACTTGATCACTTTGCTTAAAAGTTTTGAGGACTTAAAAATTTATTTTCTATTTTCAATTTAGTCATTAAATCCTTTGTTATATCAAAATCAATTCTTTAGTTTTACATATTTTAATTAAATTCACTTAAAAATTAAAAATTATTATTATATATTAATTTTTTAAAAATGTTTTTAATAAAATCTCTGATTCACAATCGAAGATCCGAGAAAGAAAAGGTGAAGCTTCACACACGGCTAGAGTTTTAATTCATCTAAAAATGTTTTTATAGGATATAAAACGATGTCATTTTGATGCAAATTAGGTTTTCCCAAAACAACGTTGTTTTGGTTCCATGTGCCATGTCATAACATTGTTAATTATTTAACGGTGGAGTGACTAAACTAGATTAATGTATAAAGTTTAGTTGGTAAATTAGTTATTTTTAAAATTCAGTAACCAAAATAGGTCATGAAACAAAATTGAGTGATGATTTAAGTATTTTACCCATTTTAAAAAGATGGAAGAGAAGAAAAAAAGTTATATTGCTGTAGCCTGTAAGTAGTCCAAGCCAGTCAGCTAAAAGATGGCAGTGTATTCATTCCTTCCCACACTTTCCTTCCAATTCCCATCTTTTTCCTCCCTATTTTCTCGATCACCAAACAGAACCCCAAAGCTCCCTCCCCTTTCTCTCACTTCCACTTCAAAACCGTATTCTCTGTTTCCAACCAATAAACTCTCTCTCCCTTGTCTCCACAGTCTGAATTTCATTCAATCCAAAAACAATCCTATTCCTAACTAGAGGTGTGAGAAATAAAAAAACCGTTACCTGAATCGAATTTTTCTTTATTTTGGTCAATAAGGAACAAGATTCATTTCACAAAAAACAGTTACAACAAAATGCAAAGAGAGGGGGGCACAGGCTGACCCCAACTCGTTTTGCACTGAGTGTTTCTAGCCAGCTTAGCTAAGCAATCCGCCGCTCGATTACAAGAGCGGGGAACAAAGGAGAAAAAGCAAGAATCAAGAAACTTGGTTGTTGAAAGGATATCTTCATCCACAGCTGAGGACGACCAGTCAGACAAAGCTCATGAGCTGAGTTGATCGATAATCGCTTTGCAATCAGCTTCGATAATAATGTTTGAAAAAGCATACTCAAGAGCAAGGGATAAGCCAAGTCTGATGGAAAGAGCTTCCGCCACCATAGCTGATGGAGCTGAGGTTGGTACAGTTAGTCCTTGAATAAAGGAACCTGAGCAATCACGGGCAATAGCTGCCAACATGGCTTTGCCTGATTTGCTTTCGTAAGCTGTGTCGCAGTTTACTTTGATCACATTAGGAGGAGGAGAAGTCCAGACCTTAACTTCTTTAGTGACTTGATTTGCATCAGGAGGCCGACTCGACGAGACACTTGAGAATTCACTGAAGTCCCATTCGGCTCTCAACCACACTTCCCAAGGGTGGTCTTTCTTTCCTTCGAAAACTAAAACATTCCTTGATTTCCAAATAGCCCACAGAAGATAGGCAATTCGAGCATTGTTGTCTTCATTATTTCCCATTTTGCGGAAATCCGGGGTTTTAAGCCACCGCTGTGGAAAACCTGGGAATCTAATGGCGGAGGGAGAGTAGCGAAAACTAGATGCTTTCTAGACTGCTTGGGTGAAAGGGCAGAAGAATAGGAGGTGTTCCAAAGATTCCTTCTCTTTACAACATCTTGGGCAATAGTCTGAATCATAGAACTTCCCATGAAAGTGAGCCGCAAGGGTGCTTTTGGTAGGTACAATGTTGTGGCAAAGTTTTCAAAGAAAAGACCGAATTTTGGACGGAACCTTTAATTTCCAGATGGAGTTCCAAACTACCTTTTGATCACCTGGAGAAGTACTGGAAGAGGGTTCAGAGGAAGATCCAGAGTTCTCCTCGATGAAAAGATACCCCGATTTTGCCAAGTATTCTTCGTTTTTCGTGCCCGCCCAGATAAGGGTGTCATTTATCTCTGGTCCTCCAATTGGAACAGACAGAATCTCCATTGTTTCTTCTTGAGAGAAAAGGCTTTCGATTTTGGAGATATTCCAGGACCTTTGATCCGGGTTCATGTGGCTGAAGACCGATTAATGATGGCCGGTGGAAGGAGGCTGGGAAACAATTTTAAACTTCTGGAGAGTCGGAATCCACTTGTCTTTCCACGTGGAAGTACTGCGATCATTTCCTATTCTCCAGAGGGAGCCATCCCTAATTACCTCAATACCCTCTCTAATTCTTGCCCATGCCCAGGAAGGGCTCTTACACCTGGGAGCTTCGAAGATATTTCCATTTGGGTAGTAAATCCCTCTGTAAAGTTTTGGCAAGGAAAGATTCTGGGTGTTTGACAAGTTTCCAAACAACTTTTGTGATTAGAGCTTTGTTGAAAGTTCTTAAGTTCCGGAAACCCATACCTCCTTGGTCTTTTGAGCAACAGATTTTTCCAGTGAATACTTCTGTCCTTATTTGCACAGTTATTCCACCAAAATCTAGCCACAAGCGAGCTGATCTCATCACAGAAAGTGCTAGGAAGAAGAAAACATTGCATTATGTACGAAGGGATGGCCTGAGCAACGCCCTTTATGAGCACTTCCTTTCCTGCCTGATTCTGCAGTTTAGCTTTCCAACCTTTGATCCTACTCTGGACTTTCTCCTTGATAAAGCTCAATGCTTCTCGTTTGTTTCTGCCCCAAAAGGAAGGAAGCCCGAGATATTTATTATCATTTTTCATAGGCTGAAAACCTAGAGCATTAGAGAGAAGGTTCTTATGGTTGATGCTGACATTCGGAGAGAAAGTGACCGACGATTTCTGGATGTTGACCGTTTGCCCTGTGGAATTCTGGAATAGATCAAGTATACGCAGGACTGCTTGACAATGCTTTTGGTTTGCCTCCGCGAACAATAAACAATCATCTGCAAATAACAGGTGACTCAAAATTGGGCACTGGCGTCTAATGCGGAGGCCATCAAAGCTTTCCATTTCAGCCTCCTTATTCAAAATCCACGTCAAAATGCTAGAGATAAAAGTAAACAAAAAAGAAGAAAACGAGTCCCCTTGTCTCAAACCTCTACTTGCTAAAAACTGGCTCGTTATCTCGCCATTGAGAACTAGGGAGAAGGAAGTGGATGAAACGCAAGCCATAACTCTGTTAACCCACCAATCACTAAAACCCAACCTCTTCATGACAAAACGAAGGAGATCCCAGTCAACTTTGTCGTAAGCTTTCTCGAGGTCGATTTTCAAAGCCATAAAACTTTTCTTTCCTTTTTTTGCTCTCTTGATCGCGTGAAAAGCTTCATTTGCAAGGATGATGTTATCATGGATAGATCTCCCTTGGACAAAGGCTGAATGCGACTGAGGAATGATATCCGGAAGCCAAGTCTTTAATCTCGATGCTAGAATTTTTATGATCACTTTCATCGAGAAATTATAAAGGCTAATAGGTCTGAAGTGGGAAACCTCTGTTGGGTTCGGTTTTTTGGAATAAGAACAATATTGGTTTTATTTATTTCAGGGTCCAGCACGCCTTCATTGAAGAAGGCCGAGACCATCCCAATAAGGCCCTCTTTAATTGTCTCCCAGAAAAAGTGATAAAAGCTACCCGGGAAGCCGTCAGGACCTGGTGCTTTAGACGCTCCCATAGCAAAGACTGTCCTTCTTATCTCTTCTTCAAAAACTGGTTTGCTCAGCTCCGTATTCATATGTTCATTTATCAGGTGGGGAATAAAGTTCCTGAGGCATTCCAAATCAACGGAAGAATCTTTGGAGAAAAGGTTCTGATAATGCTGTTGTAAGTGGCTAGCAATCTCCGAGGGATTTTCCAACCAGACCCCATCTTCTCTCCTTATTCGGACAATGAAATTGGTTCTCCGATGTTGGATGGTAGTGGCATGGAAGAATTTGGTGTTTCTATCTCCCCACTTAAGCCAATTAACTCTTGATCTTTAATGCCAATACCTCTCTTCTTTTTCCTATTCAGAATTCAACTCCTTCTTCAATTGATTGAGCTCTTCCTTTTCAGACACTGAAATTTTTCTCCCCTGCAGATGTTTTATCTTTGTCTCTAACACCCTCTTCCTCTTGTTTATCAGCTTGGTTTTTTCCCGCTCCATAAGATGAGAGTCTTTCTAGTGATACGCATTCTCTTCCCAAAATTTACCAAAGGTCTATCTACCTTGGGTGTCGTCCATCTTCTAGCTACTGTTTGAGAGCAATCTTCTTCCAGGAGCCACTTGTTCTCAAACTTAAAAGCCCTCTTGCATCTCCTGGGGAAGCCTTCCATCAGCAAGATAATAGGGGTATGGTCAGAGGCCATAGCGATGTCTAGGATGCCTAGAGCTTTTGGGAAATTTATACTCCACTCCGCGGAGCACAGAATGCGGTCCAATTTTTCAAGAATTGCACCTTCTCCGTTTTTGTGGTTAGACCAGGTAAAATTACCCCCTTGATTGGGAGTTCGACAAGGCCATTAAGATCGATAAAGTCAAGGAAGCTTTTAACCTCCTCAGGATTGACTAGCCTTCCGCCTTCCTTTTCTTCTTGTCGAATAACCACATTAGAATCTCTCATAATTAACCATTTGTTCCTTTGGGTATCTCTTAGTTGGCCTAGCTCTTCCCAGAAAGGTTGTCTTTCTTCCTTGTATGGAGGGCCGTAAATGAAAGTTCCGAATCATTCGTCTCCATTCAGATTGACCACTTTCGTATCAATGAAGTTTTTATTGCATCTGAGGATGGTAATGTTCACATCCCCTGTCCACCAAAGAGCAAGACCCTCGGCTATTCCCCTTGGTTCGACATAGAAAGATGCAGCCATTTTCATTTTCATTTTTTTCAAGGTACCTCTTCTTTTGCTTTGTTTCGTTAAGGAAGATAATCATATGTTTGTGCTTCAACACCGAGTTCTATAATGCTCTGACAGTGTCCCTATTCCCCAGGCGGACATTCCACGTAACGATTGACATTCGACAAGAAACAGGGTTCTCTCCTTCCTGGGGACCAAATAGATTCCGAAACAGAGCAGGGGAACGCCTAGCTTCTGTTGGGCTACCTGATCGTCTTCAAAAGAACCCCAACAAAGATTTCTGAAAATATAGGCCTTTCCGCTTCAACCTCAGCTAACCAGCAGATAGACGACAACTCACAAAAACACAAAGTAGAGATACCCAGAGAAAAGCGCAGCGACACCAGTTGGGGTCAACCATACTCAAGCAGACGATTCCAAAAGACAACGACACATAAAAAACTCCAAAGGAAAGCCAACCATCATCATCAACGGAGTAATAAACGGAACAAAAGGCAATGACCGAGCGAACAATGCAAGCAAGAAAACAAAGATTCAACCTCCAAACAACTTACGTAAATTATAAACCCATTCAATCAAGCAAAAACAGTTTGGCTAATATCCCTGCAAATGACAAGAGAACGAAAATTCCTGGACCCAGAATCAGAAGGTTTAAGTTCACCAGAAAACGGGCAGTGGCGGAGGACGGGGAAAGTGAACCAGAAGTCGGGGGTCGCCTGACGGGGGAAGAGTTTTAAGAGAGGAACAGTTACCCGCTGTGGAGGAGCCAGGGTCGAACACCGATGAACAGATTTCCCATTTCCCTTTCGGTTTGACCGCATCCAGGGACCAGATGAAGACGGTGATGGCCCGGCGAAGCCCTAATGAAAACAGTTAACCGATTAAATAATTACAGTTAATCTAAATTTACGGTTAACGAAATAATTTGGTAATGATTAACCGAACCCATCTTGCACACCTCTATTCCTAACAATAACTCGAGTAATAGTCGCATCATTTGTTCAGTTTCCGATTCCTTCTTTATTCTCTGCACTTCGCTTGCTCTCTCTTTCTCGTTATTCGTAACCGATGTGGGAGTAGCCTCAGCCTTTGTGGTAACCTCTCCTCGGAAGTTACAGTCGGATGAGTTGGCGACGGTTCGTCTTTTTCAAGAGAATACTCCCTCCGTTGTTAATATCACCAATATCGCCGCCAGATCTATTCAAACTTGAATTTCCGCTCCTTTTTTGGGTGGGTGGGATTGGGTTCTTATTCAAATTGCTGTTGGGTAGTTTCTTATTCAAACTTGAATCGCCGCCAGGTAAATGATTGGGATTTGGGATTGAATAATCATGGAATGGTAATGGAGATCTTTATGGATTTTGTTTGAAGTAGTGTTTGGAATGAATGTATTGGAAATGCATGGAATTTTATCTCTATTTGGTTATCTAAGCATGGAAAATAAAGGATGAAGATGATTGCTTCAAACTCAAAACATATTCGGACGTTTTTATAGAGCATGATCATTGATAAAAGTAAAATAAATTGAATGTAGTCATGTTTGAGGTATATTTGTTTCCAGCACTCATTCATGAAGTTCGAGTAACAGAGGAGTTGAATCGGGTGCGTGAAAAACAAATATTAGGTTCTTGGTATTTCGTTAGAGCAATGGAAGAGTGCATCCATTGATTTTGAGGTTTTGAACTTGATTTAGTTGCTAATGTGATTGCTTCTTAGTCTTGAAAGTAATCATATATAAGCCGAAGCTGCTTCTTAGTCTCGAAGTGCAGAGAATAAAAAAGTAACCATGTATAAGCCGAAGCTATCCATGGTAACTATGTGGTCTATGGCAATACGGATATAAAGGATAAGGATGTTTTAACCTTCTTGTACTTCGTATTTAAAGTTTTAAATTCGTGTTCGTCATTTGCAGGGTTACTTTTGCTGACCAATCGACTTATGATGCAAAAGTTGTTGGATTTGACCAAGACAAGGATGTTGCTGTATTGCGTGTTGATGCGCCTAAAGACAAACTAAGACCGGTACCTCAGCGGATTTACTTGTTGGCCAAAAAGTTTATGCCATTGGTAACCCAGTGAGTACATGTTTATCTGTTGGCCAGAAAGTTTCTGCTAGTGTGTTAGTGTCTGATATAAGTATGTTTCCCAGCACGGACATTTCAATTTTTAAAGTTTTTTTCATATATTTAGAGGGCCCGTGGAGTTAGAGTATCATATCCCCATACTTATGTCCGGATATGCATCGGACACATATACATAAAGAAAAGTGAAGATTCTGAACAACATAGATGAATTTGAATACTAAAAGTGTTGCGCTCACTAGTTATGTTGTTTTTTAAGTGCCTGATCAAGATTTAATGATCATGTGTTTTTGCTGTTAATTTTCTAGCTCTTCGATTGTTTCTTCGAGTGGATTTCTGATTTTTCTTTCACATGTTCTTGCAGTTTGGACTCGATCATACTCTGACAACTGGTGTTATTAGGTACTGAAGACCAATGATTTGTGGCCGATATATCATATTTAAGTTTAAAGTTTCCTCCTACTTACGGTTTTGCTAACGCCTCTTATATTACCTATAGTGGACTTCGCAGAGAGATCAATTCTGCAGCAACAGGTAGGCCAATTCAAGATGTTATACAGACAGATGCTGCGATTAATCCTGGTAATAGTGGAGGTCCACTCCTAGATAGTTCAGGAAACCTTATCGGGATAAACACTGCTATATATTCACCCTCTGGTGCATCTTCTGGTGTTGGATTTTCGATTCCAGTTGACACAGTGAGTATTACGTATAACTTGTTTCATTTTATTCCAATCTGCGGTGAGATGCTAGAATGTCTTTGTTTAATTTTCGTTCATCGAGATTAATTCATCCAGCTATTCCTACATGTACAGGTTAGTGGCATCGTTTATCAGTTGGTGAAGTTTGGGAAAGTGACAAGACCTATTTTAGGGATTAAATTTGCACCTGATCAATCTGTAGAGCAGTTGGGAGTAAGTGGTGTGCTTGTCTTGGACGCTCCGGAAAATGGTCCAGCCGGCAAGGCGGTATATGTTTTATGCATCGGACTTTCATGTGTTATTGAAGATTGTTTCATTTCAATGACAGTGTTGAAGATTTTCATATTTTCTACTCGGATGGCTAACCTTTAATATATAACAGGGTTTGCGACCGACAAAGCGTGATGCCTATGGTAGACTCATCTTGGGTGATATAATAACATCCGTTAACGGAAAGAAGGTCACCAATGGCACAGACCTATACAGAATTCTTGACGAATGCAAAGTTGGCGATAAGGTATATAATCGAACAACACCTATACAATACTCGTATGCTCCATATGCTTTTGAAGTAGAAAATTTCCCATCTTCACTCTCACAGGTTACCGACTTACCGTAGAGGTCTTGCGCGGTGATCATAAGGAGAAGATCCCGGTAATTCTTGAGCCACGGCCGGATGAAACATGAAATGCCTTTTTGACATGCTGTGTATATTCATTAGGTATGTGGATATCATGTTATTAACCATTCCACTTGAATTGACCATCAGCCTTATTATCTTTGCCATGGTGCCATCAATGTTCAAACATTGTGAAGCAGAAAGTGCAAATTTCGCCTTTCTCGTCGATTATTTATCTTCAGCCCTCAAGATTTTGATTTTGTTTTCGACATCCCACTCTGGTGGAATATACGGAGACTTTGGATCGGTTTTGTTACTTCCTCTTACTAGATCTCTCCTAGTTCTAGTTAATTCATGTCTTTTTGTTAGTCCACTTTCCTAAATCTCTTCTGGGTTTAGGGTATTATCTTTCTCGTCGAACAATGGAAAATCTGTTCGTGCAAGTGCAACATTCCGTTACAGAAGAAATTATTAGATGAACCGGTTCACCACGTCATACGTGGCCCCAACTAATAATTTCCACATCGTTACGTTTGAGTATGGAATTTATTTTACCTCTTGAATAAGTTTATGCTAATTAACCCACGAACTAAAAATTACTTCACCGAGATGGTCGCGTGGATAACTTGGATTACTTTAATATAATCCTTAATATCTTATTTATTAATTGATAATTTGAATTAAATATTGTAAGAAAATAGTATATACATGCTGATGTAATAGATTAAAGCTACATTAATTTCCAATCGACCGAGGAGTAAAAATCGGTTGTCCTCTTTTTGCTGTTTTGTGCCTAATTATTAAAAAATAAGTTTAGGTTTAGGCTTTAAGGTTATGGTTCATAGTATTGAGTGCATGGTATATTTTTTAGGATTTATAATTTAGGGTTAGAGTTTATGATTTGATTTTTTAGTGCAATAAAAATAAAAAAGTGGGGCAGAGGACCTTTGTCTTGAGTACTTTTTTATAGACGTGTAATAAAACTTAATTCTCTAACCCTAAATCTTAAACTATAAACCTTAAACAATAAACTTTTAACTTTTAACCTTAAATCACAATCTAAACCCTAAAATAAAAAATGTGTCGAAGTATTTATCATAAAAATTACATAAATTTTCATAAATACTATTTTAAAATTTAAATTTAAATCTTAACACTAAATTCTAGGCACCTACAAATTATACACTTAAATCATAAACTAAATTTTTAACTCATACAACAAGATAGATTATTCTGTAAATTCTAAAAACTATACAATATATATGTATCGAATAATTTTTCGGAATAAACACGTATTCTTTTTTAAATACATTGGAAATACCACGTAGTAGATTAAAAGCTACATTAAACAACAATGACAAGCACAAGCAAATGAAATGCAGAGTTGCAGATGATTTCGTGTCGATAACGTGACATATTTGGCAACCCTAGAGTGCCCGGAGAGGAAAAAATATCAAACAAAACGACCTTTTCCAAGGCTTGGAATGAAGATTCTTGTGATGACAAATAAATATAATAAAAAGAAAAGGGCTAATGGAGCATGTGAACCAACAGTGACACTTCCGTACTCGGAACAAAAATGTTCACACTTGATTTTTATTTTTATTTTCTAAAAAAAGTCCGGTGAATATAAGACGAGACGCCTTAATTTAAGGCTAGAAACCGACACAATTAAAATGTTAGAAAATATAAAATTTAAAACGTTGCTATACAACTGATATATTATTAAAAAATGTATAACATTTTAGGTTAGTGGTTTTTCGATAAGTTTTGAAACTTGATTTGTGATTTCATGACAAGATCCGAGACTTGTCGGAAACTTAAAATATTATACTTTTTATAACATTTCAATTGTGTGATAACATTTTAGATTCTGAGTTTCTTAATATTTTGGTTGTATTGTTTTTAACTTTAAATTAAACTGTTATATCACAGAGTCACTGTAATAAGATTGAAGAATTTTTTTTTGTGACTAATAGTTTCAAATAATGAAAATTTTCGAGCAATGAAATATGGGGAGAGATTGTTTTAACCCAATTATTAAATAATTCAGGAGAATTATTGAAGATGAAAATGACAAAAAAAAAGATAAAATATATTAAGATTGAAGGGAATAAAATTGAATTTATTTATAAATTTTTGCAAATGGTAATTAAAAATACATAAACATTTGGAAACAAATCTGGGGAAATGTTTTATATTCAGTGATCTATTTCTTGCTTTATGATCCAATTGAATATCTCATCACATGATGAGGTTATACCTTGAAATAATGAAATGAATTATAAATGAATAAAAAACAAAACTCATAATGGCCATTTGAAATCATGGTAGTATAATTATCTAAGCATGATTTGGATGTTGAAGATGAAAAAGAAGAAAAAAAAACAATTAAGAAAAATATATTTCCTGGATTTTTATGATGGCGAGAAAGATGATGACAAATGCTCTAAACACTTGGGTAATTATCATTTATTATTAGGACAATTATTTCATACGTTAATTTTTTTACACAAACATGCCTAATCTAAAATTAAAATCTCTAAATATTAAATCTAAACTTTAATTTTAACCATAAACTTAAACTCTATATCTTACAATTTAAACCTCTAAACCTTGAACTAAAACATTAAACTCTTAAACTAAAGTTTCTACCGCATGTATATAAGATTATTTCTTATTATTAATGTATGCATTTTTCACTCTAAAAGGTAATTTTTTTCCACATTCTTTAAGGTAATTATAATTTACAAGGCAATATATGTTTATAGATGTTATTAATCTTTTGAAAATGCATACATATCTTATAAAAAAAGCAATTTGAACCCAGATTTCTTAAGATGAACATCGTCTTCTTTTTCGCTAAGACCACTTGTTGAGTCCCTAAAAAGTAAATGTAGAACTAATATTTTGATATAATAATTGAAAAATGTTTTGGACAAAGTTAAAAAGAATTCAAAACCATTTCTAAGTCCAAACAACTTGAACTATGTTTATGGGATATTTCAAAAGGGTTTTAAGTGTTTTCAAAGCCAAATTCAACAAAATCATCCAGACGTTTCGAAACGCCCCTAGGTTTTTCGATACGGGTCTTTACAGTGGCAAAATGTTTCGAAACAGGTTTCGAAACGGGCTTTAATCTAGGTGAGATTTTTGCATAGCATTTCGATATGGCCTCTATCGTTTCGATACGCCTATGTGGCATTGACCTCAACGGTCATAAACCCTCAACTGCTCATTTCCCAACTACCTTTTAAATACAGGGTGTTTCGATACGGGGACAAGCGTTTCGATACGGCTGTTTCGATACGGGTGCTACATCAGACTACAACGGCTCTTTCTATATCAAGAGTGTTTCGAAACGGGGTCGAGCGTTTCGAAACGGGGAGCTACAGAACTACATTTATGGTGGGAAATGAAGTCTCCAACGGCTCCAATTCAACCCCAACGGCTAGCAACGGCTACAAACTCATTAAGGAGTATAAAAGGGACCTCCAAACATCTAGTAATAAAAAATGCTTCAATTGTAATACAACATATGATCAAAATGTGTCTTAGTGTTTAAGTGTCAATTCTTTGTATAGACAAACACTAGTGAGCCAAAATTATTAGATTTGCTCAAGTGTTTTAGGATTGGGTGAGAGCTTTATTGTGCAAACAAATACCTATGAGGGATTTAAATTTGCTTATCTCTATCTCTTTGTAAAGAGAGTTTGATCAAGGCTTTGGGTAGAAAACTTGATCGGGTTGTAAGGGTTTCCTCTTAAGCCTAGAAAAGGGGACGGATCAATAGTGGATTGATTGAAAATTCTTAGTGGGAAGCTAAGGTAATGGATGTAGACCTTGGTTAGAAGGTTGAAGCACTATAAATCATCTTGTCTTTATTCATTTTAGCTTCCACACCTCTTACACCCAAAATTCCACTTCTCCACCACTTGGCGAGCAAGAACGGTTGAAGGAATCGAGCACCGAAAAACCCAACAGTAAAATTTAAACTTTTGACCATGTTTGACAATTAGCGAATAGCTGATAGAAGATTACATTAGTTGATAGTTGATAGCTGATTGCATTAGCTAATTTGACCAGCGGATTGTATTAGCTGATTGTATAAAAGTGTTTGGTAAAATTAACTGATAGCTGATAGTTGTTTGATTATTTAAACAAGCAAAATGACATATAAGGACATGATTATATTCGATACTTATTTGAATAGTTTATTACTTATCAATATTTTGTATCTATTAATATTAATTAGATTATGAAAAATAATTTTTAATATAATATTACTAAGCATGTTTCGGGATCTATATATTAATTTATTATTTATATAATTATTTTTAATACAATTTAATTAATTATTAAATTTAAATACAAGTATAAATGTGTGAGAATAAAAAGAAAATTACAAAAAGTATTATTTTTCAAATGTTATAATGTAAATAAGTGAGGTTGAGGAATTAAAATAGAAATGGTTAAATTTAAGTTATTTGAAGATTTTTTAAAATTGTTAATGTCAAAACTTCTAATTTTAAAAAGCTCTCATTAGGCTTTTTTTAAAATTAGAGGTTTCACCCTAATCTGCTATTTCAATCCGCTCTTTATCTAACATTCAAATTAGCAGATTTAACCGGTCAAACCTCAATTTTTGGCTCAAATTTTTAATTTTAGCTCAAACATCTCTTTACCAAATATAGCCTTTGTCATTTCATCGAGAAAATAATTTCTTCTTGAATTTTTTAGATTTTTTAAAATAAAATATACATTACTTAAACTATTTTACTTCCTTTATATCATTAATGCATTTTCCTCTATTGTACTGTCAAAAAATTTTAATTAAATCTATTATTTCATTTATAAATGTTGTGATTTGAATTTCTAACTTTGCTTAAAAAATTAAATGTTTTTATATTACAATCCAATTGATTGTTGTTTCAAGGCATGCATTATATTTAGGGTTTTATTTTGATGCACAAGCTGTGTAAATTTTTTTTTACACAATCCTTTTATAAAATTTAAAATCTAAATCACAAACCCTAGCAACCTAAACCCTAAACCCTAAACCCTAAGCCCTAAACTCTAAACTCTAAATTCTAACCATAAACCTTAAATTATATACCCTACATATTAAACCCCTAAACCCTAACATAAAACCCTAAACCTTAAACCCTAAAATTAAAGAGCTTGTGTAAACTAAAATTTACACAGCTTGTGCATCAAAGTATTTTCCTTATATTTATGTCTAAGATTTGATCATATTTTCTACCTACTGATATTTGCAATAGTGTGGAACACAACATTTACTTATTGGATGCATTTAAAAATATCTAAATTTAGGGGTAACAATGAATTAATATATTTTTAGGGGTAAAAAATATCATTTTCACAACTTAAAATTTTAATATTTTGTGGGATCATGACCCAATCCTAAACTAGTTCTGCCAGTTATTACAGTGTCGATAAAATCACAGAACAATACACTGCACACAAAAAATCTTAATAAAAAATACACTGCACAAAATTTATGTAATACATTAAAATTCATATAATTATTCATCGATAATTATTTGATACACTGGCGGTGAAAACTAAAAGTTTCTACAAACGTTTTAATTTTAAGGTTTAGGGGCTCAACTTAGGGTGTAAAGTTTAGGTTTTGTAGTTTAGAATTTATGGACTGTGAATAAAATTTTAGGGCTAGAATTTAAGATTTATAAGTTAAATCCTAAATACTCGACATATTACACTAAAACCTAAACCCTAACCTCTAATTCTTAATTCCTAACCCTAACCCCTAAATTCTAACCATTACTCCTAAATTCTAAACATCTGCACTTAAACCCTACACCTTAAACTAAGTTCCTAAACCTTAAAACTAAGGCACTTGTGGAAACTAAAAGTTTCCACCTCTAATGTATTGGATATAAATTGATTATTTAATATTGTAAATATAATTATATAATATATAAAGGGTTTTATTTTGATGCACAAGCTGTGTAAATTTTTTTTACACAATCCTTTTATAAAATTTAAAATCTAAATTACAAACCCTAGCAACCTAAACCCTAAACCCTAAGCCCTAAACTCTAAACTCTAAATTCTAACCATAAACCTTAAATTATATACCCTACATACTAAACCCCTAAACCCTAACATAAAACCCTAAACCCTAAACCCTAAAATTAAAAGGCTTGTGTAAACTAAAGTTTACACAGCTTGTGCATCAAAGTATTTTCCATATATAAAAGGCATTGAGATTTTGTTTAGGATTAATGTTTAGGGATTTTAGTGGATGAGTTTTAAATTTAAAGGTGTGGTTAGAATTTGGGGTTTAGAGTTAAAATTTAAGGTTTCTAGATTTAAACCTAAATCCCTAACTATATTATCTTAAAAAGCTAAACCATAATATCTAAACTCTAAATTCTAATCATAAACCTTAAATTCCAACTATAAACCTTAAAATTTAAACTCGTACGCCTAAACCAAAACACTTGTGGAATCTTTTTCGTTCTCTACCGTCATTGCATGAGAGGTGTATGGGTGCAATGACAAGACACATTACACTTTCAAGGACATAATTCAAATTTAAACCTAAAAATAATATTATTAATAAGGAGAACCACAAATCCAAACATGATCAATAAAATAGAACTATACCAAAAAAACTAAAACAACATTTACCTTAATTTTTTTTTAACATAAACCTTAAATTTCGTTATATTTAACCTTGATTTTGATTTTCCCCCTCATATTAGCCTAGAAACTTATGATGACGTGACACAATGATCTTGTATAACATCACCAATTGAAACTTTTAAAAAGAAAACTTATTTATGGATTAAATAATATTTTGCCCTTAAACTTGTACTTATTATCACTTTGGTATATAAAGAATTTTTTGTTTCAGTTTAGTCCATGAACTTTTCAAACATGAAACATGTTGTCCTTCTCAAATTCTCCCAAAATGTCACTTGGCACAAAATATATTAAAAATAGAAAAACATCAAAAATTCATAAAATCTTTTAAAAAAATCTAAAATATTTTCATTTAAAAAAACAAACTATTGTCAAAAGAATATGATTTTTGTTCCAAATTATAATATGTGAAATTCAAAATAAAGTAAATATTTTAAAAATTAAAAGAAATAAAAATGTAAAAATTCCAAAAAATGATTTTGTATCAAAATTCATTATTATTATTTTAAAATTTTTAATATGTTTATTTTATAAAATTACATGAAATAAAATTCAAAAGAATTGTAAAAATTCCAAAAATGTAAAAAAACAGTATATATTTTTAAATTATTGATATTTTATTAAAATTTTAAATTTTTGATTTTTTCTAATTTAATATGTATTTTTTTATCACACAACGTATTCTTAGAGGGCAACACGATCCTTTTTAAACGAAAAATTGAGCGGTAACATGTTTTACGTTAAAAAAGTTTATAGACCAAATTGAATCAAAAAATTATTCGAGTACTAAAATAATAATAAAGTATAATTTAGAAAGAAAAAGAGTTATAAGTTCAGAATATCACACAATCAAAACGACTAAAAGTCCAAGTTTGGAGACCAGAAAATTTGAAAAGTTTTGGGCTAACATAGCAAAAATTAAGGACTAAATTGGGAGAAATTACCAAATTCAGGGACTAAATGTTTCCTTATCCCAGAAAATGAAGAAAAGTATTATTTACATCTACTTTTAAGATTTAACGCCCAAAATACACTATACGATATATTCACGTCTACTCATCAAAAAATCTTCTCACTTTCCAGCATAAATATATTTACTTTTCCGCTCTCATTTTACTCTGCTAAAACAAAAGCTTAGAAAATAAAAAACTGCGAAGTTTTTTTATTTATTTATTTTTAATTAGCAAACTGTGAAAGTTGAAGATTTGATCCAATCAGTGGACCTGAAAAACTCGACGGATTTGTTTATTTGATCATAATATCTGTCTACCAATTATTTCCATCGCAAATTGTCATCATTAGAATCTGTCTTAAAAGAATGGAAAAAATCAAAAATGGAAGCTGAAAAATCCTTTAAATGAAGTCTGGCGACATCGTTAGAAGGAGGTGGTGAGGTTATCAGATTCAGCTTCGGTTCAATCCGCTTAAATATCAGGTTTGTGTAAATCTCTTGTAATTTTAGCTTCTTCTTCTTCTTTTATGAATTTGTAGTTAGTTTCTTCTTCTTCTGCTGCTGCTGCTGCTGCTTTGGAGGTCGTTTGGAATTCGTTAATTTTGATTATAGTTTTAGTTGTTTTCTCGAGGAATTTGTGGACAGTTTTAGGTAATTTTATGAATGCTATATTACGTCCTAGTTCATTACTTTGAATTTGGAACGATAGTTTCAATTTAAGACTTGTCTTTTTGTTAATTTTGTAACTAAATTAGAGAATGATGTAAAAGAATTTGCCTATTTTATTGATTTTTTTAATAAAGTTAATCTGGATTTCTGCATAAAAGGTAAAAGAATTTAAAGAAATTAATTGTCCGTTTAATTCAATTTTTGTTTTGCTTCATAAAATTAATTGCAGTGATAAATGTTAAATTTCGTGTTATATTTTGCTATCTTTTTCTTCAACTGCATCTCGTACTTTTTACTTGTGTAGAAACTTCAATTTTTGCTTTTCTTTTCTTTTTAGTATTTCTTATAGTTCTTTCGGGGGAATAAGTTTTCAGGTAAGAAATAACACCTTTTTCTTGGTTTTGTACGGATTAAAACTACATGCTATTTACCTTTCTGATGACGGGCCACTTGTTAGCTCTATTTGTTTTGTTTCTTGGTTAGTATGGCTGAACTTTTTATTAGTTATCAAGTGGATTTGTTAGATTTGTGCCATAGGACATTTGCTAACCTTTAGGCTTCTTTTTGCCATCCAGGGTAATTGACTTTTCTCGTTAGTTTTGTTGACTACTCTTGTTGAACAGTCTACTGCGGATTCCAATAGTTCAATCACAGAATACTTGGTGTCTTCTCTGTTATTTACTAGGATATTGAGGTTTAAAGTTTAAACTGTAGATGCATGCAAGGAAAAGGATTGGGTAAGACTATTTACCTTGATGAAGTCAGTTGACTTGTATACTCTTGTGCATTGAAAAGGAGAAGATGCTACTAAATTGGAAGAAGCCCCGCATAAAATTGACAGTCCAATCTTTAGTTAAAACTTTGTTTTTGTTAATGGGAACATCTAGGAGTAAAGAGAGTGATAATAGTATGCTGTAAAAGGGAACCATGGAGCATACTTTGGAGAAACGATATTCAGTCAATCCAAAAGATTATAAGTTATATGAAGAAATTGGAGAAGGCGTCAGTGCAACTGTGTACAGGGCTTTATGCATTCCACTTAATGAGATTGTTGCTATCAAGGTTCTTGATTTGGAAAAGTGCAATACTGATCTGGTAAGTACCATCTTTCACAATCTGTTGTTTGGAAATCATGTTTACCAATACCCATCCCTTACGAGTCCCAGCAACTCTGCCGCATCAATAGTTGGCATTAATATATGATATCTGTTCACGATTGATGCAGGATATCATCCGAAGAGAGGTGCAGACCATGAGCTTGATTGATCACCCAAATTTACTATGGGCACTTTGCTCGTTTACTACTGGTCACAGCCTTTGGATTGTGATGCCATATATGGCTGGGGGGTCTTGCCTGCATATAATGAAATCTGATTATCCAGATGGTTTTGAAGAGCCTACCATTGCTACTTTATTGCGTGAAGTCCTTAAAGCTCTTGTTTATCTTCATGCCCATGGGCACATTCACAGAGACGTGAAGGTTTTAATTGCCCTTTCTTGTTTTATTTTTATGCCATGTGTTTTCTTGTTTATTTCTGCAACTACTTTAATTTCAGAGGTCAAGTTGATTAGTTATTGACTTCCTCTTCGCTAAGATACAACTTAAGCTATATTTTGTTACAATCTCTTGAAAAAAAATATGGTTCTTTTTATAACGTAATTAACATTATATGATAAATGCTGGAAAAAAAGCCTTGTTCCGAGCTGTATGCTACTAAGCTCTTAGTCTAGTAGTTCAATATGACTTTTTCTTGTTTCTTTGGCAATGTGTCAACTGTTGACTGCCTGTTATTTTGTCCTTGTTCCTTTTCCTCCTCATTTTGAGGATTTTGTCTTTATTTTTGCCTATATTCATAACTTATGTTTGCAGGCTGGGAATATCTTAATTGATTCTAATGGTGCTGTCAAGTTGGCAGACTTTGGAGTGTCAGCATGCATGTTTGATGGAGACAGACAGCATTCCAGAAACACTTTTGTTGGAACTCCTTGCTGGTACTTGTTCTCCCTAGGCCTTCTAACCCTCTAAGAGTTTACTTATATTGGTATTTTCGTTAAGTAAATTCAGTTTTCAGAGTTGATAATGACCGCAACGTGTCTCGTTATTGTTGTTTAATATCAGGATGGCTCCAGAAGTTATGCAGCAATTGCATGGTTATGACTTTAAGTGAGTTGATTACCTCTCTGATATGTACTTTTTT